>CM035791.1:45116608-45521608 GCA_020466265.1 Siphamia tubifer | reverse complement strand
GTCAGACAGACAGACAGACATCGAAAACATAACCTCATTGGTAGACCTTTCTTCATTTGGAGGTGGGGGGGGGGGGTCTGCCTTGGCGGAGGTTTGCTCTCAGAATCCTTTTCGAGTTATTATTACAGGGATTATTTTTCATTATCAGTGGATCACCTTCTTTGATTTTCTTGAACTACAGCATTTTAAATTTTGTATTAAAACAGTGGGAAATAAAGTGCTGCTGTACCCAAGAAAAATCCAGATGTGTTGAAACAGTCATGTTATTTCAGGGGTCACATTCAGCTAAATTTGATCTGAATTGGCAAAATGATAACATAAAAATGCAGAAATAATATCAACTTCAAAAATGTCTATATTTTAGAGTGGAAAAAAAGTCAAATTAAATCATGAATTGACAAACTTTCTGTTCAAACAATGTGAATACAATGAAAAAAAAAAGAAAGAATAAGCCTAATTTTAACAATATTAGGTTTCCGTTTATCATTTCCACATGTTCATTAGAACTTGCAGCTGATAGTGGATCAAATACAAATACACAAAACATTTAATAAATAATGGTTTATGACAGATTATTCTTTAAATTGCACCGACTTCTCTTGAAACACTTCAGATTCTTCATATTTGTTCAGATTATTTGGTGAAATTATACTTTGTTTTAGTGTAAATATGTGAAAATATTTACATTTAAAAGGAGAAAAAAAAAATGTGGAGTTGTATTTATAGATTATTATGATGGGATTTTACTGGTCTGACCCACTTCAGATTGAACTGGTTTGAATGTGGAACCTGAACTAATGTGATTATTATATTATCTATTTTTTTCTTTTCATAAATTCATCCCTTATGTTTGACACCTGTGACTTGGATAAAACATTTGGCTCCGCCTCCTGATACTTACATATTCTTCCAGCAGTTTGTGTACGTTGTCTTTCAGTAGGTCTGTCAGTTGAATGGCTTGGAAACAGGTGGGTGGAGTTGGAGCAGAAAACACTAGGCTCCTCTGGATCTCCAAAAGCATCAGGACAAACACTGAGAAAAAAAAAAAACAACAGGATGAAGTCGACTGTCGATGGAACACAGAACACAAATGAAAATGTTTTCCTAATTTTTCTGTCCGTATCCACTAAACTGAGTAACTGTGACCTGTTCTAACATTATCTACACATTAACTCACTTTTAAAGGCTTTACTTTTGAAACTTTTGGGGATTTTTTTCCTGGTTAAATAAGTATTATTTAATCTATGACAAAAACAAAATGCATTTTTCTGGCAACTTTTTACTGTTACTCCCTATATTTCTATACTTTATACTCCTTACATTGTTAGAATAGACTTATTATTTTTTACGAAAATATACAATAAGTCACTTCTGAGGGAAAATTGCGACTTTTTATATCATAATTATGACTTTTATTTCAAAATTGTGACTTTTTATCTCCCAATTTTTACTTTTTTTTTTTTTTTTTTTATCTCAATTGTGCCCCACCCCGCAAATTCTTCCAAAATTTCCTGCTCATACACACTAAACTGAGTCCAACTACATTATCTACACATTAACTCACTTTTAAAGGTTATATTTTTGCATACTTTTGAAACTTTTCAGATATTTCCTGGCTAAATAAGTATCAAATGTAGTTTTACTTTATTTTATTAGAATTGAGAAGTTGTACATTTTTACTTTTACTTCAGTGAAACAGTTGAATCAGGATACTTCTATTTTTACTTTTACACATATCGCTGTACTTCTACTTAAGTACAGAATGGGAGCATTTTTACCACCTCTGCTGGTGGATTAATGTTGTAGAAGATGATCGTGTTTCCATGGTAACTACAGAGCCTCTAAACGTCCAAATTAATCATATGTGATGACCACGAAAAGATGAAAAACTATACTTTACACCAGTTATTTACAGGTTTCAATAGGTTTAGAAGTTTTTAAACCTTTTATATGAGTAGATAGTTTCAGCCTATGTTGGATGTTTGAGTCTTTAACAGTTAAATTTAACTTAATGCACATTTCAACCGAGTTACAAACTGAATAAAGATGTTATATTTACCTGTGTGTCTCACAAGTCCGCTGCGTTTGTAATCCATTATGATGAGGAAGATGTAAAATCAGTGAAGTGGAAGTTGATATTGTTTTCACTCATGAGCTGTGATGCTTTTATACACAGTGATTGGTCATCTATATACACCCACAGTGACACAGAATGGAAACACAGTAAGGAAATGTCAAAATTCCATGATGACATACACTTTTTTTTGTAACAAATATCAATTCTGTTGTGACTTATATCATCTTTTCTTTTTCTTTTTTTTGTGCAGGTGCACCTTCAATACAGGAAGAATATTTAACCATTTAACCCAGGTTAAAGACCTATTTATTCATGGCTGCCTATAAATCAATTTTATTCATCAGTTTCCATCTGCACTCTTTTACACTTTTCATCTGCTTTATCTAATTATGTTTTGTTCTTTTTTACGCCTATACTTTTATCGCTCCCTGGTGTAATGCTTTTAATATTTTATATAAAGAACTATGAAACGTCTTGTATATGAAATATTCTACAGAATTAATTCCATCTTGCCCACTACAAATATAATTGAAAAATAAAAAATTATGGCTGTCAAGTGATTTTAATGAATATTTAATCAGATTAATTATAAGGATTGATTTTGATTAAAACAGAGTTCAAATGTCCCACAAATACACAAAAATTGCAGAAAGAAATATGCAAAATAAACTACAATTTACCCCCAAAAAATAAACACAACAACTCTGAAAAAATACCAAAAAAATTTCCTTCAACAATTGCAACAAAACAACTGTTGTATTTAATTGCGTTAAAATGTATAATCAGATTAATATTGATGATGGATTAATCTACATGATTTTTATAGCCTTAATACATATACATGTATGTTTCTATAATCACACTGTTCACTTACATCAATAAGGTGAAATTACCAAAGGTGGAAAGTAACTAAGTAAAAGTACTTTGTTAATATACTTGTATAGATTTTTTTAGGTATTTGTATTATATTTGAGTATTAATTTTTCTCCTACTCCCTAAATTTTGCAAAAAAAAATCAAATCTGTACTTTATACTCTTTACATCAGTATAGACTCATTACTTTTTCAAACTAAACATATGTGACAGTATGAAAAACAATTCACCACAGGAAAAATCAGTGGGAGGAGAGAAACTGTGACTTTATACATTAGTTATAAGATTGTTGTCTCACAAATTTGACTTTTTGTCTCATAACTGACTTTTTATTTCACAATTTTAGCTCAGAATTTTGATTTTTCCTCTTAAAATTATGCATTTTTTTAAAATCTCATTAGTAATTTTAAAAAAAAAATCTCATTTGTAATTTTTTTTTCAAATCTCACAATGACTTTTTATCTCAATCGTGACCATTTTCTCCCGTATTTCCTAAATTCCCTGTCCATACCCACAAAACTGAGTACAATGACCCTATCAAACACATTATCTACACACTAACTCACTTTTACAGGCTTTATTTTAGATACTTTTGAAACTTATATCATTTTTTTTTTGCCATGAATACAGTAATACTTATTTAACCAAGAAAAAAATAAGAATAGTTTTACATTTTACTTTTGTACTTTATTACAATTGTGAAATTGTACTTTTACTTTTATTTAAGTAAAGGAGTTGAATCAATACTTCTACTTTTCCCAGAGTATTTTTTCACACCAGTAGCTGTACTTCTACTTAAGTACAGAATGTGAGTACTTTAAACACCTCTGGAAATTACATCATTTTTCACGGCACACTTGCTAGGAAACACTGGTCTAAACAACAGAAAATATGACGTCCACATATGTGGATGGCAGGTCCTAGGGGGTTAAGGGTGTCGTTGCCAATGGATTTGACCTCTTTTTGCTAGAAATTATTAAAAAAAAAAAAAAAAATCATGAAGAAAATAAGGCAAGAAGAATAATATATGAAGTAAGAAATATCAAGGTTCTCACACTTCACATAAAGAAATCGAAAATATGTAAAAGTACTGGTGACAAAATAAGTGTAGATGAAATAACAGTGAAAAGTGATTTAACTCTAGTAATAAATCTGCTATTTTACCAAACATGATGTAAATGGATTCTACAGCTGTAATCTAAAAATAAATAAATACATTTTACGAGTACTTTTGTGCTTTTCTGTCGAACTACAGCAGTTTGTATTAAAGCTTTAAATAGACATTTGTTGGTTTGTGGCTACATCTGTCATTGTTGAAATTCCCTTCCCATTTCTTGCTAATGTCATGTCACATGCTCCTGTGGTTTGATAAAAATGGCTCATTCCAATAAAACCAATAGAAACCACCCCCCACCCCACCCCCCACCCCACCCCCCACACCAAAACCATGTTCCTGGGTCACTGCTGTCATATTTTTAATGAATGAATATGATGGAAAAAAAAAAAAAGAAAAAAAAAGTGAAGCCTAAAGATGAAGAGATATGAAGATATTTGTGTTCACAGACTGGATACCTGTGAGTATTTGTCTGTAGTCGTGCATAAAACATATTGTGTGTATTGTATCTATCACAATACGGATGGAAAAAATATATCAAAAATTAGAAGTACGACTAACAACAAACAACAACAACAACAAGTGCGACAGACCCCTCCCCCCACAAAAAAGTGATGAAAAATTCAAAATCTCTTAGAAAATACAGGGGGGGGGGGCACCAAAAGATGTGATAAAACATCCAAAAATTCAAATAGAACGTCATAGCTAGACGACACGTTAGCTTAGTGCTAGCAACTGTTTATGTTAATACAGTGTATGGGATGATGCATAGGTGTTTACTGTTGGCTGATAAAAAACTGAAACAAATAGTTTTTCTGTTTGATGGGCATAACCTTCAGGTTTTGTTTTGATGACAGGTTGCCAGGGCCGCTACAATCTTTGTGGGCGCTCTTGGCAATATGCCGTTAGGGGGCCCCAATTTAGTCAAACTATGATGAATAGATTCCTAAATCTTTTTGATGGTCTAGTAAGATACCACAAACAGGACATTGTAATTTTCCTCAGATGATGCTGAACATGTAAAACCGGGCCCCCTGGTGGCTAGGGTGGCCCCCCCCCCAGGTGGCTAGGGTGGCCCCCCCAGGTGGCTCGGGTGGCCCCCCCAAGTGTTGGAGTAGTTCATATATAGCTGGATACGGCCCTGCAGGTTGCACTCTGACACAGTCTAGACTCATTGAAAGTGATGACACTTTGGGGTGGTGCTTGTGTTTTGTCCTTTAAAGGAAAGAGCCTTATTCATTCGACAATCAGCAGTTCTAGTCTGATTCTATTCCTGCTGTGACAGAAACATGTCTGTGACTCACAGGCAACGTTCAGACCATCGCACGACACTCTGCCGATTCTGATATTGTGTCAACATTCTGTGGTTTGGACTATCATTATTGACAATCATTATCAGAGGTGGAAAATAATGAAGTAAAAGTACATTGTTTAGGTATCTATACTTTGAGTATTTATTTTTCTGGCAACGTTTTACTTTTACTCCGTACATTTTTGTATAAATATCTGTATTTTATACTCTATACATTCTCAGAATAGATGCGTTGCTTTTTTTAAACTAAAGACGTGACGGTACGAAAATTAGTCACTTCAGAGGAAAAATGAGTGGAGAGAAAGTGACTATTATAGCTATGACTATTATCTCAATATTTTGACTTTTTAATCTTATAATTTTGGCTTCTTGTTTCACAATTCTAAGATTTTATCTTAAAATTATGCACTTTTTTCTCATATTTATAACTTTTAAAAAAATCTGAACTTTTTTTTATCTTAATTGTGCCTTTTTTATATTATATAAAACACATCCTCCTGGGACCCAGGAAAGTGATTATATACATACCAAGACTGTTCATGGCTCGTCACCTGGTGTCCCCTTCACACCTGGTGGTGGCTCTCTTGATAGCGTCTGTGTGGGAGCCATGGACGACAGGATCTGCAGTGACCTACAGATGAAAGATAGCCTCTTGGCTAATTCTGGCACATTTACAGCAATGTTATTAATGTGCACTGTCCCCGTTTCAAATAAACTTCTTATCACCTGCCTGTGCTGACCTGTGACCACCTATCTGGTGTCAGAACCAGCCCCCCCCCACCCCCCCATTTATAAATTGACATTCATCTATAGCCTGTCCATCCATGGGAGTGGATCCCTCCTTCAGTGTGGTTCTCCTCAAGATTTCTTCTTTTCCACAACTGGGTTTTGAAGTTTTTTTTCTTGCCGAGAAGAAGGGTCTAAGGACGGGGGAAGCTCGGGAATTTTTATCCATCTCTGTAGTCGATTCAGTTTCTGTAAAGCCCTGTGAGACGACTGTTATGATTTGAGGCTTTATAAATAACATTTAATTGAATATTTGTTTTAGCCTTTTACCCCATAGCCCATACCCACTGTCACATAGATCTATCTGAAATTAGGTGCATTTCCACCATCTTTTACATTTTACAGGAACTCCAATGACCGGACCGTTCTGACAGGGCCGCCTTCTGGAACTTTTTACAGGAACCAATGGAGTTCCTCCTCGAGGGTAGGCACTGGAGAGCAGCCTGGTAGAGTCACAGTGAGTCACGCAGATTGGTTGTCATCATCAGATCGGTACAAACAACTCAAGAGTAGTTACTGAGGGACGTTTATCACACGACAAAGCAGAAGAACAGTGAAAAGAAGACAATAGGATGGACTAGAAGACTGGCCATGTCTAGTCTTGTTGTGATTTCCTCCCCTGCGCTTTTTATTAATGATGTTACCATAGCAACTGATGCGATATGATGTCATCATTGCAAGGTTCTGTATGGAGACAATGGCTGAGAGGACAGGGCTAACTCAAAGTACATCCCCGAAAAAAAATCCTTAAGTTCTGATAGTGGAAACACGGCTGTTATTTTAAGATTCACCCTGAACTTCTTGTGTAATCCTGCCGACAAACAAACAAAAGGGACAGACAGACAAACAAACAAACTGAACTGAAATTAATACGTCCTTGGTGGAGGTATTAATAAAGGCTGGATTCCTCACAGAGGTTTTGGGATCCAGGTTAAAACCATCCATGGACTCTCCATCCGTAGTAACTTTATTACAGAGTAAATGCCACATGATGTGATTTTTGTTTGTTTATTGATTGAAGCAGCACAAAAATTACAAATGTTTACAGTCTTTTTAACTTCAAAATGTAAAAAAAAAAAAAAAGTTTTATTTATTGTACCAATATCTAAATATCTAAGTTATATATGAGCTAAATAATAAAAAAAGGTTATTGTGCAAATAACAAAACATAGGACATAGTGTTTAAGAAATAGTGACCTCTTTTTTAAAAAAACAAAAAACAAAAAAAACACTGACCAAACCTATGACCCTCTGCAGTCGTCCTAGTGTTTCAGTAACAACTACCTGCACATTCTCTTCAAGCAAACTTTTAATTCACACATTTTGCTCAAGTGAAACTATTTCTAGATCAGCGCAGTCACAAGTGCTTCACTTTCAGTTTAATAATAATAATAAAAAAAGTCTTTTTTTGCCAAGAACCTCCAAAAAACACGAGTGTTGAACACATGGCAATACGATAAAAACAATACTGGAAGACTTAGCCGTGTTAGCGCTGGTGAAATGCACGTCATGTATGTAAGAGGTCTGTCAATTTTAACGCAGTAACGATGATTAATCTATTATTATGATTAATCTGATTAAAATTTTTAATGCAAGTCAATGGGACACTTGTTTACAGTCGTTTTGTTGAATCTGTTGAAGGTGTGGAATAAACATGTTAACTTCGTATACGTTATAGGGCCGACAAAATATTAAAACTATTTAATCAGGTTAATGGTAGGGTTGCTTTGGATTAATCCTGATCAAAACACTGTTGGTTGACTGAAGAGTTTTTGAATAAGTTTTGGATTTTTTTGTTTTTGGTGTGAATTTTTGATTTTTAGCATGTTTTGTACCCCCCCCCCCCCATGTTAACTGCATATATATTTATTTTTTTTAAGACTTTTTGAAGATGTTTTTTTTTTTATCCCCCATTACTACCCCCCCCCCACACACACACACACACAAACACTTTTTGTGGGAAATTTGCGTACCCCTCCAAACCCCCCCCCACCCCCCTAAAGAAGGGTGTTAGTGTTTGAATCATGATAAATCAAAATTAATCCAAAGCAACCCTGTAATTAATCTGATTAAAGTTGGATACTGTCAAAAAAAAATTAACCCATTAATACAGATTAATGAATCATGATTAATCTAATTCATTCATTACATCTTAACATAACTCAATGGAAGGTTTTTGTTGAAACTTTTGAATACACATGTTAATTGCATATATATATATATATTTATATTATTCAGATTTTTTTTCCCCCACATACGTTTTGGATATTTTAATCACGTTTTGGCATTTCTATATTTTAGCAGTTTTTGAGTAGCTGGAAATTGTCACCAATTTTGTGGTTTTAGGTAATTTTTTTGTGAATTTTAACATGTTTTGTATAAATTTTTCCCCTCTGCCTTTTGTATTTTAGAACCCCCACCCCGCCGCACCCTCAATATGTTCTGGATTTTTCAACTCTGGGTATTTAATGTGTCACACAGTTTACGGCAAACATGTTCAAGTGCAGATATATTCCGTTTTTTCTTGACTGAAATGAAACCCAATTAACAGATTAAAAATTAACATTTAATCGTAAGGAATTGAAATGAACCCAAATCAACTCTGATGAATCTGATTTGAACTATTAATCATTTGACAGCCCTAAGTATGCACATGAGTCGTATGCAGCCAATAATGTCAAACAATTCAGGTTTAAGACAATACGCCAACAAATCTTTAGTTCCGTTGTAGCGAAAGAGCGCGTTATCGTCGGCATACGCGTTTGTGCTCGTGGACTTGAATGTGCAAGTGTGTTTATGTGGGTGCGAGTGTGCATTTTTTTTTTTTGGTGTGTGGGTGAGGGTCTGCTGGAGGTCAGTGCGTGTCATATGTGGTTCCAGTTCAGACCCAGAGGCTGGAGGTCCAACCTGTGACAGTGGAAGGAGAAGAACCTCTGCTGTTCAAGGCCAGTTCAACTTCAACACTGGACCTAATACTGCTGGCAATGTAGTGCTAGTGTAGGCACAGAGTTAGCCTGGTTCTGCTGCTGGACCGCCACCACCATCACCACCAAAAAAAACCCCCACCCCACAAGCACCGGAGCGAAGGGAGGCCACATTAAGCCAGGATGATCCAGCTCAGAATCAACTGGTGGCCGGTTCTTTCCTCTGATGCTGCAGCATTTCAGTCACACTCATTATGTCCTCTTCAGGGACCTGGGGAAAAAAACAGAAAAAAAGAAAAGAAGATTTTTCATTATATTTTATGTCACATTTTGGGATGGTAATGTGTGTATTTTTACATCAATTTCTCCGAATCTTTACTCAATGATGCAGGTACCACAGCACATTGTACATTTTAATACACAAATGCAGATGTATATTTTCACTTCACCTCAAGAATGTTTTTCAGACAAACACTGATGGACAAAAGACACTCACATCGTATTAGTGTTAAATTAAAGGAGTTTCCTTCAGGGCAAATGTCATTTGTGCATTTTGTGGGAAATTTATTTTTCCGAGGTCATCATTAGGTCGACCTTCCGGGTAAATATGTCAACATTTCTCATTTATTATTGGGTGTTAACAGCTGGAAACCTGCCAGAACCCAAAGTAAACCCAGTTTGATAAAAGCAGGCAAACAGTAGATGACGACAGGATGCAGCAGTTTCCATAGGAACTGTTTTTGCCCCCCCCCCCCCCCCCCACATACACACACACACACACAAACACACACACTATACAGACACTTGTTGCATTAGTTTTTGTGCCAACAGTCAGAAACCACCTCCTCCTACCTGATTTACATCTGAAATAGTTACCCGGAAAAGCTTTATCTGGCTCTTTGTATCTGCTTTGGTGGATGTTTCAGAGAATCTTATCACACCATTTCCCTCCAGACTCGCCCTAAACAGACACCCCATTCAGATGATGATCCTGTCTTCTGTTCAGTGGGTGTTTTTCATTTAGTTTCACATTGATGTTTACCCTGTTGACTCAGCTGGATCCGAGGCTTTAGTCAGTGCTGTTTATCATATTGATGACTCGCATATATGAACACGTACTCGCCTGTTTATGTGACACAGTCTTCGCAAACACTACAGTACATTGGATGATCATCCGTCCAACTTTAAGGTGGACAGTTCTGGTTTTTCAGAGCTGTGTTCGTGGTCCGGCGTGTTCCAAAGCCTTATTGAATTGAACCCAATGAAACATGAAATGTGCTGAACACTTTCACAGTTCTATTCTTTTAACAGACGGCTGCAGCGTTTGTTTCCCTGATTCAACACTTCACCCATTTGTTAAAAAAATTAAAACAAGTGGTGCCTGGTACAACAAACCCTGCCCCCTTGCACATATTTTACCTGATTTGCCTCATCTCTTATTGCTAAAAAAAAGAATTTTTGGTGATTGACCTTTGACCTATATTCATCAAAATTTAATGGGATCTATTTTGGACCATCTTACACAGACCAACAAACTCAAACAATACCCCTCTCCCCTGTGTGTGTGTGTGTGTGTGTGTGTGTGTGTGTGTGTGTGTGTTATGAAAAAAATAAATAGTAATTTAAAAAAATCTTCAAAAACTCTTTAAAAAATACAACAAAAACCCCACCAAAAAAAATTATAAAATATCCAAAACATGCAAAAATATTAATATATATGCAATTAACATGGTTTATTTACAATAACAAAATGAATTTATTTATTGCCTTCAAACTTCAGGTCCCCATGGGGTAGCTAGGCTAGTACATAGATGTTTGAGATGGTAAAGGATGTTTGAGGTGGATGAATGAAAGGCCATTTTTTCGCCCCATAGTCTGCAAGTAGCCCTCTTTGGGTTATCTTTGTTTGTGATCCTATATTTTAGAGCTCCTTCCAGACATGGTATAAAAGGCATAAGTCGATGCCGTCTGTCAGTGTATTAAAAAAAAAAAAAAAAGACCAACAGTTAATTAGTGTAACGACTTCCTTTATCATGCCCTTCAAATTAAATTTTTCTGCGACTGATCGACCAATGTAATTTTGGTTTGCCAATGATGTTTTGGTCGACCAATGATTAGTTGATTACTTGCCGGCAGCGCTAATCAATACGGATTCAAAATATTAATAAATGAAATTCAAATTCAAAAGACTTTATTTATCCCCAAAGGGTAATTTAAAAACTGTGAGGAGTCAGCAATGTCAATATAAGTGCAAGTATAAAAGAAGAACCACAAGTTAAAAAATTATTTTAAAAAAAAACACATCCTATGGAGCAACAAGTACAAATGAGCAAAATATAGTCATGGTGTAACATGAATCACAAAACTGCACAGCGGAAGAGTAGGTGTTATGAAGTTAAGTATGATTAATGAGGGGGGGGCACTGTGTGTGTGTGTTAGGGGTAAGATGGATATGTTAAGAGTTCAGCAGGAGGACATCCTTAGTAACAAAAGGTGTACACACACACACACACACACACACAGATGTATAAAGTAACAGACTTTTTTTTTTTTTTTTTTTTTTTTTTAAACTAGCCCACCTGCAACTCTGACCGTAAGAAATATATTTGAAAAGGACAGATCTGAGCCGTATTTTTTTTTATTTTATTTTTTTTAAGTAGTCAGTGATCTTTATGAACATCACATGACCTTACTCACATACCTGCATTTATTTCTGTGTTAAAATCCGATGTTAATATGTTGAGAAAATATGTTTGTCCTGTTTCATCATTCAAACGTTATCAACGCGCAGCATCTAAACCATGTTCATCCGACTGACCGCAACCGAATTAAAAATCATTAAAAATATTTTTCAATGACCTGCAACTGCAGACGAGCGCAGCCCCCACATCACTGATACACATACACAAACAATACAAATACATACACAAAGAGTTTTCATAATAGATTTCCTTATAAAATTCATGAAAGATTTCGCTCGTGTTATTTCCAAAAACATGTGGAAATTTGCACCACAGTTTAATTTACATCCTCTGAAACCAATAGAAAACTGAGCTCATATATATATATATATATATATATATATATATATATATATATATATATATATATATATATATATATATATATATATATATATATATATATATATATATATATATATATATATATATATATATATATATATATATATATATATATATATATATATATATATATATATATATATATATATATATATATATATATATATATATATATATAAACTACAGCATTAGTAGTAAACTAGTAAAACAAAATGAAATGCTCAGACAATGTACATTGCTTAGACATAAAAATGTTGTCGATATTAATCTAAAAAATATTAAGTACATTTAGTTTGACCAATAGATTATATTATGAATATAAGACATTGACAAATAACAGACACTTGCGGTGATGATATTGAACAGTCTTACATGTATTATTCCTGCTATCTAAGCACATACATGATACAATGGAATTACTAATCAGACGTGTTTGTAAATATTCTGCTTTTATCCGTCGACCGTTCACGCCCAGATTAAGTCACCACAGGCCCTGCATTCTTTAAATACTCTACAATACTGCATCAGTCACATGTCATGATGAAACTGGTTAAAAATGAAACGTTCACTGTAAAAAAGTAACCGTAGATTTACAGCAAAATTTGTAATATTGCAACCTATTTTTTTTTTTATTATTATTGTTTATATTTATACAACTTTAGGATTATTCTGACAACCACAGTTGCAGATTTTATTTCAGTAAAAACAACTGGATTGTTTTATTTCTTACAGTGTGGACATTCCCATGCGCTGCCTTCAGAGTCATATGAGGTGAGAATGTGGGACTCACCAGAGCATGGTCGAAACTGAAGGTGCTGATGTAATAGGCGGAGATGTCGCTGTCGGCCAAAGGCTGAGATATCTGAGCTACAATACCACACTCATCTGAAAAGAAGATGAGACACAAAACTGTTAGCACATGTGGAGGAAAAAAAAACTAATAAATAGGCACACATAGACACATTAACACAGATTAATTCATCATTGTGACGAATCAGATTAAAAATCTTAATGCAATTAAATGGAATGGTTGTCGACAAGACCAGGAATATGTGTAATAATAATAATAATGTTAAGGCAGAATCAACCGTTTACATGACGGAGGAATTAATGAATTACGAAATAAGATCTGAATAAATCAACCACTTTATTCGGAATCAAGTTTAATTCAGAATTAGGCATTTACTGGTTTATCTCAACCCTGTGATGCTTTGTCACATTTTTTCTCAGCTTTTATTCTTCTCAGGATATAAAACATGTTCAACCCCCCCCCCCCCCCCCAAAAAAAAAACAAAAAACCCAAACAAACAAACAAAACAAAACAAAAAACAAAACAAACAAACATGCGTTTCCCCACTCCAGTGGACTACATGCACTTGACAAAATAAAAATAAAAATGGAAAAAATAAGTAATTTGTGTCTTCTTCTAAAGTTAGAAACACTCATTTCTTTTATTACTTGGGAAAAAAAAAACATTCCAATAAATATTTTGATATTTTTACTCCATTGTTGCAATGTTTAGGCCTGAATAAAAAAACTGATGTCACTCATCATCTTCATCGGTTACATGCTCTCTCCATCTCCATCATTTCTTTGTTATTGTCTAGCAGCCACTCATTATCACTGTCATTGTACTCATCACTGGAGCTGTATGGAATATGCTGAACTATTCTGGAGGCTGCTTTACTCTTTTCATAATTTAAATAAAAAAATAAAATAAATAAATAAAAAAGATAATGATTCTAGTAAAATAAACAGCTAATCTGTATAAAAATGCACATTTTAAATTAGTAGCTGATAAATACAACAGTTCTACACTAAATTTTGACCAGAACAGTAACATGATTATGATTCTTGCTCTACAGTTGGAGATGGGTCCTCTAGCGCCACACATGGCTGCCTACTGCTTCTTACAGGTAGCATGAAGGATGGGTTGAATGCAGGACACATTTCATTTTACAATGTATATAGACAAATAAAGTACTTTACCTGATAAGAAACGACATGACTTGTGTTAAAAATATACTGGCTCATGCATGATGTCCACTACAATGAACGCAATCACAATTTTCTACATATCAAAAATAAAAATGTCATATTCCAAGTGGATCATATCCTTCCTTAGGTGTTTCTGTATAGCATATGTTTTTCCCCTCTGTGGTTCTTCTAGAATAGAAGTTTTGACAGGACATGCCAGCAGTAATCAGTTGGGGTGGCCGTTTAGGGACCATGTTGATTGAGAAGAAATGTACTTGCAGTTACACTGAGTGACCACTGAACTGAAGTCAATACAGCAGGGCAGCAGAGAGCACTTTAGAGGCTGATCTGCAGCTTCACTGTAGAACAGGGGTGTCCAAATCCAGTCCTTAAGGGCCGGTATCCTCCCTGTTTTAGATATGACCCTCTTCCACCACACGTGGTTCAATGAATGATCAATCAACCAATCAAACTTTATATAGCACTTTTCATATATGGTGCATGTAGCACAAAGTGCTTTACATCAGACCCCCCCATAATCCCAAAATTGTACGACAAGTTAAAAGATTTAGAGTTAAAAAGAATAGAATAAATACATAACTAAATAATAGTAATAAAAAATAAAGACATAAAATAGCAGAATAAAATAATGTTAAGATTAATATTTAACTAAACGCCAAGTTAAAAAGGTAGGTTTTCAGTTTAAAATATGAACACTCGCAGCGGACCTCAGATCCTCAGGGTCTGAGATCAGCTCATCATATCTGATGATGTTATAATGGCGGGAAATATCTGAAACATGCAGGATACTGGACCTCAAGGACTGGATTTGGACACTCCTGCGATAGAAAGTATTAAGGTGCACTCACACCTATGGGCCATGGACCAGTAACCAATAGTGTTGCGTGGGCTACCGCTGGCCAGCGGATATCCGCGGGTGACCCGCGAGTCGGGCGGGCTGGGTCGCAGTATTAATACATATTGCGGATGCGGGTGGGGCGGGTCAGGGACGATCAATACCCGCTGAGGTGTGTGTGTGTGTGTGTGTGTGTGTGTGTGCGTGCGTGCGTGCGTGCGTGCGTGCGTGCGTGCTCGGCTCGCGCATGTGCAAGCCCGTCAGTTCCTGTTTTGAATGCTTTTTTATCCCAACTTTTTGTTATTAGCGCCAAATCTCCCTGAACACTCAGAGATAAGAGTGAAAATGTCGGACTTGATCAGGGAGAAGATTAAAACAGGTGATGCGAAGGTTGTACGGAAACGTATGTGTTGGCTTTATAGAGTGATGATGTGGGTGGAGTCTATTTTATGTGCTGGAGTGCATATTGAGACGTTAGAAAGGAGGCAAAAATTATGCTTCATGACTTAACATTAGAAGCGCAAGGTAAAGATGCCGCGAATGTACTATGTGAGTTTAGAGCCAAATTTAAGCTCGCGGGTTGATAGCGGGCGGGTTGGGTTTATCGATACGTGACATCATGTGGGTTGGGCGGGGCTAGCCACATCTTGGGTTTGGGCGGGGCGGATTTCTGTAAAACCCCCTAACCGCGCATCACTAGTAACCAACCTTCTGCCCGCCCCCCCCAAACACACACACCTCTCGAACCCAATGTTTTTCCTGACCATCCGGATCCCCTCAAGTAAAAAATAACTGGTAACATTGAAAGAATTGGGAAGCACCGTTTACTTTAGCCTAATATTTGACCACACCCTCAAAATGACAGTTTTCCCAAAGTTCCCGCATTGCACTTTTCTGACAAGTAATGCATTTATTTTTTCTTTATAATAAATATCTATATACCATTATCAAAGCTGGTTATCTACTGATCGGGAGGATACATCAGTTTCAGTGTTTACAGGATTTTGATGCTTTGTGGAACCTCGTGTTCTTACCGAAGCCCAGGGGTTGTCCACCGATGCGCACCATCCTCCACAACTCTCCAGAGGAGCTGGTGAACAGAAGATCAGCAGGAAACCTACAGCACAAACATCAAACACTGAGTCCTACAAAGCAAACAGGTCATCCACATTTGTAATTAGGAAAGCACTCAGACAGCGCAGACTCCAAATGGTAATGGCAGCCCTGTCCTGTCAATGATAACAGCACTGAACAGGGCATAAGCTACTCTTTAGGGCACAGGTGTCAAACTCCAGTCCTCGAGGGCCGGTGTCCTGCATGTTTTGGATATTTCCCTCTTCCATGTGATTCAGTTTAACCCTTTAACTCCTGAGAACTAACAAAATAACTGGTAACATGAGCAAAGTGAGACACGAATGACAGAAAATCAAAGAAAAATAAAAAAAAATTAAAAGAACCAAAATGTAGAAAAATAAACAAAATGAACAAAAACTAATAAATATTTACAAAATGAAAAATAATGTGGAAAATTTTGGAAAAAAATGACTAAAGAAGAAAACTATTATTGACATTTGGCCACAGCAATTAAAAAAAAAAAAAGGTGAAATAAAATAAATTTAAAAAAAAACACCTTGCTTTTTGGCACCCTTTCCATGCACAAAATAAAGTAAAACTGTTGAATTTTTCTGAATATTTAAACTAAATCATCCATTCAGAATGCATCAGCACTGACACATAAAGAGTTAATAATCAGCTTCTCATCAGACTGATAATGATGTAATGTCCTCCAGGTGGAATAGAAGAGGGAAACATCTAAAACATGCAGGACCCCGGCCCTCGAGGACCACAGTTTGACACCCCTGCTTTAGGGGCAGCCCTACATGTTAATTTACTTTTATATCCTGTCTGGAGCACTTGTCTGCTTGCGTTTTAACCTGTTGTGTTACTGTTTATAGTATTCTGTTATTTTGTGTAAGTTTTTACCTGCAACCAAATCTATTTTCAGGTACAAATAAAGTCAATTTACTTTACTGATCACCAAATTTTGACTCTATCACTTGTTTATTCTTGTGCCAGTATCAACATTTCCTGAAAATTTTAACCCAATCCATCCATAGTTAGCAACAAAACTCAAAAAAAGTTATGTTGCTAACCAACAGACAAACCTCGATGATTACATAATCTCCCCCATTCCTTGGTGGAGTAAATATGACACAAGATAAAAGTGTACAAACGCACAAGTGCTGGAATCACACAGAACATCTGCAAAACACCAACCCTGTAGATAAGCATATGATCAGAATAAAGATTAGATTAGGGTTTGTTTTTTTTTTTTGCAGATGTCATGAGTTACATAATGGGGTTTTCAAAGTGTGTAATAAAGACATGAATGGTGACCAAAGTTATGGAATACAATTCCTAAAGACATCAGGGAAGACAGTTCACTGAGTAGATTTAAAACCAAATTAAAAACATTTTTACTTTCATCAGCCTTTGAAAAGAGATAAAGAACGGGCTCAGTATTCTGTCACCCCGTTCTTTATACCCTTTATATTCTTTGTGCGTAATCAAATCTTAATGCATTTCTTATTTATTTTAATTAAATTGTATAATCAGTTTATCTTGTACTTTTGTAATTTTATAATTGCAATCATATCTAAATGTTTCACCCTTGTCTTAAAATTTTATTTAAACTTTTAATCAATGTGAAGCACTTTGGGCTACAGTTTTTGTATGAAAGGATCTATACAAATAAAGTAAGAAGAGTAAGAAAAGTACGACTGCATTGTCAACATGTGGAGGATCTTATTCGGTCCGTCTGCTGTATCCATATAAAAGGCCAAACTTAGAGCCTACTGAGCCAGACTATAAACAAACCCTAGTCTGGACTCACATTGGTAGAAGGCTAACGGCTCTAACGTTAGTGATCTACTAGACAGCGATGCCAACTCTGCGCTACAGCACTCATTCACAACGCTACCCTCCCTGCAGACTCTAGGTGGGCGTTCCCGAGATGCTTGGTGTGGGCGTAACTACTACGGTATTAGTGCCGTTCATGCAAAACAACTGCACTTATCCTGTACACAGCAGTTGTTTTTTTATAAGGGACATCTAATTTAAACAAATTAACAACTAAGCTACTTACCATCATCCCCAACAACCTGTTATTTTCTTCCATGTTTCATTACATTGTCCCTGTAGGATTCTAAAGATATGTCGTAAAGACAAGGTAAGCTGCTGGACACTGCAATCATTCATTTCTCACCATGATTGTCAAGTGAGGACGATGCAAATGTAATGTTGGAGACTCTGCGTATTATTGGATACTCGCCTCGCAACAGCATTCTGGCTGCTTGCTGGATAACAAGTCTCGCGAGATCTTGTTACACCCCTAAAAAAAATAGTTATGTATTTTTTTTTTGGTATGAAACTTCTTCTGTCTTTCGTTTAGTTGAGCTTTTTTTTTTTTTTTTTTTTTTTGCATTTTCAAACAGGGCTGTAGTCATGACAGTCATTTCTAGTAAGTGCACCTGCTGAAATATGTACAGACTAAGTACCATGTGTACAAGTACTCATGACAGTATGGATATTGGAACACAAAGCAGCTGGCTCCACCCGCCAAACATAGAGTCACATTTAAGATCCTCCTTCATCACTAGGCTCCGCCCCCTACCTCACTGACCTCCTACCGTCTCATGTCCCCTCCCACAGCCTCTGATCCTCTTCTGCCCACTTCCTCGCCCCACCGCCCAAAACCAAGCACCGAACCTTTTCTGTAGCTGCCCCAAACCTCTGGAACTCATCACTCCCCCCAACCATCAGTCACTGTTCCAACCTCAACACTTTTAAATCCCTTTTAAATACTAATTTATTCAAGATTGTTTTTAATGTTTGATTAGTCTTATTCTGTCTGCTTTAATTTGTGATTGCTCTGTTTTCTATTGTTTGTTTTTATTGTTGTTTTACTCTTACTGTTCTGTTTTTACTGCATATAAAGCGTCTGAGTGTAAAGCACTATACAAATAAAATGTATTAGTATTATTATTATTATTATTTTTATTATTATATGCCGTAAACTGCTGCAAACACTGGACTACAGCACAAATCAAAAGCCATGTAAGGACATTGTGTGTGCGTCAGAGTGACCCTTACTGTCTCTGAGCATCAGTGTCCATCACCAGAGAGATGTAGCCATCGATGAGGGAGAAGGAGAAGAACTTGATGCAGTCCAAGTCCTGACCGGTGGAAGACGTTGCATCATCTTTAGGACTAGAATACAAGAAAGAATAGTTACACTGATTAATAAAGTATTATCATCATTAGTAGCAGTATTTTATTTAGAGGGGGAAAATATTAAGTGTCAGTCAAGTCTATTAAAATATGATGATAATAATAATAATGATAATAATAATAATACAAACAGGAAAGAATTATCACTACAATAGAAAAAAAAAATCATCCATAAGACTAAAGTAGAGAGTTTACTAACCATTTCAGTCATACTGGTAATGAGGGATGGGAGAAAAAAATTGAGTCACATATCTATCGGGATTTTTTTGTTTTAGGATTTTTCTGTTCAAAAATAAAAAAAATTCCATATTTAAATTATTCATTTTAAGCCAGGTGGAAAAAATTACCGCTTGTAAAGACGACTGTACGAGTCACTCAGGTGTATAATATTAGTCATGGAATACACAGAAATCAGCTCAGTGAAGGCACACAGATGACAGCTAGCTTATTATTGTATTAGCTTCAACAACACACCAGCATTAAATATTAACTTATGCTCAGATAAACACACTATGCTAATATCTACTCCAACTGTATTGTGTTATTAACCTCACCTTGTGTCATTTACACACAGTAATAAACCAGGAAAATATGAATTAGAGTTTGAGAAAAGAGGGTGAAATGGCAACACAGCAGCTAATGCTAAGCACAGAAGTGTGTTCAGGACCGTTCTAACAGCGTGGGATATCTGAAAACTTAGAGAAAATTAGTTGTTCCTGAATGAATATAGTTAAACCACAACAATTACAATGTGTGGTCTTTCTAACAGAAGGTTAGAGCAGAGCTGGACACTTTAAAGTTCACTTTATTATAGAGTATGTTCATTTAAAGGCTCCTGTTTGTGTTGTGTGCAGATAAATGTAGCAGTTTACTTCCCAAAGTCTGGTTCAAATATATTACTGAACTGACTCACATACATTCACTTTTGTTCCGTTTGTGTCTTACTTTGTTCCCGTCAATTATCATTTGGTGGTTTGTTATTCATTTGTATAATTGATCACTATGGCTTTTTTTTTAGTTCATTTTCTTGTTTATTTTTCTACATTTATTTTTTCCATTTTAGTATTTTTTTTTCCTTCACTTTTCTTCCATACTTGTGTTAATATGTGTTAAGATGTTTATTATTTTGTTGGTTTATTCATTTTTCTTTATTGATCACTTTAACTGTTCATTTTCTTGCTCATTTTATTCTTTTTTTTTTACTGTGGAAAGTCTCAGGAGTTAAAGTGTTAAAGAAATAAATTTTCACTAGTGTGCAAACAATGTGTATAATTATCTTATTATTGTCCTATTTCTCACCCGATATCGCCATGGTTGATTGTGTACTGCGGACGTAACCTCATAATTTTCTGCACGGATCAATTAATCATCCATTATAATTACTTATTAAAAAGGTAGAGTTGAACAGTTAAACGACCACAGACAGGACATATATGATTACTGAGTCACTAACTGTATAAATAAACAGTTTCCAGAGATGGAAAGTAACTGAAGTAAAAATACTTCATTACTGTACTTAAGTAAAGTACAGATACTTGAAAAATCTACTTAAGTGTGTATTTTTCTGGCAACTTTTTACTTTAACTCCCTACATTTTTGTATAAATATGTGTACTTTATACTCCTTACATTTATATTAATATGTGTACTTTATACTCCTTACATTTATATAAATATATGTACTTTATACTCCTTACATTTATATAAATATCTGTACTTTATATTCCTTACATTTATATAAATATCTGTACTTTATAGTTTTTACATTCTCAGAATAACCTCGTTACTTTTTCAAACTAAACAGATGAGACAATATGAAAATAAGTGACTTCAGAGAAAAACTGTCACTTTATATATTATAGTTATATGACTATTGTCTCACAATTTAGACTTTATCTCATAATTTTGATGTTTCATTTCACAATTTTACCTTAAAATTATGCATTTTTTAAAATCTCATATTTATATATTTTTAGAAAGATGTCATGACTTTATCTCAATTATGACTTTTTTTTCCCCCTCTTCATTTTTACCTAAATGTCCATACCCACAAAACTGAGTATTGTGACCTGATCAAACACAATAAGTCACTTTTAAAGGGTTTCATTTCAATACTTTTGAAACTTTTCAGATTTTTCCTGGATTAATAAATTAATATTAATGCATTCATGGCAAAAAAGGTAGTTTTACTTTTTACTTTATTACAATCCAGAAATCATACTTTTAAATAAGTAGAGGACTTGAATCAGTACTTTTACCAGAGTATTTTTTCACATAAGTAGCTGTACTTCTAGTTAAGTACAGAATGTGAGTACTTTTAACACTTTCTATTGGAGCCAAAACCATCTGTGCTGCTGTACTCTGCCCTGTGCTGCCACCTTGTGTTGTTTCCTGGTACTGCAGCAGTGGCAACACATAGAAAAGCAACTGACCTGCTGGAGTAAAAGAGGACGTCTATGAGCGTGGTGGCGATCGACGGCAGTGTGTCTGGGTCCAAAGACATGACGCAGAACTGGTTCTGAGGGATGAGCACCGGGTGAACTGTGGGGTGGGGGACTGCAAAGAAAGAACATGAGTTTAGACAGACGGCCTTTATTATCATACAACAATGTCCAATGATATTTGAGCACCTCCTTCCAGTCAGTACAACATAAAAACAATAGATTACTACAATAAATAATAATAAAAGATATACATAATGTGTAAATAAAGACATAAGTTTTCAGAGAATGCCTAATCTCACCCCTACTTTGTACCAATCTCAAGTTTCTATGACAACCATTATTAGAGCCAATAATGTGATTTTGACTTTTCTGCTAAATGCGACCTTGACCTTTGACCTTTTGCAGTATTGACAATTTCGTTTTATGTATATATGCATCAGTGCATGTAATATTATGATAATATATCCAGTATTGATTAAGTTATAGCGTGATAAGCCTATACTTGACACACACAGTGTTACAGGAGTTAACCTTTGACCTCCAGAGATCTCAACACCTATTGACTGTAGGTGATAACATTAATTATGAGAATTGTAGAAATATCATTTGTTACCAATCTGAAAGTTCTGTGACCCTCCGTTCTTCAATTATAAACAATAATGTGATTTTGACTATTTAGTCAATTGTGACCTTGACCTTTGACCTTTACTCAAATGGATCATTGCATCTGATGTGCATTAGTTCTATGTATATGCCCATATTCATTGAGTTATAGCATGATATGTCTCTGCGGACACACACAGGTAACAATAATCTCTCCCAACTAATATTGTATGAGATTAAAAACATAAACAGGTTTTTTTTTCAAAATATTAAAGATATTGCACAACATCCTGGACAAAGTAAAATGTAAATTGCCCATCATGTCTGTTGCACTTATATTGGGGGGGGGGGGGGGGGGGTCAGAGCTAAGATGGGTTTTGGAAAAAACCAAAAAAAAAAGAAAAGTTTTTAAGTCTGTTTGTCGTGGCTCTGATGCACCTCAGGGCAGCAGGTCAAATAGAGTTTAGAGTTTCACACAGGAAAACAAAACCAAAAAAAAAAAAAAATAGTGTTAAAGCTGCAGCCACTGATCATTGTCAGCAATGCTAAAGGATTTAAAATGGTGAAAAAACATAAGAAAATTAAGCAGAATTTTAGCCATTTTCTGCTTCTGTTACTAGATGTAAAAATTCCACAGTAAATTTTTGTTCAGGTTTCACATACAGACCAATAAGATTTACAGTTAAATAATAAAACCTACATAAAAGATTGACTCTGGATTTTCTTCTCATTTTGTTAAAAATAAGGGAAAAAATGACACAAAAAGCCAAAAATGTGAGATAAAAATGCATAAGATAAAAACTAAAAATGAGGGAGAAAAAGCTCAGACATAAGAAATGTATAATTATAAAGTATATATATATATATATATATATATATATATATATATATATATATATATATATATATATATATATATATATATATATATATATATATATATATATTTCTATAAATGTAAGGAGTATAAAGTACATATATTTATATAAATGTAAGGAGTATAAAATAGATATTTATGAACAAATGTAGGCAGTAAATGTCAACATTTTCTAGAAAAATACTCCAGTAAAGTACAGATACCTTAAAAAAAAAAAAAATAATAATAATAATATCACAAATAAAGTACTTGTATGTCGTTACTTTCCACCTCAGTCCTTCATTTTCAGTTTAAATTTCAAACTGAGCCTTGACCGTCGCTCACAGCAGATCTTTCTCCTCTAGAACATGTGTGACTTATTGCTCTGGGTTTAGATCACATCGTTCTGGGACGATGTTCTCCTTCACCTCCAGTAAGTCCCTGCTGTTCATCATCCTGTAGCTGAAGGTCAGTAAAAACAAGAACGCTTTCTACCTCTGCTGTTTAAATTTA
Organism: Siphamia tubifer; assembly: GCA_020466265.1. Lineage (NCBI taxonomy): Eukaryota > Metazoa > Chordata > Actinopteri > Kurtiformes > Apogonidae > Siphamia > Siphamia tubifer. The sequence continues at coordinate 45,497,898 of CM035791.1, read as the reverse complement.
CCTTCAATATAAACTGTGTAACCAACCATTAGAGAGGGTTCATGTCAAGGACGCAAACAGGGAAGTGTAAGTATCTTTAATTACAGACACACAGTACGTTTTAATCACAGGGTTGTTTTGGATTCATTTCAATTAATCAAATACATTTAAGAAATTACATTAAATATTCATTTTTAACCTACGTGGATTGACTGTTCTGTCCTGTACTTTTTCTGTTGTCATTTTTTTTTGTTTTGGGTTTTGTTTTGTTTTTTGGGGGGGGGGGGTTATACTCAAATTTCCCTAAAATGGAAAAAAAAAAAATTATCTACAAAACATGTTTAAAAAAAAAAAAAAAAAAAAAAAAGCAATGGAATTTTCAAAACATTCAAAGACTTATCTTAATAAAAAATAAAAAAATTGCTAAAACTCTAACCCTAACCCTTAAAATATCCAAAACATGTTAACATATAAGCAATTAACACGTTTATTTAACACCTTACACAGTTTCAAGTGAGTGATTGTACCTGCTGTGGTTATTATATCAGAGTGGTTTATATGTCTGTTGTCAAACTACAGGACAGGTTTTCATTAACATTTTTGAGCAGTTACTTTTGGCCTGTATGTGGACCCTTTAAAGAGCCGTCTTTATTAACCCTTTAAACTTCAAATATAAAAGAAAAATGTTTTCGTTACTAAAATTACGGTTGTTCCTCAGACACTCCATGTTAAAAAACAGTCTTGCATTTGAAATGTGTTGCCCTCAGTTTTAATTCTTACAGTACCTTTATGAAAGTCATGTTTTTATTATTATTATTATTATTATTATTATTATTATTATTATTATTAACTTGCATTGAAACTTGATTTAAAGAAAATAAATTGTGGTTGAAATTGAAATCACAATATCTGCCAGAGGGTAAAAACATGAATAAATCACAATTCAATTTCTTAAAAATCAGCCGTAAGTGTAGGTGACCTTTGACCTGTACCTTCTTTGCCGTTCTTCTGGAGGCCATTGTGGAGGTCCTGCCGGTGCACAGGGAACGACTCTCCTCCCTCCTCCCTGTAGATGTTGAACTCTTCCTCTAAGGTGTTGACGACCACTGACAGGTCTTTTTCTTTCACCTTCACAAATACAAATACACATTTCATAAGTAGAATATACTGGACACTGACTTTATTAACCACTTTAAATATTCTGTTTAGCAATTACCATCTATAATTATCATTATTATTTAATTATTGATAGTGTAGGAACAAAAAGCAGAAACACTTATGTGAATGTTAGTGTATATACTGTATAGATCAGTGTATGTATATACACACAGTTTTATATATTTAGCTGGTTTAGACAATAGGGGTCAGAGTTCATATGTGCATACACACACACACACACACACACGTCATAATTCTGCTTTTTTTTTTAAACTCAATTTATTGTTTGATCTCCTAATGATGACCCCCCCCATATCCACTAAACTGAGTAACTGTGACCTGTTCAAGTATCATTTGTAAAATTCAGATTCAGTTTGTCATTTATATGAATATATGAAAATTAAATTAGTACTTAGGACCAGCAGTGTGTGACCCAATATGTAGTAATGTAAATATAATAAAGAATCCAGAGTCAATTATAACAATAAAACCTAATGGTTAATGAAGAAAATAAAAATAAAAACTTCAGCAGAATAATAATAAAAAAAAAACTTCAGTGCAGGATTAAAATCAGCAGAAAAAAAGACGCATAAGAAAAGAAACCTAACTCACTTTTAAAGCCATTTTTTTAATACTTTTGTGATTTTTCTAGGTTCAAAGTATAAAGTACAGATATTTATATAAATGTAAGAAGTATAAAGTACATATATTTATATAAATGTAAGGAATATAAAGTACAGATATTTATATAAATGTAAAGAGTATAAAGTACAGATATTTATATAAATGTAAGGAGTATAAAGTACAGATATTTATATAAATGTAAGGAGTATAAAGTACAGATATTTATATAAATGTAAGGAGTATAAAGTACAGATATTTATATAAATGTAAGGAGTATAAAGTACAGATATTTATATAAATGTAAAGAGTATAAAGTACAGATATTTATATAAATGTAAGGAGTATAAAGTACAGATATTTATATAAATGTAAGGAGTATAAAGTACAGATATTTATATAAATGTAAGGAGTATAAAGTACAGATATTTATATAAATGTAAGGAGTATAAAGTACAGATATTTATATAAATGTAAGGAGTATAAAGTACAGATATTTATATAAATGTAAGGAGTATAAAGTACAGATATTTCAAGAAAAAGTTGCCAGAAAATTAAATACTTAAGTAGACTTTTTAAGTTTCTGCACTTTACTTCAGTACAGTAATGAAGTACTTTTACTTAGTTACTTCCCACCTGTGCTTTTGTGTCTTCATAGGTTCAAACAGAAGCTTTCCTCCACATGTCATCCATCTACTGCATAGACTGGACTTGTTGACACCAGAGTCTGTCAATGTGTGGTCTAGTTTTTTTGTCCACTTCACATTTTTAAATATAATACGTCAACCAACTATTAAAGCCCTTCCCACAGTTAGGGAATAACTCCCAAACTGCAAAAATAGTGCGTGGACAAACTGCAGACGACGAGGTTTCTTTGTGTCGGAGCTCTATAGGAGTAAAGGTCAAAGTTTGAAAGTCTATTCCAGGGGGTCAAACATGTGGTCCGGGGGCCAAATCCAGCCCCCGAAAGGGTCCAGCAGTCTGCCCCTGGGATACATTTGTGAAATTATATATTTATTTATTTATTGAGTATTTTATTTCAGGTTCCACATACAGATCAAAATGGGTTGGATCAGTAAATACTATCATAATAACCTATAAATACTCACAACTTTACATTTTGCTTTTTGTGATTTAAACATTTTCATATCATTTTAAAGTTTTTACAATAAAACAAACTCATTTAACAAAAACACGAATAACCTGAACAAATATGAACATTTTTAAATGTCTGAAGTAGGGCTGCGTGATATTAGAAAAAAACTGATATTGCAATTTTTTTTAACCCTGCGTTAATAAAATAAATATGTGTGTGTGTATAAATATATTTTATTGATTTAACCTTTATTTTACCAGGCATTTCCCATTGAGATCAATGATCTTTTTTCAAGGGAAATCCTGCCCTATCAGTACATTTCTTTGAATTAAAAATTAAAACAAATAAAAAAAAAACCAAATAAAAATAAATAAATACATTTCCTAAAATAAAAAGACAAACAAATAAAAGTTAATGAATAAAAAAAAAAAAAAAAAAAAAAGACAAAAAAGTTAAAATATAAAACAGTAAACAATTAATAAAAATAGTTAAAATATATACAAATAAATAAAAGAATAAAAATAATTGCAGGAGCTGTGATGTCGATGCTCAAACATATTGTACAGCTCTGGTCTTAAGTGTAATTTAACAATGTTCTGTCTGTTATTAAATGTTGTGTATTCGTAGATCCACCACTAAATAATCTGGACATTATAATTAACATGTGTAATATGTCATAATCTTGTTAAAGTTGTATTTAGTTTCTTTAAGTGTCCGTTTATTCACATTGTTTTAAAGGACAATTTGTACGTGTCAACACTTTCATCACATAATTAAACTTTCTTTTGCTTTAAAACAGTGAAACTTTCTATATTTTTTAATATTTCACCACTTTTTTGGTACTTTATTTTGTGGAGAGTTTTAGTGGATATCAACATGTTTTGTATATTTTTTCTCCTCAACAATTTTTGGGTTTATTTGCATATTTTTGTGTATTTTGTAGGAAATTACAGTACAAAAAAAATAAACCAGACACAGAACAGGCGACCGACAAAGTTTTTTTTGTTTTTTTTATGTAATCCTGATTAATCCAAAGCAATGCTGCGATTAGTTGGACTACACATTTTAACCATTTGACAGACCTAGTTTATTATTTAATAGATCGTTATGATCATATTTTACTGGTCCGACCCAATTCAGGTCTAATCGCTCTGCATGTAGAACCTGAATTTAAATGATTTTGACATCATTGATTGTTAAAATCTTTAGTGGAATTCAACCTATGGGTCTGACTGGACTCTTTGGTGGGATGGATTTGGCCCCCGGGACGTATGTTTAGAAAACAGATCCAGACATGTAACGGTCATATCAAAATATTCTAATAGACCAGAACCAAAAAAAAAAAAAAAAAAAAAAAAAAAAAGAACAAAGAAGGTCTCACCAGGATGAAGTCTGTCTGGTAAGTGGAGAGCATAAAGACAGAGACGTGCTGCTGGGCCAACGGGGCGATGACCGACTTGGCGATTTTGGTGACGCCCACCGCCTGCGAGCTGCTGGAGGCGTTGCCGTTGGAAACCACGTTGAGGCCCAACCAGATGGAACTTTCCACCTGGAGGTGTTCGGACGGCTTGAGCTCTGGATGAGGGTGGAGGGGGAGACGGAAGAGCATTTAGCGTTATTGATTATTTTGGTCATTCCATTGATTTTGGTCATTCCATTGATTGTTTTAGTCATTCCATTGATTATTCCATATATTATTTTGGTCATTCCATTGATTTTGGTATTTCTTGTTCATTCCATATATTATTTTAGTCATTCTTGTTCATTCCATTGATTATTTTAGTCATTCCATTGATTATTTTAGTCATTCCACTGATTATTTTGGTCATTCTTGTTCATTCCATTGATTATTTTAGTCATTCCATTGATTATTTTAGTCATTCTTGTTCATTCCATATATTATTTTAGTCATTCCATTGATTATTTTAGTCATTCCATTGATTATTTTAGTCATTCTTGTTCATTCCATATATTATTTTGGTCTTTCCATTGATTATTTTGGTAATTCCTGTTCATTCCATTGATTATTTTGGTCATTCCATTGATTATTTTAGTCATTCCATTGATTATTTTAGTCATTCCATTGATTATTTTAGTCATTCCATTGATTATTTTAGTCATTCTTGTTCATTCCATTGATTATTTTAGTCATTCCATTGATTATTTTAGTCATTCCACTGATTATTTTGGTCATTCTTGTTCATTCCATTGATTATTTTAGTCATTCCATTGATTATTTTAGTCATTCTTGTTCATTCCATATATTATTTTAGTCATTCCATTGATTATTTTAGTCATTCCATTGATTATTTTAGTCATTCTTGTTCATTCCATATATTATTTTAGTCATTCCATTGGTTATTTTAGTCATTCCATATATTATTTTGGTCATTCCATTGATTATTTTGGTAATTCCTGTTCATTCCATTGATTATTTTGGTCATTCCATTGATTATTTTAGTCATTCCATTGATTATTTTAGTCATTCCATTGATTATTTTGGTCATTCTTGTTCATTCCATATATTATTTTGGTCATTCCATTGATTATTTTAGTCATTCCATTGATTATTTTAGTCATTCTTGTTCATTCCATATATTATTTTAGTCATTCCATTGATTATTTTAGTCATTCCATATATTATTTTGGTCATTCCATTGATTATTTTGGTCATTCCTATTCATTCCATATATTATTTTGGTCATTCCATTGATTATCTTGGTCATTCCATCGATTATTTTGCTAATTTTTGTTTATTTTACTCAACATTGGTCATTTTTCTTTGTTTTCACCATTGTGCAGTTTTTGCAGTCGAACTCTTGTATGCAAGCTATACATATAATTTCTGCACTGGTTCATTTTGCACTGTTACGCTACAAAGTTATTTTTGTACTTTATTTCCACTTTATTTTGTATTTTATATATAGCCGATACCTCTGTACTTAATTCTTTGTCATATCAGACAAGGACATGAAATGTTAAATATATCTACATGGACTAACACAACCATCAATGCCAGTACTGCTGCAACAACTGAACCTCTAATTTAGGATGAATGAAGTCCTATTATTTTAGTCACTTCTGTTCATTTTCTAGAGTATTTCTGTTCATTTCCGGTCGTCTTTAACACTGTTCAATAACACTGATCTACAAGTCAAATGCTTCCAGAATCAAACTAATTAAATGTTCCCACATGTGTGTTAGTAATAAAGAAAACTCAAGTCTTAAATGCTGGTTGGATCAAGTATCCAAGTTAAGTCTGGGGTTAAAATGTAAAATTCTTAGAATGAACAAGAGAATAGGTTTTAGTCCCAAAGAATATTTGTCTCAGATCTACTTCAAAACACTGTTTGCACATTATGACCATTCACTTTACAGGTTCTTTATAGTGGAATATTTACTAATCCATTGAATACATGTACATAAACCAGCATATATGTGGAATAACACCATCCAATCCAAACCATTTTATTTATAAATCACAAACTTAAACAACCACAAGGGTCTGTGCAACAAAATAAACAGCATAAAACAATAAAAAGATAAAAAAATATTAAGATAAAAACACAACATAAACTATATATTAAAAACATGAGCTAATCAACTCTTTTGTCATAGAAATTCTGATTCATCTCTTTAACCTTAAACCCTGAAGGGGTATCGTTTTTGGTTCTGTTCGTCTGTCAGCAGCTTCACACAAAAACTACTGGACCAATTTCCATGAAATTTTCAGCAAAGGTGTGAGGTGGTCCAGAATAAAAAAATTATACATTTGTATAGAATTCACCAAATTTCATACAATTTTGGTGAATGTAGTTCAGTCACTAAGAATGCGTTTCCACAATGATAAAAGATCGTGTCAATCAAGTAAAATGTGTGCAAAGGGGGCGGGGCTTGTTATACCTGGTTAAAGTATGTAAGATTTAGCATATTTAACGTCTAAAGAAGATTGTTCTTAAAAACTAACAAAAAAGTAAAAACTGTAGAGCAGAGCAATGAGGAGGAAAGAGTATTTGAGCAGATGCCGGATAAAGGATTCAGCTGATTCTGCAAACAGTTTTAGTTCAAAGCCATGAAAACAAAGCAGCCTGTGAATTAAAAAAATAAATAAAAAAATCTGACATGGGGCTCTAAGGAAAGAGGAAAGTCATGCATTGTAAGCACAGGAAGGACTTCCTAGAAATAATGTGTCAGGAGGAGTATGTGATCTGAAGACAGTTCAGCTATTTTATTAAAATGATGATGAGGCAGAAGATCTGACTCTGGTTTAAAAAATAAAAAAAATTAAACTCTCCCACATACATAGTCTTCATTACTGATGATTAATCCCTATTAAAACTGATAAAATAATGTCACCATTTCTAAATATGGACCCAGTGTGGCCCACGGTGGATTTAGTTTTATTTTGAACAACCAATAATCAGCAAAACATCATTGAAAAATGTTAAAAATAAAAATAAAAAAAAGAAAACAATTCTCTTGTACTCAAAAAAGGAGTGGGAAGAAGTAAATAACAAATAAATACTGCATTAACACACTACTGTATATACTGTATGTCCATTTTTCATTACCACAAAACATCCATAACCATTTACAGTATATACACATTTATAATTCACCTCATACAATCTGATATGATCAACTAAAGTACTAATAAAGCAGTTAATTTATAGTGAAAGTACATTCACTTTCACTACAAATATAACGGATATGATACATAGACACATCTTAACCACGATAGTCTTATTGCAATACAAGACTCATTCACCTTTTCAACTAAATATTCACTTATTCAGATAATATTCTATATTTTGTTATTATATTAGTTTTATACATCCTTTTGAATACACAAATTCAAGATGACTTTTTAGATTCAGATCCAGATTATTCCATTTTTCCTATGAGATGGTATTAAATGTGCATTAGAGCTGAAACTACAAATCCCAGAATGCTTTGCTAGTATGTTGGTACACAGTCCAGTTATGCACCACTGATGTATTAAAATAAATAGAACATAAGACACTATGAAACCAAATAAATTTTTCAATAAATACTGAGTTTCTTTAATTTTAGCCCACCGTCAGTAGAAGACACACCCACTTCCTGTTGCCCCGCCTCCTTTCTCTTCTGCCACTGAAGACCTGAACTGCCCTTTCTATTAATAACGCACAGTAACTTAAGTCAAACTTCTGCCAACTGAACATACTCAGCTGCAAACTGTGACCTGATGGACACGGAATAAGGAATTAAATCTTACCTTAGCACAGGGTCTCTAACGCAGTTTCCTCAGGGGCCACATTCAGCCCGATTTAATCTACAAAGGGCTGGACCAGTAAAATTAAAACATAACTCCCAATTTTTTTGGTCATTGTTTAAATGCAAAAACATTAAACTATGGAAAATACTTTTATAAAATGCAAAAAAAATGCAAAATAAAAGTTCAAATTGCCCTTATGAAAAACAATAATGTGCCTGAATTAATCAATAGTCCATGTGTTTTATTATGGATCAGTGCTAGAAAGACACTAAACTCTTAGTAACAGACGCAGAAAATGGTTCAAATTTTGTGTTATTTTCTCTAGACATTTCAGGTTATTCACATTTTATTGTTACAAGATAGTTTGTAAATGTAAATATTTGGATAATTTAACATTTCTTACAATTAAACAATGACAAAAATGTGAAGTTGTAATTTATAGGCATAGACAATATAGAGTCATTTAATAGGTTATTATGCTCTTCATCCTATGGGCCATATCAGAACCATTGGTGGGCCGCATTTGGACCCCGGGCTACATGTTTGAAACCCCTGCCTTCGCATATATTGCCATTTTTTATAGGACACACACGATTAAAATATTTAATGGTGATTAATTACATAAATGCAATAGTTAACTTGCAATTAAATCGCACATTTTTGCATCATTGAAATTCATTGTAATACTTTGAATAAAAACTAGTATTACACACTAACATCTGCTATAATAAGATATGACAAACATGACATGATGGAGCCAAAGGTGTCGACCCATCTGATGTCTGAGGGTGAAACGATGTGAATGAAAAAAAAAACAAAAACCCCAGATTCCATCTTCCATCATCTGAATCCTGAGATATTACCACTGATGTGTTTTAGCTGTTGACCTTTAACCTTTATTCCTCAAAATCTAATTGGTTCTTCTTTGACCCATTATCAATCATTCCTGAAAGTTTCATCAAAATCTGTTCAGAACTTTTTGTGTAATCCTGCTGACAGACAGACAGAAAAAAAACCCACACAGACTGACTCAAATTTAATACCACCTTGATAGAGGTAAAAAAGCCCCCCCCCACCCCCTGGTTTCACCACCAAAATCTAATCATTTCCAGATCTGCCCATTACCAACCTACCCTGAAAATGTCATCAAATCCATCCATAATTGAGTTAACAGACAAAAACATAACCTCCTTGGTAATAATAATAATAATAATAATAATAATAATAATAATAATAATAATAATAATAATAATAATAATAATAAAATAAAAATAATGATAAATAAAATAATAATAATGATAATAATAAAATTTAAAAAAAATTACATTTTAAATAATAATAAAAATGTAAAAAAAAAATCCTAATAATAATAATAATAATAATAAATAAAATAATAATGATAAATAAAATAATAATAAAATTTTAAAAATTACATTTTAAATAATAATAAAAATTAAAAAAAAAATCCTAATAATAATAATAATAATAATAATGAAGGCTCAAAAGCAGCCCCTGAAAAAAAAGAAGTTATTTTGCCTTCAACATAAAGTGATCCTGTGGTATAAAATATGCATTTGTAAAATGACAAAATGCTTGGGAACTCATCCCAAAAAATTTACCACAATTAAAAATAGTTATATGTACATATACACACACGTGTGTCTTATCTTTATACATTAGAAACCAATTCTGACCAAGAGGTTGTAGTTTATTTTCTATTTTTCTGAGCAAGAAATTAGAAACATGTAAAGAAATTAAACTGAACTAAAGACTTTCATGGAATTATTTGATGACTAAACTCTTTGATAAATTAAAATTATTATAACTCATTAAACTGCACTGCATATTTTTTTAATAGAATGAATATGTTGAATCATAATGGACTTAATGGTTCTACATGTGTGAATGCTATCGTCCACTCAAATATCTTTAATATAAATCTGCCTCACAACTAAGACCCCCGTCCCTGTTTCAAACATGAGTGGATGAAGGTCCGTCTTATTCTGTGGCGTTCCTTTCAGAGCCCCAGTGTTCTGGTAGGCATCATTTGTCACAGACGGCCCCTTGTGGATCCACTACACCAGCCTTCACCTCTTAAAATAGGCACGAGTAAGAAGGAGAGCAGAGGAGACCGAGCACCCACGGGCGATGGATGCCTTTACCAGCGTGTCCAAGGACTAAAGAAAAAGATCTGATCAAATTAAAAGACCTGAACACTGTCCCTAATGGTTTTATGATCCACTGTGTACACGCTAAAAATAGATTTAGGACTTTTTATCTCAAAATTATGCATTTTTCTATTTCATATTTTTATGAGATTTTATATACATCTAATATTTGTAACATTTTTTCCTCATAATTTTGACTTTTTTAATCTTAATTTTGACTAATGCATTTCTTATGTAATATTTCTGACTTTTTTCGCTCATAATTTTGAGTTCTCATAAATATGCTTTTTTAAATGTCATTATTTTGACTGTTTCACAATAATGAATGTCTTACCCAATATTTGTCTTACTTTTTCCCCCCTCAATTTTTAAATCTTAATTTTGACTAATGCATTTCTTATGTAATATTTCTGACTTTTTTCGCTCATAATTTTGAGTTCTCATAAATATGCTTTTTTTAATTTCATTATTTTGACTGTTTCACAATAATGAATGTCTTACCCAATATTTTTCTTACCCCCCCCCCCTCAATTTTGACTTTTTATCTCAATTGTACAGTTTTTATCATGATTAATCAAAATTAAACCAAAGAAACCCTTTTATTTATCCGATTAAAATTGTAATTATTTGGCAGCTCCAATTAATACATAAACTATAAGTATTGACAAATGTATGCAACTTTTGTGGAATTAATTTTTTCAATTAAATTTTACAGAACTTTAATTTGAGTCACTCAATTATTATTATTATTATTTATTATACAGAATTTCTGCTTTAACATCTTATGGATACAAAACACATGGTTATAATTGAAGTAATAGTGTGTTTTATGAACACTATGTAGACAGATGCTTGATGTCATTTCAATTCGAGTCACTTAGATCATTATTTCATAGGATTTCTGCTTTAACGTCTTATGGATCAAAAGTGCATTTTATGTACATTATGGAGAAATATGCTAGTCTGGTCATTTTATTTTTTTGTTAACATTGAGCACATTTTAGTTGGTGTCCACCATTTTAAAGAAGATGCAAAAATTAACTGAATTTAATTCTAACCTTTATTTAAATTCTGAAAAATAATATGAAGTTTTCTTAAAGTGTGTGTAAAAAGAACACCTGGATACGGAACGATTCATCAGGGTTCCTACAGCCGAGCAAAAGTTAAATTCAAGACATTAAGACTTAAATTTAATTTCTAATGACATTAAAGGCCAAGCCGACAATGAACTAAAAATGGAAGAGGAATAAAAATAATAAATAAATAAAAACACCAGATGAATTACCTGGGGGTAGTTTTACCGACTGTTAATTTTAAATAGAACATGATTTTTTGGTCCAGTTGCTGCTACATTCATCAACTATTTGCACCAAGAAGCATTTTTAACCAAACACACACACGTAAAAAAAAAAAAAAAAAAAACTTTGTATAGTTAAAGGAATACTACACCCTCAGAATGATGTGCCCTCATTTTCTACTCAACCTAAATTATTATTGTAATTTTATTTTTGTTGACAGCCTAAATGTTACCAAATACTTTATTTCAAACTAAGATAAATGGAATTTTCAAAAAGTCTTACAAATTTTGACACATTAGTAAGATTTAAGACATTTTAATGCCAATTAAGGCCTTATTTTTAGACTAATAAATTCAATGCCTTTTAAAACTTATCAAGGACCTGCAGAAACCCTGTTAATGTACTGTTAGAGGCTTAACTGTTACAGAAGTATTGTGATATGTGTAGCTTTAATGTTAACATATTATGGTTGTGTAAGTGACTAATGTGGTCCACAAAGGGAGTAAAAGGAAGGAAGGAAGTCGCATTAGAAGGAGTAAAAACAACAGCCTGTGCAGTCGTCAATAGCTTGAACTGGAGCGTTTCTGTACATTCAGCAGGTTTGAGTATTTAACAACAGTTTGAGCTTTAATAAAAACCACAGTGTAAGAAATGATAGAAATGTGGAAGGTCCATGAGGAGATAATTTTGATGTTTGTAATGGATGGAAGTGAAACGATGTGATGATCCTGGAAAACTAATAAATAGGGCTGTCAAAATTAATGTAAACTAATCCATCATTATGATTAATCTGATTAAATATTTTAATGCAATTCAATGGAACAGTTGTTGAAGGTGTTGAATAAGCATGTTCATTTGCATTTCATTTGAATATTTGTATCAAACTTGTAGAATGAACATAGAAATAGAAAAGTTCAAAACAATAAGTTTTAATGGAGTAATTAATAGTTATGAAAATAATTTGTTTTTGGTGAAAAACCAAAGAATTTTTTTTTTTTTTTCCTATCAGGATTTCATAGTTGGTTTTAGGTTTAGTTTGTTAAACATATCAAATGAAAAAAAAATAACTAATCACACTGGTGAGGCTGTGCTGAAAAAAAACCCAACAACAAATAAGTCAAAATAGACACTTTTTTGATTAAAGATATGAATAAAAAAATCAGAAGTATTCAAAAACAGCTAAAATAACCATATTAGTAGTAACTTTGTGCAAAAACCTTGACTCTTTTTCACCGTGTATATAAATATTCAGATAATTCTATTTTAAATTTTATTGTTTACAGTTTATACCAATTAACTTTTTTTTTTAATTACCCTTATGGCTCTTATTTTAACACTTTCATCTAGAGTAGGAGCTCCGGTAATGAAGAGTAATTGACCTATGGGATCAATAAAGTATTTCTGATTCTGACTTGTAATAGTTAATATGGATAAAAAAAATGAATATTTAATCATGTTTAATCCAATACCCTGTTTGTTTATGTAATTCTACGGCCTTCGAGAATGTTGCGACAGCTCCCATTCACTTTGAATGGACGTTCCCAGCGTTCCGAGGGCGGATTTTTTTGGATAGCCGCCCGCCGCGCCATTAACACAACAAGTTTTGTCACTTCAGATTCACAGTACCATATCACTCCGCAGGTAATTTGACCACTTCGAAAGTAAATATTCACTACGTTACAACGGCCATTTTACCCAGTCTATTAGAATAATAATAATAATAATAATAATAATCTTTATTTGTATAGCACCTCTCATACAAACACTGTAGCCCAAAGTGCTTCACATCGATTAAAAGTTAAAGTACAATTTTCAGATAGGGTGAAATTAAAATTTGATTGCACAAAATTATGAAATTACAAAAGTACAAGATAAACTGATTATACATGCATTATAAAATGTCAAGTAGTAGGGCGTACGTTCACGAGCTTTTAGCAATCAGATTATGGGGAAAAAAAAAAAAAAGCCTATCCACTCTCCTTTCCTCTCATTGGAGGGGGATGAAAACACTTTTGGATTTTCTATGCATCCTACGTCACTTGCACAGATTCATTTGAAGCCCAGGTAACACCCCCCCCCCACACACACACACACACACACACCTGATCACAGTGACCTTTGCTCAAAGATCCATCATTATTCTCCATGGGTAGAGACATAAAATAAAGAGTACGTTGGCTAAAGGTAAATATGTTTCCTGCTCTGTCATTGGCTGAACAGAAGAACACACAGAAGATGAAAGACCGAAATGAATTGAATTTATTTGTGATGGAAACGTAGCCGGTACATTCCCAGAGAACATGGAAGATGTGTTTGCATGCACTAGGGAGTTCTTACCTTTAAATCCCTCCTCATCCAGGACGACTGTGTAGTTCTCTGGAGTCTCCGTCAGACTGAAAAACTTACACCTGAAAGAGAAACAGTAGAGATGAAGTAAAGGCATGAGGTGTAAAACTGAGAAAACATGACAAGCAGCAGATAGAGATGAGGAAACAAAAAGGGAGAAATCTGTTCTTATTCATTTCCAACCAGTAGAAAAAGGTTCTTTTTTTTTTTTCCCCCCAGATTAGAGTTGGTGGGAATGTTCTAAATGAGGTTGTGTGAACTCAGGACCCACTGTCACACAATTAACACAGACTTCACTGAAGGTCCAGGACAGAATGACTGCTTTGTCCACGACAAACGATGGGGAACAAAAAAAACAAAAAAAAATAGGCTAATGATTCATTTGGCCACTTGGCTGCTTTAAAGCAAAACTGTATTATGAAGAATAACATTTCATTTAATAAACAAAAAACATACAACTTAGAATAACTTTTATAACAAATATACAGAGCTGATGTTCACTGCCACACACAACAATAACACATATACAAATAAATACACAATATGGCTGTACCAATACACCACCTCACAATTCAGTTTGTATCATATTTTTTTAACTCACATTTTTTTGTATTATTGTTTAAAAAAGCATTTTATTTAAAACAACAATTACCTTAATGTAATGTTTAACAATTAATTTGGAACACTGTGCAGATTTGAACAGAACAAATACAAAGCAAAAATTAACAAATAACCAAATATTTCTCTATTTTCTGTAACAAAATAATACAGCTGAAAAAGAATGAAAATAGAATTTTAACTTAATTGAGGAAAGGATTCATAAAAACATGTCCAATAATTCCCATAATAGGGAAAAGGGGCGTGTTCCTTCACATATTCTGAGCCAATCAGAGACGTCTGGTCACCGTGTCATAGATATGTATGAGGACGTACCGGTAAAGTCTGTTGTTCGACCTCAAGTCATTTTTCTACTGTGAAAAAACTAAGCAATCTGGATATTTTATTTAAATAGAACCAACACAAAATGTATTCAATAACAATGAAGAACACAGTAATATTACTGAAATGGAATGACAGCTGTAAAAGTAAGACCCCTTCGGAAGGCATCACTGCGATATCGAAAAAGGTTGTCACTGAACGATGACGTGTAGAGACCGTTAAAGGGTTGGGGGGTGGGGGGTAGTATTGGGGGCCTGGGGACGCATCAGGCCTTTTACATGTAAAATGCAACTACTTATGGGAAAAAATAAACAAACTAGAAAAGCACTCAGAGCATAGACCCCAACCAAAGTAGATACCCCCCACCCCCACAATAAAATCAGTTCTTCCTGTTCACATTTCCAACATAGCCTGAAAATTTCATCAAAATCTGTCCATTAGTTTTCGAGTTATCTTGAACACAGACAGACAGACAGACAGAGACAGACAGAGACAGACAGACAGAGACAGACAGAGACAGACAGAGACAGACAGAGACAGACAGAGACAGACAGAGACAGACAGAGACAGAGACAGAGAGAGACAGAGACAGACAGAGACAGAGACAGACAGACGCCGGCAAAAACATAACCTCCTTGCTGGAGGTAAATAAATCACGTGACGAAACCACTTCTGAAATTACTTTCGTATATCGTGGTATTACTGTTCTACCTTTTGGTAACACCAACAGCTCATATCATGTGACTGGTTCTGGACTGAAGGATAACTGGAGTTTCAAAGGACATGTTATGACTGACACTGACAGACTGGTTCACGTTTAAGTTTGTGTATCATTACAGGCCAATAAAAAAAACTGTCCTTTTCACATATTTCTTTAATTACTGCCTCAGACGTTATTAAACAGTTTAAATCTGTAGATGATTTTACTGACCAGTGGATGTTTGGGTTTTTATGGGTTAAAAAAAGGAAGCAATTCTCATTCCTGTTTTCTTAAAATGTCTCACTGAAAAACAGTCCTTCCTCTTCCCAAACTTATCGGTCAGTTCAGGTTATTACAGCCGTCCCTGAAAAGTCCCGACTCAGCAAAAACTAATCCCTCCCATGACATGGACAATCAGCCCAGAGACAAAGAGAGAGAGAGAGAGAGAACAGGCAGAGCAGGCTGAGCCAACCATTGTGTTTGAATAAAACCTTCATTTCCCATTGACCTCTGACCTTCCCGCTGCTCGCTGTTTCCTGCAGGTACTGTACACATAAAAACAGTCAGGTGTTTGAGGCTCGTCTTTAACCCATAAAAACACAAACAGGCTCCGATGACCAAAACCATGGAACCAAAGATGACGGTAGAAAACGTTTCATACCTGTTCATCCATTAATTCATGTAAATCAGTAGTTTTCAAACTGAGATATAAACCCAAAAGCAGCTGTGCCCCCCCCCACCCTGTCTTTATCTAATATTTGTTTTAATTTATTATTTCTTAAACATATTTGCCTTCATCTATACATGTGCTTAAACATATTTTTGTATTTTTAAACTAATTTTAACACCCGTGTAAGCTTTTTAACATCATTTTAACATTTGTGTTTTTTCCACAATATTTTTAAATACAGTTTTACCTCCGCACATAGTTTTAACCCCCCCCCTCTCCATATTTAAACCAAATTTAACATCTGTGTGGGCTACATTTTTAAAGTGTTATCGACATGATTTTACAACTATACCTATTTTGAAAGCTCATTATGTCTAAAGTTGATTCACACATATATTACCAACGACAACATTGGAAATTTAATGATATTTCATCCACATCGTGATTCAAATTGGTCGCCTTGTTGAGCCGCATTTTGTAAAAACTGTCCAAAAATGTAGTAACCTTTTCATTTCACTTTGTAATAAACTGCCCCAATGCATTTTGTAATAAATTTTGCCGCATTATGTAATAATTTATTCCATTTTGCAGCAGCAGAGCGCTTTGGTGGTGTGTCATTAAGACTCAAGGAGCGGGTTTGGGAAACATTCCAAGTGGTTTATGTCTTGGCTGTAATTAGACAGACAATTTGAAATCACGAATATATTTTGGAAATAGAAATGTGGCAAAATTTATTACAAAATGCATTGGAGCAGTTTATGACAAAATGCGGCAATTACAAAATGAAATGAAAAAGTTATTACATTTCAGACGTTTATTGTAAAATGCAGCTCAACACGCCTATGAGTTTGACCTCATTTCCAGGTCACCTGAACCTTGACCCTGTGACGTTTGGTAGAGAAGACCACCCCACTATACTCATGTGGAAACATTGATGACAAACAAAAGCAGCAATTCCAGTGACAATTTAAGCGATTTTTCAGTAGAAATATGAGAAGCAACAGGTGATTCAGTTGAAGAAAACAATCTTCATCCTTATCAGTGTTGAAGTGGAGGAAGAACAGTCAATAGTAAAGTTAGAAGAGGCGGCGTTCACATAGTAGCTTAGCTTGATTTAGAGTCACATTATCTGGCACCAAGTCCAGTTTGATTATAGTCTGACTCAGGTGTAAACATGGCTTTGAAAAGTGATATTTCCTCGAATAAGAAAACAATTAATTTCTCTTAAGTGCTTGTAAACATAGTGAGTGAAACCTGCACAACAGGTACTGTGTGTTTGATGTAGCAAAAACATGCCGTTGTTTGGTTTCCTGTTTGTCAAGTGCAGATAAAGGAAAAGCATCTGACCTAAATATCTGCTCAAACACTGAAAGTCAGAGGAAGACAGTTTACCTTCAGTTACTGATGGACTGTAAAGGTTCACTGGGTTGGACTGAACTAAGGTTGGGTTCTGAAAATTGGGGCGGCCATGGCTCAGTTGGTAGAGTGGGTCGCCTAGTAATTGAAGGGTTGGTGGTTTGAATCCCACTTGCCCAAGGGCAACTGTGGCTACAAATGTAGTTTACCACCACCAGACGGAGAATGTGAGAGTGAATAAATAATTGGTCACTAATCTGAAGTGCTTTGAGTGGCCAAAGAAAAGCACTATATGAATCCAATCCATTATTAAAGTGGTTCTAGGTCTGGAACTGGGGCAAACAGGAGGAACCCGACTAAAATTTGAGGTGAATTTGGGGGCTTTATTGTAGTATAAATGCTGCATGATTCCTCGAATCGCAATGTTATGCTGCACAATTCTGTAATCACATAAATGACTGCGATTTAAGGTAAACAAATGTGCATGTGTGCCTGTAAACCAGAGGTGTCAAACATAAGGCCCGGGGGCCAAATGCAGCCCGCCAAAGGGTCCACTCCGGCCCCTGGGATGAATGTGTGAAATACAAGAAATACACTGAAGATAATTAATAATCAAGGAAGTTCAAATCATTTTTCATTTATGTCAATTCAATCTAAAGTGGATGAGATTAGTAAAATACTATCATAATAACCTAGAAATAATGGAAAACAACCTTATACTAATTTTCTTTTCTATTTTAGTGTAAAATAAAGTAGAAAAAAAAGACTAGCCTTTTACAAAAAAAAATGTGAATAACCTGAAATATTTTGTGGAATATTCAGCCTGTTACTAAACTATGTATAAATGACAAACTAAAGCATAATATCATTAATATTGCACTTATTTTTCTTACGAATTTAGAGATTGTTCATGTACAGTTTATAGATGTGACTATTTTTATTGGAAAATTTTGCTTTTTTTTTCCCACTCACAAACACATTTTTCACCTGAACAATATTTTAGACATTTTTATCTTATTATTTATAGAATTTTACTGGTCCGGCACACGTTATACCAAATAAGGATGAATGTGGCCCCGGAACTAAAATGAGTTTGACACCCCTGCTGTAAACACTTTCCTTTTTAAATGAAAGACTTTAACATTTAGAAAAACAGATATTCATCATGTATCCTGAAGGAAAATAGAGTCACATCAATATAAATATTCCAATGAACATGACCAGGTTCTAACATCTGAGGCCTCAGAAACTAACTAATATACATACACACTAATGTTACACCAATTGATCGGCTGATATTTTTTCAAATATTGTCTAAAAATAGCCTAATCAGCGATGGGAAAAACATGCCGATCAAAAAGTTGATGATGTGAACTAGAAATAATTTTCAAACTGGCAAACATGCTACAGTTACATCCTGTCTTGACCGTTTCTGTACTTTATAAAATATAGTTAATTGTTTTATTTCTATAGAACAATGCACCTCTGCTTAATCAAGAGGTATGGAAATTTAAACTTCCTTCCATCATCGGCGAATCAATTTTTTTGACGAAAAATGCTGACCAGTGCATAACTATATTATACACATATATAATCATTCTAGTGTTAATTGTTTTGTATGACACATTTTGCCGTGGCAGCAGTACTACGGCAAAACCCGGGCGCTAACCGACTCACGTTACCACGGTTACGTCCATTTCACCTGCTTCTTCAGTTTAACCATCAGCCATTTCCTCATTGTCTGTTTCACTTCTTGTTCAGACTGGATGGGTGGAGTCACATGACTGCACACGCTCTACACAGTCTTAAATAGGAATGAACATATCGTACTAAACAGTCAAAATAGACCAAAAATAAAAAAACATTTTTTATTCAATTACTGAATTTACCGACGTGGACAAAATTATGACAGTTATCGTAATAAGTGACGGAAACAGTACATTTTCATTTTATCATCCAGGCGTACAATTTACCATAACCCAATGTAGTTTTACTTTTGTAATTTATTACATTTCAAAAGTTCTACTTCCTGACTTTTACTGTAATGATTCAACTAAAGGAGTTGCATCAGTACTTCCATCAGTATTGTTTCACACCAGTAGCTGTACTTTTACTTCAGTATAGAATGGAAGTACTTCTGGTTCATGTAAACGCACCCAATGAAGGAACCGACAGCGAGGGACGATCTGACGGAAGATGAAAACCGAGCACAGTCGAGTCTAGACTTTGATCCAGTTACACAAAGAAAAAAAAAAAAGAAAAAAATAGGTGGAAGTGGCTTCATCTGCGTGAGGGGCGGTGGAGCGTCTGCAACCGATGCTACAGCTGAGGAAACACGATAAGAGCCAAACAAACCCATGTTGTTGCGAGTGGTGGAGGTACGCCTGCGGCCATCTGTGGCCCATCACCTCCAGAGGACACATGAGACAGACTGTGCAGCTTCAGCGTTCTCACAGGTTCCAGTTTTTTAACAAAGAAACTGCATTTTTAACTTTGTGGAGAAAGAAATGTCTCCACACCTTTAGTTTGTGATTTAGGTCGTTTGCCTCAATTTTCAGGAAGCATAATCTAAAATGAATTTGATTATTAATATATAGGTTTGTCAAAATTAACGCAAGCAAATCCATCATGATTAATTCAATTACAAAATGTATGTGATTAAATGGAACGGTTGTTTATGAGTATTTTGTTAAAGCATGATTTTTTTTGCATACATTTTGGATTTTTTACTGCATTCTTGTTTTTTCTCTGTATTTTAGAAGCATTTTTGAATAAGTCTTGAATTTTTCATTGTTTTTTTTTTATTATTAATTTTAGCATGTGTCGTATTTTTTCCCCTCAGCATTTTGTGTTTTATAGTTTACTATACAGCTTTTAATCTGACAACTGCACTATAGAGTTTTTAATTTGACAATTGCACATAGTGTTGTACAGAAAATTCATGTCAATGTTATTTGTAGAACCCCAAATCTAGTGATGCACTGATCAGCATTTTTTGGCCTGATCACAAAAAAAAAAAACCAAAAAAAAAAACCTTGATCTGCCAATTGCCGATCACAGAAGGGGTTTTAAGTTTCCACATCTTTCATCTAGCAGAGGGTGCATACTCTATAGAAATTTAACTATTAATTAACATCAAGACAAGATGCACCTGTTCTACAGCGTGTTTGCCAGCAAGTTACTTCATGTGATTGGCATGTTTTTCCGATCCCCAATCGGGCTATTTTTAGGCAATATTGGCCAATCGATCGGTGCAAAATTACCCAAATCATAACAAGGTCATCTGATAGGGCTTTAAAGAGTTTGTTAAAAACACTCAATGAAACACACAGTAGTTGAAAAACATAATTTCTGAGGCCCCTCCCCTTATCCTTGGCTCCTCCCCCTGTCCTTAGGAGGAAAAACTCCAAAACCCAGTGGGAAAGTGAGAACCATTGTTGGGAAAAAAAAAACAAAAAAACTATCCTTGGTATCATTTATTCTGTACATTACCATTTACTTCACATATTTTATACATTTTATAAACCACGCTGAACCAATGGCAACAAAATTGAGTTCAATATTCATATTATTTGAACGACAACAAAGCCCGTCTAAGTCTAAAGTTCACGGCTGTTAATATCCACGGGACAGGGGCCAATCCTTCTGTAAACCAGCAGAATAAAAGCCCCCACCTTGACTGATCAGCGAGGCAGACAAGTGGAAAACTCCCCACTGGGTTTCTGCTTCAGCTGAGGCTTTGTTCAGAACTATGCTCTGGTTAGTGAAGCACAGAGGAGAAGAAAAGACGACTGTGTGGATCTGTATCTACTGTAGCCAAACACAGAACACGAACACACACTAGCACTGGCTTTGGAAGTTCATGAGGTCTGCTGCACTGGAAAAAAAAAAAAAAAAAAACAACCTTCAAAACTGTCCAAAAGGTTGGTTTGTGGGAAACCTTTAGTTTATTTGTTTTTGTGCATTACCAGTTAAGCAGCTGAGGCTCTTTCATGACTAATACGACTAATGAATTTCATTTGACATATTAAGAACCAACAATGAATTGAATATATAAATACATTAAATAAGTTTGTTCACATTTGCAGCAACTCATAATGTAATAATCAACTCATGTAATGAAATGATAAGCACATGTAATGCAATATCTTTGTGCATAATATAATAACTTACTACATTATGAGATCAGCTATATACTAACTCATAATATAAAAGCTCAGAATCAGGGATACATGATATTAGAAAAAAAAACCTGATATTGTGATTTTTTTTTTAAACCCTGCAATATATATTACACTATGAAAAAAATCCTCAGGTGTAAATAACAGTTGTGTGGTGGCAACGCAAATGGTGAAACTGTTTAGTGGTCGACACAGAACGTATGTTTCAGTGTCATTTTTTTGTAGCCAAAATTATCACATAAAATACCTGATAAAGGTGATAATGCAACTTTTCTCAGCCATTATTACATTATGAACTTTTATTTCATTAAGAGTTGCTATATAGCAACTCTATATATAGCGCTTATTACATTAAGCGCAAAGATTTTAGGTTACGGGCTCATGATTTTATTACATTACAACATCAATACACTTTGAAAACTTTAAAGCCTTGATGTCTGAAGTAAAATTTATTTTAATGTATTGCTTTTTACGCACTATTTGTTATTCTATCTTTGGCCTTGATATTGACCGTTATTCTGTACTACTTTGTAATGTATTGAAATGCACTTTACTTATTCCACTGTATTTAAAAATAAAGTAAAGTAGCATGGCTGATTATGGACGAGTAATTCACTTTCCTACAGAGTGATAAAGGAGCAGCTTCTAGAGGCAATTACCAGTTTAAAATTCTACTCAGGACTGCTTTTCTAAACACTCGGTAGCTCACATTCTGCAGGAGTTATTCTGTAATGAATAGAAGAGGCCTGGAAAAGGGAGAGACCGACAGACCGACCCAGACAACCAGGCTGATACTGCTGCCGATTGTTTTCAGTCGCCACAGATTCTGTCTTCTCCACCGCTCCCCCATTGACCCCGTTTATTACTTCCCTCAAGAAGGTTACAAAAAAAAAATTGGCTTGTGTATAGAGCAATTTTTGAGACTAAATTAAGTGTATTCACAGTAAAGTGCATATTTGGGACATGCATGAATCTTTGGTTGTAGCCAGGTGTGAATATTTGCAAAATAAAATTAGTCCATTTGTACTTATGTGATATTTGTCAGAATAAAAATCGGAAAGTTACATAAAAAAAAATGACATTTAAGACATGAAAAGTTACGAGTACACCGTCTTAAGTACAAATACCAATGTGTCAGATGGAACAAAGTGGAAATATTATCAGGGTCCCTACAGGACTAGTTAAATTCAAGACTTTTTTTGTTTAATGCCGTTGGAAGTTAAATTTAAGACCAAGCTGACCATGAACCGAAATTGGAAAAAATAAAATAAAATAAATAAAAAACCACATTAATTACCTTGGGACAATTTTACCAACTGTTTATTTTTAATAGAACATGACTTTTTGGTCCAGTTGCTGCTACATTCATGAACCATTTGCATCAAGAAGCACAACTCTGAATATATATATATATATATATATATATATATATATATATATATATAAATAACACACACACACAAAACATAGTATAGCTAAAGGAATACTACACCCACAGTATGATGTGTCCTTATTTTCTACTCATCCGAAATTATTTTTGTAATATAGACAGCCTAAATGTTGCCAAATACTTTTTATTTCAAACTACGTAACATAAATCAAATTGTCAAGAGGCTTAAAAATTTTGATGCCAATTCAGACCTTATTTTTAGAACAATTAATTCAATGCTTTTTAAGACTTTTCAAGGATCCACAGAAACCCTGATTATCCACTGAACACAGAAAACATGACGCCTGTGACATAATGACATATTTGACACTTCCATCTGTAGAAATTTGTACTGAAGACTGTGTACTCGTAACTTTTCCATTTGTACTTTGACAGATAAACACACAACACATTCCAAGTACAAATGGACTCATTTTAGAATTTGCAAATATTTATTTCATGCTCAACTACAACCAAAGATGCATGCATATCCCAAATATGCATGATTACTTTCCTGCGAATATGCTTGATTTAGCCCCCCCTCAAAATAAATAAATAAATAATAATAATAATAAATAGCTCCATAATTGTGCTGCAGAAATAAAGAACTTCCTCAACATCTGCCAATTACTCAACATGACAGATTTACTTAAGAGGTTTTTCAGACGCTGGAAGGCATCATGACACATAGTGTTTGGTATGAACTCGTCAAAACTTCCTATAGTTTTGATGAGTAAGGTGAAACTGAAGATGCACCCAAGTGTGAACAACTGAAGCATCCAACACTATAGGGCTGCAAACAATTAGTCAACGTTGTCAACAAAAATCGATAATAGAAATAGTTGAGAATGAATTCTATCGTCGACTTATCGGCAGATGCATTTTTTCCCAACAGAGTGAGACATCTTACTTTATTAGAATCTCTGCTGAGAGTCTCTCATGTGCAATAGTGTCTGTGAGTGGTAACATGCAAAAATGACGGCGTCGGCATCAGGTACTAGTACCAAAACTTGTAAAGTAATCAGATGATATATAAACATTTGATCTAGAGATGAAACGATTCAGTGAATTTGAATAACTAAACAAAAACTGAGGCAGATTACAACTGTGCTTCAATTTTTACAAAGTGTCCGATTCAAGGTTTTAGTCCAAAGGAATATTGGTCTCAGATCTACCAGACTAACTTTGAAACACTGTCTGCACATTAGGATACATTTATAATCGAATAATTAAGTTAATTTTTTGGTAATTTATTACAAAAAAAAAACATTTTAATAAAAATAGAGGCAACATTTTTTAAAATAAAATATAAACATTAACAGAACAGACTTTCCTCCAAAGGAATATAGTCTCAGATCTGTCTGCACATTATGATCCATTTATAATGAAATATACCGTATACGTGTAGTTTTTTTTTTTTTTGCTTCGTTTAGGATTACTTTTTACTTAATTAGGCAAAAAAAAATCTTGAACTATTTTTTTTCTAAATTCAAATTGTTATTTTTTTCTATACTTACGGTACATGTATTTGAAAACTTAAGACATAAGGCAGTAATTCAAATTTCTCCCAGTGCATGTAAACAGACTAATTGAAGGACTCTGTTAGAGGTCATGGAGCTCAAAGGCCAGAGGAGCAGAACCCTGTGTGAGCAGCAGCCGCTCAGCCTTCATCCAGTTCCAGAGCAGAAGCGGAAGACAGATGTTCAGCTTTACTCCTGCTCATGTGTATGTGGGGCAACAAACAATTACATAACAATGGGAGGATATCCAGGGATTAAGGGAGAACAGGTTCTAATGCCAGTGGGAGATCTGGACCGCTTTGTGAGCCAGACTCTGGCTTCCAGTCAACGAGGGCAAAGGTCAGGGTAGTGGGGACGCAAGAGGGTCCCAAGTGGGCCTGGGCAATGAACCTGAAATTAAACTTTTTTTTTTTTTTTTTAAACCTGTGCCAAAGAGGTATTAATTTCAGTTCGGTTTGTGCAAAAAAAGTTCTGGGTGGATCTTCAAATTATTTCTGGAGAGAGGAATTAACCCAAGTGGGTTCCCATTATATTTTGAGAATGATCCAGAAATGATCGGAAACCAGGATTTTCCCCATTTACTTAAAATAGATGCTTTTCTCTAAATTCATGTCTTGTACAATGCACATTTCACTCAAAAAAAATTATATATATATATATATATATATATATATACACACACACACCACAGCCATAGTTGGTGGATGTATATAAACCACCAATGAAGTTTTCTTCTGGATCAGATCCTGAAGAAACCCACCATTATCAGAATATGGGATTTACTCAGCATGTTCAGAACTATCCACATTATTTCCAATACTAGAGCTATGATTTCAGGGTCAACAGTTCAGATAATCATACAATAGAAGAGCTATAGAGGTTAGATCCACTCACTCACTGTGACTCTATTAGCCTTAGCGGAGGATTACAGTCTCCGTCTTGTTTTTATTTTAATACATTCAGTTCTAAATATCTTAAGCCTGTATCAGTCCTTGGCTAAGGCCGATGTAATAATCAGTATCCCTTCCATATTGATCGATCACTACTTTTAGGTTCTCCTCTTTTCCCCATCTTACATCATGTTACATATAGCAAATACATATTTTGAACAAAAACTCCCAGAATTCAAACTAAAAAGTGACATTTTGTCCTAGTTCTTTAACCCCCGTTTTTATTTTGTATCATAAAGTACAACTGCACACAGAGGAAATGAAAACCTTTTCCAGTATATCCTGGTACAGTCAATATTGAAAATACATGATCAGTTATCTGGATTTTTACATATTCCAATAAACGTGCTAAAATAGTCATTCCTTTGACTCATATCCCTAAAATACTTCTGTTTTACTTTTTATTAAACCCATGTGACCTACCACAGGCCTAGGTTAGGGGTTGCCAACCCTGGTTTTCCATAGAATCCCTACACATGCTGCTCTTTATTTTATTTTATTTATGCTGCTTTTAATCCTGCACTGAAGTTCTTAATTCTGCTGGAGTTTGGTTTTTTTTGTTTTATTTATTTTATTTACTTTATTAAGTATTAGGTTTTATTGTTATTTATTGAAGATCCTTGGATTATTTTCTATTTTAGATTATTATACATTAGGTCAATTGGTCAAACTGAACCCTTTGTGGAATAGTTTGGTCATACCTGTTTTAAATGTATCCTCCTTCCAACACACCTGACTCACATGATCAGCCAATCGCAAGCTCTCAGAAGACCCGATAACGACTGTCATCTACAACAGCGGTGTCCAAATCCAGTCCCTGAGGGCCGATGTCCTACATGTTTTCGATATTTCCCTCTTCCACACAATTCAGTTTAACCCTTTAACTCCTGAAATTTGAGCAGTTCCACAGTAAAAATTATTAAAATAAGCAACATAAACAAAAATGGCCAAAGTCATCAATAAAAATGAACAAAAATTAATAATAAATTGACAAATTAGTAACATGAATATTTTTATTTTTCTACATTTTACTTTTATTTTATTATTTTTTCTTTAGCTTTGCGTCTTACTTTCTTCATTTACTCATTATTTTGTCAGTTTATTATTCATTTTATTGATGACTTTGGCCATTTTTGTTCACGTTGTTGCTTATTTTAATTATTTTTACTGCAGAACTGCTAAAGTTTCATGAGTTAAAGGGTTAAACTGAACCATTTGAACACCCCTGATCTAAAACATACAGGACAGCAGCTCTCTAGGACCAGGGGTGCTGACTGTCTTAGACTTTTCATTCTTCAACACACCTGAGGGTCATTACATGCAGAGCTGGATGATGGGGTTTTCATTTTCAGTCAGGTGTGTTGGGAGATGGTTGCAGGATAAAGGCTCTGGAGGACCAGGCTTGGTGACCTCTGACCTCCACCAGGGGTTTTCAAAACGTGAGCTACTGAGCCTCTCCTAAAACAACTGAAAAGCAGCTGTAAAGTCGGCGCCATCGCTATGACGACCAGGTTCTGTAAAGTCAGTACTATCCCGTAACGAAAATGAGACTTTATTGTTTCAGTTATTTTAAAGAATGTAACCCCTGCAACAGATAAGAGACCACTTTAAAAGAAAACAAGTATCAGCCAATATATCAGTCTATCATTAAAAGGTATTTACTTCATCCTCTATGTAAACCTTAATGACAATAAAAAGTGGTGACACTGCACTTTATTTATCCTTCTAATTCTTTCTTTTTAATTTTTGGTTTTATTCCTTGAGGATTTTTATCATGGTTTATTACATGTTTTTAATTTACCTTGATTTTATTTATTTAATATTTGTAATTCTCCATGCTGTCATACTGATGACTAGTGGAACACAGAGCACATTTTTGTCTTTTGTCTTTGACACTTGATCAAGTACCTGCTTGACAGGTTTCAGTGTGTGTTCTGTATCGTTTTGTTGCCAGATGAAATCAGTCTTTCTGCAAAACAAATCTACCCACAGGTAGAAATAAAGGAACCTTGATGTGGAGTTGAGACTGGGATTACCATGTTCACTTTGATTCTAGTTATGTACTTCAAATAAATATAGCTTGGAAAGAAAAAAACAAAACTATCTTGTGACATTTTTCAATTTATTATATTTATTTTTTATCTATCAGGGACAATGCACATAAAAACACTGAGCTACACAAAATAGTTAATGTTTGTACTATGTTTGAACAAAAATGCTAATTTCCACCTGCAGTCCCTGAACAGGCTGATGTTAAAAAATGGAAATTAGATTTAGCCAAGGAGGTTACAATGAGAAAACTATTCAAAATGCTAGATAGAACTTAGACAGACAATTCCTTTTAACAAGTGGAGGGTTTTTATATGCTATAACATTTAGCACTGAAGCACATCTCATTAAAACACTATATATATATATATATATATATATATATATATATATATATATATAAATAAATAAACTGGAATTACAATGTGACACCTCCCTGAGTAAGTCAGAACAAATTAATAGGCCTGAACCAATAATTTAGAATCAATTCTTTCAATTGCATTTACATTATGGAGCCAAAATGTGTGTGAAAAATAGAAACATTCATACACATTTTCACATCAAACTAAGAAAGAGCATCAGAAGCTGCTCCCAATAAACCATCCAATAATTTATATTAATATGTATTTTTATATGTATGTTAAAACATGTTGTATATAGATTTATTTATTTATATAAATGACTCCTCTTGAATGTTGTGCTATAATCTTGCTGCTGTAAACCTGGATTTTCCCCTAGTGGAACTAATAAATGGATAACTTATCTTAAAATATCAAGTCATTATTTTTACTAGGTCATTATGCAGTTGTTTTACCTTAGATTATATTGGTCTGTATGTGGAAACTGAACTGAAATCACTTCCACAGCCTCAACTGTGGAATTTTGCACTTTGTAAATTCATCCCACGAGCTGCATTTGGGTCCCCGGGCCCCACGTTTGACACCCCTGGTTTAAAATGTGCAAATCTTAATAAAAGTAAGTCTCAAAAACCAGCCCAAAAATTACACAGTGAAATTAAGCGTTATGTCGTTTTGACATTTTTAATTTGCTCCACAAAATGTAATTGTTCTGTATCTCCTTTCATCATTTAGTGTGTATATAATATTACTTTACATGTCCCTTATATTCTGGGAAAATTTTGAATGTGTTTTACTTTTCGCAGTAATTAAGTTTGTATATTATATTGCATATTCATGTTCCAATAAAAAATTCTAAATAAATGGAAATTTTATGTGGCGGCCAAATTTTTAAAGACCAAGCCAAAATGAACAACTTTTGAATTCTACTTTATTTAAAATCCGAAAAATTAGTACCGTTTCTTTGTTAAAAAACACAATTTGTGCTTTAAAAAAAAGATAGCCGGATACTGGAGGGTTAAGGACAGGCTGCGTTCACGGTCAGTTTTCAGTATCGGATAACCCACACCCTGTTTGTTTGTTGCAGCCTCATTCATTGCTGTGCCAGACATGTGTAGGTAGAACATGTCCAGACAAACACCCAGCCCCGGAGCTTTCCCCACGGATACCCTGTGTGTGTTCTTACCGTGTTCTGTTACGCAGAAATATCAGTTTGATGAGTGGGTGCGTGAAGTGCACCAGCCCCTTCTTGTTAATGCTGGTCACTCTCAGCCTGTGCTCCAGGATGTGCAGGTCCATTCTGACACCAAAACTCCCGTTCAGGTCAACACTCACACGGGTCCGGGAGGATGCGGAGCTCCGCTGAGCTCTAGAAACACCGCCGAGTACCACTGAACCGAGCCAAGCCGAGCCAGACCAAAAAAAACATCCGACCGACGCAATTCGAGCCCGCTGCCAGTCCGCTCCACTGCTGTCTGTTCAAATCCCCCAGCCAGGCACGGCCCCCGAACGCGACACGCCCCCCGCACGCGACACGCCTCCAACTCTTAAAGGTAAAGGCGGTGATGGATGGAGACTTCCGGTGTTGTGTTCAGGTACATGTTCCCGCTAAGAACAATTTCCGCTGGTCACGAGAGCATCACTATGTATCTCATAATTACCTCCGCCAAAGAGGTTATGTTTTTGCCAGAGTCTGTCTGTCTGTCTGCCTGTCTGTCTGTCTGTCTGTTAGTTAGTTAGTTAGCAAGATAAGTCGAAAAAGTTATGGACGAATCTTGATGAAATGTACAGGGTGGGTTGGTAATGGGGAGATCTGGAAATGAGTAGATTTGAGTGGTGATCCGGAAGAGATTCTGGATCACTTACAAATGTATTCTCCATTTACCGCAATGTAAAATTTCAAAGTGATCCAGAATCCAGAAACTCTTCCGGATCACCACCAAAATATAATAATTAGTTCCTTGTGACACTCCCAACACATCCTGAAAATTTAATCAAAATCCGTCCATGATTGTTTTTGTTATATTGCTAACTGTCAGACAGACTCTGGCAAAAACATAACCTCCTTGGTGGACCTGTCTTCATTTGAAGAGGGGACGCCTGCCTTGGCGGAGGTTTTCGCTCTCAGAGTGCTTTTCTAGTTTAAATTGTTTACCTCACAATTGAAACTGTCTCTCATTATTGTCCATTTCCTGTGTCATATTTATTATTTTTGGCTTTCTGTCTCATAATTTTGACTTTTTAAATTGTATAATTTTATCTTTTTTTTTTATCTCAATTTAATCTGTTTATTGCATAATCTAACTTCTTTTTTTAAAATCTCATAATTACACATTTCTTATCTAATATTTAAGATTTTCTCACTATTTTGGCTTGCTATCTCATACTTTTGACTTTTTAATCTCATGATTTTGACTTTCTATCATAATTTCATCTGTTTACCTCATAATTTAAACTTTTTTGATATCTCATAATTATGAATTTATCTGACATTTATAATTTTCTCACTATTTTCTCTCACACAATTTTGACTTTTTTTCTCCTCATAATTTCATCTGTTTATCTCATATTATTTTTATCTCATAATTATACCTTTCTTATATCAAATTTATGATTTTCTCACAATATTGGCTATCTCATGATTTTTACTTTTTATTTCATAATTTAAATTATATATCTCATAATTGTATTTTAGCTGATTCTTTCACAGTGTGGGCTGTTCATTATCGACTTACATCATAAAATTAATCAGTTTACTTCTCTGTAAATTCTGCCTCTGTTCCTTTTTTATAAAATGCTGTGTGATCCTATTATACCATGTAGGCGTCTTTTCTACAGACTGGAAAAAAGAAATGTTGAAGTTACTGTATGTTCAACTGAAACAAGGAAATACTACGAGTGTGTTTTATTTACAGTGGAAGGGATTAAAGTAAATACAAACAAATATTTTCCAGTTTGTTTCCACTTCTCTTATATAATCTGTGATGAGACTGAGCTGATCTGTGGATGATGATGATGATGATGATGATGATGATGATGATGATGATGATGATGATGATGATGATGATGATGATGATGATGATGATGATGATGATGATGATGATGATGATGATGATGATGATGATGATGATGATGATGATGATGATGATGATGATGATGATGATGATGATGATGATGATGATGATGATGATGATGATGATGATGATGATGATGATGATGATGATGATGATGATGATGATGATGATGATGATGATGATGATGATGATGATGATGATGATGATGATGATGATGATGATGATGATGATGATCTGAAAAGACTCAGAGGTGGGAAGTAACTAAGTAAAAGTATTTTTTGTAGGTCTGTACTTTACTGGAGCATTTATTTTTCTGTAAATTTTAAACTTTTCCTACCTACATTTGTTCACAAATATCTGTATTTTATACTCCTTACATTTATATAAATATCTGTACTTTATACTCCTTACATGTATATAAATATCTGTACTTTATACTCCTTACATTCTCAGAATAGACTGACTACTTTTTCAAACTAAGCAGATGTCACAGTATGAAAAATAAATCAGTTCAGAGGGAAAATCAGTGGAGGAAATTGGGACTTCATATATTAGAATTACGACTTTTTATCTCAGAATTTTTATGCTTTATCTCATAATTGTGATTTTTTTTCATCTCATAATTTCCATTTCATTTCATACTGTCAACTCTTTCTCTCACAATTATGTATTTTTCTAATATTTATGACTTTTTATCTCAATTGTGCCATTTTATCTACATTTCCACTCTCTTTGTCATACTGCATAAAGTCACTCAACAACAAGTACATTTCATATTTATTTAATTATACAGTTTTTAAGGCAGCCTCATGTTACACACACATTTTTTTTCTCTCATAATTTGGACTTTTTATCTCATAATTTTGAGTTAATTTCATAAATTCGATTCGTCTCAAAATTATGCATTTCTTATCGGGTATTTATAACTTTTATCTCATGAGTATGACTTTTTATGTCATAACTTTGACTTCCTATCTAACAATTTTGACTTTTTATCTCATAATTGTGAATTCTTTATCTCATAATAATGACTTTTTATTTTAATTGTGACTTTTTGGTCAATTTCCCCCAATTTTTCTGTCCATACACACTAAACTCAGTACTGTGGCCTGATCAAACACATTTTCTACACAGTCACTGACTTTTAAAGGCTTTATTTTTGGATACTTTTGAAACATTCATGATTTCCCTTGGTTAAATAAATATTATTTCAGCATACTGTTTAGATGATTGGTTGGTTACCCAAAGCAAGATACTACTGTGGATGTTAACTCTAGTAAACTGTATAATATCCTCACATATGCAGCAAGGAAGGACATCTTTTTATATTCTATTCTATTATATCATTCATGGCAAAAACAAGTGCAGTTTTAGTTTTGACTTTATTATACTTGAGAAGTTGTACTTTTTTTTTTTTACTTTTACTTCAGTAAAGGAGTTGAATCAGTCCAGTATTTTTTCACATAAGTAGCTGTACTTCTACTTAAGTACAGAACACCTTATTTTTTTGTTGCATTTGTAAATGCTGACGATAACAGGAAGCTCCTCCTGTTTCCTTACACAAACATTCTTGTCTTTGTAGCATCAGTGCTGGATTTTACAACCAACGCTCTGCTGCACATTTCATTCTGAAAATACAGAGTACTGTACTGTACTGGACTGGACTGTACTGTACTGTGCATCACAGCAGCAGAAGTCATTTAACTGACTACACAGTACATTTTGCAGTGTTAAATCAAAATTTAGAGAGTTTATTTAACTTCTTCTAGAGTGTATTTGGTCCCATTGTCTCCAAATTAACACTGCAAAATCTTCTGTGTATCAGGTCAATGCTCCTGGCCTCAGATAGATGAATAAAGGTGTGGGTTTTGGTACTTGTTGTTTGGATTTAAGTAATGGTTCTTTTTCTGTTCACGTCTATTTTTAGGCCCAGTATTTGTTTGTTTACATTTGTATAATTTTTGGGGAAAATCTTCATTTTTATTTGTCTGTGTCTCTTCATCCTTGGTCTGGTCCCTCACAGGCAGAGCAGCAGATGCAGACCCTGTCATGGGTTAAGGTTAAGGTCAGGGTCAGACCCGGTCATGTTCAGTCCAACCTGCAGACCTGAACTTACTCTGAAAACCTCAGCAGGAACATGGATGGACACTTTTTGAATTTCTGTTCCAGGAGCTGCATAAAGTCACTGAACAACAAGTACATTTCATATGATTTAATTATACGGTTTTTAAGGCAGCCTCATGTTACACACACACACACACACACACAGTTTTTTCTCTCAAAACTTTGACTTTTTAATCTAATAATTATACATTTTTATCTCATAGTTTTTCCTTTTTATCTCAGAATTTTGAGTTCATTTCATAAATTTGACTCTTTGTCTCAAAATTATGCATTTGTTATCTGATATTTATGACTTTTATCTCATGAGTATGACTTTTTATCTTATCTGACAATTTGGACTTTTTATCTCATAATTATGACTTTTTATTTTAATTGTGACTTTTTTTCACAACAAGTACATTTCATATGATTAAATTATACAGTTTTTAAGGAAGCCTCATGTCACACACACACACACACACACACACACAATATTAAAATGTGCACCTTTTGTGAATGCGTATAAAGAAAGTATATTGAACAATAACAAAAAAAAAGGTCAACAAAAATCACGGCGACCTACACTGTCCTTTTCTTCCGTCTATGCAGGTGATTCATCTCCCTATATAACCGTATGGCTGTCATCTCTGTGCCCATGTGACCCAAACCCTCCATATCACCATGGTAACCAGTCTAAATAAATCAAAAGAAGAATAATTTGCCAGTTCTAATAGATGGCTCATACAATAATAATAATAATAATAATAATAATAATAATAATAATAATAATCATGATAAAAATAATATTTTTATTTGACATTGGGGAGAAATGTTGCTGGTAGTTTAGAGAATAAAACAAAACTTTTCATTTTCCTCCATCACATACCTAGAAGTGGGACAATTAGAAAAAGTGATCATTTTGCAGTGGTCTCTTATCTATTTCCAGAGCTGCATAAAACCCAGCTCTTAGTGCGAACAAACAGCAGCTGGGTCTTTGAGGAGGTGAAGTGATCTTCTCATTGTAAAGGGGAGCTCCTAGTGGGGATCATTATTCTGGAGTCCATGCTTCTGATCAAAGGTACTGGAAAAGGACAAGGACAAAACCACTTTAATGAGTCAGTACAAGGAAATAACTCTTTTGTTTGTTTGTTTGTTTTTTAGGGGGGTGCATTTTTGCGACAATTTAGTGTATTGTAATATATTTGTTAGCAGATTTTTTTTTTATTTTTGTATATTACTAGTGTATTTTAGTGTACATTAGTTTATTGCAGTGAATTAATTGGTATATTTTGGAGTATTTTACTCTATTTTTAGTGTATATTTGTGCATTTTAGCATATTATGAGTGCATTTTAGTGTATGTTAGTGTATTGCAGTATATTGGTTAGTGCATTTTACTGTATTTTTATGCATTTTAGTACATTACTAGTGTATTTTAGTTTACATTAATGTATTGCAGTATATCTGTTCATACATTTTTGTGTATTTTGGTCATTTCACTCTATTTTTTGTGTATTTTAGTATATTACAAGTACATTTTGTGTATCTTAGTGCATTTTAGTATATTGCTTGTGCATTTTAGTGTAAATTAGTGTATTGCAGTGTATTCACTAGTAGTTTTTTTGTGTATTTTACTCTATTTTTGTGCATTTTAGTATATGTTAGTGTATTGTAGTATATTTGTTAGTACATTTTGGTGTATTTTAGTGCATTTGACTGTATTTTTATGCATTGTAATATATTACTAGTGTATTTTAGTGTATGTTAGTGTACTGCAGTACATTTGTTAGTACATTTTGGTGTATTTTGTGCATTTTAGTATATTATTTGTGCATTGTACTCTATTTATAATGGGTTGTTTTTCAGTTTTTTTGGCCCACCTGTAAATTTAAAGGTAGTATTTTATGTTCACTGTCCAACCGTTGCATTTTACATTGAAGCTCACTGAAGTGTTCCTTCAACACTTACTGATCTACAACACATATGAGGAATTAGTTTTAATGCTTTACTGTGTTTTCCTCTATTGCTCAATACCTTTAACTGACTGTGTGGTGCAACAATGACCCTAAACATTAATGTACAATTTGTTTGTCTGAAATTCTCTCACTGACTTCCTTACAGAGTTCAGTTTATGCTCATTTCATGGGCAGAAGAGTGCAAACCAGTCCTTTCACATTTTAAAAATAAGACAGAACAATTGATAGATATGATCGACTTAAAGGGGAAATCTGCAAAATGCACTTTTTAATGTCTTTACAAGATACATATGTGTTGTTTGTGTGTGAGGAGACCCTTAAAGTATGAAAAAAACTAAACAAAACATCCACTCTCTTTTTCTCCTGATCCGTTTATTGTTGGAGTAGAATGAAAACGCTCAGTTTTGGATTTTCTATGCTTTGTACGTCACATGCATGGAGTCATTTAAATACCCCACCCAGGGCCGGTACTGGTCAATTTGGTGCCCGAGTTGAGCACCCCTCTTTCCTTTTTGTGGAATTCGAAATTAGTATCTGTCAAAATTATGCAATAAAAAATTGTCAATGATGAGATAAAAATGCCAAATTGTGATAAAAAGCTAAAATGATGAGATAAAAAGACAAATTATGTGATATCAGTCAAAATTGTGTAATAAAAAGGCCAAATTATGTGATAAAAATCCAAAATTATGACATTAAAAAGTCAAAATTATGAGATAAAAAGAAAGAAACAACCAAAATTAATCCATATATAAGGCACTCTGTGAAAAAATTTAATTATTTTAAGTGCACCTTATAGTCTGGAAAATACAGGAGGTTAATATTCTAATTCTGTGGGACTTTGTGCCCCCAAGACATCTGGTGCCCTAGGCGACCACCTAGTCTGTTTTTGCCTAACACCGGCCCTGACCCCACCCCAACAGCTCAGCTAACCCCACCTAGTGGTCACTGGTCTGATTGGACTGAAATGCTGGTTGGCTCAAATTTCCAAGATAAGTTTAGGTTCAAAATGTGAAATTCTTAGATACAGATACTTTCTAAAAAAAAAAGCAGACCAATGTAAGGTGTGCAGTAGCTTTGGCCAAGTGTCAGATTTGTACTTGTGTGTGTTCAGTTCTCCTACCTGTATAATACACATTCGTGTCCCACCCCTCCTTCAGCCAGGCAGAGTTCCTCGTATCTTCTCGAGACTGTAGGCTTTCATAAGCTGGAATCAACAGCAACCAAAGCATACACAATCAGATTATGTGTTAATAAATCACTAGAACATCCAAGTTTTGGTGCAGGTACCTTTCTTGGAAATGAGCTCAAACAGGTCTGCTGTTCTAACTGCTCCTATTTTAAACATTTCCTCTTTTACATGAGTTATATTGAATGTAAAACAGCCACAACTTGTAACTTTCTTTGCTTCTGTCAGTCAGTGTGTTTACAGTTGCATCTAAGTCGAGCTATTGTCAATAATGGAGCTAAAGACTGAACTGGAGTTTCCCAAAAATCCAAGTTTACATGTGAACAAACATAAAAAGATAATCAAATTATTGTTGGACTCCCAGACACGAGGTGACGCTATATTGACATTTTTCTGGTTGGTGCCATAGAAGAAGAACAATCAGTAAACAAAGGCTCAGTCAGATTTGAAGCAAATATTGTAGAAGGAGGAGGACAACACCCAGAGAAGATATGGACCACAACCATGAAGGTACAGTATGGACCACAACCATGAAGGTATGGACCACAACCATGAAGGTACCATATGGACCATAACCATGAAGGTATGGACCACAACCATGAAGGTACAGAATGGACCACAACCATGACGGTACAGTATGGACCATAACCATGAAGGTATGGACCACAACCATGACGGTACAGTATGGACCATAACCATGAAGGTATGGACCACAACCATGAAGGTGCCATATGGACCACAACCATGAAGGTACCATATGGACCATAACCATGAAGGTACAGAATGGACCACAACCATGACGGTACAGTATGGACCATAACCATGAAGGTATGGACCACAACCATGAAGGTGCCATATGGACCATAACCATGAAGGTATGGACCACAACCATGAAGGTGCCATATGGACCATAACCATGAAGGTATGGACCACAACCATGAAGGTACCATATGGACCATAACCATGAAGGTATGGACCACAACCATGAAGGTATGGACCACAACCATGAAGGTACCATATGGACCATAACCATGAAGGTATGGACCACAACCATGAAGGTACAGTATGGACCACAACCATGAAGATATGGACCACAACCATGAAGGTATGGACCACAACCATCAAGGTACAGTATGGACCATAACCATGAAGGTATGGACCACAACCATGAAGGTACCATATGGACCATAACCATGAAGGTATGGACCACTACCATGAAGGTATGGACCACAACCATGAAGGTACAGTATGGACCACAACCATGAAGATATGGACCACAACCATGAAGATATGGACCACAACCATGAAGATATGGACCACAACCATGCAGCAGCTCAGTATATTTGGTACAACCTGTTTAAACTCTGATTGTTGCCATGGTAACTCGGGTCACCATGGCCAGTCAGTAGTGGAGCAGTGTTTACATGCACAGAGACATTCAATTATAATCCCATTATCTGACTTGGTTAGTTCCACTTCTAAAACTCCAGTTCCATTACATTACACTGGTCTACAAGTAAAATACTTCTGGAATAAACCTAATGAAATTTGACTACATGTGTGTTAGTGATTTAAAATAAAACAACAGAAAAAGTCTTAAATGCTGGTTGGCTCAAGTTTCCAAAAGGGTCAAAATGTGAAATTCTTAGAATGAACAAGAGAATAGGTTTTAGTCCAAAGGAATATTGGTCTCAGATCTACTTCAAAACACTGTCTGCACATTATGATCCATTCACTTTACAGGTTCTTTCTAGTGGAATATTTACTAAATCATTGTATACATGTACATAAACCAGCATATATGTGGAATAACACACCATCATATATATTAAAAACATGAACTAACCAGCACTAAAGTCATTTGTTTTATGATTCATCTGATTAAAATATGTAAGATTTAGCACATTTAATGTTGTTTGTAGAGAAGTGTTATACTGTGACTAAGGTGTAGACATGGCTTTTAAAACTTCAATTTTAGTCAGACTAAGGCTATAATTCAAATTTCTCTAAGTGCATGTAAATGTACTGAATGAATCAGGTGGAGAACTTATGTAAATTCCTTCAACACTATGGCAATTTTAAAACAAATTAGCTATTCATGCATGCCTGATGCAGTGGTTTCTTACTCATACTACATACTCACCCCATAAATGATGAACAACGTACAGGTCACCGATCTGTGAGAAGAACCCACCCACTGCTTCACTGTTTTCCTGTCTGTATTTGATCGCCCTCGCCCTGTTGGAAAACAGGTTTGGAACCAATGAATGCATACACTGTTCAACAACAACTTCATATCTGTCTTATTTATGCACCGTATTTGCAGCACTATAGGGCGCATTGGATTATAAGACACACCATCAATGAATGGCTTATTTTAAATTTTTCATATATAATGTACGCTGACTGGACTCTAATGCCCTATTCACATGGGATAAGTATTACTTATGGACCACTGGTAATTCGGAATAATTACAGAGAATGTCTTAGTTCTTAGTCCTGTGTGAATGTGCCATTTCCGTGATTTGCTCAGTAATAATTCCGCCCTAAATTACCTACTGTGTTTGGGCAAAAAAACAGACGTCCAGTGGTAATTCAAGTCCCATGTGAATGAACATGTCTGTGTTTGTGATTTCAATTTCGCACCGTTTGTCTTTTTCTGTAGTTAATGGAGGAAGTGGCGGAAATTGTGTGGCAGCATGTGGCAAAAAGAAGATATGGTCAAATAATATTTATATTCAATATATTTATAAGTATCTGAAGTTGTCTCTATAAATTCAGTTGACCGTTTTCCAGAGGGAAAGCCTCTGTTAAGAACTGTCCATTCACTTCCATTGTAATCTGGACACTGTTTTTATCTGCACTGACCACGCTCTTATTTTGAAGGCATGGAGCAAATTTAAGATAGCATCTCTATCAATGGTGCTCATTGGAAATCTGTGGTGTTCAATGGTGATTTATATTCAATATATTTATATTCAATATTTATAACTATCTGAAGTTGTCTCTATTTCAAATTAAAGGCTTTTAAGTGCACCTTATAGTCTGGAAAATACGGTAAGTATATCTGCACTGCCTTACCAGTGGTTTCCCCATTCAAGCATGGTTCCTGGCTGAAATACAAGTGACAAGATAAACATTAACACCAGGTAAAATGGAAAGGGGTCATTTAAAAAAAAAAAAAAAAAAATCACCCAAATAAGAAAAACATTTGCATTTGTAAGTAATTGTACAGATTGAGCAACAAATAACTCCCATATGAATCAATCCACTCAGCACCACAGAACATGAGCAAACACGTAGGGAACATCACTGTCACTGTTTATTTACCGTAACCATTAAACAATATTTTTTTTTACATCTCACAAATAAGAAAAGAAAGTAATTGTCTGAGGAAATAGCTTTGTTAGACTTTACACAAACCACTTGAACTCCTGCTAACACAATTCACCTAAAATAACAGTTTAATCTCCTGTCAGCAAGTGATCTCACAGCAAATACATCACAATGTGTAAGTGCTGCGAAAATAGACCACCTGCAATGATGCAGGAGGTTCAGTTTTAAAACATATGGTCAAGATGGACATTGAAATGAGTGATGGAAATTAAATTGTTATAATTGTATTGTAAAATTGTTAAATGAGGGGTAAGACTTTTTATAAGTTCTCTGAAATTGCACCTACTCCTTTTGAGCGGTGACTCCTTATTTTGTTCTGTATTTTATTCATTATTATTATTTTTTAAGATGAACTGCTCCAATAAAAACTGAACTGAACTGTAATTTCAAATTGTCCATGTCTAATATGTCTAATTACCAGCCAAGACATAAACCACTTGGAATGTTTACTAAACAGCTCCTTGAGTTTTAATGTCACACCACCAAAGCACCTGCAGCTGCAAAATGGAATAAATTATTACATAATACGACAAAATGTATTACAAAATGCTGCAGTTTATTACAAAATGAAATGAAAAAGTTATTACATTTTGGATGTTTATTACAAAATGCGGCTCGACAGGGAGACCAAAGCCAACATGGCGACGTCCTTTCCAAAAACACCTGGGTCATAGAGGAGTACTACTGGCAAACGCTGAGACTTCTGGTCAAAGACTGAACAAAGTGGAGGAAACTTGTTGCTCAATGTGCACTGCACCAAGTCTAAGTAAGTCAAATAATAATCAGATAAAACATTTTTAGAGTATATAACTACATAGAACATAGTTACCTTGAGCTGGTAGGTACGCATTTCGTAGATATTAGGTCCTGGTCTCGGAAATGGTTCATTCCAGAAACTGAACTCCAGCAGAAGCTGGTTCCGTCGAGAAAGCAGCATTTTTGACCTCTCTTTACGAAACTCCACATACTCCTGAAGACAGAAATTTTTTGCATGTTAAAAAAACAAAAAAAACAAAGAAATTCCCAAATTACTATTCTGTCGTTATAGCATATGCTAAGAATATGCTAAGGCTGTGCACTCAAGAGAATGACTTTAGCCAACACCCCCCCACCACCACCACCACCATTCAAGTTAAATATAAAGGTAAGTGTCATATATGGTATGTGATCCTGTACAGAGGTAGATTTATACGGGATTAACATCATTATTACTATTGTAATTATTATTGGAGTAAATAAGTACATGTATAGTGTGTAGTTTAGAGGTAAATTTAAATATAAATTCATTGTAACATCAGAATTGTGGAATTATACACAGAAAAATATGAGTCAAATTCAAATGCTAAAAATTTTAATTGGCCAAAACATCCTAAAATATTAAGTAGGGCTATCAACATTAACACATTACTGTAGATTAATACATCATCATGATTAATCTGATTAAATGTTTTAATGCAATTAAATGGAACAGTTGTTGTTTTGTTAAAAGTGTCTTTAGGTATTTAATAAACATGTTAATTGCATATATATATATTCTTATTTTTGCATGTATTTTTGACATTTTAGTTTTTTTCTGTATTTTAGATGAGTGTTTCTTTGTATTTTTATGGTAAATTTGAGTACAAAAAAAGAGACATTGTTATTTCCATGATTCTGTGCAACAAAGAAAACCTTCCAACACCTTCTTCTTCCTCAGAATGCTCAGGCATTCAGTCAAAGCTGGGTATCCTCCTCTGTACCGCCACAGATGCACTGTAAAAACACAACAGCAGAGGTCACTGTTGTACTGTGTGAAAGTGTGACGCCACCCACACAGACCAATACATACAGTTCCATTAGCATTCAAACACTTCTTGCTCTTAATATATACTGTACACTGCTTGTTATCATATGTTAAATCAGAGGTGTTGGCGTGGAGTCTTCTGCGTGCATTTGCTATATTTTTCTATCAAACACTACATCTGAAATCAAGTGGTTCTGCTCATGAGGCCTTGAGACACAGAAAATAATCCAGTCTGCTGTAGACGGAGACTCTGATTATGACCAGCCTACTCTTTTCATTATCGTGCTTTGACTTTTTACCGCCCGAGTGCTTCTTACCGGCTTGGTCTTGCTCTCCATACCAGGTATTCCAGCTTCCAATCAGCTCACATGGAAAGTCCTGGTCCTGGTGGAGCTGGGTTTGTACATCAGCCCTAATATTAGTGTACAAAATGGAAAAAAAAAATAAATGTACATATAACAGCTGTACAAGTGTGTTTTTCACTATGTCAACTAAAGCGGAACCCGGGGCACATAAAGTCCATAATTACCCAACCTGCTGCCTCACTGGGAGCCATTATTCCAATCCCTTCAATTTAACGCTAAATTGATCTTATGATTCTGTAGGAATACCATTACAATCCGGAATGGAAGTCCGCCTTGTTAATGGATAAAACTAACAGTGGATTTTATGGAAATATGTTCCAATTAAACAAGCAAAGACAGTCGTTTGGTCGACATAAAGCAGGGAGTGCTTTAAAATGGTGAAAATGGAAGAAATGAAGAAAACACACTCACTGCAGATTGTTGTATGCGTCAAGGCATTCAGGTTTGACGTTATGAACTAAAAAAAAAAAAAAAAGAGAAAGATTTATCAGAATAGATGGGGATTTTTCCCCCCCTCTTTTTTTTTTTTTTTTTTTAAACACAAGCAACAGTCAAATTCTTCAACAAAGTAATTTCACACTCCGGTTCAACAAAGACTTCTATATACAAAACTGATTTTCTTTCAATGGCTTATAGCCTACGTGGCTGATAGAGTGCTCAAATTGAAATCCGTACATGGTGTGATGTACGCCACAGAAAAGATCAAAGCTGGGGTAGAGTGATAGATTTCCTGAGCCAAGACAGACAAAGTAAGTAATCATCAGACTCAAAGAAAAGCAGACAAAATGTTCTGGAGTCAGCTACAAAAGTTTATAGATTTAAAATATTATGTGCGCATGCGTGTGTTTAATGATGTGTTTCTATGTGGTCTATATCCGTACCATGTATCCCCTGATATTACTGTCATTTGTCTGAGGTTACAGAGGCCACGTTGATTAAATTACATAAACTTGATTTCTTTAGACAGCTTTTTTTTACAGATAATATACAGGATGCACAGTTAAGACTGGGAACTGAATCTTTGTTTCATAATGAAGTGATGTAACTGCATCACATTCGTTTGGATTTGACCTTTGAGCAAAAAAAATTGATGCTTAAGGCAGCAAGATTCGACTGAAGAAATCATTCCCGATACTTGCATTGAATTTTGTACAGGTTGCTGGTCTCTTTCTTTGACAGCAGGTTGGAGTGGGCATCTTTCCTGGCATCGACTTTGTGCACAAACATGGAACGGAACCAGCCTTTGTCGCCGTTCTCAGAAAACCACCTACACAGCAACAAGATGAAAGAAAGTTTCACAAAGGCTCAAAGCCACAACAGAAAACTGTCGATATATATTTGGGGGGGGGGGGGACTTAAAAGGAACATCGAGATGTGCATGACATATGGTCTAAGAGATAGTCATGCCAATATGCTTTGATATGAAAAGACATGCATAGTGTATGAGCGAGGGGGCTGGAAGTCGTGGCTTGTGACTTCAGCAGAAAACTTCAGTTTGAATCGCCCAGGGGTGGATGAGAGGGGAGGATCACTCAGTTTAGGAACCACCATTACCATCCAAGAGGATACAATCAGCGGCTCAAGATGAATGACTGTCTCTGACAGTAAGATAAGACAGAAATGAGATAAATCTGTGAAGCTGTATGCTTTCGGAGTTCTTCTAATAAAATAGAACAACTGTTAAAGCCATACAGTCAACTGCAGAGGCGCTGGACTCAGGAGCCTTTTGAGGTTCTACTTAGAAAACCTACCAAGGTTGGCCAATAAAA
Organism: Siphamia tubifer; assembly: GCA_020466265.1. Classification (NCBI taxonomy): domain Eukaryota; kingdom Metazoa; phylum Chordata; class Actinopteri; order Kurtiformes; family Apogonidae; genus Siphamia; species Siphamia tubifer. Next base: position 45,454,171 of record CM035791.1, on the reverse strand, counting down.
TCTGGAATAGGCCGCTAGGGTGACCATATCGTCTTTTTTTCCCGGACTGTTTTCCCGGACACACGGCTCTAAAACCAGACTGTCCGACATCTGTCACGCATCTGCACTTTTTACATTTCATCCTAAGGACCTAAGGACAAAATGTAAAAAGTGCGGACAAGTGACAGACATCCAGGCAGTCCGAGCAGTCCGGTTTTAGAGCTGGCTCAACACGGTAAAATTTAAATTTCTCATTGTACATCTGAACAATGACCCCTGATATAGTTGACATCAAAATCACAATTTTTATGTCAACTATATGTATGTACTCCCAATCATCTAAAATTTGAGTTAAAATGAATGTTACTCCAGATAATCCCTCTAAGTTTTTGAACATGTGGATGGACAGATGGATGACAAATTGTGGATTTGTGATAAAAATAATTCTTAAATTAGAATATTTTTTTTCACATCCAATATTGATCTAAAGTACAGGATGAGAACTCAGTACAATACACATGGTAATCTACCAACTCAGCCTTAAATAAGTTGCTCCCAAACAGTCTATAGATCAGTCAGTCTAGTTTTCTCTCAGCAGGACCTACAGATCAGGACTGTCCAAAAGCCTTCAGCCACCTTCATCTTTCTAAGGTTTGCATGATTAACATGAGTATTTATTTGCACAGTCTGAAAAGATACACAAAAAATGTAGCTAAATGGGGGGTAAAGGTTAAAGTTACTATTTACCATGACCTCTGACCTCATGACAAAGCAGCACAAACAGAAACATCTGACATGTGTTGAATGAAACCTGGTATAAAACAATCACAACATGAATCTCATTAAATCTCATATTGTCTCAGCAAGAGGGTAAAAGACATGCATGCAAAGGAGGTCACAATAAACATTAACACTTTGGGTTTTTTTTTTTCTGAAATAATTTTTAATGCTGTACATACTTCTCATATATTCAGATTGTAACTTAATATACAGGCTTTGAAACTTATAATGACTTAATGTTGGCCTATGAGTTTTACAAAAACAGTATGTGTTCTCTATTTTTAGATCATTTCCATTTTGTTTAATTTTTAAGTTTTAAACTTGTTGAATCTTTTCCTTTTTTATCTTGATGTCATTATTACACCTTTCTACCATTTGTTTTCTTTGTACTGTATATTTATAAGACTCTTGTACTACTGACAGACTATTGCACATGTCCTGTCAATATCATCTATTTTAATTTGACAATTGGTAATCCAATAAAGACAGCTCTGTGACCCATTTTAGCTTATGACCCTAAAGTTGGCAGGGGCTGCCTTAAAGTGAAGCAGCAGCAGTCATGTGATTATTAATGTCCTGTGAGTGAGTGAGAGCCGCTTTCAGCCTGAGAGCAGCATGGAGGCTTCTCAGATGCACTGACCCAAAAAAGAAAACAGCAGAATGCAATACATGCCGTGTCATTGTTCACATCCCTGGAAGCTCAAAATGATTTTTAATGTTAATATGACACGTAATTTGAATGTCACTGTGGTTTGGCAGGAATATAACTTTCACAGTTTAATGAAAATATGTTTATTTCAAGAAGAAAAATTGTGTTAACACTGAGCAGCGTATTGGGTCAAAGGCAAAATGCCAAATAATGTAAAAATAATTATATTTTCTTCTGGATTCTGTTCGGCTAGATGCCACAACTTTATCACTAATTAGTTAATAATTAATCATCTTGGATTTTTGTCCTCTTTTCTCGACTTTGTTCTTGGATGACAGAGCCTCTAATTATCAAGGTTAATTTCTTAAGAGTAAACCAACACCATTTGCTATGTTATTTCTGCTTCATGCTGAAGTCCTCATACACATGAAAATATGGTAATGAGCCTCTATTTTAAAAAGGTAGAGAGGGCATAGCCCCACTGTCACATCATCAAACTAAAACTGAGAACAGAATATGAAAAACTGCCTCTCAGAACACTGCATGTCTACTCATTTGCACGGACTTCACCCCATGTGACTGGACATCAAATCCAAAGACATGAAAAGACTTTCAGAATCATGGAAATAAGTAAGTAAATGAGTACATAGATGAATAAATCCTGGCAGGAATGCTTATAAGTTAACCTCAATAACCTTAATTAAAAGACTTTTCATCAGATTTAAGGGGGCTGACCCTGGATCAGTCCAAAGAGAACAGCAGGTATATGCCTACTTTTGGATGAAGGAGCCCATATTTTCTTAAATTAATCACCAAAGGCCCATTGATGACTCACAATCACTTTCTGTGGATTTTAATAGTCTAAAAACTTTCAAGGTCAGAGGGTCCTTTCGTCTAATAACAACCTCATGGGCCAATGGCTTTAATTGAAAACTAATTAGAATTACTTTTCCCCTGGTATCGTCTAAAAAAAAGATAAAAAATGAAAAAAGAAAAAAAGGCAAAAACCTAATTTTGTTTACAACAAGGGAGTAAATGCATACAGTGTGGAAACATACATATGCAGTAGACTCTGTACTCTATTGTATCTTAAGAGGACAAAGTTCAGAGGTTCAGCAAATGATTAAAACTGAGTTATAAAGGTGACTTCGTGAATGTGAAGTTTTTCTTTTTTAAATCAAGCTATGATAAAAAAAAAACACCCTGCATAGTAATGCACATCATGTTGATCCTTAAATTATATCACTAGCAAATCGTGCTCCATTTGAGTAAAAAAGACAGTTTACAATAGGAAGTAATCTGATTTAATGAGCAAAATCCTGAAGGTATGAAATACAAATTACAAAGTCATTAAGTCTACTTTGAGGGGAACTAATGTAAGAAGTGACATTTACTTTATGAGTTTTATTCAGATTAAAAAAAAAACGTCAAAAAGAGAGAAAGTTTTACATCCTGAACGTTATGCTAACTTTAACAAAACGGTACATCCGGGTGTTTACATGTAGCGTAATGTTTGCGGGGCATTAAAACCTTTCTTTACCTTGTCACTTGGCGCAGGTTGACAGAATATCTGAATAACATCTGTCCTCTGGACCATGCACTGCACGTCGTCGCCATGTTCTTCTGTGAAGTAGTTAAGGTTTTCTTTTTTTCTTTTTTTTTTAACCACAGCATTGGGTTAATGTGTAACTAGCTTCCTACTGGGTCTGTTTTGACAGCTAATCCTCAGTACATGGAGGCCGCCGGTGATTTAAAAACACACGTGACTCCTTGACGTACAACTGTGGCCATCCGGTCTGCACCACCACGCGCTTCTGAGCATGCGCATGACCACCAAGCGTTTTCATAGAGAAAAAGCCCATCATTTCAGGCGTCCCCAATCAGCTGTGCATTTGACTTGGACGCAAGTAATACTTTGAAAGTATATTTATTTTATCATGCCTTTGACCAGCAATCACATGCGTACGATAGATTGGATATTAGCGTTTGTAAGTTTTAAGTACGTTTTGTGTGATATGAACGTTATACACATGAGTTGGCTGGGTGTTATTGTTCACGTTAGTTCAACGGACGTAAACAATTATAGCCTACCTTTTGAGTAACTAAATCGAAGTACAATATTAGAAAAATAAAATACTAAAAACAAACGTATAGCCTACCTATAATGGGAGCATTATATGATGACTAAATAGACTTGTCAAAATGGGCTACCTATAATGGGATAATTAAATGATATCAATAGTAAGGTTTCCAAATGCAAAGTAACATATTTTTTACGGAATAATGTGAATTTGTAAAGAGTACTGTCAATTTTGGCTGCTGGTAGCTCATTTTGATGGGGATGCACATTTGGACAGAACACCGGTGCAATCAAGTCTCAGCGCATTCAATGAAAAATACTTTGCTCAATATTATGCTATTTTTTTCCTCTGCAAACATCATTCAAAGAGGCATGATAGAGGCCATAATTTTTTTGGGCGTTTTCAAACACTCATAATGAATAAAATAATATTTTAGAAGATGCCGGCAGCGGCTGTAAATGCTATAGTATAATAATTAATTAATCAAGGGTATATCAAGGTTTAGAGCTGCCATGTCTCAATAATTATTTGTAATAATTAGTACAATCACATAAATAAATGAAAGGATGAGGTCATGCTTTTCCACTTACAACAATGAATATGGTATTTACCCAAAATAATAATAATAATAATATGACATTTTTTTTAAACAAAGTGCAAAATGTGCCTAAAACATGCCCAGATAAAGACGGGTTAATAATAGATTTTCATGGAAAAAATCCCTATTTCTTAGTTTTTTTCCCCCGTGTCCGATTAAAAACCCTTTGAATTTACTCTGAGCTTTAATGGACACCTACATGGCAGGTGAATTTAAATTACCTAAAACAGGAAAACACATGATTTAAACTGGAAAAAAGCTCAAACCAAAAGGAGTAATATTACAATAAATGGTAGAGAAAAAATAATTTTGTAAGTGACACAAATGTCAGATTGGGTCTTTCAAGCATTGAATGTGATTCTATAATTTTTTTGTTTAAAACTTTATTTCACATCACAGTTTACTATACATTTTCCATTGAGATGTACAACAATTTTCAAGAAAAAAAGACTCATTTTGAGGAAACATTGCTTGCATTTGAAACACTACAAGCTTACGACATATGAACATGATAAAATAAGGTGAAATAAAAATAAAATAAAATAATCACAAGAGGTTAATGTTTCAACAGAAGTGTTTTAAGCATGTGAAGAGCACAGGATTAGGAGACTTTGACATTGTTAGATGTAATTCATTTATAGACCAATTTTCTTCTGATAATTCCTTTAGGGGCACTATAATCTACAGTTTTTAATTTCCGTTTTAAAAATGTATATGGTTGGTTTGCTGTCTTTCCATTTATTCTAGTGTATATGATATTTTCCTATAATAAGAATTATGTTTACCATTTTGGACACCTTTTTTGACAGAAAATCCATATAAATCATCACTTAAAATTTGTTAAACAAGAAATTGTTAATCCCAACATTTAACTATTTACAAACATCTTTCCAAAACAACATTGAGACCAAACAACATTAAACGTGATTGTAGTCCCACTGTAAACACATGCGTTATTGGAAAAATGAACAGGTCTTTTCAGGCTTGTTTCTCCAATAGACTGGTCATGTAGTACTTAAATCCTTTTTGTGCACCCACTTTCACTTCTTTTCATACACACTGTGCTGCTCTCTGATCCTCTCCATCACTCTACCCACTGACATTATATAACAACAAATCAGATCATAGCTGCCTGAAAAGAATCATACTCAATACCTGCATCATATGCTTGTATTCAGTGACTTATATTTAAAGCACTTCACACCTGCTGCATTATGGAGGACGAAAAGTGTCAAAATAAAATAAACCAAACCACAAGTACGGTAGTTAGCTAACTGTATGTACTGTAGTTAGCTAACCAAACCACACATATACTGTAGTTAGCTAACCAAACCACATATACTGTAGTTAGCTAACCAAACCACATATACTGTAGTTAGCTAACCAAACCACACATATACTGTAGTTAGCTAACCAAACCACATATACTGTAGTTAGCTAACCAAACCACACATATACTGTAGTTAGCTAACCAAACCACATATACTGTAGTTAGCAAACCAAACCACACATATACTGTAGTTAGCTAACCAAACCACATATACTGTAGTTAGCTAACCAAACCACATATACTGTAGTTAGCTAACCAAACCACATATACTGTAGTTAGCTAACCAAACCACACATATACTGTAGTTAGCTAACCAAACCACACATATACTGTAGTTAGCTAACCAAACCACATATATACTGTAGTTAGCAAACCAAACCACACATATACTGTAGTTAGCAAACCAAACCACACATATACTGTAGTTAGCTAACCAAACCACACATATACTGTAGTTAGCTAACCAAACATATACTGTAGTTAGCAAACCAAACCACATGTACGGTAGTTAGCTAACCAAACCACATACACTGTAATTAGCTAACCAAACCACATATACTGTAGTTAGCTAACCAAACCACACATATACTGTAGTTAGCTAACCAAACCACACATATACTGTAGTTAGCTAACCAAACCACACATATACTGTAGTTAGCAAACCAAACCACACATATACTGTAGTTAGCTAACCAAACCACACATATACTGTAGTTAGCTAACCAAACCACATATACTGTAGTTAGCAAACCACATTTATAGTCCCCCCCCCTTTTTTTTAGTCAGGTTTATTTTTTCTCATGCTGCCCCTCCCTCCTACAGTCCTCTAGTGCCCCCCAGAGGAGACCCACCTCAATATTTGAAAACCCCTGAACTAACCAAGCTAAACCTTTCTGGAGAACAGCTGTAGCGTAACTGTCCACTGTAGTGAACCATATGCACAAAAGGGTTAAATCATTCTTTACATAAAAACGTTCATTATTCATTTACATAAAAAAAGGCACTTTGTTCTCACAGGAACCATCTTTTAATTCATCTGTCAGTGGAAACTTTGCTTTGCTTCTTCCATCTGCTTTGGCATGGTACAAATACAGTAATTACACCAACACTTTTTCAGGCTTTAGCTTTGGTCAGTGTGCCAGTTCTGCCCCCGTGTTTTACTACAAGTGCAGGGAGGGTTTCTTTCACTGACGCGTACAGTTCTTCAAAAGCTTGGTTGACTGTGATGTCCTGGAACAAGAATGAAACACAAAGAAACAAGCGTGTAAATTTCACCACCTACAACAAGGAAAAGATGAGAAGAAGTCTGGAGGTGGAACATGATACCGAAAAATCTAAAGTCTCCATGGCTGAATCTGCGTTCTCCTGCACGGACCTGAGGATCCCATAACAGCCTGCAGTCTGGATGGGATTCTTTCCAATCTGACCAATCACAAATAAGAAAATCAAACTCAAATTTCCAACAAAATACACTAAGAAACATAAAGAAATGGAGAAAAAAATACACAAAACATGCTAATATCCACTGAAATTCACACCCCAAAAATATATAGAACAAAAAAGTGATGAAAAATTCAAATAATATTCAAAAACTCTTCTAAAATACAGAGAAAAACACCAAAAAATATGATAAAGTATCCATAACATATGCAAAAATATGAATATATACGCAATTAACATGTTTATATATAACAGTTTCAAAAGAATTGTTGCATTCAATCAAATTAATCATGATGATGGATTAATCTACGTTAATTTTAACATCCCTAAAAATGAGTAAAATGTTTTATCTGATTAATTAAAGGGTTGTTTGAATGAATTTTGATTAATCATGATGAGAACACTGTTAGTTGACTGTTCTGTATTGGGTTATTTATTTCTTTTTTATGCTTTGTACTCACATTTACGACAAAATACACAAAAATACATCAAAAAAAGAAAAATCCAAAACATATTCAAAACATCTTCTAAAATAAAGAAAAAACCCACCAAAGAAACACAATAAAATATCCAAAACATATGCAAAAAATATGAATATTTATGAAATTAACATGTTTATTCAACAGTTTCAACATAAGAATTGTTGCATTTAATTGCATTTAATCAGATTAAACATGATGATGGATTAATCTGCATTCATTTTGACAGCCCTACCAGATATTGTATATATATTTATACATATACTCAATTAATTTTATAGTCTAAATTGAAAGCTAAAGGTGTGATTCATCGTATCTAGACTCTAACTGCTTCAGCTGAGGTGAAAATCTATGAAATGTGCTTGGGTGTCAACATTAAAATAAAGTACAGTGATGCATTTATTTCTCCCATTTTACCTACTGATGCCCCCCGCTGCTTTTCAAGCTCAAACCAATCTGTTTTCAGCAGCTTACATTCAGGGCTTTGATTGTCTTGTTTGCTTTGAGGCCCACGGCGAGGCGGACGGCTCCTTCAGGGGGGATGCGGTTATTACTGTGGCAAGAAACAAATACAGAAAAAATGGGGTGGTGAAGAGAAGACGTGTGAGGGATACAATAATAAAGTGTTAGATTTTATAAAGAATATTCATCTATATAGTGTAAACACCTGGAAACGTATGGGTATGTGTTTGGTTTGGCTTTAGAAGTAAAACTTTAATGGAGTTTTGGAGAAGAGACCTTTAGCCAGAGGTGGTAAAAGTACTGAAGTAGAAGTACACGTTCAGGTGTGGAAAAATACTCTGGTAAAAGTAGAAGTACTGATTCAACTGCTTTACTAAAGTAAAAGTAAAAAAAAAAAAAAAAAAAAAAAAAGTACGACTTCTTAATTGTTAAAAAGTGAAATAAAATAAAAGGCAAAATTGCACTTTTTTTTTTCCATGAATTAAATAATACTTAACAAAAGTTTCAAAAGTCTCCAAAAATAAAAGTCTTCTGCTGTTGTAACAAAGTAATTTCCTATAAGGGATCAATACATATCTAAGTATCTATTAATTTATTTTTATCTCATAATTTGGATTTTTTTTTTAAATCTCACAATTTTGACTTTTTATCTCATAGTTTTGAAATTTATTCTCCATTTACCGCAATGTAAATTTTCAAAGTGATCCAGAATCCAGGATCTCTTCTGGATCTTCACCAAAATCTAATCAATTGGTCCTTGTGTCATTCCCAAACTATTCTGAGAGTTTCATGGAAATCCGTCTGTAACGTTTTGAGTTATGTTGGACAAAGACAGACAGACAGACAAAGAGATGGACAAGTAAAAAACCTCCTTTCATTCGGGGGGGGGGGGGGGGGGGGGGGGTCTGACTTGGTGGAGGTCTGCACTCTCACATTGCTTTTCTAGTTTTGACTTTTTATCTCATTTTTTTTGCTTTTGTTCCTTCCATATCCACTCTAACCTGATCAAACACATTTTCTACACACTAACTCGTTTTTAAAGGCTTTATTTTTTTTATACTTTTGAATCTTTTCTCATTTTTATTGAAGAATTATTTCATTCATGACAAAAATGTCTTACAGTTTTACTTTTTATTTTATTACAAGTGAGAAGTTGTACTTTTCCACGTTTACTTAATCAGTACTTCTATTTTTTTTTTTCACACCACTAGCTGTACTTATACTTAAGTACAGAATGTAAAGTACTTTGACCTCCTCTGGGTTAGGGTTAGGGTTAGGGTCTGTATAGGGTATACAGACTTAAAGCAAAGCCACCACCTTTTAAGGTTTATTGTTAAAGTTATAAACCTGGTAATGAAATGTAAGGGGTGTTTTGTTTCGCAGTTATAGCACCAAACAAGGTAAAAGGGTCTTTAGATTTATGAGGTTAATGCCCCTTTGAATCCACTTCCTTAAAGATCATCTGATTATCAGATTGGTCCAGTACCTGACATTCAGCTCCTCTAAGACGTTGTTGTCTTTAAGTGCCTGTCCTAAAGCAATGGCTCCTTCTTTCCCAAAGCCATTAAAGGACAGATCCACTTTCCTCAGGAAGATGTTTCCCTGAAAAAGAGGGGAATGCATCTTTAATTAAATACAATTTTGGGAAAAAAAACACAGATCGCTAATAAGATGGTAATTCTATGGTAATTTCATGGTAATAATTCCTTTGTAACCACCTATTACAAGTAATGTCCATGTCGTTTCCAGTGCCATTGCTCTGCAGTTTCTAGGTAATAAAGATGCAAACAGTTTTCATTAATGTGGAAACTTCTATAGTCATTTCAATGTAATTTCATAGTAATAATTAACAACAGCTACGTAATTAAGTAGGAAGAGGCAATAGTGTATTTTACAGCTCTGATAGCATGTAATTTTCATTAAATAACTTACATTTCTTCCAGTGTAGTTACAGACACATCATATCTTTTTTACCATCTTACTACTGCACTGACTTTATTTGGTCTCTTTCTTGGTAATAACTGAGTAATCGAGAAGAAACAAGTGATAATGCATTTTACTGCGCTGATGCTGTGGATTTTCCTGGAAATTACTCCCCCTTGTTTTTCAAGTAATCCTGGACTCCTTATTTCAGGAACTACAGATTAATTTCAAATAATTACCATTACCATGAAATGAAAACTGTTTGCACCGCAGTGACCTGGAAACTGCATGGAAATTACTGGTATTATGATAGCTTATCCCTTAACCCTAACCCTTATAATATCTAACCCTAACCCTGACAGTGAAAAGACATCGTATAATGCTCTGGATCCAACGTTCTGTGAGACGCATTCCCTCGTAAACGTCTGAAAATGACGGCTTAGTTACAAACTCGTCATAGCCAAACCCAGTATGTCATCAAAAAATGGACTTGATAACTTTTGATCCCACGTGTGCAGGTGACTGGAAATTACAACCAAAGAATTAGAAGAGTGGGAACTACTGTTGTTTGTTATCGTATCAGTTATGAGAAGCAGGAAGTTGTCAGTTATCATTATCAGTTGTAAAAAAACAAAAACAAAACAACTATTATCGTACATCCCACATTATGTTTACTATATATTGTGAACCATCAGGAAATTATTACTGATGTAATAAATAATTACTAATGGCTTTTCCTTAGTTACTTCCCACCTCTGGGGTTAACCTTATAAGTAACACACAGTAAAATTGTGTCGTAAAAGTTTAAATGGGATCAGACACTTCAAATAGAAATGAGAAAAATACACTTGGTCAGATTTTTTTTTTCCAGTGTATGAAAATAAAAATGTTGTCTACGCTGCCTTTTCTCCTCTAACATACATGATTAATGCCAGACCAAAAGCATAAAAGCATAATAAACAAGTTACCCAGGTTATAAATACCATCTGCTTCTATTGTCAGAGAAATCTAATTCTTCACTTTAACATATACGTCTGTTTGCTCAGCATCAGCAAAATATAATATTTAATATACGTATAATATACTGTCTTTTACAGAGGTGGGAAGTAAATAAGTAAAAGTACTCCATGACTGTACTTAACTTTTTACTTTTCCTCCCTACATTTATTCATAAATATCTGTACTTTACACTCCTTACACTTATATAGATATCTGTACTTTATACTCTTTACACTTATATAAATATCTGTACTTTATACTCCTTACATTTATATAAATATCTGTACTTTATACTCTTTACACTTATATAAATATCTGTACTTTATACTCTTTACACTTATATAAATATCTGTACTTTATACTCTTTACACTTATATAAATATCTGTACTTTATACTCTTTACACTTATATAAATATTTGTACTTTATACTCTTTACATTTATATAAATATCTGTACTTTATACTCCTTACATTTATATAAATATCTGTACTTTATACTCCTTACATTTATATAAATATTTGTACTTTATACTCTTTACATTTATATAAATATCTGTACTTTATACTCCTTACATTTATATAAATATTTGTACTTTATACTCTTTACATTTATATAAATATCTGTACTTTATACTCCTTACATTATTGCAGAGCCTTTTAAAAATGTGAGATTGTTTGCTACTAATGTGTTGTGGAAGTGGGTGAAATGAGTTAAAAGGAGCAGAAAGAAAGAGTATAATAATAATTATTAGTTGGGGATATTTTGGAAGTGTGTACTGGAATCTGTGAGTACGATAATGCTAATGGAAGGAAGTTTCATGTGGGGCAGACAGTCTACCACTGTAGTGGTTTGTGTCATGCTAACGCAGACGACACCAATCAACACCCAGCAAGATATATTATTACGGCTGTGAAGTGAGCCGCCAGTCGCTCATCCGACACTCAAATGTCACTGTCTACTTTCAGACTTTAATGAGCGAAAAGCAGGAAACTGAGCACTGTGGCTCCGCCTACTAAACTACAGCAGCAACAAACACAAAAAAAAAAAAATGAAAAGGGTCTAAAAGTGAAGTGATGAAGCTGAACGATGGATGAGTCAGATAGTAATGTAGCCTACAGTCATTAAGATAAGTGTAATGTTAAGTTGAAGGTGAATCAGACATTCCACCTGTTAATTCAGTAAATTACGGACCTAATTTAACTTGTGCGAATGTGCCGTAATAATAGCCTCGGTCACAACCAGACTTGCTGTGGCCGCAACAATGACAAAAATGTCTGTGGATCCAAACAGGACACACTACAGACAGATTTGTTGAATTATAGATAGATAGCAGTCAGTTCATATCATTAGTGTAACTGGCCTGTTCTTAATACCTGATCTACATTAACATGTTTACCTGTAAATCAATTACTTATTATTATTATTATTATCATTAGACAGTAATTAACAGTCTCTTCTTAAACAAAAACGGCATTAAAATGTTTTATTTCATCGGGTTCTTATATTGTGTTTTAAATACATGTTTCTTTGGTTCGAAGCTTAAACACATTTTCCAGCTGAGTGGATATTTTTGTAACTCCAATAAAAAATAGCTTCATTAAAAAGATTTCAATCACGTTGCTTTTTTCAGGCCTAAAGAGGAATAAAAACACTTAGGAAAAAATCTTGACTCAGGTCCTCATAATTCATGCTAGGTCTGTCTTGAAAAAGATCTTTGATCTCAATGGGACTGTACCTGCTTGAATGAAGGCTAATAAAGCGGCCGTTCTGTCCAATCAGAACCCTCTGTACCTCCAGCTCTGAAAGCCTAATTAATTAGAGTGGAATACACTCGTTTCCATGGAAACTTTTATTTGGAATCAACATTTCCATGCAAAGACGAAGGAAATATCTTTAATCCTAAATTATTTTATTATAGAATAAATATGATATGATATATTATATTATATTATAAATAATTTTGAATTAAAACATGTAAATGTAAATGTAAACGTAGCCACTGTGTCTCTTTGACCATGTGCTGTTATTATCACTGGCTCCGTGGTGTAATGATAAAGTGAGTCTGCTAGACCAGAAGTTCACAAAGTTAAAGGAGGGTCAGACATTGATTTGGAGGTGTATTACCCCGAGACCGTTGGCCAGCATTACAGCTCCACTGCCTCGAATACAGTTCCAGGCCAGACTCAGAGACTTCAGCCCAGTGTTCTCAGACACACACTGTCCAAGGCTTTGCCCTAAAACACCAGCACAAAACAAAGCAAGTATGACACACATATGAAGTTCACATACTGTTAAAAATTTATTGATGACCACCCTAACCCCAACCCTAACCCAGTGGTTCTCATGGCCCAGTGTCCTGTATGCTTTAGATATCTCCATTTTCTTCTTAATTTTTAAAAAATAAAATAAAAATGAATGAATTAATAAAAAATAATCCATATCTTCGCATAAAAAGTAAAATTAAATAAAAACACATTAATTACAAATAAATTAAAAAAATATTAAAAATTAAAAAAATGTTTTTTTAAATGATATTAAATGTAAAGGTGTCATGCCGCTGGAAACCACGTTTCGATGTTCCTTTTGGAATCTGATGGGTCACCCCGAGTTACCAACACATGCTGCCTTTGAAAGTGGTTTGTCACCTCCACTGGCTGGGTTAGGGTTAGGGTTTCTTCACAGAAACAACAAGAGGAATGAGGGACCCAGAAAAAGCTGGTCCATCTGACGTCAGATGTACTATAGCGTCACCCACGTGGGGTTAAACCCATCTCCCATTGCAGCAAATCTGAAGTAGCATTAGCATCTACAAGAGAAGACGGCGCCACAGTAGCTGCTGCACAAACTGGAGAAAAAAAATGGCGGATCAAACTGGTTCATGTGCTCTCTGTGGAAATAAAGCCTTTTTTTTATCCTTACGCGTTTTCAGAACAAGTAACAACACGAAACCTAGCTGGATGCTACCCTGCTAAAGGTAAACACATACAGAGAGCCAGAGGGGAGGGGGGAGTGTTCCTTCACGCATTCTGAACCAATCAGAGACGCCTCCTCACTGCGTCATGGACATTTATGCGGAGGTACCGGTAAACTCTGTTGTTCGACCTCATGTCATTTATAGTCTAAAAATAGAAATAAAAGTAACAAAAACAAGATATTAATTTTGAAGAAGATCAATAAAAACACTAACAAACATTGTATTACATCATTATCAGGCATCTGAAGAGATCAATAATTGAACTAGGTGTATAGTAATAGAAGAGGGAAATAAATAAAGCATGCAGGACTCTGGACCACAAGGACTGGATTTCAGAACCACTGCCCTGACCCTAACCCTTATGCTTTCTGACACCTGGTTATCTCCATACATAAGTTTCATGAACAAAACTAAAACAAACCAAACAAAAACATCTAAACTATTTTTTTTTATTTTTAAAATCGATTGCAAAAAAACCCCCAAAAAAACCCTCAAATTAATCGATATATCGCACAGGCCTATGTTAAAGCTGTCGAACAGAACTTTTAAAAGTACTTTTGCTCAGTGTTCTAACATCGTCTAATTTGTGTGAAAGCTCTAAAAGCTCAGGGAACGTGTTCTCCGGGTTCACTGAAGTGCAAAAAGCATCTGTATGTTAAAGGCATTAAAGCAGAATATGTCCAGTAAGAAAATGAATCCTGTTCATCTTCAGTCTTACAGCGGTTCCTTCCTGTCACTTAACATTTATTGATACCAATCAACAAGTCAAGACAAGACCTTTTTACCTAGAACACAGAATAACGGAACCTTCTACAGCGTCTGCTCGCTCTTTTTCTAACAGATGAAAATGTTCAGTGTTCACACCTTTTCTCCTCAAGTGAGTTTCCAGGACTTTTTCAAACACATGACCCTATTTTAATCCTGAAGAGACTCAGTGGATTGAAGCCGTTTTTCAATACTTTTGGTTTTGCTTTTGTATGTCTGAATAAAAATTGTTTATCTGGATTTATTTGATTTATTTCTCAGCACAACCTGACCTGTGTGACTGTACAGTTATTTTTTTAATCTGACATGTGGTGTGAACAAAATAAACCTAAATCTACATGTTTAAAATGTTAAATCTACATGTTTAAAATGTTAAATCTACGTGTTTAAAATGTTAAATCTACGTGTTTAAAATGTTAAATCTACATGGTTAAAATGTTAAATCTACATGTTTAAAATGTTAAATCTACATGTTTAAAATGTTAAATCTACATGTTTAAAATGTTAAATCTACGTGTTTAAAATGTTAAATCTACATGTTTAAAATGTTAAATCTACATGCTTAAAATGTTAAATCTACATGTTTAAGTGTTAAATCTACATGTTTAAAATGTTAAATCTACATGGTTAAAATGTTAAATCTACGTGTTTAAAATGTTAAATCTACATGTTTAAAATGTTAAATCTACATGGTTAAAATGTTAAATCTACATGGTTAAAATGTTAAATCTACGTGTTTAAAATGTTAAATCTACATGGTTAAAATGTTAAATCTACATGGTTAAAATGTTAAATCTACGTGTTTAAAATGTTAAATCTACATGTTTAAAATGTTAAATCTACATGCTTAAAATGTTAAATCTACATGTTTAAAATGTTAAATCTACACGTTTAAAATGTTAAATCTACATGTTTAAAATGTTAAATCTACATGCTTAAAATGTTAAATCTACGTGGTTAAAATGTTAAATCTACATGTTTAAAATGTTAAATTTACGCATTTAAAAAAGTAAATCTACGTATTTAAAAAATTAAATCTACACGTTTTAATTGTGAAATCTACGTGTTTAAAATGTTAAATCTACGTGTTTAAAATGTTAAATCTACATGTTTAAAATCTTAAATCTACATGTTTAAAATCTTAAATCTACATGTTTAAAGTGCCTCTGTGTCGGTACCTGCCCAGTCCCCCAGAGTGTTGTGGCTCAGGTCCAGGTGCTGTAGCTTAGCGTTAGTGACCAGGGCTGGTCCCAGATCTGCAGCTGATGCGTCTGTAAAACAGTTTCCTGACAGGTTGAGGCTGATCAGGCTGTTGTTCTCCTTTAACATCCCAGCGATGGCTTTGGCTCCACTATCCCCAAGTCTGTTATCAGACAAGTCCACATCTGAGATCAACATACAAAGGTCAAATTAAGATCGGAATAAACCAGTAACTTTATTCGGAATGAAGTTGAATTGGGAATTAAACAGGAATAAAAACTCCCATGGAAATAGGACTAATGTCAGTACTTTTGACACCTCTACTTTTATTTTCCAATACATGATATTTGTCTTTATGTGGATCCTAAACTAAAGTTGCTAATCGGTAGGTTGCAGTCACGTGACTATGAGGATGTTGCGAATTCAGCTGGAGGGCAGGAAGTAACCATGGAGAATGTCGCTGTGGAGAAAACCATTGAAGAGAGTGTTTATTGTATGGATTTAGATCAAGTGTCAAAACAGAGATACATACAGTTAGTTAAAAAAATGTACTGGATCTTATGAAAATGTGTGTGTGGATATTACTAACTACCTGGTCCTGCAGACATCCTACTACACCAGCGGCAGATGAAAGTGTAAAAAAGTTTGGAGGTATAGAACTTTTTTGTCAGCGGGTGGGTCCACAACCTCGGTACCAAACGACTCAGTGATAATTATCGTTTGGTCGTCGCCAGGGTGAGTGTTTTATTTGTAAAGATGCGACGTCAAGATGTATTGCATGTTTCTTTACATTAGTTGCTGTTAGCCACTAGCAGTAGCTAATGTCAACAAACATGCAATGCATCTTGATGTGTCGAGGTAAACCATATTACAACAGTGAAAATTAACATTTAACGATAACCTAATGATATATAGCACATCCACACAAAAAAAGGGAGCTTTCGAACATACCTCTGACCAAGTGGTCGCTGCAGACACATTAGCATTAGCAGACTCTGCTCCTCCCGACTGCAAACACAGATTTAAAATCCACTTTTTACGGTGTTTTTCTGTGAGCTTTTTCCATTTCTCACCTTTGTGAATGGCAATCTTTGGTACTCTTAAAATTTTTTTACTTTTCTTCTCTTGGTTACAATGATTAGGGCAGCCATAGACTACACAAAACGGGCATTTTCGTCAAGCTACTTCATTTCCGGCCCTCAAATCAACCTATTAAGCTTTATTCAGAATTAAACAGGAATAAAAACTCACATAAACAGGTAGCCTAGCCGCACAAGATGCCCCTAGGGGCAGTAAATCTAATTTGCTACGGTAGAAGGTTTAGTTACGCTCAATGTAACTGTTGACTAGATTTCCCTGAAACTTGCCGACGAATCACGGTGAAGTATAGAGTCAGAGGGCGGGCGTAAAACAAAGTGAAGCTGTGACGATTTGGAGAGAAACAACCAAAAAACAACCATAGAAGAAGAACAACAATGACGATAGATGGCTGCCGACTGGCTGGCGATTTCCTTTTCTCAGTTCGAACAATTAGCGCAGCCGTGAACTACATAAAACATTGGCATTTTCGTCAAGCTACTTCACTTCCTGCCCTCCATCTGAAAATCGTGCGCTGACAATATAGTAATGTGACGTAATGTGAAATAAACCTATTCATCCAATGGGCCGCATTGGAACCACTGGTGGGCCACATTTGGCCCCCAAGCCACACGCTTGAGACCCCTAATCTACATATTTATGAGTGAGTATCGAGTATCTATTGTTGCAGAGGATTCAAGAGGAAGCTACAAGGACAGAAATCTGAATATTGTGGTTATTATCATGGATATGAAGCCAATTCTTACCTGGATAGAAGTGAGTTTGTTGTTTTTTCATGGAGTCGTTCCAGTCTCCTTCATTTTCTTTGCACTATTTAATCAGCTTTTTAGACTAATAGAAGGCTTTGATATCTCCCATGTCACACTTTAGGTTTGGAGGTGGGGATGACGGCTTCTTTAGCTGCAGAATCAGACTTTTAAAGCTGATTCTTCATGAATAAATCATGTTTGTTCCTGACGGTGATTGTGCTTAATAAGATACGAATGTTTGGAGCCAGAATCCTTTTCACGGTTGTTTTTATTCATCTTCCAACTACCACAGAAAGTGGACAATAATGACTTAGGATGAATTTTTCCTGAAAACATTGTAATATATATATATATATATATATATATGTAAAACAGAACCTTTGTCTACAGTTGTTTTGTGGCCAATAAACATGTTAATTGCATATATATTCATATTTTTTGTCTGTATTTTAGAAGAGTTTTTAAATATTTTTGCAATTTTCATCACTTTTTGTGTTAGTTTATTTATTTATTTTAATTATTTATCTATTTTGGTGAATATAGGATGACTTTAGAATTGTTAAATACAGATAAAACTATATTTGGGACTTGACAGAAGAGTCCCACTGGGTGTTTGTGGGTTAATGTGAGCTGCATTAGTGGGAGAAAAAATCCATCATCATGATTAATCCGATTAAAAATTTGAATGTAATTAAATTTAACTTTTTTTTTTAATTTTGTAGATAGATATTATTATTATTTTTATTATTATAATACTGTTGAAGGTGTTGACTAAACATGTTAATTGCGGATATATTCCTATTTTTGTGTTTTGGATATTTTATCACATTATTTGGTGTTTTTTTGTATTTTAAGAGAGCTTTTGAATATTTGTTTCATGTTTCATCACTTTAGAATTGTTAAATAGAGACCAAACTATATTTGGGAGCTGATTGTGGGTTAATGTAAGCTTCATAAGTAGGAAAAAAACGCAACCTGGCAACTATATATATATATATATATATATATATATATATATATATATATATATATATATATATATATATATATACATATGTATATGTATGTGTGTATGTCCTGGTGAAATTGGATTAGTAGTTGAAGTGAAATAGCGGTGCATGACAGAGGTTGTTAAAAATAAGATGAGCCCAAAGAGCCTGCATGACTCACAGGAATCCTTCTGCAGATCCCAGGTTACCCAGGCGCATGGATGACTGACATTTAACAAATATGAGGCTGGAAGCCCAGATGTTAAAGCGTGTGCAGTGGCATATAATTGGGGTGAGAGTGGCGTACGAGTGGGAGTGAGGTGGCACTTTTGTGAGACGAAGGTGACACGAGGAGGCAGCAGAAAAAACCCCAGTGTCCGCTAAAACCACCTGTAATGTAGCAATTTTCCTTTAGCATGTGTGCTATCGCAGCTCCGCCCATTCCTTCCATCCAATTATCCTGCAGGTTGAGCGTGAGGATGGAAGTGTTGGTTACCAGGGGAACCGCCAGCGCTTTGGTGCCCTGCAAACACACAACCACAAAACCACAAAACCCCTGAACGTCACATTCTTTCGCTTGTTCGCTGCAGTTCGACTGTGTTTTTACTTTAACCCATTAAAAACCCAAGGATACTTTTATGTTAGTTTTACAAATACATGTTTTTTTTGTCTCCAATTTACCTTTCTTAAAGCAATTATCTGGTGTGAAATTGGTTTTAGCTCAGTTTTTAGTTGATTGGGAGTACATACATATAGTTGACATCAAAATCACACTGTTCAGACGTACAATGAGAAATTTCGATTTTATCGTTTTGAGCCAAACTGTGTTAGCATGGAAGTGATTAGGACATGTCTTTTCGCCAACATGAAACGCTATTTTTAGACCTCTTCTAAAGTTCTAAACAACTTCACACTTATGTGGTAGTAAGTAGAGGGTCCTTAAAGACAAATTGAAGTGTCCTGAGGTCTTCATGTCGTTGGATAGTGTGTCCAGAGTTACTGATTTATGGCCAGTACCTTTCCGGGTGCAGAAGCCATCTTTAGGAGGAAGTCCAACAGAGTTGATTGCCAAGTGCATAGTTACACACTCTGGAAATTCACGATTTTGTTAAAAAAAAATTTAACGCAATTCAATAGAACAATTGTTTAGTTTTGTAGATACTGTTGGAGGTGTTGAATAAAAATGTTAATTACAGATATATTCTTATTTTTGTATATGTTTTAGATATATTATCACATTATTTGGTGTTTTTTCTGTATTTTAAGAGACTTTTTGAATACTTTCTGCATTTTTCATCACTTTAGAATTGTTAAATAGAGACCAAACTATATTCGTGAGCTGACAGAAGAGACCCACTGGATGTTTGTGGGTTAATGTGAGCTGCATTAGTAGGAAAAACACAAACTGGCAACTAAATACATATATGTCTCCTGGTGAAACTGGATTAATCCATCATGATTAATCTGATAAAAATGTTAACACAACTCAGTGGAACATTGAACATTGTTTTGTTGAAGGCGTTGAATAAATGTATTCTCTGTATTTTGTTTTTTTCCAGTGAAAATCATGTATTTTCCTTTATTTAATTAGACATTCATAAAAGCTTAGGTTAATGTTGTGGCCTATTTTTATCAGAAACAGGGAAAACTGTTAAAAAAAAAGTGCAATTTTTAGCTAAAATATCCATTAATTGAACATGAACCTAGTGTTTCCATTCAACTCCATACAGGTTTTACTGGTGAATCAATGTTGCAGAAGATAATGGTGTTTCCATCGCAACTACAGGGCTTCTGAATATCCAAATGGATCATATCTAATGACCACAAATAGAGGGAACCCCTCCCCGGCATTTTTACAAAAAATATTTACCCATAGATTCAAGATTCAAGATGTCTGTATTGTCACTGAGCATTTGCATGTCAGTGAAATTTTCAGTACAACCCCCGTGTAAAAGATAACAAAATAGAAAACAAGATAAACCAACTGACATGCAATAAAAACAGAATAAATAAGATAAAATAAAAATGAAATAAATAAATAAAATGAAATAAATAGAACTATGTGCAAATACAGATGGGAGTAGAGTCTGTCAAGTATTAAACAGTTTAGGTGAGTGAATGTTTTTGGCGCTGGTGAATATTTGGGTTTTTATGGGTTAAAAACGGGTAAAAATGTACCGATTCAGGTTGAAAGAGAAAGAGAGGAATATTAAAGTGGTGTGAGACAAATGAAGCAGAAGGAGCCGTGTGGAGGCGTGGGTCACAAATGAAGCTCACCCGACATGAAAATGATCGTTTCGAGCAGCACTAATGAGAAAGTTGAGCGCATGAAGACTCGTATTAAACTGGATCTGATATAAAAAAAAGAATATCTGAGGCTCATGTACTCACATATACAGACAATCGTCTTTAAAGGAGTCATTCCATGGTTATTTCATTAATATTACTGTGTTCTCCATTGTTATTGAATACATTGTGTGTTGGTTCTATTTAAAAAAAAAAACGTCCGGATTGCTTTGTTTCCAGTTGTTTTTGCACGGTAGAAAAATGATTTGAGGTCGAACAACAGTTTACAGGTACTTCCGCATCATGTCTGTGACGCAGTCACGAGGCATCCTTGATTGGCTCAGAATGCGTGAAGGAACACGCCCCCCCTCCACTCTCGTTCCGTGTGTATTTAGCATCTCGCAGTAGCATCTAGCTAAATTTCTTTCCGTCGCTTGTTCTGAAACGTGGAGGGGAAAAAAACAAGGCTTTATTTCCACAGAGAGCACATGAACCAGTGTGATCCGCCATTTTTTCAAGTTTGTGCAGCAGCTACTGTGGCGCCGTCTTCTCTTATAGATGCTAATGCTACTTCAGTTTGGTGGACTTAACTAACATTAATTTATGACAATATTTACATTTACAAACTATTCTGTAACAATAAAATGTGAATAATTTGAACAAATGTGAACAACCTCAACACAATTTGAACCATTTTCTGCTTCTGTTACTAAGAGTTTTTAGTGTCTTTGTAGAGCTGATCCATAATAAAAATACATGGACCAATGATAAACTGAGGGGGAATAGTGTTAAAATTGACCTTAATTTCCTAAATTTGGATAATTTAGAAAAGTACTTTCATAATTTAATGTACTAAAACAATGACAAAAATGATTTTTTTTAATTTAATTGTCTATTTAGTTTATGTGTAATTTATTTATTTGACTATTTATTTAAATAGATATTTTATTATATATATATATATATATATATACATACATACATATATATATTTTTACATTTATTAATTTACTTTCAAAAGGATAGTTTGTTAATGTCAATATTTTCAGACTTTCTAAATGCATTTGGGAAATTTGATTTAAAAAAAATTGATCGTCACTAGACTACTACTGTAGGACAGTACATGTGTTGCCGCTAGGAGTGTAGGGCGGCTAGGCTACCTCTGTAGGTGATTCTGCCTGATTTTAAGTGATTTTAAGATATTTGAACTAGAAATGAGACAAGTACTCTTGCTGAGGTTCGTATTTTTGCAGTGTTCAGCTGAGTATCAAAGGCAGACTGTGGGTTTTTTAAAAGATGAAACAAAAACCCACCGGAACACTGTTTGGTTAATCTGGTGTGAATCTGTTGTCATGTTCTGAGTTATTTCTGTTCAAATATATGCATATCTGTTCATGGTTGAGCTTTAATGAGAAGTAAAACATGCAGGTTTGACACTGTGCTCAAAGTGCTAAGCTAGCCCAAAAAGGATTTGCTGTCACTTAAGATAAAAGAGGAACATGTTCCCTGAGGTAAATCAACATGTAGATCTACATAATGAGCTAAGAGTTAACCACCACAGTAACGACCTGCCCACTGTTTGAAGCAGCCGTTCGCTTCACGAAGGGAAGGAAAAAAAAAAACCAAAACACTCCACTGCAGAGGATGCACATATGAAGTGTTTCTGCTCATAATTAGATCCTGTGTTTCCAGGGAAAGAGTGAGTTCTCCTGGAATCCCAGCGTTATGAGAAGGTCTGAGGTGTGTGTCGGTCTGACTGTGAATGATCTGAGCATATGTGAAGAGGAAGAGGAGGAGGAGGAAGAAGAAGAAAAGAAGGAAAAACAGGAAGAGGAGGAGGCGAAAGAGAAGGAGGAAGAAGAGGAGGGGGGAAAAGCGGAATAGGAGGAGGATGAAGAGGAAGAAGAAGAACAGAGAAGAAGAAGAAAAGGAAGAAGAAGAAGAAGAAAAGAAGGAAGAGGAGGAAGAACAGGAAGAGGAGGAGGCAAAAGAGAAGGAGGAAGAATACGAGGGGGGAAAAGCTTAATAGGAGGAGGATGAAGAGGAAGAAGAACAGAGAAGAAGAAGAAAAGAAGGAAGAGGAGGAAGAAGAGAAAGAGGAGGGAGAAAAGGAGGAAGGAGAAGAAGCAGAGGAGTAACTCTGTAACTCTGGACACACTATCTGATGAGATGAAGACCTCGGGACACTGTCTTTAGGGACCCTCTATTTATGACTACATCAGTGTTGTTTAGAACTTTAGAAGATTTCGTCTAAAAATAGTGTTTCATGTCGACGCAAAGTCATGCTCTCATCACTTCTATGTTTGTTTGTTTTTTTTCATCACTTCTATGTTAACACAGTTTGGTTCAAAACAGCAAAATCTAAATTTCTCAATGTACATCTGAATGGTGTGATTTTGACGTCAACTCCCAATCATCTAAAAAGTGAGCTAGAGTTAATTTTACTCTGGATAATCCCTTTAAAGAGTATAATGACAGTGTTATTTACAGAAGTTGATATAATAACCATGGTGTTATTTCTGCTGTTTCTTCAGTTTTTCTTCAGCGTACTGTATCTGTCTGAATCTGTCAGTGTGTGAATACATATTTTTATCTGAAAACCTCTTTTCCAGGTGGAGGTATGTAACCGTGGTAACTGGCCAATCTCACCCCTGCTGACATGTGTGTAATAGTACACAGTGTATGTATGTTTACTGTGTGTGTATCACTCTGAAGTCAACCAGTATCTGTGTCATATTACTGACAACCAGCCAACACACTCTGCTGTCACTGTCACCATTACTGCAGTGCATTATGGGATATTTATCATGAGGGACCAAAAATGGACCAAATTATAAATAAATAAATACAGAAAAAATGTATAAATACCTGAATAAATACATTCATAAATGAATAAATAATTCAATGCTTATGTTTTGGGGTTTTATTTCCATATTTTAATATTGATTTATTTCCCCAATTATGCATGTTTGTAAAAACATAAAAACTATATATATATATATATATATATATATATATATATACATTTTCTACATAATAAAATGAATAAATTAGTTTAGTTGTTATTGTTGTTTGCTTTGTTATTGTTTATTATATTGTCCAATAACACACTAGTATGTATTTGCAGGGGTGTGTGTGTTATATAAAATAACCATATTTCCAGTGTGATGTGAGGACAGTACCTTGGGCCCCAGGTTTCTATGAGCCATGGACAGTTGATGACTATGCATGTGTCGCAGGAAACAAGAGGCAGGTACTATCTGTAAGGTACGACAGGCGTCCAGGTAAGAGGTGAGACCAGTGGGGTCAAACATGTCCACTGGATCTGAAACAAACACAGCAGGTCTGAGACAACGTATCTGTAATGGTAACAGGTACTATAGTATCTGTAATGGAAACAGGTACTACAGTATCTGTAATGGAAACAGGTACTATAGTATCTGTAATGGAAACAGGTACTACAGTATCTGTAATGGAAACAGGTACTATAGTATCTGTAATGGAAACAGGTACTACAGTATCTATAATAGAAACAGGTACTACAGTATCTGTAATGGAAACAGGTACTACAGTATCTGTAATGGAAACAGGTACTACAGTATCTGTAATGGAAACAGGTAACTATAGTATCTATAATAGAAACAGGTACTATAGTATCTGTTGTGAAATAGAACCTTCTCCACCTTTATTCTACAGAATCAGAACATTTCAGTCTTTTTGTACTAAATACCTTCCAGCTCCAGATCTGTATCAAAATCCTCATCATGGATCAGACACTGCTGTCCTCCTGGCACCTCCTCCTCCTCCTCCTCCTCCTCCTCCTCCTCCTCCTCCTCCAGCGTGTCCCTGTCAGGGCTGGAGCGTCGCTGTTCTTCTGGCCCACGCAGGTCAACCTGTGTTTGACCGTCACGTCCCTGGATGGAAAAGCATAACATCATTGTTGGTGAATGTTCAAACTGAGGACGTGTGATGGATTCAGTTCCACAGGAAAATAACTGATCCAGACTCAGTCCATCACCAGGAACAAAACACTGACATTTGTTGGGCGTTTTCTGACATTGTTTCCTCTTAAAATGTCTGATGTTGCATGAGCTTTTCCCAAAAATTGTGATGAAAGTTGTGGTGCTTTTTAGGCTTTTGAATAGAAAAATAAAATGAAATAAATAAAATAAAAAAAAAAAAAGAACAAAAAAAGGAAGAAAAAAGAAAGGGAAAAGAAGAAGAAGGAAGGGAAGAAAAAAGGAAAACAAACAAACAAACAAACAAAAAAAACCTCTATTTGTTACATACTTTCCTATCTGCTCATTTGTTTTTTTTGGGGGGTTTTTGTGTTCTGTTTTGCTTTTTGTATATATTTATATGTTTAGTACTTCAGTTATTTATTATTGGTATTGTTATTATTGTTATTATTTTTATTATTATCATCATTTTTGTACTATGCACTATATTGCTATAAGATGAATTCAGGTTATTGGGGAAGTGAAGAAGGGGTAGAATTAAATAAGCTTGAGCTTCATCCTACTCTTTTTCGGACATGTCGTTGTGTATTATTATTATTATTATTATTATTATTATTATTATTATTATTATTATTATTGTATTGATTAGTGTTGCACTTTGCACATGTTCGAAATAAATCATTCAAATCAAAATCAAATCAAAAGTTGCGATAAATAGTTGCGATTTTCCCTTTTTGTAATCCAAATTAAATATTTCAAAGAGGGCATTAACAGACTAGTCGACTCCTGTAGCACAAGTCGACTTCAATTTGGAGGAGTCGACAAGTCGCATGTTATTCTCTCTCTCTCTCTCTCTCTCTCTCTCTCTCTCGGCATGTAAACACAGTTAGACCTAAACCAGACGTGGCTGCAGCAGGTAAGACAGTTGTGTCGCATGTGTGTCTGTCACTCTCTTTTACTTCACCTTAGATCAGGGGTGTCAAACTCATTTTAGATCAGGGGCCACATTCAGCTAAATTTGATCAGAAGTGGGCCGAACCAGTAAAAAAACAACAACACAACAACATATAAATAATGTCAACTCTAACGTTTTGTCTCTGTGTTAGAGTGAAAAACGTAAAATTACATCATGAAAACAAACAATATTAGGCTTTAGTTTATCATTTACACACATACATTCTAATTTACAGATCGCAGTGGCTCTACAGATATACAAAATATTTAGTAATAGGTGGAATGTTGTGAAAATTGTAGTTACCGGTACTTCTCTAAAGACATTTCTAATTTTTCATATTTGTTCTGATTATTGAGATTCTTTTTGGGTGAAATTATACTTTGTTTTAGTGTCACTAAATGAAAAAAAAAATTACATTGACAAAGAGGATTAACTAAAATTTACAAATCATTAACTAAAATGATTTAGATCTTAGTGTAATTTTTGCATTTTATAAATTCACCCAGAGGGCCGGATTTGGCCCCCGAGCCGCATGTTTGACACCTCTGCCTTAGATGAAAAAAAAAAAAACAGCACGGCCATCTAAAGAGGCTAGCTTATCTGCGTGATATAAGCAGCATCCGCTAGCTAACGTGAGTGAGCAGAAGTGCAGGCGCGCTCATTTTTTCAAACATGATGTGGACAGTGATGTTTTTACATGTAATATGAAAACTGAGGACGTGTGATAGACGTGTGGACAGTCCAGTTTTCTTTGTTTACCTGTAAAGCAGATAAACAAACACAGCACTTGTTGGTTAAAATAATCAAATTTTATATTTACACTAGTATGAACCTTTACAAGACATTAACAAATAGGTAACAAATGCTTAATACATAATGAACAAGCATTTATAAATAGGTAATAAATGGTTAATAAATAGTGAATTGTGTGTAGGTATTATAAAGTGTTACCCAAATCATTTGTTGTTATTTTCTATGAACAAACCATTTGTAGCTGTGTGAACAAATGCTTTATTGATTAATTGTGTATAAGCAACACATTAATAAACATTAACAAACAGGTAACAAATGGTTAATACATCATGAACAAACCATTTACACATGAATAACAAATGGTTAATACATGGTGGAATGTGTGTAGGTATTATATAAAGTGTCACCGAATTATCTTCAGAAACGTTTTGTGACTCCGGCCCCTGGATTTAGCACCCCTGGTCTACACCCATACATGTAATGAATGGGGATAGCGAAGCTAGGCTAGTAAACAGGGCTATTGTCACGTATGTTCCAAGTTCATAAATTAAAAGGAGGCATAAAGCAGGTGTGAGTGTTTGACAAAGTGCATAATTTAAAGTTGTTTTTCTTTATCTGTGTGATTGAATGTGGAACTAAAGCTGCAGCCTGAGGAGTCACCTGCGCTAAATGAATTCATTTGTGCACTCGGGTCAGACCACGCATCTATAAAAAGAACACAGCAGCTCTTTAGTTCAGAGTTTGGGTTCCTTCGCCCGTGGCAGACTGAGGCAGATTAACAGATTACATGGATTTACAGACTGTTCTCACATCAAAATGGTCACAAACGGCGGCTTAATCACGACTGCTTCATGTCGACACCAACGGAAAAGTCCATTTAAAGCAGGGGTGTCAGAGTAGTGCTCCACATTCAACCCAATATGATCTGAAAAGGACCAGACCCGTAACGTAATGACAGTGAAAAGAGTCAAATTACATTCTGATAATGTTTATATCTATGTTTGGATGATCATCAACCAAATGATGAGGTCATTTTCTCTATGATATTATTATTAAGGATGTTAAAATTAATGCATTATTACACTGGCAGTAACTGCACATACACCAAAGTGAGAAAAATGACCTTAAAGTTCTGTTGTTGTTCATCCTCAGTAGTTGGAGGTAAATTATTGGACAGTTATTGTTACTGCATATTAACTAGTTCTACAAAAAACACAGTGCACCTTATATAGGGACTCATTCTGGTGGTGCTTAATGACTGGGAATTTAGACTTTATCTCAAAATGTTTACTTTTTATCTCATGATTTTGGCTTTTTATCTCATGATTTTGACTTTTCATCTCATAATTTTGACATTTTATCTCATAATTTGAATCAAACCCGGGCCTTCTAGCTGCGAGGCAAGAGCGTTAACCGCTCAGCCACTGAGCCACTAGTTTTTCGATGTATTTTGTTATTTAAATTTGGTATCTTTTATTGTCTTCAGATAGTTTTAGAGCCTAACTATATTTAATCCTTTTTTTTAAATGTATTTCACTACTTTTTCTACAATTTATTTTTAAACTTTATAAATAAATGTGGACTGTATGTCCATAAGGGATGTTTTTCTCCTCCCTGTTGTGACCTTGAGTTTACCCTTGAAGGTTTTGTTTTGTTTTATATATATATATTTGTTAATACCTTGAAAAGCACTGGTGAAGAAAGAAGCTTCTATAGAAATTAAATGGAACAAAGCGGAGGACGTCTTTGTTGTTGTTTACCTATAGTATGTGTTTTACAATGTCAATAAAATACAGTCAAATCAAACACAGCCCTTGTCCTTAGCGTCCACTGTCCTGCATGTTTTAGATGTCACCCTGATTCAAATGATCAGCTCATCAGCAAACTCTGCTGATGTGCTCTTGAGCAAGGCACTAAAGTGGCATTTTTTTATTCAGTGATTTTGAATCTTAACAGTTAATATAATAACGGTATTTGCCTTGATGTATCTCTGGTTTTTGTTCTGCTTTGATCATGCACCGCTACTTTAACAGAATAGTCTCTTAATAATATCATAGCTGTTAATTCTAATGGAATGAATTGGTGAAATCTTATGTGTATTACACATTAAAACACTTTGAGTTTTATATAATTATTAACAAAAAAAAAACTTGTTCACATTTTAGTCGACTAAAATTATTATAGACGACTAAAATGATTTTAGATTTTGTTGACTAAAATGTTATGAATTTTGGACAAATTAAACTAGACTAACACTAAAATGATTTAGATGACTAAATTGTGACTAAAACTAAAATTAAATTTTCGTTAAGAGACTAAAACTAAATTTACAAAATTAAAAAAAAATTAACACTGGGTGATTCTTTATGGACAGAACCCTGACGCAGTTTAGCATCACTTCATTAGTCCTACGCCGCGTACCATGTCGGGAGCAAGGCCTATTGATTCTACTCTTTGAGCTGTTTTAAGATCTAAAGTATTTTAATTCATGGTCCACATTCACACCAATTCAGTCTTATAATAACTTAAAAATAATCACAAGTAAAAAAAAATTCTCTTTGTAAATGTACATTTTTTTCATTTAGCAACACTAAAATAAGACATAATTTAAAAAAAACACACATATGAAGAATTGGAAATGTTTTAAGAGAAGAAGAATATTAATATTTCACCTATTATTAAATATTTTGTGTATGTGTAGATCCAGTGTGATCTGTAAATTCAAATGTATATGTGTAAATGATAAATTAAAGCCTAATATTGTTTGTTTTCGTCATGTAATTTTCCTTTTTTTTGCTCTAAAACAAACCGACAAGTTTGGAGTTGATATTATTTCTATTATGTTTTTATTTTCTTATTTCTTTTTTTTTTTTTTTTAAATTATTTTTCTATTATGATATTATGTTTTGGGTGTTTCTACTGGTTCAGATGAAATTTAGCTGAATGAGTTTGACACCCCTACTCTAATGTCAAGACACATCAACATCAAGAGCAAAAAGAAGCTACATGCTAAACTGAGTATACAGATTTATTGCTGTGGTGGGGGGTGGGCGTGGGTGACCTTGACCTTTGACCTACATGTGGCAAAATTCAGCGGGATCTATTCTGGATTACCTCATACCTTTCCTGAACACTTCATGTAAATGTGTCCAATAGTTTTTATGTAAAAACAGACAGAACCAAAAACAGTGAGTGCGGGGGGGGTACCTGTTGATGGGGGCTGAATGTTCCTTCTTCTTCGTCTTTCTCACCCTCTGCTTCTGCGTCACAGTCTTCTGTTACAGATGGCAGCAGCGTCTCCATGGCTTCACCACACTGAACCAACCAACAGTGATTTCCAGTGAAAAACAGTTGAACTTTTCTGCTGTGGATGTGAAACGTTTTCAACTTTGACCCACGCTGACCATCACACCTGAACCATGTGACTCCACGGCCGCACACACACACACACACACACACACACACACCGACAACAAACACTTCTGTCCGTGATTTTTTTTTTTTTTCTTTGTCTTGTAAACTTGGAATGGCTTGTTTTGTTGCCCAGTTGCCATGACACTCAGATATGTGAGCGCTGTGAGTGGCCATGACAACCAGAACTGACAGAAGCAACGAGAAGAAGAGAAACCAACGCTCTGTTGATTAGAAAAGGAAAACTGTTTGGTGTTTTAACCTCTTAAACGCCTGAATAATTATATAAGTATACAGTCTGGTTGGGAATTAAACAGATTATCTATGATCTAATATATTAAAGATACACAAGTGGAACTCACACCCAAACCATAACACAGAAATATGTTAAAATATTACAAATATGTAGTTGAAATCAATAAACTGGATTATTTATTTATTTATCAAATAATTCCATTTAAGTGTCTTTAGTTCAGTTTCAGAACATGTGCCTCAAATATAGTGAAATAGTTAGAAGTGTGTTTATAAAGTCATTTCTACATGTTTGTAACTCAACTTCCTGTTTGAAAAAAAAAAACTATATTATCTTGGTCAAAATTCATTTATACAGGAAATGTATTTATAATATCATGTATTTGTACTATAATACATTTATAATATAATATATTTATAATATAGATACAACAGAAAAAGGTTCTGTCACTTTAGGAGACACGTGCAAGGTATTGTGGGATGTGCTGTTGGATATGTGTGTCATTATTTAAGGAAGTATCTGTAGTATTCATTTATGGTATGTACTGTAGTATTCACTACTGCAGTACTACAGTACAGTACTACAGCAGTTGATTAAAAATACATGTTTATAAACTACGTGTTTCTCCTTCTGTCAGATTCACATTCAGTCTTATGCTGCTATGTGTCCTTATACTGTCCTGTACAGTGGTGGGAGGAGCTTCTACTGTCCTGTACAGTGGTGGGAGGAGCTTCTACTGTCCTGTACAGTGGTGGGAGGAGCTTCTACTGTCCTGTACAGTGGTGGGAGGAGCTTCTACTGTCCTGTACAGTGGTGGGAGGAGCTTCTATTGTCCTGTACAGTGGTGGGAGGAGCTTCTACTGTCCTGTACAGTGGTGGGAGGAGCTTCTATTGTCCTGTACAGTGGTGGGAGGAGCTTCTACTGTCCTGTACAGTGGTGGGAGGAGCTTCTACTGTCATGTACAGTGGTGGGAGGAGCTTCTACTGTCCTGTACAGTGGTGGGAGGAGCTTCTACTGTCCTGTACAGTGGTGGGAGGAGCTTATACTGTCCTGTACAGTGGTGGGAGGAGCTTATACTATCCTGTACAGTGGTGGGAGGAGCTTCTACTGTCTTTATACTTATATTGGTCATCTTGTCCTACTTTTCAATTTCGATAGAAGGGAGGGGCTACGGTGAAGGGGAGGGGCTTATCTGCAACAGTACATGCCCTTTGGCTAAAGCACTTTAAACTTAACCCATAAAGACCCAGTGTGACTCTTAACCAATGTTCCCCAATAAAAGTTTTGTCCAAATTTAACCTCATACCATAATATTATCCTCTATACTTTGCACTTTTTCAGTGAAAATGTGAGGATTATTTTATCAAAATTATGTGACATACAAAATAATAATAATAAAAAAAGCTCTATTGTATGTGTTATAGTTAAATCTCCACTTAATTTACCATTTACTTTGTTTTTATTTCTATTTAAATTCAGGTGAAATATTTGACGTCACTTGATGTTTTTGGTCAGCGGTGGCTGTTTGGGTCGTTATAGGTTAAACTGTTAAAATAAAACACCTCTCTCTCTTTTTTTTGGAAAAAGAAAAAGAAAAAAAACAGTCAAAAATCCATGGGTGACATATTCTGTAAATGTTTGTCTTTATTTGTAAGTAAATGCAAAGTCCTTGCAGTTGATGCATTAAAGTGGAATATTCTCAAATCGATCACACAACAAAGGTCATTATAGCAGAGGCTGACTGGATCAGAGTTGTTCATAGCAGCAGCAGAGATGCCAAACACCGACAAAAGAACCTTCCAGAACATCTGTAGGCCTGTGGAGAAGGCCTCAGAATACACACAAACAGCTGGAGAAGAAGAAATGCATTTATTTAACCCATGAAGACCCACTCATACTAGTGTCAACGACCCCAAAAAGACTTTTATCCCCATTTGTAACATTTCAAGAGGGATTTATCACTATTTTTTCCAATATTATGGTCAATAATCTGCATTCTGGAGTGAAAATTAGGTCTTTTTCCTCTATTTAAATTTTGCATAATCACTATTTATTCTGATATGATCAGTACTTTGCATTCTGAAGTAAAAACCATCTATGTTTCCTCTACTTTTAACTTTCTGGAATTAAAATTTGGTATTTTTTAAGTGCTTTATCACATATATGTGTGTATATATATATATATATATATATCAAAATATGTGATAAAACATCCAGTGTATATATATATATATATATATATATATATATATATATATACACACTGGATGTTTTATCACATATTTTGATATTTTTTCAGCATTTTAGAATCATTTAGAATATGTATGAAAAAAGAGAAACTTCCAAGGCACTCTCTTATATGTGACCTTCGGGTCTTTTATGGGTTTGTTGTCACCAAGCCAATGTAATAAAGGTTTTTTTTTTTTAAAGGTTTTACATATACCTTGGAATATTCTTTTTTTGTCATACTCAGTTTTTCCATCCAAAGAGCACCTCTAATTATTACTTATTAAAGTCCAGGTAGCGCTCCTGAAACTAACACTTTTGAATTTAGAATATGTTTTTATTGTTCTTTTTTTTTTGTTAATTTCAGTGGATTTAAACATTTTTAGTTTGTTAGTATATTTTTGTAACTACGGAGCATCTGAACACCCAAATGGGTCAGATCTGATCACTATGAAAAGAAGATAAATTAGATTTTTAATCAATTATTTACAGATATTGACAGGATCAATGGACAGACAGCTATTTAACAGTTTATATCAGTAAATATTTTTGGTCACCAGTGTGTGTTTTTGGGTCTTTATGGGTTAACGCTGCCGTTTTATCCCCAAACTGAAATGATAGAACAGGCCTTTTTTTTTTAAGTCAAGCAGTTCATTTACATAATCAAAATACATTCTTAGAAAAGATCGAAATGGTAGTCTTTATATTTTATATTTTGTCTTTGAATATATATATATATTATATATATATGTATAGAAGCTATATATAGACGCTATATCTTGTATCAATTGTTTATCCTTTTGCACATTTTACATCACAGACATTTTTCTTGACGGCTTTTGTTACAATTAAACCAAAAAAATGTGTCGGAACAGAATGACACAGAAGGAGACATTCATCCAGAACAATGAACCAACAATGGAAATTAACCTTTTTTTTTTTTCTTTTTTTTCTTCTCCCAGTGGTAAAAACACTTTAGACGAGGGGGGGATAAAAAAAATAAAATTAAACAAATACAAATATATTCTCAGCAGCTGTTCAGGATGCATTGAAAATCACATTGAAGTCTTTGAATCATGCTGACAGTGATTTTTAATCTGAGTGAAAAGCCACAGGTGAGTGCAAGGGTGTGTGTGTGTGTGTGTGGGAGGGGGTGACATTAGCCCCGTTTACATGAGTTTTTATTCCTGTTTAATTCAGAATAAAAGTTCATTCCTCTTTAAGATGAAACATGTAAACACCTAATTCCAGTTGAAAATGATAATTCCGAGTTAACCTTAATTCCGAATAAAGTCACTGGTTTATTCCACTTTTAATTCCTCTGACATGTAAACAGTTAATTCCGCTTCAACGTTATTCCTGTCGTTCTGCACATGCTCCTGGTCTTGTCACGATGATGCAAATATTCTGTGCTGTCGGCATTATTTTGTTGATTCGGTCGAGCTGCTTCTTCATAATTATTACATAAATAAAGTCAAACATCACATGTAGTATCTGCTTTAACATGTTGATAGTTGAAACGAACGCAAAACAGGAAGTGGACGCCATCATTTTCTTCCAGTTGACATCCAGACGTTAAGTGGCTGTTCTGTCCAATCAGAACCCTCTGTACCTCCAGCTCTTGATGCCCAATTAATTAGAGAGGAATACACCCGTTTCCATGGAAACCTTTATTCGGAATTAGCATGTCCATGTAAACACGAAGGAAATAACTTTGATTCCAAATTATTTACTGCGAATAAAATACTTTGGAATTCAAAAACATCATGTAAACATAGCTAACACCCCCCCCCCCCCAATATTCCAATTACAACCCAAATGAATTGGAAAGCAGCAAACGACCCCAGCAACAGTCAAGTTTCCTGTCGTCTCAGAACAATTAATAAACTTAAAAATGGAACCCAACAGCAACTACATGAAAAATAAATACATAAATAAATAAATACAAAAAAATGATATTAGGGCTGTCAAAATTAACTCAGATTAATCCATCATCATGATTAATCTGATTAAAAATTTTAACGCAATTCAATGGAACAGGTGTTTTATTTCAAGTTGTTTTGTTGAAACTGTTGAACATGTTACTTCCAAATATATTCATATTTTTGCATATGCTTTGAAAAAAATTTTTTCCTAATTTTTGCTTTTTTTTCTCCATAGATTTTTGTGGGAAATTTGAGTAGAAAAAAACTCAGGACAGACCAGTCGACCGATATCAATTGTGTTGGCAGTGGCGGATCTAGACGGCTATTTTTAGACGGTCCTAAGTGAAGTCAGGGTGGGCAAGAGGGGAGGGGGGGGGGGGACGGGGGGTAACAACAATGTCATAGCATTTCCTGAATTGAAACTGATTTATTTTTTTTAATTAACACAAATAATTTAAAAAAAAACTCCACCTCAGCCCTCTCATAGCCTATTTCAGTTTGATGAGGCAACAATAATTGGACTAGAGCTAGCAGCACTAGGCTAATGCTAGCAGCACTAGGCTAATGCTAGCAGCACGAGGCTAATGTGTTGCCCAGTTTGGACAAACCCGTTCAACACTAATATATTCACTTCTTTCTTGAGTTTGTTCATGAAAAATGAAACAAGATTAACAGATCATTAAAAATATTAATCAAAACTAATCCACAGAAACTCATGATTAATCTGGTTCATAACTTGCATCATTTGACAGCCCTAATAAAAATGTAAAAAGGCTGAAAGTTAAAGCCATGTGGGCAGATTCCTGTTACCAAAACACCACCTGTAATATGAAATTTGAAGGCTGGTGTGAGTCACAGCGCAACAAATACATGTTTATTCTGAATTATGAGCAGTTTGAACAGTGAACAGACAACATGCAAAACAAAAACAAAATTTTGCCTCGTTAGCCCAACAAACAACAATTCCCACAAACGAAATACACAGTTTACAGCTTTTAATGTAATTATCCCACAAATGTAATAAGTTGCTAGATGACTGTTATTACATTTGTGGAATTATTAAGTTAAAAGCTGAATTTTTTTAATTACGTTTACAAGTTATTACGTTTGTGGGGTTAATGTACCAACTCCCACAAATGTAATAAACCACAAACATAATGAACAATTTACAGTTTTTAATGTAATCAATACACCATATGCTGCTTATCAATACCATAGGTCATATAATTGTCCCATCATGTTTGTCCTGTCTCGGTCTACATGTGAGACATTGATAATAAAATTGACTTTGACTAATTATCCCACAAATGTAATAACTTTCCCATGAACATAATTATTATTTGAGTGTCGATTTGTTATATTTGTGGGATCTTCAGTTTTCAAAATTGTAATAGCTTTCCTCAAATGTAATAAAATTGGTACATGCATAAATATTCATTCATTATTGACCTTTGGATAATTGCCTTTAGAATAATCAAATATTACTGTTCCATTATATGTGTAGTACCATGTAAAATACCTTTTTATTGTTTTTTTAATTACATTTGTGTGTTATGTTTGTGAGGCTACCAATAGAGTTTTATTACAATATTAAATTAAAACGTTATTACATTTGTTGAAAATGTATTACATTTATGAGAATAATTACATTAAAAACTATTTGTGGGACTAACAATGCAACTTTATTACGAAATTAAATTAAAAAGTTGTTAAATTTGTGAGATAATGTTAAAAGCTGCATTTAAAAAATATGTTTGTGGTTTATTCCATTTGTGAGGCTAACAAAACTGTTTTATTACAAAATCAAATTAAACTAAAAACTAAAAGTCTTGCATTTGTTTGATCATTATGTTAGAAGCAGTATTTTTTTTTTTATTCCCTTTATGGTTTAATCCATATGTGGTTTATTCCATTTTGTGGGACTAACAGTGCAGTTTTATTAAAAAATTAAAAAAAAATTTATTACATTTGCGAGATAATTATGTTAAAAGCTGCACCTTTTTTAAAATTACGATTGTGGTTTATTCCATTTGTGGAAGTTATTCCATTTGTGAGGATAACAATACAGTTGTATTACAAAATTAAACATTAAAATGTGATTACAGTTGTAGGAAAGTTATTATATTTGTGGGATAATTATGTTAAAAGCTGCAATTACTTTATTCCATTTATGGTTTATTCCATGTGTGGGGCTAACAATGCAGTTTTATTGCAAAATAAAAAAAGTATTACATTTGTCAGAAATGATGTTAAAA
The DNA here is from genome assembly GCA_020466265.1 of Siphamia tubifer. Classification (NCBI taxonomy): domain Eukaryota; kingdom Metazoa; phylum Chordata; class Actinopteri; order Kurtiformes; family Apogonidae; genus Siphamia; species Siphamia tubifer. Next base: position 45,417,651 of record CM035791.1, on the reverse strand, counting down.
GCTGCAATTTGTTTATTCCGTTTGTGGTTTATTCCCAATTATGGTTTATTCCTTGTGTGGTGCTAACAATGCAGTTTTATTTCAAAGTTTAAAAAAGTATTACATTTGTGGGAAATTCTGTTAAAAGCTGCAATTTGTTTATTCCGTTTGTGGTTTATTCCAATTATGGTTTATTTTCTGTTTGTGGTTTATTCCATGTCTGGTGCTAACAATGCAGTTTTATTTCAAAATTTTAAAGAGTATTACATTTGTGGGAAATGATGTTAAAAGCTGCAATTTGTTTATTACGTTTGTGGATTATTCCAATTATGGTTTATTCCATTTGTGGTTTATTCCATGTGTGGTGCTAACAATGCAGTTTTATTTCAAAATTTTAAAAAGTATTACATTTGTGGGAAATGATGTTAAAAGCTGCAATTTGTTTATTCCATGTATGGTTTATTCCATTTGTGGTAGTTGTTGGGTGTGTGTGGCGACCAGGCCTTCATTGCAGAGGACACACCTGAGCACATGCATGTTCACACCCACTCCTGTAGACCGTAGGGACACACACTCCATGGTTTTATGGCACACGTGCGCACACTTATGCACGCTAATGCTACAGAACAGGTCACAGTGAAAGATTGGTGTGTGTGTGTGTGTGTGTGTGTGTGTGTGTGTGTGTGTCACGAGGTCGCGCAAAATCATGCAGAGACAAAAGAGAGGATGAATGTGCGTAGGCAGAGGCAGAAAGTTAATGTAAGGCAAGAGGCAGAGGTGTTATGATGCTAACGGAGGCAGATTCTAAAAGCTCCTTTACAGACGAGCGGCAGAATTCGGTGGTCGGCCGTCACACGTGTGCGTGTTTTTCATGTACATTTACAGCCCGACCACAATATTTTAACCCTTTGACCCCTGATGCACCAGCGCTGACACGTTCTGAATGGATGGATTAGTTTAAATATTCGGAAAATTCAGTCGTTTTCTCTCAGTTTTTGCTGCGTTTTGTTCATGGAACTGAGGTACGGAGATAAAACAAGTGTCAAAAAGCAACCGTTTTAAAAAAACAAAAAAACAACTGGAACCAAATTATTATACAGTGGTAACTCTACAAAGAAATTAATTCAATCCAGAAGTGTTTTCGTACCGTGAATTTTTCGCAAATAGTCACAGTTTTGTTCATTGAACGGACGTATAGAGATGAACAAGTGTCAAAAAGAAACTGATTTAGACAAAAAAAAAAAAGCCAAAACTAAAAACACTGGAACCAAATTACATTTCTAGTTATGTGTTTCTTTTTCTTATTTCTTTTACTTTATTTCAAAAAAATTTATTTGCCATTTTTTTAAGTTATTACTATTTTGTAAACATTTATTAGGTTTTCTTCATTTTGTTGCTTTTTAATTTAAATTTTATTCATTTTTCTTCACTTGTGTTTAATTTGTGTCCTACTTTGTTCATGTTACTTATTATTTTGTTGGTTTATTATTCATTTTTGTTGGTTTTTATTCATCACTTTGGCTGTTTTTTTGTTCATGTTGTTACTTATTTTATTATTTTTTAGAGTGTGGAACTGCTAAAGTCTCAGGAGTTAAAGGGTTAAACCACTAGTTTGACTTAAAGCTACAGTAGGCAATGTTCTTTTTTTATAATAAACTTCAAATGGACTGAAAGGATACGACAGTTGTGCGTTTCCTCTTGGACACTTTCCAGGTGTTCGGAAATACGTCCTCTGAGAAACACTGGTACGAAGTCTGTACGTTTTTGGGGGATTTAGGACGATCTAAATGCCAAGGAATGTTCTGTTTGATTCATGTATAGTCATCAAAATAAGTCCTTTTGTAGTTTAAAATAAGTCCTTTTGCAGTTTAAAATAAGTCCTTTTGTCGTTTAAAATAAGTCCTTTTGTCGTTTAAAATAAGTCCTTTTGTCGTTTAAAATAAGTCCTTTTGTCGTTTAAAATAAGTCCTTTTGTCGTTTAAAATAACTCCTTTTGTCGTTTAAAATAAGTCCTTTTGTCGTTTAAAATAAGTCCTTTTGTCGTTTAAAATAAGTCCTTTTGTCATTTAAAATAAGTCCTTTTGTAGTTTAAAATAAGTCCTTTTGTAGTTTAAAATAAGTCCTTTTGTCGTTTAAAATAAGTCCTTTTGTCGTTTAAAATAAGTCCTTTTGTAGTTTAAAATAAGTCCTTTTGTAGTTTAAAATAAGTCCTTTTGTCGTTTAAAATAAGTCCTTTTGTCGTTTAAAATAAGTCCTTTTGTAGTTTAAAATAAGTCCTTTTGTAGTTTAAAATAAGTCCTTTTGTAGTTTAAAATAAGTCCTTTTGTAGTTTAAAATAAGTCCTTTTGTCGTTTAAAATAAGTCCTTTTGTAGTTTAAAATAAGTCCTTTTGTCGTTTAAAATAAGTCCTTTTGTCGTTTAAAATAAGTCCTTTTGTCGTTTAAAATAAGTCCTTTTGTCGTTTAAAATAAGTCCTTTTGTCGTTTAAAATAAGTCCTTTTGTAGTTTAAAATAAGTCCTTTTGTAGTTTAAAATAAGTCCTTTTGTAGTTTAAAATAAGTCCTTTTGTAGTTTAAAATAAGTCCTTTTGTAGTTTAAAATAAGTCCTTTTGTAGTTTAAAATAAGTCCTTTTGTAGTTTATTTTCCATCTATGGAAGGAGGTTGTTTTTTGTTCGTGCACAGTCGCTCCAAATGGACTTCATCGCAGGTAGATTTCAGTTTTTAAAAATAAGGGCATTCGTATGTTTGATGTGTAATGTCAGTAAATACATCATTAATATGAACATTAAACTTTTATATGAAGTCAATCAAGAGCAGTGAGCTACGTGGGTGGGTGGGGGTCATATTTTTAAGCTGTGGTGTTTTCTGCCTACTGGAGCTTTAATCATTATATATATATATATATATATATATATATATATATATATATATATATATATATATATATATATATATATATATATAAAAACAACAATATTCGTCCACCAAGATGATGAATTCCATATCACACATAAATCAGTTCAATCATAGCAAACACATCAAAACCTTGATAATTAAATGTGACATACATGTTATAGAGCTCTGAAGATCCTTAGTGTTTAATAACTGTTGATGCACAGGAAAAAAAAAAATCCTACCAAGTATATCTTTCTCATTTCTAGTCTAAATATCTGATCAGACTTAAAATCAGACAGAATCACCTTCAGAGGAACTATTCAATCAGATGGAAGAACTGATTTATAGACAATAGATCTGGAAGTAATTTGATTGAAGAAATCTAAACAAGATTACTTAATTCAAGATTGTTTTTGTTACTTAATTCAAGATTGTTTTTGTTACTTAATTCAAGATTGTTTTTGTTACTTAATTCAAGATTGTTTTTGTTACTTAATTCAAGATTGTTTTTGTTACTTAATTCAAGATTGTTTTTGTTACTTAATTCAAGATTGTTTTTATTACTTAATTCAAGATTGTTTTTATTACTTAATTCAAGATTGTTTTTGTTACTTAATTCAAGATTGTTTTTGTTACTTAATTCAAGATTGTTTTTATTACTTAATTCAAGATTGTTTTTGTTACTTAATTCAAGATTGTTTTTGTTACTTAATTCAAGATTGTTTTTATTACTTAATTCAAGATTGTTTTTGTTACTTAATTCAAGATTGTTTTTGTTACTTAATTCAAGATTGTTTTTATTACTTAATTCAAGATTGTTTTTATTACTTAATTCAAGATTGTTTTTGTTACTTAATTCAAGATTGTTTTTGTTACTTAATTCAAGATTGTTTTTATTACTTAATTCAAGATTGTTTTTGTTACTTAATTCAAGATTGTTTTTATTACTTAATTCAAGATTGTTTTTATTACTTAATTCAAGATTGTTTTTATTACTTAATTCAAGATTGTTTTTATTACTTAATTCAAGATTGTTTTTATTACTTAATTCAAGATTGTTTTATTACTTAATTCAAGATTGTTTTTGTTACTTAATTCAAGATTGTTTTTGTTACTTAATTCAAGATTGTTTTTATTACTTAATTCAAGATTGTTTTTATTACTTAATTCAAGATTGTTTTTGTTACTTAATTCAAGATTTTTTTCCCCAGTGAAAATTATCTTGTTCAGATTTATTTACTAATAGTTAAACCTGTCTGTATCTGACAGACATTAAATAAAGACCCACTGACAGATGGATTTAGTGACTTCACTGTGATTGACAGATGATGACGTCCATAAAATACAACTGAATGTGTTTAAATGATGAAATATGAAGCATTGTTAAAGAATTAACAACAACATAGAACTACAAACACTAATAATATTCTGTTTTTTTAATATTGATAGATTTCTTCATGTAATTATTTAGCCATTTATTTATTCTCTCTCTCTCTCTCTCTCTCTCTCTACTTTAACAAATCACATTGAAAGCAGCATGTAACATAGATGACAACTCTTACCAAACCTTGTTGGGAGAAGAGCCATAACATCCTTCCCAAATTCCTTCAAAACTGTTCTGTTCAACTTTTAAAGAATCAATCTGCGGTAGTTTCAATAACACCGTTGAAATTGCACAATCAAATCTCCTCCGTGCTAGCTGTCATGTTTTTCAAAGCTTCCTTTTGTCGTAATTGTTAAAATCACGCCTAGTGATCCTGATTGGTCCGTCCAAATACATAAGCCCCCCCCACCCCCACCCCACTCATCTACCCCAACCATCACCACTCAGTATATAGTAATATATATATATATAGATATATTATATATATATTACTATATACTGTACTATATACTGCAATGCACTCCTCATCAGGATCTCTGGCAGAAACCTCCAACGCCTACAGTCCATCCAGAACTGTTCTGCCAGGATCCTGATGAGGGTGCCCAAAACACACCACGTTACACCCGCCCTCCATCAACTTCACTGGCTCCCGGTCAGATTCAGGGTGGAGTACAAAATCTCCACCCTGACCCACCAGTGTCTCTACGGCAGTGCACCAGTGTACCTAAAGGAACTGCTGTCCCCCCACGAACCCACCAGACATCTCCGCTCCACAGACGCCAACCTCTTACAGGTCCCCAAGACTAAGCTCAGGACCATGGGGGACCGAGCTTTTCAGGCGGCGGCACCACGCCTGTGGAACGCTCTTCCGGCCCACCTCAGGGTGCCACAGGCTGTGGGAAACTTTTAAAAATAATTTAAAAAACCTTTCTATTTCAAAAGGCTTTTTTAGTTTCTTTTAAAGACTTAAGCTTTTAAAAGTTAAATATAGTTATGAGTTAAATCACTGTGGCTTTTAAATGTTTCTATCGCTTTTTATTGTCACTATTGCTGTTGTTTATTGTTTCTGACTTGCTGAACCTGTAGCACTTTGAGATCTGTTTCAGATGTAAAGTGCACTACAAATAAAATGTATTATTATATATATATATATATATATATATATATATATATATATATATATTATATATATATATATATATATATATATATATATATATATATATATATATATATATATATATGTATATATATATATATATATATATATATATATATATATATATATATATATGTCCATGTATATATTTATATTACCTCCAGGCTATATTTTTACTCAAATTTTTCTCTATATTCTTATTTATATTTGACTTATTCGTATTCTAGTCTTTCTTATCTTGTATATTTTTGTATATTGTTATATCTGTATAGTTATTTTTGCATCTTTGCACAGTCTTAATCGAGTGTCGCTTCCATTTAACTGTTGATGCTCATCCACACGTGACAAATTCTGATTCTGACTCTGATTCACAATTTGGACGCAGACAACAGAATGTCTACGGTGCTTTACCAGACCCTCATGTGAAGCTCACGGAGTTGAGCGTAAACACACGAGGGTCGGGGAAAGTCAGGCTAGGAGGAAATAGCTTTAATTCCAAATTATTTTATTCAAAATAAATAATTCTCATGTAAACGTAGCCAATGATCTAATTCAGATTTCTTCGATCAGATTTAAAATATTCCTCTGTAGGTCATTCTGTCTGATTTTAAGTGACGTTAAGATATTTGGACTAGAAATGAAAAACAAACAAACAACACACTTGGTTAGATTTAGATTTTTTTTTTGTCATATTTTCAGCTCCGACATCAACAAACGTTTGGGTTTTTCTGTCCGTCTGCTATGCCTGTACATCTTACATTTATCTATTCAGTTCTTTGTTTTCATTTATTTATTCCCCCCCCCCCCCCCCCAAAACTACAGCCTGCTAATAAACCAAACAAACCAAACAAACAAACAAAAACAAAAAAAACCCCTCCAGCTCAAATACATCTTTGATTCTCTCCTGAAACAGTCGCCTCATGTCAGAATCCATAAAGGAACGAACGTTATCAATGCCACGTATTTCTTTTTGCAAATATAAAACTTCAAGAAAAGCCTTTTTTAACTGTTAACAATAACACAGAGTATAATATATTCTTGAGTATATTTTTGTCTTGGTCATGCATTCACAATGAGGCAGGTCATTACACTAGGTGCACACGTTTGGAATCAAAATGATCAATTATAATTTTTGGAAGTTATCATCAACAAGCAGAACAGATTCTCAGAGAACAGAACATTTCCAACTTGCTACAGACAAAATCGCAGAGCCCAACAGAAACATTTAAGTGGTATCAAAAAGAAAAAAGAGAAGGAAACCCAATATGTGTGTGTGTGTGTGTTTTTTTTTTTTTACAGTACAAAAAAATTGGCACAGTATTCTTTAACCAGCGGTGATGTTTCCTTCTAGACTGGTTGTGGAAATGGGAGTCGGTGAACCTACGAGCAGAAAACCCTGTGAGAGGAGACAGAAGGACAGACAGGAGGACAGACAGGAGGACAGACAGGAGGACAGACAGACAAAGAGATAGAGATGTTACAGTCATTAGTCATTCAGCCGGCGTGCGCTTTTCACGGCCAAATGTGAAATTCAAGTGACGCTCCGCACGGGAAGCACCCGTCTGTGATGCATTAACGGAGCGGCTTAACGAGCCACAGGACACATGATGATTATTATTGATCACTTTGACTGTTTCTGTTCATTTTGATGCTGATTTTGTTTATTTTTCTACATTTACTTTTTCATTTTAGTATTTTTTTTTCTTCACTTTTGTTCTAGTTTGTACAGTGACGTAGATATAATTATATATATGTTGGCTCAGTAACATGTAATAACATCATAATCAATATTTATTACATAATAGGAAACTTTAATGTTATTTCATGATGTGGTATGTTCACGTTATAACATGACAACAAAATAACCTCATACGTTACGACCCCTGGTACCCCCCCTTCCAATGTGGCCCCGACCCAAGAGCAGGTGATAAGCTCGTGTTTACCCTGATCCTCCTACACCCCCCACCCCAACCCAACCGGGCTCAGACAAGTTCCCCCCTCTCTGGGACTGGTTACTCTGTGCCGACACCAAACCACAGGGGGTCTGGGACCTCAGCCAGGGTTAGAGGAGGGGTAGGTTAGGTTTAGAGTTAGGGTCTGGGTCTATGGCAGGGGTCTCAATCTCATTTTATTCAGGGGCCACATTCAGCCTGATTTCATCACCAATGGGCCGGACCAGTAAAATTAAAACATAATAACATATAAATAATGACAACACCACATTTTTGTCATTATTTTAGTGCAAACCCCCCCCCCCCCCCATCAAATTATGAAAATACTTTTATAAATTATCAAACTCAAAACAATTGAAATTTCATACAGACAACAAGTGCAATTTCAACAATATTCTGCCTCAATGTCTCATTTGTCCATGTGTGTTATGGATCAGACATACAGACACTTCACACTTTGTAACAGAAGCAACAAATGGTCCAATTTTCGTGTAATTTTCTTGACACATTTCAGTTTGTTCACATTTGTATTTTGTATTTGCAGCAAAACAATGACAAAAATTTCAAGTTGTCATCATTTATAGGCATAGAAAAAACTGAGAAGAAAATATGGAGTCATTTAATCTGTTATTATGCTCTTCATGGCAAAGGCCACATTGGAACCATTGGCGGGCCGCATTTGGCCCCCGGGCCACATGTTTGAGACCCCTGGTCTAGGGTTAGGGTCTGGGTCTGGGGTTTGAAATGAAATAACATGATAGTTGTATAACTCAGAATAACATGATGATTTCTCATAAGGTGAAAATATCACATCATTAAATAATGTGATCAGTATAAAGTTAGAACACGACACACGTCACATTATAACGTTTCACTTTTTACATAAATGCCTGATACTGAGCCAAATATATTTTAGTGATTGGCAGCTCTGAGCTTCTGTATCGCTTGTATGAATAATAATTAACATGAACATATTTTGTATTATTGATTTTTGTTCATTTTTAATCGATCACTTGGGCTGTTTTTGTTCAGTTTGTTTATTTAATTTTTCATTTTAGTATTTTTTTTCTTCACTTTTCTTCTGTTTGTCTCTTACTTTGTTCACGTTAATTATTATTTTGTTGGTTTATTATAATTTTTTATTTATTTATTTATTTTTTTAAATCGGCTGTTTTTGTTCATTTTGTTGCTTATTTTGTTGAGCAGCGGTGCTGGTCAAATAAACCAGCACCACTCCATCAGACCCCATGAGGACATTCTTTGTTTTGTTCTGGGAGCGAGGGAATGTGGAGTATCTAGTCTTCAATCTGTACAAATAACCACAAATAAAAAAACACAATAACAGAGATGGAACAGAGCCACTCGCCTTCACTCTAATCCTGTTGGTTTAAACTCCCTGCTCCCTGGGTTTCCATGGTTACCCACTCTGTTTTCACTGGAAACGAAGGGTGATAACACATCGTCGTCGCCAACAACTACAGGTTGCAGATTGGTGTTGGACTCACACAGAAGATGACTCTCACTGACTGAGATGATTCTCACTGGGCTTGAAGCCGAGTGGGTTTTGTACATTTTATTTTATTTATTTATTTTTTTAATCCCTTCATCAAGTAAGTGACTATTTGTGGTCATTTCTGTAAATATTAACCCTGGGGTTTCCCTCCCACAATGTCTGCAATAAAAAAAAAGACAAATAAAAAGAAAACACATTTATGGAATAATGTTTAGTTCTTTAAACTTCCACTCAATTTCACCTAAATGTCTTAATAAAGTAAATTCAATTCTGTTCTTGAACCATTCTGATCACATGCAATTGGTGTTTGATTATATTATAAATGAAAATATGAAGATGAAAACTAGAATATTGGAGGCAGGTTCTGTTAAATGATGCAATAGATAAAACGTGTGGATATTTATTGATGTTTTCATGTGTTTTGAACCATATTTGGACAAAACACAAACATAGAAAAGAAAAAAAAAAGCAGAGGCACTCAGATGTTCAATCTCTAAGTGTGTCTAAAATAAACACTTTTGGAATAACGTCAAAAGACAAAACAATGTATACAGTTTCTTTTTAACTCATATATATGTATACATACATATATATTTTTTTCTATTTCATCGACTTGAGCTCTAAATAAAAATACCAAATACTCAATAATTGTCATATTTTTTTTTACACCTCTTTTAAATGTCATGTCTGTAACGTAGACAAACCTTTTCTTGATGCAAAAAAAAATAAAAATCCCCCTCCTAAAATAGTCCATAAAAATGAATATTTTTTGCGTATGTTTTATCATATATTTTCGTCTTTTTCCCCCTGTATTTTATAATTGTTTTTTTGTCATTGCTTTTTGGTGAATGTTGGTGACATTTTTGGAGTATTTCAATGAGCGTCCTATATAAGGTTGACAAGATATGTGCCAAACAAGCTGCATTTTTTTATTTTTTAATATTCCCTAGTGTATTTTGTGGGAAAAATACCAAATACTCAATAATTGTCACATTTTTTAAATGTCATGTTTGTAATGTAGACAAAAAAATTTTTTATGTAAAAAAAAAAAACATTTAAAAAATCCCCCTCCTAAAATACTCCATAAAAATAAAAATTTTTGCATGTTTTTTATGTTTTAACACATTTTTAAACATTTTTTTTCCTGTATTGTAGAATTGTTTTTTGCATGTTTTGGATTTGTCATTGCTTTTTGGTGAATGATAGCATGTTTTGTATAGATTTTTCTCCACATTTTTAATCTTTCTTAGTGTATTTTGTGGAAATGTTTTGTACAACCCCGCCCCCACCCCCTCCTTCCCAAGACAGAACAGTAATTTAATTATGATTAATCAAAATTAATCCAAAGCAACCCTGTGATTAATCTGAATAAAAATGATACTCATTTGACAGTCTTGCTAATAAACTAAATATGACATTTTTGGAGTATTTCAATGAGTGTTCTATATACGGTTGACAAGACATGTGCCAAACAAGCTGCATTTTTTTAATATCCTCTAGTGCACAGGTGTCAAACATAAGGCCCGGGGGCCAAATCCGGCCCGCCCAAGGGTCCAGTCTGGCCGTTGGGATGAATTTGTGGAATGCAAAAATAGATATTAAGATATTTATAATCACATTAGTTAAGGGTTTTACATTCAGATAAATTCAATCTGAAGTGGGTCAGAACCAGTACAATACTATCATAATAATCTAGAAATACTCACAACTCCAGATTTTTCCTCTTTGTAAATGTAAATATTTTTACATATTTACACTAAAACAAAGTATATTGTCACAAAATGTTTGAATAATCTGAACAAATATGAAGAAATGTTTCAAGAAATGTCAGTGCAATTTTAACAATTTTCTGCCTGATATTAAATATTTTGTGTATTTTTAGACCTAGTATGACTTGCAATTTATAATGACCATGTGAAAATGATAAACAGCAGTATAATATTGTTCAAATAAGGCTTTTTTAAAATGTGTTTCATGTTATTTACATTACTTGACCAGGATAGTTTGTCAACATAAACATTTTCATGATTTAATTTTATTTTTTTCACTCTGAAATATAGAAATATTTTTGAAGTTGACACTATTTATGTATTATTATCTTATTATTTTACTGGTTCGGCCCATTTCAATTAAATTTAGCTGAATACCCTAGTGTATTTTTTGGGAAATTTGAGAGCCCTATATAAGGTTAAGAGGACATATGCAAAACAAGCTGCATTTTTTTCCAGTGGTGATTCAACCTTTTTTTTTTTTCATAGCTAAAAAAAAAAACCCCAACAAAAAAGAAAACCGTGACTAAATAAGAAAATCCACCCTAGCCGTTACGCGCCCACACAGCTCGTGGATGTTGCAGACAACACAAATGCATGATGGTTCTGTGCATTGTGTTCTCACATTAGACACTTGAGCCTCCTAAATGCCAGGAAAGGACAAACGGACACAGTGAATGAATGGACCAATGAAAGGAAGAAAACATGCGCATGAATGGAGAAAGAATCCAATGACTGGATTTTTTCTTTTCTGGATCATAGAAACAAAGATGATTCATGTTTGTGTCAGTAAGATGCCCAGCTGCTTTAAAGAAGTAGCACACGGCTATTATGGCCATTTGGAGGAGTCCAGTCAGCTGATGAGTCAGGCGGTCAGTGGATCCAACCCTATTTTAAGCACCGGACTACATATCAGCTTAATCAGGTTAATGTGGCATTTCAGGTTATTAATAGCACTAAAAGGAAGTTTACTATACTATATATATACATATACATATATACATAAACCTCTGCCAAGAAAAATAGGGTCACATCAAAAATAGAGTCACAGTGGCTTGACCAAGCTTCCAAGGCCTGGAAAGCACTCCCACCCCCCCAGCGGCTCTAGCCAATCACAGCACTCGAGGTAGATTTTTGTATTTTCCCCTGAGGAGGACTCTGTAATTGTCCAGTTGAGCCAAGGTGAGTCGTCTGTACCTTGATAATGTTATTTACCTGTAACGTGTGGATCAGACTAGTAAAATACTATCATAATAACCTAGTAATAATAGATATAAAATTTCCTTTCTGTTTTAGTGTGAAATAAAGTACAAAATAAAACTCGCCTTTTACAAAAAATGTGAATAAACTGAAATATTTGTGGAATTTTACCAATATTCAACCTGTTAGTATATGTGCATATTTGTAGATCTACCATGATCTGAAAGTTGTGACGCACATGTATAAATGATAAAGAATGTACAGGTTGTTAATATTTGTGTTTTGTTCAAGTTTGTAGATATAAATATTTTTATTTGAGTATTTTGCAATTTTTTCACTGAAACAGAAATTTTTGGCGTTGACATTATTTTTTTTTACATTTTTATCCCATCGTTTATATTATTTTACTGGCGTGGCTCACTTTATACAATATTAGGCCGAATGTAGCCCCTGTATGGTGTAAGATAGCTCTTAATAGATTCGTATCCACAGATTGGATACCCGTGCATATTTGTCAAACGTTACAAGTACGACTTAAAAAATTACAAGTACGATTTACAGCTAGCCTACGACTTCCCACAAGTGACACAACTGTCAAAATCACGTGGTTGTTCTGGACCAAATAACTTGCCAATTTTTGACAACAGACCAGCCGACAGCCTGTGTGGTTACGGTCACATTAGTAGAATAATTCTCCCAAACACCCTCCCCATGCCTATGTCCTAAATAGTGCTTTATATACATCACTAAGACAATAATGTATATATATGGTATATTGAAGTGTTTATATTATTATTATTATTCATAATAATTTCTGGGACTTCCTGATTTTTTTTTCCAAATGAAAGAAACAATGAAAATTAAAAATAAGATCATTTGTTTAAAATAAAATCTAACAAGTATCTTTCATCAAAATTATTATAGTACAAAATATGGTGTAATGGTCAATGATCAGGACTATTCATATATTAATATTCTTAGGCTATTAACTATACAGTACAGATCAACTGTTAAAGAATTTGCTTGAAAAACACCGATGTTTCTTTTCTCAACCTGTGGATGCGATGGTAACGTATTTTGACAGTTATGTCACTTGTGGGAAGTCGTAGGCTAGCTGTAAGTAAAGTTTGAAGTCGTACTTTTTAACAAATACGCATGGGTATCCAACCTGTGGATACGAATCTATTGACAGCTATCTTACACCACAGCCCTGAACTAAAATGAGTTTGACACCCCTGACTTTAAGTTGTATGATTATTTGAACTGTTGACCCTGAAAACATACCTCTAATACTGGAAATGTTGTGGATACCTTTAATTGTTTTAAATACTGTATATTGAGCAAATCCCTTTTTTGGATAATGGTGGTTTTCTTCAGGATCTGATCCAGAAGAACTCTTCATTGGTGGTTCAAGGTTACTTTATTTGTACCCGTTGGTAGATTATTTTTTCTTTTGCAGACAGAGTAAATGAGTTTGGCATCACAACAAAACACACATTGAACCTATTGGGCAGCTACTTGTTCTGAGTGTCGAGACAAGACAAAAGACAAAAAAAAAAGTACTCAGTGTTCCACCATTCACTGGTAGAGCAGGATGGATAAATAAAGCAAAATACAGATAAATAAATCAAAACAAGACGCAATAAGACACAATAAAATCCTCAAGAAAATAAAAGCAGTCTGGGATAAAAACCAGGATAAGAATCTATGTTTAGTCATTTAAAAACCAGGTCAAAATATAATAAATAGAGCAAATAAATAGGATAAACACCTGAAGACAAGTGCAATGCCACTACTTTTTTATTGAGCTCAGTGACTGTGACAGGAACAAAGCGCTTTTTAATAACGCTGTGTCCTGCACCTCGGGACTAAAAACCTCCGTCCAGAGGGAAGGAGTTGAAATTCCCCCTGTAGATTAAAGTACCTCTGTACCTGTTTAGTGTACAGGGAGGAAGGGCCTCCCTGTACACTAAGGGGTGGTTTTTTATATATATATATATATCCTCTATGGCTGTGATTTTTACTTTTTTTTTTTTTTACTTTACTTGTAAAGCAGTTGAATCGGTACTTCTATTTTTATCAGTATTTTTTCCACACAAGTAGCTGTACCTCTACTTAAGTACAGAATGGAAGTACTTTTACCACTTCTGAATAGAATAGAAGAACTTTATTGATCTGACAATTGGGAAATTGCTTATAAGTGTAGTACATTTACATTTAATAAACACATTGCTCTTAAAATGTTGTTTTTAATGTCCAAGTGCTTTGTTTTCCATTGTTTTTTTTTTTTTATTTTTTTATTGTAGTTGGCTTTTATTGTACTGTATGTGACGTGTCTGAGTGCCATGAAAAGCACTATACAAATAAAATGTATTATTATTATTACTATTATAATACAGTGGTACCTCTACTTATGAAGTCACAATAGTGAGGTTTTCTTCTGAAAGGATTAGAGACACAGAACACTCACTCATCTGAGTCCTTTTTGCTTTCCTCAATGTAAGCGATGGACTCAGAGCGAAGCCGGTTGGTGACCTCGTAGGTACGCAGGGTCACGCCAAAGATGTCCTCATGATAGCGGTTTTCATCCTGGATAAGTTCGAGCACAAACAACAAAAATGAGTGGAAACAAACGGTTACAGATGTGAAGATACACAAAAGCACTGGGGGGGGGGGGCTCTTTAAAAACAAGGGAATAAAAAAGTAATGAGATATTTTTGCTTGAATTAAGCAAAAAAAAAAAAATAAAGATCTGTCAATGGAACAAGTGAAAATGATCTGATGTTTATGAGCAGCATTGGGGGTAATGTGTTACAAAAGTAATGCATTATATTCCTCTTTGCTGTAACACAATAGTGTAACACTGCAAAAATTTAAATATGACCAAGTGTATGTTTCCTCATTTCTAGTCCAAATGTCTCGCACTAAAAATACGATATAGTCGCCTAAAGAGGAACTTTTCAATGAGATGTAAAAACTTATTTATAGACAATAGATCTGGAAAATCTCATTTCTGTACATCTCACCAAGAATATTTTCACTTGTTACATTGGCCGATTTTTTTGTTGTTGTTGCTTCATTCAAGCAAAAAAATAAACAAACAAAATGGACATTGCAATTTTGCAATGGACATGATTTTTTAAGCCACACGTGTCCCCTACAGAGGACAAAAATAAATTGCTGGCTCCCAGGAGAACCTACTAGACCAGGGGTGCCCAGTCCTGGTCCTCCAGAGCTACTACCCTGCATGTCTTAGATGTACCCCTCTTCCAACACACCCGACGGTCATTATCAGTCTTCTGCAGAGCTTTGATGAGAGGTTCATCATTTGAATCAGGTGTGTTGGAAAGGGGCTACATCTAAAGCATGCAGGATAGTAGCTGTCGAGGACCAGCATTGAGCACCCCTGTACTAGACTATCTACTAGAAATGAGAAAAATAGACTTGGTCAGATTTAGATTTGTTTTCCATTTCATCCAAACCCAAATGGCTTCATGTCAAAGACAGCCTATTCGAGGAAAACATGGAATAAAATCTGATAAAAAAAAAAATCAATTACATCGGGGTCATTCCATGTCAAAGCATCCAGACCCTCCCAGATGATCCTCTCTCAAAATTGAGGGACTGTTCTTTCTGTCTTTGTTAGTGTCTGGGCTTTTATTTTGGCATGTTGGTTCATGTTCACACTGTCCCATATCACTTCCTGTCACCAGGTGTTTTCCTCCCCATCCCTCTAATATATATATATATATATATATATATATATATATATATTGAATCCACCTGTTCCTTCCCCCATTTAAGCGTTGTGTGAATGTTTGTCAGACGCGACATCGTTTGTAAAACAAACCACCTGGCTCACATTATAAGGGTCTGCGCATGTGGTCCCTACATTGTCGGTTTGAAATATTAAGTGTAAATATACTCAGCACCTAACAACAACAACAACAAATTATAAGCAGCCAATGGTTTCTATGGTTACAGCGACTGCGGGTGTCATTTTCACTCAGAGAGAAGTGATCATGTGACTACGTACATCACATCCTGTGACATATAATTGTGGAAAAAGTGTTTCCATTGTGCTTTTGTGATATATTAGAATATCGAATAATCTGAAAAACTACCTCATGAAAGTGTGAAAAGTTTTTAGCGATATTTTAGTGTTTTTTTGGTTGTTTTTTTTTTTAAATTCAGGTGTCTCCATTAACCAGTTTTAGCGATATTTACATTTTGCAAATTTCCAAGAGTAATGGAAATGTAGCTATTGTCTGCATTTGTGTTACGACCCTTCCACCACCGCTCATCAAATTCACCTGCCCCGCACCGTGCAGCTGTAAGTCGTTGCTGATCTTCAATATTTAAGCAGTGAAGCTCGCAGTTGCCGGTGCGAGACCATTCAGTTTGTCACCTCCATAACCCGGACACTCTGCCTATTTCCAGAGGTGTTCAAAGTACTCGCATTCTGTACTTAAGTAGAAGTACAGCTACTTGATTCAACTTTTCTACTCAAGTAAAATGAAAAAAGTACAACTTCTCAATTGTAATAAAGTTTTTGTCATGAACGCAAGAATACTTCAGAAAATAAAATCAGAAAAGTTTCAAAAGTATTTAAAATAAAGCCTTTAAAATTAAGTTACTGTGTAGATAATGTGTTTGACCCGAGTCACAGTTAGTCAGTTTTATGGATATGGGCAGGAAATTTAGGAAGAATGGGGGAAGAAATGTCACAATTGACATAAAAAGTCATGAGATTTAAAAAAAAAAGTAAAAATTATGAAACAATAGTCATAACTACAATATATAAAGTGACAGTTTCTCTCTGAAGCAACACATTTTTCATACTGTCTCATCTATTTAGTTTGTAAAAGTGATGAGTCTATTCTGAGAATGTAAAGAGTATAAAGTACAGATATTTATACAAAAATGTAGGGAGTAAAAGTAAAAAGTTGCCAGAAAAATAAATACTCAAGTAAAGTACAGATACCTAAAAAATCTCCTTAAGCACAGTAATGAAGTACTTTTACTTTACACCTCTGCTTATTTCACCATAACCTGAACATTTCTGATCAACCCCCAGATTTGGTTTGGTCTTGTTTCTGTCTTATCTCTGTCTTTGTCTGCTATTAAATTCTTTTTCCCTTCAACACGGGGCATCTGAGTCCTCTCTCCACTTCACCCACCATGACAATTTGGATTCCTCTGTATTCTTTAAAGTGTTACAGATACTGCAAAAAGCAAAACAAAGAAAAAGAAGTGTTGGGATCATTTTTGACTCCACTTCGCATGCATCTAAGGGTTAAAAGCTATCACTTATTGTCACTAAAAATATTCAAGTGTGGAAAATGTTGAACGGTAGCTTCATAGACACTCTTCTAAATAGGTGGAAGTGAAGTTCAAAAACACTGGTGATGGTGATGTAAGTCATTCCTTAGCCCTTTTTTACCCTCCACTTCACACTAGGGCATAAGGCAGTGGGTAGCTTTAATAACTATTTCATGTTGCACCATATACTCACGCAACATTCCTTATTCTGAGCTTCATGTTTTACACTGAGTTGAATGCAGTACATTACACACATGTGGAGGAAAAGGCCAAGTGGAGACTGTTTTTTTTTGGTTTTTTTTGAGTCACTGTCTCCTGAACATCTTCAGCTTGGGTTTGATGAAGCTCAAGGCCATCTGATTTTTTCCAGCTCAAACTTCTGGCAGTGTTCTTCTTCAACACAGATTTAAGCCCCTCTGATGTTGATAAGCAGAACTGGGAGCCAGTGTCCTCCAGGCTCATGCTACGCTGCTGCTTGATGATCTGCTGGATGGTTTTGAGAACATCTCTGGCCATGGTTACATAACAAAAATAATGCATTACAGTAACACATTACTTTTCGCTGTAACACAGTAGTATAACTACTGTAAGGTTGGGTACCCAAAGGTTTTAATTCAACACTGATATGAAATTGGTGCTTTCAAAACACGATTGGTTCATAAACGGTATTTAAATTGGTACTTTAAGAAAAAAAAAATTACAAATAAACATATGCGGCTGAACCGTAACATCAAAAATTAACTGATGACTTACCTAACCAGTCTGTCTGACAAACGCAAACCGTGAGACACATCTCTGCTATAACTTATTAAGCCATTATTATTATTAAGCTAGCGCTAAATGTCATGTCACTAGTTGAGGCATACACATGTACCACTTAGTTAAAAAATATTTGTGTTCAGCATTAAAATGACTCACCCTATCACTGTCATGGTCTAGTGTCTCCGTAGTAGCTGATCTAAAGATTTATCACTTGGGTGTCATTCCCACACTGGGTATTTCCATTTCTGTTGTGTCGTTAGCACAGTGCTAGGCTACTTAGCTCATCACGGAAGCTATCAAACGTGGTGCAGCTTCTGCTTTAAGGGAAAAACTGTGTGTCACCAAGTGCTTCATCGTATTTCTGCCTTTGCATGTAAATGTCTTTAGACACCTGTTGCATTTAGAAGAATCTGCATTTTCTTGTCAACTGTAACCTCACGTTTCACTTTTTTGCCTTTGACATGTTGTCTGCACTGCTGCATGTGTGTGCTTTCATTAACAGTGGACCGAGGGCATAATTAAACAACAGCTGCATTTATGTGTGGTACCGAAATTCATGTTATATTTCAATCTTGTTACTACTGTTAATGTTTTAAACTAAACTAAAAGGTAACATGCAGAAGACTGGTTATGAGTAAACATGAAGGTGCAGTTGGTCCAGTCTGAACTCCTGTTGCTTCTGCTCTTTCATCTCACCCGGAGCTTGCTGATGAAGAAGCCGGCGTCCTCCAGGCTCATGCTGCCCTGCTGCTTGATGATCTGCTGGACGGTTTTGAGAACGTCTCCGGCCATGGTTACGTCCCCGCACACATAGATGTGTCCTCCTTCCTCCTTCAGGCACTGGTACACCGTCTCTGACAGCTGCTCACGCAGTACATTCTGGACATATTTCTGATAGACAAGCAGGGGAATTATGAGTGAGCATCAACAACTTCACCATTCGTGATCCACCAATATGGATTTATTGGGGCTGATACAGATTTTCCATAAGCTTTATCTGATGACGATGCAAGCCCTGGAGCAGATAGATAGATAAGATGATAGATAGATAAGATGATAGATAGATAGGATGATAGATAGATAGATAGGATGATAGATGAGATGACAGACAGACAGACAGACAGACAGACAGATAGATAGATAGATAGATAGATAGATAGATAGATAGATAGATAGATAGATAGATAGATAGAGCAATCAGATATTCTAGACTAGAAAAAAAATACACTCTGCAAGACTTGTATTTTTGGAGTGTATGTGAATAATTCAGAGAAGCCAAGTAAAAAAATAAAAAGTCCCAAACTACCTTTATAGACAAACACCACTTCATGTAACACACTCTATAGGAGAAGAGAGCAGAAACAGCAGCACTTTCCTCTACAATCGTACTTTAAACCCACACGGCAGTCCAAGGAGAGTTGTCACAAGCTGAGTCATCCACAGTTAGGGGCAGTTTTTGTACCTTTGGTTTGCCGGGTTCTCGAGAATAAGCAGCGTAGAGCTCCTTGAAGACTTCTTTGTTCTTGGCCTGGATGGTCTCTTCTTTGTAGATGTGGTCCATTTCCGACTGCCGACAACCGAACACCAGGATCATGGGGCAGGATTCAATCCCTACAGATGAGAGGCAGCGTTACTTTATTGCTGTAAATGGTGTGTGTGTGTGTGTGTGTGTGTGTGTCTGTGGCAGTGATAAGCTGCTGTCGTGCAATAAATGTAAAGATGTGAGATGTGGAATAGGGATTTGTTTCAAATCCATTATTACTCAGGAGGTGCATATGACAGCACTTTCAAATGAATAAATAAATGTATCAGCTTGTCCTCTAGATTCATTTAATCTGCCGGCAAATTGAGGCTTCTTTCTGCAGGTTGATGTGCAGCAGGAGAAAAAAAAACACAGGAAAGGCAGCAGTACTTAGAGGACTAAAAGTGCCAAAATGAAAAAAAAAAAAAAAATACTCGCATCATTAAATTATTAAATAAATATGTTATTCATTCATTAAAATTGGAATGACATATGTCAATGTGTTATTAATTTATCAAAATACCAATTTGTTTGAGGTAAAAAAAAAAAAGATAATTATTTCACAAATTAATTATTTTATGGTCCCAAGTATGAAGGACTAAAAGTAAATATAGAAACAAAAAAGTAAGGTTTGGGACACATTCGTTAAGGTTTTTAAAGATGATGAGCAGCTCCCAGTGTTTTCTTTTCCGTGGTTCAAATGTCTCTGGGTGTTACAGGTTGCCGACCCCAATGACATCGGATTTTAACACGGATATAAATGCAGGTATGCGAGTAAAGTCGTTTGATGTTCATAAAGACCACTGATTACATTTTTAAAATGTGGGTTGAGAAGCGGGTCGGGTCCATTCTTTTCAAATATATTTATTGCAGTGCGGGTTAGTTAAAAAAGTGGTCGGTTTCGAGTTGTTTATACATCGACCCACGCATCATTGACACACAGGGATTCTTATCAGTATGGATACGGAAACAGCACCGTATCCAGATCTTCCCACTCTGGGACCAGTTTCCCAAAGAGTTAGTTTTGGGGTATCTGCGAGACCCGTCCCATTTTGACAAAAGGCCAATCTGTTAAGAAAGTACATCTGTTTCATGTGAACTCGTTTTTTTTTTTTCTCAATGCGAGGCAGATGGCGCTGCCTGTCAGTTTGAGCACAGGAGGTTGGTGGGCGGGACTTTTCAGAGTAATTTTTTAACACTGAAATGTATCTTGCTTTCATTGGTGTTGAATCAACTCAGAGAGAATCAATTTAATTTAACACTGAATATATGACACTGACAGGGTAAAACCTCTTTTAATTCCAAAAGTTTATACAGACACTGGAAGTTATATTGTTACATTTTACTCTGTCCATTGTTGGAATAACACCAAAAGAATAGGTAGGTTTCAGTCATTTGACTATGATGACATCACCATTTCAGCTGGAGGGCAGGAAGTAACTATGGAGAATGTTGCTATGGAGGAAACAATCAAAGAGAGTGTTTATTGTACAGATTTAGATCCAGTGTCCAAACACAGAGGTTTACCAACAGTCGAGGCTGTGGATATTACTAACTACCTGGTCCTGCAGATATCCTACTACACCAGCAGCAGGTGAAAGTGTGTAAAAGTTTGGAGGCGTAGAATTTTTTTGTCAATGGGTGGGTCTACAACCTATGTACCAAAAGAGTCAGCAAGAATTATCTTTTGGTCTTTGTCAAGGTAAGTGTTTTATTTGTAAAGATGCGATGTCAAGATGCATTAGCCACTGCTAGCCGCTAGCAGTCGCGACGAACATCAACAAACCTGCAACGCATCTTGATATGTCTTGGTAAACCGCTCTCAGAGATCAAGGTAAATACCTTTGAAGACCTGGATTATTGCAAAGGAGGATGGACAAGTGGTCTCTCCAGACACAAGCATTAGCAGAATCTGCTCCTCCAACCGCAAACGCAGATTTAAAATCCACTTTTTACTGCATTTTTCTGTGAGCTTTTTCCATTTCTCACCTTTGAAAATGGCAATCTTTGGTACTCTTAAAAATTTTTTGAAAAAAAAAAATCGGTTTTCCTTACATCGGTTAGAATGATTGGCGCAGCTGTAAACTACACGAAAGAGACATTTTTCGAATGGAAAACTCACTCTGTTTCATCAAACTACTTCACTTCGGACCCTGCATCTGAAAATGGTGCACTGACTATATAGCAATGTGAAATCAACCTATTAAAATGCTTTGACACTGCATTTTTTACACTGGCAAATTTGTTGTGCAGTAGGGTAAGGACACCAACTCAAACTAACCTTTGTGCTCACGGTCAAATAATCTCTGCTGCCAAAAGCTTCTGAATGGAGCGATGCCAGTTCCTGGACCCACCAGGATACAAGGTGCTTGGTGGTCTTTGGGAAGTTGGAATGACGGTGCGCTAAACAAGACAACAATGCAATGAGTCAACAGAATTCAATCCAATCATGATGCTTTTAGAATTAACATATTATAATAGACCTGGGTGATATACTGATGACAAAAAACAACATTTTTGTTTACCACCTGTGTTTACATTTTAACTCATTGACTGCCAGCTATGTTCAGAATACATTGTGAAAAGAGATATATATGTCTTTGACAGTCAATGAGTTAAGTGAAAACAACACATTTCAGTAGTGTTTGCAATAGGACTTGTCACAATTATGTCAAAATGTTAAATTTACAACAGCCTACTTTACAGGTTGAAATTGGACAAACTAAAAGTGCAGTAAAGTGTCTGCCTTCTGGCTGTAATTTAATTTTAAATATGGCTTCAACTTCAGTATCATGGAAACAAAATACATACATACAAATTCCGGACTATAAGCCACTACTTTTTTCCCAAACTTTCAACCCTGCGGCTTTTTCAGTGATGCGGCCAATTTATGTAATTTTTCTAACGGCCGCCAGCGGCGCTCGAGTAGAAAGGGTAAGATTTAGACCGGTGGAATATATGCGTCGAGGAAGACTGAATGAAAAAGGAGGGGCGGAACAAACGCGGGGTGACGGGTTTACGTGGGGACCGGTAAAGGTGAGGGACAGACAAAAAAAAGGTGAAGAGGGGGTAAAAAGTTGCTTAAAGAAAAACCTGCGGCAGTGTGTGAGAGAAGACAGAGGCTCGACCAGACCCTGTGGATTTTTTTTTTGCACGTTGGCACGGAGGAGTTTGACCTGAACTCTCTGCGAAAGATTAAAGTTATCGCTGACTCTGCGATAGATGAGGCGAGGCGGCGACCAGCCACCTGTTTGTGGACGCGGCGGACAATAGTGGATATATATTTTTCCCTCCCTTACCTTTGGAAATATACACTTTTTTTTCTCCTTGGATTACTTTCAACAGGACCTGGACTCTGCAGGTCTGCATCAAACCTTAAGTATCATTTTCCGTTCATTTTGCCGGCTGTGATTTTTGGACTGTGGACTTTAACCCTTGTGCGGTCCTTCGGGTCAAAGAGACCCGGTGGTTCACAAATGTACCTTTTTATACGTACTGTAGGATGCCATTGCTTACTACTGAAAACAGTAATATATCCTTGGGGGGTGGGGTGATGAGTCTATGGAACTGAACTTTGGAATCTGGATTTTTAAGACCCGATTGTAGGACACAGCCAGTGTGCCTTTTACGAAGGACCGCACAAGGGTTAATGAAGGACATTTAGTTTCATTCGCGGGACTTGAAGTCGGGTTTGGGTTAATTTTGTGTTTGTGTTACATGTTTTAATGTGGGCACATGCGGCTTATATACAGGTGCGGCTTGTGTATGTACAAAATCGGTTTTCCTCTTAGAATGAGGTGGGTGCGGCTAATAATCAGGTGTGCTCTATAGTCCGGAAATTACGGTATATATAAATTTATTATGCTTGTGTGAAATTAGGTGCTACATTTGTGGTTGACGATCGCTATTATGTTTGTGGGTGAGTGATTACATTTGTGGGAATTCTTACGTTTGTGGGGTTAAAGTCTTGTGAGGAAATTAAGTAAAAAAAATAAAAAATTACCCTCGGACAAAACACGGCACCATCTCTCCCTTCTCTATCCTGTTGAGCCACGAAGAACACACGCCGTGGTGAAGAGGTCCCGCTCCATCTGAAAGGAAAGATTACCAAGCAACCACTTTAGCCTTTCTGCTCTCCTCCCACTCTCTTAAAGTGCTGAGCTTAAGTGGAGAAGAGTGGCCCGAACACGTTTACACCAAGGCTAAGGCCAGCTCTTTCTCTTTCTCTCACTCTCCACTCTTCTCTCTCTCTCTCTCTCTCTCTCTCTCTCTCTCTCTCTCTAGTGGTGAAATAACTGTAATTCCGACGTCGCTTATACAATCATACTAACATGTTTGCATAAGTACATATTACACACCAGAGAGAAAATAGTGGTGATTTCTGTCTACTTGACAGGTTTCAAGTGTGGATTATACGTATAGAGAAAACCAGTGAGTAACAGTGAGCGGTACAGGCTGCAGAGTTTAATGCCTGCACTGTTTTCTCCTTTTCTTTGTGCTTGTGTCCGTATCCGTAAATAGAATTTGTTTTGAAACGCGGAGGCTCGCCGAGGTGTTTCTCCACCTACGTTTCTTATAATTACAGTCGTGGTCCGTCTGCCCTATGAAGCTCACTGGCTTTCCCAGATAACTTCTAATCAATGTCCTTTGAGCCACTGGAGGCTTTTCAGAGGCTGAATCATTGGACTTTTTGCAGTTACCGTGAAGAGACCACAGCAAAACAAAACAAAAAAACAATATTCCACTAAACCAGGGCTTTTCAAAGTGTGGGAAAGTGAGCCTCCCTCCATTTTAAAAACATATATATGTATATATATATATATATATATATATATATATATATATATATATATATATATATATATATATATATATATATATATATATATATATATATATATATATATATATATATATATATATATATATATATATATATATATATATATATATATATATATATATATATATATATATATATATATATATATATATTATTGTTCCTGTGGCTCCAGTTGCAGAAAAAGGTCTTTCCATTGCACTTTTGTGTGATGTATTGATTTCGCTATACCTGTTCGACCGTTTTTTCCATTAGACACATTTTTATGCGCAGGTTATGTTTGCGGAATTTGAGGGTCAATGGAATAACATGCAATAAAATAATGTTAGTTTCATAACGATAGTCTTGTTTCTTAAAAAAATGTAATTAAAAATATCATCAATCAACATCCATTCTTCATTGTTCTTTGATAAAAGGAAAACGCCACCCAATCGATAGCCATCTATCGTCGCTGTTTCCAGTTGTTTCTCTCCAAATCGTTGTAGTGTCACTTTGTTACACCCACCCTCTGATTCTGTACTTCACTGTGATTCAGGGAAATCTAGCCAAAAGTTACATCCAGTGTAACTAGACCGTACCCGGTAGCAAATTATATTTGGTGCCATTAGGGGCGTCTAGTGCAGCTAAGCTACGTCTATTCCAGTGGTTTCCAACCTTTTTACGCAGTAACTTTGAAGAGGTCACAGCAAAACAAAACAATATTCCATTAAACCAGGGGTTCTGCAAGTGTAGGAAAGTGAGCCTCCCCTGTTATTTTAGTCAATAACAACAACAACAATAATTATAATAATAATAATATATTAAAAAGTTAACCCCTTAATGACCAAATTACATTAAATCTCAGTAAAAAAATACAAAAAATAAAACTATAGCAAATACAATAGATAGATTTTTAGGTATGTTGCATATCTGTGACAGTAGGTGTCAAGTGGTAGGGTCAAGAGGTTTTCAAATCAGATCTTTATGATTTCATCAGATTATCACCCATCATCAGATAATCATGATAATGAATTCATCTGTGTTACTGTATTAATTTTGACATCCCTACTAAAAATTAGTCTGAATTACAAGATCCTCTTTAAGTCATTATTAATTAAAACAGATTTGTCCCAAAGAGATCAATGATCTCTGTTTCAAGGGAGAAATGCCCAAGAATGGCAGTTTCATTTACATTCAAATTATGTCTATAGTATGAGATATATATATATATATATATATATATTAGTAAGACATATTTTGACTACAAATGAGAAAAATGTACAATATTTGATAAGATAAGATAATGGTTATAGTTTTTGCAGTGAGCCCATCATACTGGGCTTAGTCTGAGCAGTTGTGAGTGGGTAAATGATGGAGCATTTACCTTTGGCACGGTATGAGACCACAGCCACAGTAAGGTGGATCTCCTCTGGGTGCAGGTCTGGAGATGAGCTGATGGAGTAATATCGAGGCTGCAGCAAAGGCAGCTGGGTAAGCAGCAGGGTGGAGGGCATCTGGATGGAAGGAAACTCTTCCAACACCTCCACCAGCGTGGAATTATTGTACCACTTCCACTCTTCGTACTCCTGCAAGCCCTAGAACAGGGGTGTTAAAACTCATTTTAGTTCACTTCCACATTTAGCCCAATATGATCTGAAAAGAACCACAATGGTAAAAGTTGAAAAGAAGAAAAGAAGAACAATAAACTCAACTAAACAAGGGCTGGACAAGAAGGTTTTCTGCAAATGTAGCAAGTGTATTTTTTGTGGATTTAACTTTATTTTTTGGTGTAATTTTGTGTATATTAGTGTATCACAAGAGGATTTTTACATATTTTAGTGAAGGGATGTCGTACTTATTTTAGTTCAGTTCCACATTCAGCCCAATATGATCTGAAAAGGCTTAGACCAGTAAAATAACAGTGAATAGAGCAACAATAAACTCAACTAACAAGGGTTGGACAAGAAAGTTTTCTGCAACTGTATTTTTGCAAGTGTATTTTTGTGCATTTTAGTGTATTTTTGTGTATATTAGTGTATTATTAGAGGCTTTAGTGCAGGGGTGTCAAACTTATTTTAGTTCAGTTCCACATACAGGCCAATATGATGTGAAAAGGCTCAGACTAGTAAAAATAATAACAGTCCAGTGTCAAATTACATTATGGTAATGTTTACATCTGTAATGTTTCCCTCTACATGTGAATAACATTAACAACTTGATGCATCGTAAGAAAAAACAAGTGATATTTGAACCATTTTCTGCCTCAGTTTGTGCAGAACAACTGACATTTCAGCTACGAACACACAAAACATTTAGTAACAGGCAGAATATTTGTAAAACGACACTTCCTTCTCTTCAGATATTTCAGCTGCTTCATATTTGTTCAGGTATTTATTCAGGTTTTTGCAAAAGAATGGTTTGTTCATATAAAGATTTTCATGTATTTTGACTTTTTTTACATTAAAATCTGCAGGGTTTCTTTTTTATTATTATTATTTACAACTAACTATGATAATATTTTACTGCTCTGACCCAAATCGAGATCTAATTATTCTGTATGTAGAACCTGAATTATAATCATTTTTACACCATTAATATCTTCATTGTTATTCATCCTACGGGGCCAGATTGACACCTGTGCCCAAGAAGGATGGACGGAGGAGAAGAAGAAGAAGATGTCTAAAAATATGACAAATGAGAAAAAGAACAGAGGAGTCAGTTTCCGCTTTTAGCACCGTGGTCGTATTTGACTGGAGAGCAGGAGGCGGCCACAAGCAGAGCTGTTTAGCATTCGGTGGCCAACTGTTTTTCTGTGTCATCGCTGACATTTGGATGTGATGAATTTAGAGCGCTGCCACCAGGAGTTAAAACAGAAGAAGGAAAATAAAGAAAGTTTGGTCTGTTACCAACTCGGCTTTGTTCTCAAGCTGCTAATGAGTGACAAAGTGGCTCTTAATAAACCTCCCGTTGTCTTCGTTTGGAGCCTGAAGCACTGTTTGAAGTACCTTATGTACAATTCTGAATAGATTCAGCGCAAAACCACTCGACTCCCTATTTTGGAAAAAACAGAACTTCCATTCAAGTACATTATTGGTGAAGAAAGCACCTTTTTCTTCACTGGATTTCTTAAGGTTATAATTATAGAAGATGAAAATTCAAAGATCCAAACAGCCACTGGTGGCGACGAAAATCCTTTATTGATCTAAACGTTTTATTTTTGTTGAACTTATTAATCCTTTAATCATTTCAATATGTGCAAATAATACTGGTCTACAAGTAAAATGCTTCCGGAATAAAATAAAACTAATGAAATGTTACCACATGTGTGTGAAAAACTCAAGTCTTAAATGTTGGTTGGCTCAAGTTTCCAAGGGAAGTCTGGGGTCAAAATGTGACATTTTACTCTTCATATTATTTCATAATTTGGTCATTTTTGTTCATCGTACTGAATGTTTTGGTAATTTTATTGAATATGTTTGTTTATTCTTCATTTTATTGGATATTCTGGTCATTTTTATTCATTTCACTAAATATTTTGTTCATTTTTATTCATTTTACTAAATATTTGTGTCAGTTTTGTTCATTTTTACTGAATATTCTTGGTCGATTTTGTTCATTCTATTGATTATTTTGGTCATTAGTTTGGTCATCACCCTCCATTTGTCGGAATATTTGTAATTTTTATTCATTTTACTGAATATTTTGTTAATTTTCTTGATTATTTTGCTCATATTAGTTTTTTCCTATTCTACACATTTGGTGTTTGTTCATTTTGTGGATTCATTTGGTAATTTTTGTGAATTTTCTTGATTATTTTGGTCATTTTTGGTCGTCTTTAACATTGTCCTGTAACACTGGTGTACAAGTAAAATGCTTCTGGAATCAAACTAATGAAATGTTCTCACATGTGTGATGAAGTGACTCAAAGATCCAAACAGCCACTGGTGGTGACAAAAATCCTTTATTGATCTAAACTGTTTCATTTTGTTGAACCTATTAATCCTTTAATCATTTCAATATGTGCAAATAACACTGGTCTACAAGTGAAATGCTTCCGGAATAAAATAAAACTAATGAAATATTCCTACATGTGTGTTACTGAAAAAGAAAAACTTTCCAAGGTAAGTCATTTTACTCTTAATTTTATTAAATATTTTGGTCACTTTTGTTCATTTTACTGAATATTTTGGTAATTTTATTGAATATTTCTGTTTATTTTTCTTCATTTTATTTGATATTTTGGGATTTTTTTGTTCATTTTACTGAATATTTCAGTAATTTTTGTTAATTTTATTGAATACTTCTGTTTATTTTTCTTAGTTTTATTGGATATTTTGGTCATTTTACTAAATATTTGGTTTTGGGTGATTTTCTGTGGTTGGTTTTGGGTGTTTTTCTCTTGTTGGTTTTGGGTGATTTTTCTGGTTGGATTTTGGGTGATTTTTCAGTTGTTGGTTTTGAGTGATTTTTCTCTTGTTGGTTTTGGGTGATTTTCTCTTGTTGGTTTTAGGTGATTTTCTCTTGTTGGTTTTAGGTGATCTTGTTACCAGTGACTCAGTCCAAACTGGTTCAGAATCATTGTGATGTGCCCTGTCATGTGACTATTGCGAACACGTACATTGTTACGTTGACGCTCAAACCATATATTGTGCAGCTCTAAAACAAACCACTAATGAAACCAACATTCCATCTTGTGTCTAACGTCATTGTCAGGAGGATGTTTGAAGCTAATGTAGTCGGAGCTTTATTTCTATTTTGTACAAATCTAAAAATGCTCCAGTGCTGCTGTTCTGATTCTACTCCACTGATTCTTTTCAGGCGCCTTCTTCCTTCTTTGCGTCTTGCTTTGGTGACAATATTTCGATGGATGAGCACATGAGTCACTGCTTTGCCTCAGTCGGCCTCTTTCCACACATTGACAAAAATGGAGAGTGAATTGTGGGAGGCTCTGCAAGAGGGGAATAGCTCTGGGTTAGAGCGAGCGATCAACGGCTTTAATTTGGCTCCAGCTCCCTCTTACTGTGCGTACTTCTATTGGTGCAAAAGTGCATCAAATCGGCTCTTGCTGTTCCTTTTAGAACCAGATGAAAATGTCATTCTTTGTTTGCAAACACCATGGATTACTTTGTTAATGCTTTAGATGAGCAGGGACTTTTTTATAGAAATACATAATGGACTTGTGTCCCACAAAAAATTTGAAAAATGCCTGTGTATATTTACTTCACTAAAGTAAAAAGAGCACATTTTAAGTTTTGGTCAATGCATTTACTATACTTACACTTATATTTACTATTACTATTAGACATCGCAAAGTATGTGTGTGCAATAGTCACATTACAGGTCCTGCAATTATTTTTATTGAACTTTTTTATTAATTTGTATATATTTATTTTATTCTTATTTATTTTAAATTTATCTCTTATTTATTTATTATTCATTAATTTGTATTTATTATTTATTAGGTTTTCTTTCATTTATCTGTCCTTAATTAATTAATTTATATTTTATTTATCTTTAATTATTAATCGTATTTAATTATTTTGGGTACAAGAAGGATGACACTGAAACCTATGTTCTGTGTCGACCACAAATCTGTTTGACCATTTGTGTTGGCACCACACAGCTGTTATATACTAATATACTACTGAGTATTCTTTCATATATTATATCAAAGGGATTAAAAAAAACAACAACATTTTTTTCCAATATCGTCCATCCCCGATATATATATATATATATATATATATATAAATATATATGTGTGTGTGTGTGTGAAAAAATGAATATAATTTATTGTATATTAATAATATTTTTATTAATTACTAGAAATTTCAGGCAACCCCATTTGGAATTGCAGGTGACCCCATAATAGGATCCCAACCCCAAGGTTTTCTATTCTATTCTATTCTATTCCTACTGCAGTGTTTCGCTCCTATGGTGAACGTACCTTACTGAGGACCTCCAGTTTCTTCTTTTGTTTGTCATTGGTTGCAAGTGCTGCAAACTGCTGCAGCAGCACAGGGCTGGGTGGTGTGGTGATATCCAGGAAGTACTGGAAGGCCTGGTAGATGGTGCAGGGGGGGATTCGAGTCTCATCTGTCCAGTTACTGATGACACCTGCAGTTTTTACAACAGAAAAAACACACATTATGTAAAACGCATATTATGTAATGGATGCCAATATGGGTTTGTCAATCAAAATGATACCAACATATGTTATAGCACATGGAAGGGTGCTGTTAGGCTAATCTATGTGACATTTCTCGAGCAGAAATCATATTTATATACATGGCCATGGGATACAATTGACACATATTAGGTTAAGTGACAGCATGTCTGCATAACATTATTGCTCCAGTCTGGGTTCATTCTGTTCTTCACTTCATGGAGAGTTTGCAAAATATCTTAGTAACTTTCCCACAAGGTCATTTTTCATAATTTTTGTGTTTCTCCTATGGCTATAAGCAAGCTCTTTTTATGTGCATTAACTAAATAGATTATCATTGTTACGGACAAAATTAATACAGTTATGCTCAATTAAACAGGAAATGGATTCAGTACTGTTGTTCTAGTTGTTGAAAACACATTAATCCTCAGTATTATTTCACATATCATTAGCCTCATAGCATAATCATAGTCATATTTTGGCCAAAGTGTCATATCTAGCTAAATTTACTCTCCTAACACTGCTGCTTCAATTTATAGAGATATCTCGATTTGCCCCGAAAATATGACTTAAGCAATTATGCTATTTTGGACATTTTTGAAGTGTTTGTCAATATTCATGAGATAGTTGTCTTCTGTGCTCCATGTTTTCATTGTATCATTGCATTGTAAGGAAATGAAGCCAGAGCTAGGCTAGTTATGTTAGCACAAATGCAGGAAATGAAGTTCAACCCTGCGATGAACTGGAGACTCATACACGGTGTACCCTGCCTTCGCCCATTGTAGCTGGATTAGGCCCCCAGTGACCTCTGTGACCCTTTTGAGGATAAAGAGGGTTCAGATGATGAGACGAGACAGGAAATGAAGCCAGAGTTATGCTAGTTATATTAGCACTAATACAGGAAATATAGCCAGAGTTATGCTAGTTATATTAGCACTAATACAGGAAATATAGCCAGAGTTATGCTAGTTACATTAGCACTAATACAGGAAGTATAGCCAGAGCTATGCTAGTTACATTAGCACTAATACAGGAAGTATAGCCAGAGCTATGCTAGTTATATTAGCACTAATAAATGCTAAATGTTCTGCACTTATATAGTTCTTCTCCACCTCCATGCTGCTCAAAGCGCTTTACATTAGCCTCACATTCACCCATTCACACACACTCATACGCCAGTAGGTTTCTAAGGTTCTGTCAGTCCTACTGGGAGCCAAAGTCAGGTTTGGTCAGGCTTGAGTCTTGCTCAAGGACACTTCGACACGTGGACAGCCAGGAACAGAATGTGAACCGCTAACCCTTCAGTCATTGGACGACCTGCTCTATCAACTGAGCCGCAGCCGCCCCGACAGGATAATACAGGAAATGAAGCCAGAGCCGTTTTAGTCATTTTATGTTTTTTACTTTCTTTGAACCATTGTATTGTGCTGTTGAGTGTGTTGGGGTGTTTTTAATGTCCAAATGTGGTTTTCAAACTTTGTTTTACAGCCATGACAAAAGAGTAATTTCTGTTTTTTCTTAGAACAGACAATAAGTTATTCATCCGTCGGTCCGTCCTGGTGTTTTTGTGGATATTATAACAGTCCAGAATACATTTAGCATTTTTTCTTACTTTGTTGCATTTTAGAATGTATTGTCAATTTATTTCTCCACATTATTTTGTGTTTTTTTTGTGTATTTTGTGGGACATTTGAGTACAAAAAAAACCTCCTGAGGAAAAAAATAATAATTTTTTTGGTGCTTTTGTCCTGTATGTATGGAATGTTTTGAATTTGTCATTGTCTTTGTTTTCTTTGTATTTTTTTTTGTCGATTTTTCGTCTTTTCTTTTAAAAGATCTCTCTCTCTCTCAGTTTGTCCATGCCTGCTCTAATCAGTGCGTGTGTTTGGATGGTAGGAGGAGCCAGAGTATGCATTGAGAACCCATGCAGACCCTAAGAAGAACATACAAACTCCACACAGAACCCCCAACTAAGGACTTTCTTGTGCGAGCGCTACTCACACTACCCACCCATTTACTGTTTTCATACAGATATATTGAGCAGAGCTGCAGGTGGATTAGCACGGCCATTAACAACACACAACATTCTCATGTGGCTGCATAAGAAAATCAATTGACCACCCCTGCTGTAGACTAAAGCACATTAAACTGTAGTGGGATAAACTGTTCATAAAACGTCTTTTGTCAAGGTAGATTTTTGACTGAGCATACCTACGTGTTTAGAAACACCTTCCCTCACAGTCCCAGTGAAAATCACACTTAAGTCCCTCAGTGTTACCCCAACTGTTTGCCAATAAGCAGCTTCACTGAGCAATTTCTGGGCATGCATGCTCTGCAAACGCGTGACTCCGTGGTTGCCTGTTGAGCCCAGAGTGTTTCTTATTCATATTTTTTTTTTTTTTCATTTTTGACACCTTGCCCAGACTTGAAGACAGCCAGCCTCCTAATGAACACCTACTGGATCCGTATAAGTTAACATGACGTCGCTGATCGAATCACCCACCCAGGGCCGTGTTCCTCTCCTCCAGGAACTCCACTTTGACTATTTGATTGACAGGCGGAGCGTCCTCCAGTTTATCTATGAGAGCTGTCACCAGGTCCTCGTGGTTGCCAGGGAAGATGCCCAGATGGTCGCCAGGCTGGTAGCTCAGGCTGTCGTGGTTGTTTGTGTGGAGTCGCACAAATACAGTGGAACGACTGTAAAAAGAGATCAGAGATTTAGGGATCGAGGCTGCACCGCTTTTAGCCCGTTCCAGTTCATACATCACGGAAAAATGAAATGACAGATTTGGACATGATGAGAGTGCATTAGATCAGTGTCACGTAATTTTTTTTTTTTTTGCAAATAAACCAAAATAGACAAATGTGTGATTCTTTTTTTTGTTGTTGTTGTTGTTGCTGTGACAGCGTTTCATGTGTGAGTATACCTACTTGGATTTGGAGCTTTGTAAGTTTTGAGATTCCAGCATCTTTGCTCCATAAACTCTCTTCTTGTGGATACTGTACAACGCTGTTTAGAAACACAAACACCATGTTGCATGACTCGCAGGGTATTTTCTTGTCTTATATTTCTGCTTCATAACACTCAAACATTAGCCTGGGAAGTGAATCTGAGAGCTAATGTTTCATTTTTCCTGGAAAATTGTGTCTGGATGTTCTCCATTTCAAACAGATTTCTACCTGATGAGGACAGATTTCAGGCCAATCACCAACTATTCTTCTGATATTGGAAAACGGACAGTGCAGCACTTTTGAAGGCACTTTTCTGTAAATAACCAAGATGGCTGAAGCTGATGTGCAGCCTTTTGAATCCACCGTCATCTCAGTATTAAACAAATAACTGCATCTTTGCCTTTGTTGATAAGACTGATGCATTTGCTGAATGCTAATAGGATTACATTCCTTTACCACATACCCAATATTTCCATCTTTATATTTGAGACTGAAATGGAGTCAACCAGTCCAAACATGTGAGAAATTATATATACATGTGTATGCTCAAAAGTGATCATGCTGTGGCGTACATAAACTGGATAGAAAAATCTACCATTTCCACCCACTGTATAAGAATCATGCAAATATCAAGTGGGAACACACGCTGCATTTTCCCTGTGCAACTATTTTGTACCCAAGTCTACACGTGCAACCGTCGGCCTATCTAATCTGTTCCCAGTCATACATGTAATAGATTATCAACCATACTTGGTCGATTATAGCTATCAATCACCCATTCAATTTCTCACTAAAAAATAAACGGATCACAAACTTGACAATTTGAACATTCAAACTCCAACACATACCTAGAAGTGAGTCAATGAGAGAAACTGATCATTTTTCCAGTGGTTCATCTTCTTTCTTTTTCCCCCCTCTGAGCCGTATGTACATATTTTAACCTTTTAAGCACAAATGGTGCAACGTAACTGAATGAAAAAGACAGGTTTTTTTTAAGCTTCATACCAAAATTAATGCCGTTTGGGAAAAAATACAATACTATACATCAACTCATCTGACATGAAATACTATATTAATGACACTGCTCTCCAATTTATTTTTAGAAAGTATCTTCTTCAGATAATAAATGTGTTAAATCTTACATACTTTAACCAGATGAGTCAGAAAACAAATGACTTTAGTGCTGGGTAGTTCATGTTTTTAACATATATGATGGTTTATGTACATGTATACAATGGTTTAGTAAATATTCCACTAGAAAGAACCTGTAAAGTGAATGGATCATAATGTACAGACAATGTTTTGAAGTAGATCCAATAGATCTGAGACTAAAACCTATTCTCATGTTCATTGTAAGAATTTTACATTTTGACCTCAGACTTAGTATCTTGGAAACTTAAGCCAACCAGCATTTAAGACTTGAGTTTTTCTTTACGTGGGAACATTTCATTAGTTTTATTCTGGAAGCACGTTAATTGTAGACCAGTATAGTTAATTAACAATTAAGATTAATCCAATATCTACAGGCTTATACATCTCAGAGGTATATTTATTTGTTTGAAATCTTTATTTTGAACATGTATAAAATAAAATCAGCAACTTAAATAATGATACACAAAGGATTGATAAGTAAACAAACGCGCGCACACACACACACACACACACACACACACACAGACTAAATTAAAATAAATTAAACATGCTCGAAAAGGAGCAGGAAGAAGTAAAATCTTACATACAATTTATCCCACATTTTTATTCCCTATGATGTCTATATAGCAAATATTATTTTATATGAATATCAATGTAATAATAATAATAATAATAATAATAATAATAATAATAATAATAATAAATGTTGCCAGGCACAACAAACCCCACCCCCTCACACCCATTTTACCTACTTTGCCCTATACCTTATTGTGGAAAAAACATTTTTTGGGACTATGACCTTGACCTTTGACCTAAATTCACCAAACCTTTATGGGCTCTATTCTGGACCACCTCGCACCTTTAGTGAAAATGTCATGAAAATTGGTCCAGTAGTTTGTGTGTGAAGCTGCTGACAGTCAAACAGTCAAACTGATTCAAAAACAATACCCCCTCTCTCCTTCGGGTTGGCGGGGTAATAATAATGGTGATAAAA
Organism: Siphamia tubifer; assembly: GCA_020466265.1. Lineage (NCBI taxonomy): Eukaryota > Metazoa > Chordata > Actinopteri > Kurtiformes > Apogonidae > Siphamia > Siphamia tubifer. Next base: position 45,382,110 of record CM035791.1, on the reverse strand, counting down.
AAAAAATATATAACTATATAACAATATATCAAATCCTCACTCTCATACACACCAATAGAACATACATTTATAAATTATCACACGAGCATTAGCATCAACACTCCCACACAAGCAAAAACAAAGAAAAAAAAAAAACAACATTAGACATTAAATATAAAGTGCTAAAGTAGAGCGTCTTGAATTTCTACCGGCTGAGAGTTTCTCATTGTACAACACAGCCACACATCTCAGCACCTGGTGAAGTAATGGCTGAGTCACCGCTTTTGATCAATTACCCCACCATCCATCTGCAGATATATTACGGTCATTTCATGCTACGAGTGCTTGTTAGCGCCTACTACCCCTTTAATATCAAGATAGCATCAGCAGGTCATGAGTCATTTCTCACAGGATGAGTATGTGCTCTACCTTCTGTGAGCGCTGGAGCCTCAGCGGTGTATGTCAGCCGAAACTTGCTCTTCTTCCAGCTGCGGTCGTTGCTGATCAGCGAGTCGTTGGCCTTCTCGATGTTCACATCGTCACCGACACAGAACACGTCACAGGCAGCCTTGACACAAAACCAGCGGGAGGTAAAGAGCAGTTGAAAAATGCACCAGAAGAACAAAAGATTTCAAAATGATCTCCAGCGCTTTTAAACCTTTAACCCAGGGATGTCCAAACTATTCCATAAAGGACCGATGTGGCTGCGGGGTTTTGTTCCAACCTAGCAGCAGCACACCAGACTGGACTCAATTAATCAACTGATCTCAGTCTTCAGTGTCCATTGGTCAAACTGGGAACACTTTGTTAGAACACAAACCTGCAGCCACACCAGCCCTTTGTTGAATACTTTGGACATGCCTGCTTTAACCCCTGACGTGTCTGTGGCGAACTATCTGAGTGTATGATTTATAGAATATAATATTCACAGAAATTACGGCTGTCAAATGACTCATTATTAATTGGATTAATCACAGTTTTGCTGTGGATTCATTTTGAGATATATATATATATATATATATACACCGTAAATTCCGGACTATAAGCCACTACTTTTTTCCCAAACTTTCAACCTTGCGGCTTTTTCAGTGATGCGGCCAATTTATGTAATTTTTCTAACGGCCGCCAGAGGCGCTCGAGTAGAAAAGGTAAGATTTAGACCGGTGGAATATATGCGTCGAGGAAGACTGAATGAAAAAGGAGGGGCGGAACAAACGCGGGGTGACGGGTTTAAGGGGAGCGGTAAAGGTGACGGACAGGTGTACAGGGGGTAAAAAGTTGCTTAAAGAAAAACCCGCGGCGGTGTGTGAGAGAAGACAGAGGCTCGACCAGACCCTGTGGATTATTTTTGCACGTTGGCACGGAGGAGTTTGACCTGAACTCTCGGCGAAAGATTAAAGTTATCGCTGACTCTGCGATAGATGAGGCGAGGTGGCGACCAGCCACCTGTTTGTGGATGCGGCGGACAATAGTGGATATATATTTTTCCCTCCCTTACCTTTGGAAAGATACACTTTTTTTTCCTTGGATTACTTTCAACGGGACCCGGACTCTGCAGACCTGCATCAAACCTTAAGTATCATTTTCCGTTCATTTTGCCGGCTGTGATTTTTGGACTGGACTTTAACCCTTGTGCGGTCCTTCGGGTCAAAGAGACCCGGTGGTTCACATATGTACCTTTTTATACGTACTGTAGGATGCCATTGCTTACTACTGAAAACAGTAATATATCCTTGGGGGGTGGGGTGATGAGTCTATGGAACTGAACTTTGGAATCTGGGTTTTTAAGACCCGATTGTAGGACACAGCCAGTGTGCCTTTTATGAAGGACCACACAAGGGTTAATGAAGGACATTTAGTTTCATTCGTGGGACTTGAAGTCGGGTTTGGGTTAATTTTGTGTTTGTGTTACATGTTTTAATGTGGGCACATGCGGCTTATATACAGGTGCGGCTTGTGTATGTACAAAATCGGTTTTCCTCTTAGAATGAGGTGGGTGCGGCTAATAATCAGGTGCGCTCTATAGTCCGGAAATTACGGTATATATATATATATATATATATATATATATATTTTTTTTTTTTCTTCTCTTTTTATTATTATTATTTATTTATTTTAATCAGATTAAACATTATGATGGATTAACCATTTTTCTTGTTTTTACTACATTCAGTTTTTTATTTGATCATTTTTTCTTCAATTTTGTTCCTTTGTGTCTTACTTTAGTTTATTATTCCTTTTTATTGATTACTTTGGCTGTTTTTGTTCATTTTGTTACTCATTTTATTCTCTTTTTTATACTGATGTTACTGAGTTTTGTTTATGGAACTGACGTATGGTGTCAAAAAAAACTGATTTAGAAAAAAGAAAAAAGCCACAAGTATAATACTCTGCATTTCTTTCTTCCTATTTTTAAATTCATTTTAGTTAAAAAATGTTTTGCTAATTTTTCATGTGTATATATGTATATAAAAAAGTTTTTTTTACCACATTTTGTCCATGCATCTGCTTTTTAGCATATAACCAGGTGCCAAAAAGCAGATGGACTCATGTAGAAAATAATTGCCTCTAAACAAAAACTACTGGGCCAAAAAATCCTTGTTAGTTCAGTGAGGTTCATACTGTCTACGAGAACTTATCCAGAGTGTTTTCAGACTCTTTTTCCATCAGTCTGACAAATAAGAAAAGGAAATCTGGTGAAATACTTGCTGTTGCTGAATGAGTTCCAGTTCACAGTTCATGTTCAGCATCTTAAATCTCTTATTGATGTACATTCTCAGAGCCTTATTTAGTAAAAACCTGTCAAACGTCACTTCTTCTTAGTCTTTTTCTGTTATTCCACCCTGTTTTGACCCTAGAACACACAGTAAAACAAAAGAGGAACACAAGCACACACACGCAGCAGCTTTTATGACACTGAAACTAGATGCAAATTCACAGCAGCACATTTACCTGGAATCGACTGCCACCTTTAACCTGTATTTTAGTATATTTTATTACATTTTATCATTTATTGCACTGCGCTTCGCACTGTTCTTTGTCCTGTGCTCAGCCTATATTTCACTGTGTATGAGTTTATATTTTACTCTACATTTTAGCATCCATATTTTATTTTTATTTTGTCATTTGACACTGAAGTGAGCTGAACACGATGACATTTTGTTCTGTATTTACTTGTATAACTGAATGACAAAGTCTGTTCAACTGAAACAAGCGGAGCCAGGCAAAACAAACCCCACCCCCTCGCAAACACTTCACCTCTTCAACGACATCTCCTTCTCAAAACATGAGACTGTGGGTTTTACTTTTCACGGCTGCTCAAGGTCAAAGGTCATGATGCCATTTTGGAGCCTACATGTTGTTTCCTATCTGTCAACAATTGTAAATGAGTACTTATTATCACTCGTTTTTAGAGCTTCAGCCATTTAAAATGATCTGACCTTGAGTTTGCCCTTTCAAGGTCAAAGGTCACAGCATCATTTTGAAGTCCAGAAAAGTTCAGATAAAATATTCCGGATTTTGGACTATGCGAGGGAGGTTTTTTTCACATTGCAAGTGAGAGCGTGCAGGCAAGACAATACCTAATGCATCATACTTAGATTACTTTGATTACATTGCGCAGGACAAAGACGTCCTTGCGGTCGGGGAGTTTAGGGGCCGTCACAAAATAAATTGACCGTCAAGACAAAAAAAAAACCCAAACAAACAAAAAAAAAATTTTCTCCATTAAATTAAATGTATATTCATCTCAAATGTATAAATACATGAATGAATGAATCAACGCATAAATAAATGAATTAATTAAGTATTAATTTTCTCACAAATGCTTACTCAAATTACATGTTTTTGTTCAATAGTATGTGGGTCATGTGACCTCTGGACTCCAATAGGCCTTTAATTTATAGCCCTTGTCTGGGCACACAAAACACACCTCGTATATTTAATTTATATCACGTCATTGATTTTCTAGCAATTTTTTACTCATGAATTACACATTTTCATTCAATAGTTCGGAAAGGAGGTGGGGGGTTGGAAGGGTCAATGAGCATCTCCCTGAAATGTGTTTTTGGAACTTGGGATGTCTGTATAACATCATGTGTCAGTAGCGTAAACATCAATTGGTGGAGTTGTCTCTGCGTCAATGTGTTGACAAGGGGCGACTGGCCATTTAAAAAAAATAGATTGGGAGTCAAAGCAAACAGTGGTCAGTTAAATTCAGTGCACAATGTAATGATGTCATTCTGTAAAACTAGACCGTGGTCAGTAATGGAGGTTGAAACACTTCTGTCTTGGGTGGCTGATGAAAAAAAAAATCAGCGCAAGGTTGAGGGTGCCTCATGATGGCGTCCAGGTACGACAGTATCTGAGAAACGCTCTCAAGGAATAGCTCCTGGTATCCAAGTAGAATCAAGTAGAGTTGAGTAGAGTCGATACCATGTAGTGAAAATGTGGCTGATGTCTCCATCTCTGCTCATTTTTCCATTATAGTTCATTTTAGTTTTTTAGGTGTTGACCCAGTGGCCAAAATCTATACAAACATGGTGCAGAACTGAAATACCAGCATTTTGTTCATTGGAATTCTCTCAGATGCATAATTCAAAAGTTATGTCCAAAATTTGATTTTGACCTTTGTTGTGACCTTTGGGGCGGCTGTGGCTCAGTTGGTAGAGCGGGTCGTCCAATGACTGAAGGGTCAGTGGTTTGCATCCCAGCTCTGGCTGTCCACATGTCGAAGTGACCTTGGGCAAGACACTGAACCCTGACTAAGGCTGTAGAACTGACAAAACCTTAGAAACCTACTGGTGTATGAGTGAGTGTGTGAATGGGTGAATGTGGGGCTAATGTAAAGCACGTTGAGCACCATTTCCTATACTCGTACTAATATAACTAGCCTAGCGCTGACTTCATTTCCTATACTAGTACTAATATAACTAGCCTAGCGCTGGCTTCATTTCCTGTATTATTGCTAATACAACTAGCCTAGCGCTGGCTTAATTTCCTGTATTAGTGCTAATACAACTAGCCTAGCGCTGGCTTAATTTCCTGTATTAGTGCTAATACAACTAGCCTAGCACTGGCTTAATTTCCTATACTAATGCAATGATGCAATGAAAATGTGGAGCACAGAATACAACTATCTAATGAATATTGACAAAAACATTTCAAAAATGTGCAAAATAGCACACGAAGGTGGAAAAGCGCTATATAACTGCAGTCCAATACCCTTTACCTTTGACCTAGAGTCTCCAAATTTGTCCTTCAAGGTTCGGATGTCAATGCACATCAACAGTGAAAGCAAAAAGAAGCTATATGTAAAACAGAGCATACAGGAATGAAAAGAAAATTCCTGATTCATCCCATCTGTGATCATTGTGAACACAAATTTTTGGTGACCTGAACCTTTGACCTACATTCATGACAAAATATTGTGATCTACCCTGTAGTGCCTTACACCTTTCCAGAAAATTTTATGAAAAATGGTCCAGTAGTTTTTCTGTTAACACACGGACAAAAAAAACACAAAAAAAACAACCATAAACAATACCCCGTACCTCAGGGGTGGGGGTAATAACTAGGCCTGTTTGGACCAGCTCAAGGTCATGTGAAGCTAATCTTCCTAAGGCTAAGGCAGGTAGAAAAAGTCTACTTTGTGTTGTGGTGACGTAAAGTCCGATCCTGGCACATGCAGCGTCACAGCTCTGATTGACAACATGAGCGAAGCCTGAAGGGGTCTTAGCCCGTCAAACCAACCTTAAAAACTTTCTTGGCCCAGGTTCTGAATGACTCCTCCTGGCCACACAGCTCGTCTCCTTCTCCCATGCGTAGGATGCGCTCTCCCCCCAGCTCTTCAAACAGCGTGTCCACAGCGTGGGCAAAGGCGCAGAAGTGTGGGTAGGCCCTGGAGCCAAGGCCAAACACTGAAAACCTAAACACACAAATGCACACAGCCGGGAACAGGAAAGGAGAGAGAAAGGCAGTTAGACTGGGAAAAGAAAAGAGGAACACAAATGTACATCCTCACAAAACTTGGCATTTTTCCCTTCCCCAAAAGCTCTGGAAAAAAAAAAGTTCAAAACAGCTGACATATTTACAAATCCTTGGCCTGACTGTTTTTTAGAATGATGTCAGCGCAGAGTAGATCACTTTTGTCAGTTCAGGGTAAAAGTAGAGCTTTCCATTGCTTTGCTACAAAACCATCAGCCCTCAGTTTGGCCACAGTTCTGAAGGTTCCATCATCTTCAACGGCTTGGCTAACTGTCCTAAATAGTAAAATGTGAAATCCCCAACAGGCTTTTTAGAGTCAAAGTTATCCTGAGTGAATATCTACAGAGTGAAGTGTTAATCAAATATATTTTCAGAGAAAGATCACAGTTCAGGAATAATGACAAATACAGAATTATTTTATCAACTGTTATCATCTGGGACAAAGATGTGTGTGAGTTCTGTAGAAACATTAGTACATCATCTGCATAAAGAGTTGTTTTACGACCTAGATTTTTGGTTCCTTGTGCCAGTATCAACATTTCCTGAGAATTTCATCTAAATCCATCAGTCATTTTTTTTACTTAGTTTGCTTCAACACCGCTAAAATAGAAGCAGGAAATTCAATGTCAACCAGCTCAAGAAAAGCAAAGAAAGCAAAATCAAACTAGTAAAGCACTCTGAGAGCACAGACCGACACCAAGGCAGACCCCTGGGGGGGGGGGTCTAGATCACCACCAAAATTGTTTTACCTCAATAACTTAACTCCGTAAATCCCAAACCTATTCACGCTACTTGTCTATTTATTTACATTTGGGTTGTTTTGCCATCCTGGTGTTGTCAATAATAGTTACCATAGGTACAATAGTGGCTCTTTTATGACAAATCCAGTGATTTACAAGAACAATGAAAGGACTTACAAATATAAATAGACAAGTAGACAGAATAGGTAAGCGTTAGTAAGTTCAAACGGCGAAAAACCTCTCCAGTCTGCCTCATGTACCATCTTTACCTCAGCCTGTTTAGACGTACACGTCGTACACGTCGTTCTTGTCGTGATAAACACAAGTCACCTTCTCTGAGAAGACAAAAGACTCAGGTTTGAATATTTTTTACAGTTGACTGAGCAAAGTGTGGAGGTATTTAACATTCTGTAACCTTGGACAGACCCAGTGTAGTGCTTTTCTGTCTCTCTATTTAACCTTTCCTAAATTATTTATTAATATTTGTTATAGTTTCTTCTGCATTTTGCATTACTTTTCCAGTAAAATTAATCTATTTTCCTATATTTCGTTCACTGATCATGTAGACGTCCGTCAAAGCTTAGGGTAAATTAAAAGGTTATTTTTGAAACAGAAGAAACTAGGGCTGTTAAATGCTAAAACATTTTAATCAGATTAATGACAGGGGTTGCTTTGAATACATTTTTATTGGTCATGATTTGTATTGGTTTTGTTTGTACTCAAATTTCCATCAAAATCCATAAAACTACACTAAGAAACACAAAAGGTATAATAGAAAAATATTTACATTTTAAAAAAAAATTCACACAAAAAACAAACAATCAAAAAAAAAAACTGATGACAAATCCAAAACCTATTAGAAACCAAAAATGTACCATCATCATATTTGGAATAACTTGAATAAATCATTAAAATTATGTTCCTCCTTTACTGTTTTTAAAAGTCATACTAAAGCTGCTTTTATAAATAACTCCACATTTTCTTAACTGTTAACTTTCCTAGTTTCCTATATATCTAGTCTATATTTGGTTCATGTCCACATGTCATTTGAAGTAATAATAAATTCTTTAATTGGTATTTGTGTTTTCGTTGTATTGTTTTATTTACTTTATTTAAGTGATTTTTTTGTTTATTTGATTATTTTGAAGTGTTAATTAAATTGATGAAAGGAGGATCTATAGAAGCAGATTAAGCTTTTGGCCTTCCTCGCACTGTTCTATTTTAGTTGTATTTATACTTGGTTTTGCATTTGTCACATTTTAAAGTGCAAACTAAACTAAACTACCGTATTTTCTGGACTATAAGCTGCTACTTTTTTCATATGTTTTGAACCATGAGGCTTACACAAAGGTGCGGCTATTCTGTTGATTTCTCTTCCACCACTAGGGGGCCCTCTAACAGGAATTAGAATTAAACCTATTAAGAACAATCAAAGCAAAGAAGAATACGTTACTTTTTCTTCAGCAGATAGAACACGGACGAAAATTACCAACTGTTAATTATTTTTCAAATCGTCCGCCATTCATCATTAATACAGATGTGATGAAATGCTTCTGAAGACGACTTCATGGGTTTCAGTGAAGATAATTAAAGTGATTTGTCATTTAAAACACGGGAGAAATGAAGATAAATACGGTAAATACTGGTTATTTTCCTCTTGGTTCTGTTCCATTTTAATCGGTAAAGTTGCTGCTGTGTTAAAAAACACTGTTAAGAACAAAATCTGTTCAGGTACAAATATGTAACTACATTTACAGTTTAAAATCCTTCTGTACATGCAGTAAATATATGATTTTTCAACATAGATATATGCGTCTTATAACCCAGTGCATCTTGTCTATTCTTTTTTAATTAAATTTTTAAGAAATACAGTGGCTGTGGCTTATATACACTGTAGGTGCAGCTTATAGTCCAGAAAATACGGTAAATGTCTTGATGATTTTGTGTCCTTGAAATAAAATTTAACTTTTGGTCGATGGTAGATGTTTGGGTTTATATGGGTTAAAACTGGATGTTTCAGTCAATAAAGAAACATCCAGGGGCATGACATGTTGAAACTCTCAAGACATTTGGATTTTTTTTATTCTTCATGTTAAAAAGAAACAGAAAAATCCTTTAGTCACTGTCTGTCTAATACAGCCACACTTTCTGAAACAAACAAAGACTTTCAAATGCTCAGGTATTTTCTTATTCAGATATTTCATGATAATATTTGAGAATCTTTTTTTGTTTCAAATCTCTTTATTGTGGATAGTATTTTGGAAATATTCCACATTATACACATTCAGAGTTTTGATTTAAGGAGATAACAACAACCAAAACAAACATGAAACAACATAAAACAAATAACAATACCCGCCCTCCCCACCCTCACACAAACACACAACCCACCCTGGGACTTCCTGGTCTATTATGTTGTTGAGGTAATCGGATATTAATACAGAAAATAATAAGAAAATCTGGACAAAGTCAATGAATGTGCTGGAGAAGGGGATACAAAATGTTCTCAAATGTTTCCAGTCTATTTGATAACAGATACCGTATCCTTTCTAGGTGTAAAAGTCGGATCATTTCATCTAGCCACATTTTAATATATATATATATATATATATGTTTATATATGTGTGTGTATGTATGTACGTATATATTATATTTGAGAATTTAACTTTGTCCAAACCCACTACTGCATGTATGTGACTGAACCATAGGGGTCAGGATTACACTAAAGTACAGAGTTACAGCCACAAACGTCACTGTTCCAAAAGGAAGTAAGAAATTAACAGTGTCCAGAAGTGTTTTTGACTTCTGTGACTTCACTTTTAAGTGTTGTTAAAATTAAAACAGAAACATGATGAAGTAAAATTACCTGACATTAGCAAGTGGTCCAGTGCTCTCAAAGTTGATCCTGGCTTCAGGATCGTCACTGGAGGATTTACGGGTGTCAGAGTAGGAGGACACGCTGTTGAAACGCACCTTGTAGCTCCTGGAAAAAAGAAAAAAAAAAAACATTGAAGAAGTTATTACATTTACAAAAGGTTTTTCTTTGTCTTTTTTTTTTAAACAGGCCAATAAAATAGTAACATAGGGAACGAAAAGTGCCAAAATTCAATAAATAAATACACCATTAAATAATTAATGAAATATGTAATGTATTGATTAAAATTGGAATTAAATACATAAATGTGTCGTTAATTCCTTCAAATACTATTCCATTTTAGGTTTAAAAAAAAATTATTTCACGAATTACCGTAATTATTTCATGGTCCTTGTGTTGCAGTGGATTATGGATTTTAATTTGTCAATTTCTCCCATAAAAGTCAATGGGCGGGTCTTAACAGCTGATTGGTTCCCCTGCTCATCCAATCCAGTTAAATAGATTCCAGATGCAGCGCTTGTGAACACATTCCCATACACTGGGTGACCTTTAACCTCTACATTTGTTTGGATACTTTAGGAAACTAAAGGTTATTAACAACTACCAAAAATAAGTGGATTTGATGAGATTTGCACTGCAACACAAGAACCAAGAAATAATTAATTAATTCACTCATTTATCTTCTGAACCTGCTTTAATTACTAAATATATTTGTTTTTTTCCTAAAATTAATTGGCATTTGAGTATTTAATTCAAATTTGAATTAATGACATTTAATTATTTAATGATGTATTTATTTAAATTTCACACTTAGTCCTCCATACACCACAAGGATCATGAAATATTAAAATTATTAGTGAAATAATATAAGTTTCTCACTTAAAATGACTTGGGATTTTAATTAATTAATGACATTTAATAACACATGAATGCATTTCATTCCAATGTGAATTAGTTAATGATATATTTAATTAATTGTGTAATGATAGATTTATTTATTCATTTGATTTTGGCACATTTAGTACTCCATAAGTAACTGGCCAAGAATATAATAAATTACGTTTACTGGTCAAAAGTTATTACAATATCAGTTCAGGACTTCTATTATATTTTAAAAAGTGCAAACCTCCATATCATATCAAAAGTCCTTAATTAAATCTTTGGATGCAAACAAATGCACCATCAGATGTAATGTATGACTGTCAGTAACTCATACACCATTGTTGATAAGTGAGCTGGAGAAGAACATCGAAAGTAATAACACTGCTCTACAATTTTTTTATAAAGTATCTTCTTCAGACATGAAATGTGTTAAATCTTACATACTTTAATCAGATGAATCAGAAAACAAATTACTTTAGTGCTGATTAGTTCAAGTTTTTAATATATATGATGGTGTGTTATTCCACATTTATGCTGGTTTATGTACATGTATACAATAGATTAGTAAATATTCCACTACAAAGAACCTGTAAAGTGAATGGATCATAATGTGCAGACAGTGTTTGGAAGTAGATCTGACACCAATATTCATTTGGACTAAAACTTATTATCTTGTTCATTCTAGGAATTTCACATTTTGACCCCAGACTTTTCTTGGAAACTTGAGCCAACCAGCATTTAAGACTTGAGTTTTCGTGATCATTTTATCACACATTCAGTTCAATTTTATTTATGGAGCTCAAAATCACAACAGCGTCATCTCACAGAGCTTTACACGGTTGATTGGAGAGAACAATAAATCACAGAAATAGATGAAGTCCCAAGCATCCCCTGTTCTTAGACCCTCTTTCACGGCAGGAAAAAAACTCCAAAACCCAGTGGGAAGGAAGAAACCTTAGGGAGAACCCACACACAAAGCCGGAGTGGCTACTCTGAAGAGTCGGGAAGATTCCACTCGGCCCGGCTGGATAGGGAAAATGATTTTTACATTCTGATCATATTCATGCCAAGGGGGTAATAATGATGTTGACATTGGTGGGGACATAATTTGAGGACTTTCTCAAGAGACAGCAAAAAAAAAAAAAAAAAAAATAAGAAGAACGCACCTAAATGAGATGAAAGAACATCTCATTTCATTTTGGTCATCAAAAACTAAAAGATATTTTAGCAACATTTTTTATGTCCTTACAGTTCCTCATTATTATTTGTCATCTATATTGCATTATATCGCTACTATATTTTAAGGCGCATTAAGTGAAGTCAAAATTCTAAGATAAAAAGTCAAAATTCAATAAGCACGACCAGAATTAATCCATATAAAAGGTGCACTGTGGTTTTTGGAGAAAATTAAAGCTTTTTAAGTGCACCGCACAGTCCTGAATATATGGTAATTATAGTCATCATCACAAGACCATTTACGTCAATCCCATCTCGTTTTTGTCACGCAATAAAAGTTCATTGATGACAAAATATAGTCAAAAATTTTCTTGATGAAAGCAACACTACAGACAGCCAAGCTGTCCCCACCAATGACACACCATCTTTTAAAGGCGGAACCGAGGAAGGGAAAAATTAACCTTTTGTCTCCCAAATGTCATGTAATTTCCCATTCAAATTGGTATGAACATTTTAGAAACATCCAAATATTGGTATGGACACATCCATAGTGTCCATACGCAATTTTACGCCCATTGGTCTATATTTATTGTCCATTCCATTTGACAGCGCAGACCCTATATCACAGACAGTAGGTCAGACAGGTTCTACCATCACAACAGATGAGATGGGCTGAGCAAATCTACCCTCCCAAATGTTTCAGTTGGTTGAGCCCATGAACCGTCTTTTCTGTAGCGGTAAAATTGTAATATACATGGATTTCTGGGTAACGTCACAGAAGCTGCGCACACAGTCAGGTGGTAAAAAACAGCAGCATTTCCCTTACAGTGACTAGACTGTCATAGACATGAGAAATTGTTGTGTAGTAAATTACACAAACATATGAAAATGGCTAGCGTATGTTCAACATACCAAGAGGATGTCATCCCTTTGCGAAAAATAGAAGGTTATGGGTCCAGGCAATTAAACAGGTAGATTGGGGTTGGCATGGTCCTAGAGGTGGGGAGATTGTCTGTGGTGCTCACTTCATATATGGTAAGTGTTTGTCTTCTAGTAATTAAAACGTCTGTAAATCTCTACAGTTATTAAATAGTCTGGTAGTGTCTCGCCAAAATTCATAAGTGGTCAATGAAACTAGATTTGATCTTGATCAGCCAAGTTAAAACTAACTTTTATCAACTGAAATGGCTAACGTTAGCTGTTTTGCTAGTAGCTACTGTATGCAAATGAAAAGCAGACAGAAGACTCAGAGAAGCTTGGGTGTGTGAACACAAGTAACAGTGAAACAAGCTGTTGGTGCTATCTTATTTGAAACGTAACTTGCGGCTAGCTTACTTGCAGCTGCATGACATGTTATTAAGAGAGAATATTAAACGATCAGGATTTAAACACTCGTCTCGTCACCTGAACCCACTTTATCCTCACTAGGGTCGCCTGGATTTAAACACGATATGATATTTTATACTAATGAGTGTCAGCAAGAGGACAAAAACTCTGCAAAAATGTTACAACAGCCAGCCAACTAGAAACCCGGTTATATTCCTACACTGCACACAGCTCCAATAGGACTAGTAATGTGAACCATTTAGCCGCTTAGCATCTGTTACCACCTGGCTGCGTGCGCATCTCTGACTGCTTGTAAACAGGAAACCCATTTATGGACAGAGGTCATTCGTTGTCAGTGAAGAGCAGAAAGAGTCCAGGTGGAGCCGAAAGAAGCCAGATTAAGAAAAAGAAAAGCGTTGGAAGAAGATGGAGCCAAATGTGCTAAATTAACAGACCTGTTTTCCAGAGGAGAGAATTCAGGGGCAGGTGGTGGACTACGGAGAGATATAATAAAAATATTGTATTGTCATTGCACCTTCGTGAGAACACTTTCAGCTTAGCCTAGGATAGTTTATTGTAGAGCCCAATATAGACCATCACAAATATCTAGTTTCAAGATGAAAAAAAGAATAAACATAATTTATAAGTGTTAGGGCGAATTCCAATTCCTCCCTTAACCCCAAATCTCAACCCTCAATCTCAAAATGCATGCACCTGTGAAGTGTAAGTGCTGTCCCTATTCTATGAACGTTTAAGTTGAGGGGCAAGTTTGAGGACTGTATAGCCCTCAAATTTGCCCTTGGGAGCAAGGGTTACCCAGAATGCAGTATTTTCTTTGTTAATGGAGATATACCTCATTGTTGCATGACATGTATTTTTTATTTTACAATCTTTTGTCAATAGCGGCTGGTGCCGACAAGCTAGCTATCGTTTAAGTTAGCCAACGTTACAAAAACTGTCATTTTTCACGGTGGTAATGTAGTTGTTTTATCAAGATAACAGCCTATATAACATGCTTGTGCCGATAATGGTATAAGATGACCGGCTAATGTCATCTCCTGTAGCCGTAGAGTTAACGAACGATAGTTATAGCTGGTGTTTACGTTTCATTGAGTCATGGTATGCAGTGACAGCTGAATATGGTTGTTTTATTTATACAGATTATTTATTTGATAGGTCTAACTGAAGGAATAATTTACAGATAGTCCACAACAATTTAAAAAACGTGGACCTGATGGATCAGTGGATAATAGTTGTGTCTGTGGCTTATGATTAAACAGGCAGGGTTAACAGTGGAAATATGAAAAAAAAAATGTATAAAGTTGTGTTTCATTTCAGGGACTACAGAGACAACGCTGAATAATTTCAGGGCCAACATTTAAGGGGTGTCCCATTTCTTAGTAACAAATAGCCCTAGCCCTTAACACTTCGTTTAGAGGGTTACTGACTGAGGGTTGAGTTTGAGGGTTAAGGGAGGAATTGGACCTTAGATGTTAAATAGCCTATTTATGGAATGTTTTTGTAGCATCGGAGCAGCAGACCCCTTCTGACGATACTGATGATCCTCTATCTGATACTTATCTAAGAGAGTTAGACTATGTAAGATAAGATAGTTAGGTTATTTGTAATGTAAAACAATAGATAAAAGATGTGATAGGCCTATATTTTGTTCAGACATTCCCAAAGATGTCAGCACTATAGTCTAATTTATTTTGGAAATTATATGGATACTATTTGGAAATGAATGGAAACAAATGGCCTAAATCATTCATATTTAATATAATCACAAAATAGACTTAACTGTTTCAAAACAAAGCAAAAAAAAAAAAAAATGAAAGCATGATATGCTGTTCATCAGCATAAGCAAACCATGAATTAAATGTTTTTGTTGCTTCAGAGCAGAACCAGTCTGATCCTGCTGGTGAATCCAGTAGGCATGGAGAGGCCAGGACTACACAGCAACAGGTAGAGGATACAAATTCCCAAAATGTTGAAAATGCGTCAAGATCAGGCCAACTCAAATAGTTAATCACTTTTTAATCAATAATTATCGCTGTTTAAAGATTTTTAAAGTGTTTTCTGTTAACCTACCAACATATACCTGAAATTATACTCAATAAAAAGGCCTTTTAATGTAAGAGCTAGCTGATGCTTCATCTATTCAAATTCCTCCTCCATAGAGAATTGGGCTGGGTTTGGGTATGAAGCTCCCAGGCTGAAAATGGGGCTCACTGTGGCTGTGCCCACACATGTGGGAAAATTTCATTCATTTGATTCCAGAAGTATTGTATTTGTAGACCAGTGTTACTGGATGGCATTGACGACCAGAAATTAACAAAGTAATTGAGAAAATTCACAAAAATGACCAAAAATAATCCACAAAATCACCCAAAACAAACAGAAAATGTACAAAGTAAGAAAGTACTTAAACAAAAATGCCCCAAATATTCAATAAAATGAACAAAAAAAAAGACCAAATAATTAATAACATGGACAAAATTGAACAAAATTTTCAGTAAAATGTCATGTTTTGACACCAGACTTACCTTGGAGGCTTGAGCCAAACAGCATTTAAGACTTTATCACTAACACACATGTGGGAACAGTTCATTAGTTTGATTCCAGAAGTATTTGACATGTAGACCAGTGTATTCAACAATAAAAACAAAGTCTGCTGAGGGACTAAACTTACTTTCTGTCTTCTGTGTTTGATGTTGGGTGGCGCATTTCCATTAAGGCAGCTCCAAATTTCTGCAGTAAAACAAAGAAAGGCTGTTGAGTACTGAAGACATGTGACATGTGCCTCATGTGGATCGGGGGTTTTCAAATAGTGAGACAGGTCTCCCCTGGGGAACGCCAGACAACTTCAGGGGAAGCGCGACATGAAAAAAAAGTGTAAACGTAGTTAGCCAACTACTGAACATACCAAAATTACAGATCAAGTTAAAGTGAGACAGGACACAGATTCTGGGGCGAGCGACAAACAGAGGAAGTCAGAGCTTGGTTATTTCAAGTTTGTCTTTTCATGGATCTTTTCCGCCTGTTGTCTGTTATTCTGTCTGTTATTTAGTTACAATTGTTTTTTTGTTTTTTTATAGGAAGCTTAATGAATTGTGGATGTTTTAAAACTCACAAAAATGTAAAAAAAAACCTATGGTGGGGTGTTAAAAGCATATGCAGATATGAAAATGAGTATAAAAACTGTTAAAAAGACACAAAAACGTTAAGATACATTAAACGAGATGTTAAAAAAATATACACAGATGTTGAAATTTGTTTAAAAATAAGTTAAAAACACAAAGATGCATCACACACATCTAGAGATGAAGATAAAGATATTTAAAAGAAAAAGAAAAACAGGAACTATGTTTATACAAATTAGTATTAAATTTAAATTGCCAATTTAGCCACTTTGTCGCTATATTTAGCAAAGTTTCACCATCTCTGATGACTAACAAAATCATCTAGTCTTTGCGACTTTTGGGCTGAATCTGGCAACTATTAAATTTATCTTGTTAAAAATGAATTGTCCTGACGCACAATATAAGTCGATTTCACTGGTGACAGAAGCGCTGCATATAAGCTCTGACTTGTACACAGTACACTACACTACTACTACAGCATTATTTTCAACATTAGCTACAGTATTAGTTTTAGTATTAGTTTCAGCATTACTTCAGTATTAGCTACAGCATTAGCTTTAGTATTAGCTACAGCATTAACTACAGCATTAGTTTCAATATTAGCTACAGCATTAACTACAGCATTAGTTTTAGTATTAGCTTCAATATTAGCTACAGCATTAGCTACAGCATTAACTACAGCATTAACTACAGCATTAGCTTCAATATTAGCTACAGCATTAACTACAGCATTAGTTTTAGTATTAGCTTCAATATTAGCTACAGCATTAGCTACAGCATTAACTACAGCATTAGCTTCAATATTAGCTACAGCATTAGCTTCAGCATTAGCTACAGCATTAGCTTCAGCATTAGTTTCGGTATTAGCTTCAGCATTCCCCAATAGACAAGTTTTCTGGAGATCAGTGTGTTAATGTATGATGCTGTCATGCCATGATGCAATGCAACCTAGTGACTTCCTGTTTTTACATTTCAAAAAAAGGAATGCTGCACAAATTAAAATCCACTTGATGGTGTTGTCAGATCAAACCAAACCAACTGAGAAGTGGTGAAAGAGCGCCATCCGATGGTGAAAAATGGTGAAGCACTTAAAAATCAACAATTAGGTTACACCTGATCAGGTGATTACGTCACGTTATATGGGCGTGGTTACGTCATGTATGACATCACGATGCAATACAGCGATTTCTGGCGACTTTTCAGATAACCAATAGCAACTTCTTGTGATTTTTTTTTTTTTTGCCAACACTGATAGAGACCCACTATCCCACAATCTGAAAAGCCCTGGTGTGGATGACATTTACCTCTCCGTTTTCAGGAGGATCCCCGTTCCCAAAGGTGCTGGTCACCACTAACACCAGCGTCTCGTGCTCCAGGTCCACCACGTCGTACTCGTCCATGGACATGACCTGTTGACGTCAGAGTGGGGAGAGTGTCAGTAGCCTGCGCTTCCATGGTAGTCTTTATCCCGCCCTGTTGTCTTCGACACACACTCTGAATGACAGATGACTCCAGCATGTAAATTACGGCTGAACACGCAGCCGTTGGCAGAGAAGGAACTTGTAATGACCACTCTGTCCTCGCCTCTAACAAGATGATAATACACTGTTGCCACATAACCACTCTGCACGATGCGTACCACTCAACATGATAGTGTTTGTCTGCCACGGGTCACCGTTGCCTTCTACATAAACACACAACAGACACGCGAGCGAAGGCGTGAAGAGAAAACAGGCTTTAGCCCCACGACTGCACAGATTTGCCTCGGGCTCTGGCATCTGCCCTGTGATCCATCTGCACACCCACTCACACTTACACACATCTGCACGCTCGCATGCATGAATCTCCTCTTGTAGGATTGGTCATACTGGGAAAACAGGAGGGGGAAATAAGATGTGACCTGAAGGAAAAGCATATCGTACACCACTGACAAAAAGCAAGAAGAGCGTGGTTTATTTTTTGGTTTGTTTGTTTTTTCCCGGGGTGTTTTAATCTTTTCTCAGCCTTATGTCCTGGTCTGGGACGTAGATGACATTATTTTAATAACACCTATATATATATATATATATATATATATATATATATATATATACATTATTTTAATAATACCTACTGGGTGCCATTATCCAGGGTGGATGGGGGGGTTTGGACATCACCGTTTTAGGGCCCTGCGGTCTATGACGCTTTCTGACGGCGTGAACACAAAATGCCTGAAAGAGGAAGTTGACATGCACCCATTCATCTTCTGGTCCAGCGATAGAGATCAGCAGAGGACAAGTGCATTCTGGGAGCTTCTTTACCTCACTGGCAGACAATCTAGTGTGCAGGCTAGGTGACAATGGTGTGATTTGTGCGTGTGCTACGTCCCTCAAGCTGCCAAAGTTTGAGGACGAGCACATGGTGTTGTGATGGTGCCAGTAACGGGTAACTGCTACTGAGGTAATCCTGGTTAATTGCTTTTCTTCCGCTTAGTAATATACTTAAATTCAGTGGTCATCTCCTCTGATCTGAAATCGTAGCCAGATAAAAAAAAAAAAAAAAAAAAAAAGGGGGGGGGGTGAAAGGAGAGGGCAGCGAACAACCCCAACCTGACTCCCACCGACTCGACCCCCCTCTGAAAGTGGCCCGTCTGGGGATGGGTCTCACGTGCTCGGTTTCACCTGACACCGGCTGGAGAGAGAACCGAAGCCCAACAACTGTCCGTCAAAAACTGCCCGCTTTTATTTTCCCCAATTCCCATTCATGAGCAAATGAACACCACGTATACGGACCCAGACGACGCCTCAACAGCGAAAGACAAAAAGCCACATGAACTGCACCATCAGAGAAAACCGTTTACTTGAAACGTTCATTTAGTGATTTGAGCTTCATTTACGTTATTCATGTAACCAGGAATGAGGCTCAAAACATCCAACACAAGCTTTTTCATGTTGAAAAAAAAAGCACTGTTTTTTTTGATAAATCGCACCCTGAATACCTATATATACTTTATTTTAATATATATATATATATATTATTTTACCATTGCCAATAATAATTTTGTATGTAAAACATATTTTCATTGGATTTTGCTAAAATATATGTATTTGGAGCATTTAACACTTATTCATTCCTTCCAAAAATGTCCAAATGTAGTCACTTTGAAAAAAATGTATAATTCCCCAAAATTTCCCTTTAGTAAAACACATTAACATAACCATTTAAAATGATCTAAAACTGACATTCTTCCAAATAAAGTTCCCAACATTGAACTGTAAAGGTCACAGACACTGGTCTACTGTTAAATGGTGTGTTTCAGTCCATATCTACCAAGTGCAGACAAATAAACCCAGGTTTAAGATTAAAAAAATAAAAAATAAGACGAGGATGGGGAAATAAAATTATTAGTGTTTTTTAGTCTGTTTTCAGTTTTTTCTCTGTTAAATAAACCGTAAAAGTGAGTGTTTAATTCCAAACTCAGGGTGTTTCCTTTAAAAAGAGCATCTGCAGCTTTCGTTGGAAGATGTATTTTTCAGTTGTTTTAAGCTAAATCAGCCAAGAATGCTAAAAGGTTAAACGCCTGCTTCATTGGTTAAATCTTTAATCTGAACCTGCAGCCCTTTTGTTGCCTGAGGAGAGATAAATATGACAAAAACACAGACTTTCCTCTCCGTCTGTCCCGCTACCTTTACTCGGCTGACATCTGCTCGGCTTCATAGCGAGAGGCTACGATGGCTTTGAATTCCTACTTTTCCCATTAGATTGCACATACGTAGGCATGCGTTCAACATTGGGAAAAGATGACGCAACGCTGGAGCAAGTGTACCTTTGCATCAAAAGCGTGCTTGAAGATTTCACACAGGGTCTTGGCGTAATCTTGAGATTTTCCTGTTTCTGTAGCGAACAGTATTGTTGCTTTGACCCTCTTGGCCATGGCCTGGCCCATGAGTTTGGCTGAAAACTTCACAGCCCTGCAGACATTCAAAAAACAAAATAAATATAAAAAGACAGTGAGAGAATGTGAAAAGTCAAAGAAAAACTCAAGTTATTTATAGATAAATATGAGTCAACCTAACATGTATCATATCAAATCAATCGCTCTCTCTCTCTCTCTATGATTTTTAAACATATGAGCTCTCTCTGACCCTCAGGTAATAAGCTTTTAATTGTCCCTAGAGTTCACACTAAAACACTTGGTGAAACCTCATTCAGTTTTAATTTCCCCAAACTATGGAACAGTCGACCTGAGGATCTGAGGTCCGCTGCGAGTCTTCACATTATTAAGGTTAAACTGAAAATCTACCTTTTTAACTTAGCTTTTAGTTACATTTTTACTCTTAACATTATTTCATTCTGCTATTTTATGGATTTATTTATTTGATAACTTTTTTTTTTTTACACTTATTATGTTCTTTTTAATTTGGTAAATCTTTTAACTTGTGCCTACAATTGTACGATAATTGGGGGGTGGGGGGGGGTCTGATGTCAAGCATGCACCATGTATGAAAAGTGCTATATAAATAGTTTGATCGATTGATGAGCTGCTGTAAAATGGGCGATTCTCATGAAACTAAAAATCAATGGCCCAGAGGTTTTAATGGTTAAATACGATATATGATGATATGATATAATAGAAATCCTATATATAGCATTATTTTACAGGAGAGGACACACATTAGGTCATTTAAAAATATAAAATTTTTATTTTCCACTTTTTATAAATTTTTTATCCATATCTATCTATCTATCTATGATGTAGGATCTTTCATTGGTTTTTTACATTAGTTTATTTTTCAGGGGAACTTTACAGTAGCATGTTTTGTATGTTTTTTTTCCCCAACGCATCTTTTGTTTTATTTCTTAGTGTATTTTGTGAGAAATTTGAGTGGACCTACATTTCTTGTTGAAAACTGTCAAAGGTGTTGAATAAACAGTTTATTCATATTTTCGCCTATGTTTTGGATATTTTAGCAGATTTTTTGATGTGGTTTTTTTCTGTATTTTAGAAGAGTTTTTGAATAGGCTTTAGATTTTTTGTTTTTGTTTGTTTTGTGTTAGTTTAGTTTTGGGAGGGGCTTTAGTGGACTTTAGCATGTTTTTGTTTTTTTTTTAATGTTTTTCCCCTGCATTTTTTTATATTATATTTTTTGGGACATTTGAGTTATCCAGGAAATGTAACTGTCCCCGTCCACTTGTGATCATTTTCAGCTGTCTGTTGCCCCTGAATTAAAATTATTTTGACACACCCCTGCCTTCATGTATAACCTCCTTGCATTAGTTATGAAAACAAAAACTCCCATGATGCCCCGCTACACAACACCAGCTACATCTGCTGTTGTCTGTTTGATTGAGAGCCAGTAGGGGCAGAATAGACATACAGTCCCACATGTTTATGCATTTATGGTGGTGGCATGCAGTGTTTATATTCAACTATTTATTTATTTGCACATTAACAGCATTTGGTTAGAGTTAGGAAAAGACAACACAGCTTAGTTTAAAATAAAGATAAAAAAACCCAACAACCTAAAACTAAAAGCCTCAGTTTATGGAAAAGTATTTAGCCCATAAAGACCCAGTATGTTTATATGTCCATCCAGGAAACATCCCTGCCTATTCAGCAGAGGTAGAAGTAACTAAGTAAAAGTACTTCATTACTGTACTTAATGGAGGTATCTGTACTAGAGTATTTTTTTTCATTTTTGTTCATAAATATGTGTACTTTATACTCCTTATATTTACACAAATATCTGTACTTTATACTCCTTATATTTACACAAATATGTGTACTTTATACTCCTTATATTTATAGAAATATCTGTACTTTATACTCCTTATATTTATATAAATATCTGTACTTTATACTCCTTATATTTACACAAATATGTGTACTTTATACTCCTTATATTTACACAAATATGTGTACTTTATACTCCTTACATTTATATAAATATCTGTACTTTATACTCCTTATATTTACATAAATATCTGCACTTTATACTCCTTATATTTATAGAAATATCTGTACTTTATACTCCTTATATTTACACAAATATGTGTACTTTATACTCCTTACATTTATATAAATATCTGTACTTTATACTCCTTATATTTACATAAATATCTGTACTTTATACTCCTTATATTTACACAAATATGTGTACTTTATACTCCTTACATTTATATAAATATCTGTACTTTATACTCCTTACATTTATATAAATATCTGCACTTTATACTCCTTATATTTACACAAATATCTGTACTTTATACTCCTTATATTTACATAAATATCTGCACTTTATATTCCTTGCATTCTCAGAATAAACTTGTTACTTCTTCAAACTAAACTGATGTGACAGTGCGAAAAATAAGTCACTTGAGAAATTGTGACATTCTATATTATAATTCAGACCTTTATCTCATGATTATTTCAAAATTTTTACTTTTTTTCTCATAATTATCTATTTCTTATCTCATATTTAGAATTTTTTAAAAATCTCACAATCCTTACTTTTTATCTCATAATTATGCACGCACACACACACACACACACACACACACACATTTTTCATTAATTTCCTGCTCTTTCACATTTGGATATGGTTTCTGAGGTTTATATTCCATTCCTGCCTGTTGAGGAAATAAAAAAGACTTTTGCTGAACACCGTAACATGTGTTTAAGACCACGCTCTGAGAAAACTTGACATAATAAACGTCGTCTTGGCTCAGAAACCTGTGAGATTACGCGCGTCTTTTATGTGCAGAAATGAAAAATGGCAACCTTTATGACGACTTGTGACTGTGGTGGATGATCCAAAGATGTGACGCTGCGACGCACAGTGTGACCAGAAGATTCCTCATATCTCCACCTCTCATAACAGCGTTTGTTAATGGGCAGCTGAAACCAGTGACAGAGCCGAGTGCGCTTCACTTCAGCAGGCAGCCAAAATTATGTCAAAGTAGCGGATGGATGACAATTGTGATTACCCAGCTTGTCATATCCTCGAGGCAATTACATTAATAGCAGAGCACACGCACACGAGTGCATGCATACACAGGCAAAACACTGACAAAGCCCTGATTACTCCCTGAGGGGTTGATTGGATAAATTTCATCGCTGAGTACACCAGCTTCCTTCCCATGTGTATTTTCTTTTCTTTTTTTTTTTTATAAGTTAAGTACTTGTTTTGTTAGACATTTTTCCATATATATATATATATATATATATATATATATATATATATATATATACACACACACACTTTATATTATCTTTGACATTTAAGTCCATAGTTGAAGCCTTTTAAGATGTTGTTTCGCTGGTAACACATTTTTACATCCACTGTTTAGCGCCATTTAGAGTATTTTAACTCTATTTTCTATTTTAGAACACATTAGGGTAGAAGCCTGGGTTGGATGAGGGGGAAGGGTGGGAGTGGGCGGAGCTTAAAGCAGCAGAAGGCAGCCAGTCAGAGAGGGAGGTAGGGGGGGTGTTATGACTTTTAGTAGTGTTTTAGTGAAGGTTTTAACTGTTTTAGTGAAGGTTTTAAATATGTTTTAGTGAAAGTTTTATATGTGTTTTAGTGAAAGTTTTATATGTGTTTTAGTGAAGGTTTTATATGTGTTTTAGTGAGGTTTAAAATACGTTTTAGTGAAGGTTTTATATGAAATTTAGTGATGTTTTAAATATGTTTTAGTGAAGGTTTTATATGTGTTTTAGTGAAGGTTTTAAATACGTTTTAGTGAAGGTTTTAAATGAAGTTTAGTGATGTTTTAAATATGTTTTAGTGAAGGTTTTAACTGTGTTTTACTAATGTTTTAAATGTTTTAGTGAAGGTTTTAAATGTGTTTTACTAAGGTTTTAAATGTGTTTTAGTGAGGGTTTTCACTGTCTTTCTTTAAACTAAACTGTACTAAACTGTGAAAGGAGACATTTTCTGATACTATTACTGCACATACAACATTAAGAAATCTAGGCGACCTGTTAGAATGGAAGTCAAAAGGGTTAACCTGTTGTGTGAGTGCACACTCACTTGGCAAGCTTCTTGAATCCAATCGCTCGTTTCTTTGTGGGCGTTCCATTGACACCTTTCCACACATGCGTATTCCATGGATCAAGCTTTGGAACAAAGACAGACAGCATGATTTAGAGCTACTTAGATACACTTGTTCTGAGATGTGATTTGCAGTCTATTCCACAACCCCAGAGGAAGTCAAACTGACTGATGGATGCACATCCCCGAAAGGTGCAGTATCTACTTAAACTTCAGATAATGATTTCCGCTTTAATTTCCCTTAATGAGTTTCTTAAAATAGCACCAAATCCTTGTGGTTCGTAAACATGAGGGTATCTCTATAATTGTTCGGAGGTCCTCTGTTAAAAAACATCCAATTAGGTCCATTTCAGTTTGCAGTCATTACAGATATTAGCAGATATAAAGTTTAAAGTCTATCATCTCATATAAAACACACTAGCCCTGTTCACATGAGAGTTTTTATTCCTGTTTAATTCTGAACAAAGGTTAATTCCACTTTAAGATTAACCATGTAAACACCTAATTCCAGTTGAAAATGATGATCCCGAAGTAAACTTAATTCCATAATACGATAATTCCTCTACCATGTAGACACTTAATTCCACTTTCCTGCCGTACCAATATCCGTACTTACCGCCTTTTCCACACTGTCTTTGGGTACGGAGGGCATTCCATTTCCAAGCGCAGCAAATTTAAGTGTACTGCAAGTACCCGGATGACATCCTCAAAAGCCGCCATTTTTTAAGTGTGGACTCATGCACACTTTTCATACTCAACAGCCACCATATTGTCTATGTTTAAAATGTGAAATCTACATATTTAAAATGTGAAATCTACACGTTTAAAGTGTTAAATTTACATGTTAGTCCATACATTCATTCACTGTGTTTTTACAGGATTGTTCTGGCAACTACACCTGCCCGTTTTATTTTTTTCAGACACACACATACTATATATATATATATATATATATATATATATATATATATATATATATATATATATATTTTTTTTTTTTTTTTTTTTTTTAATTTGTTTATTTTTAAATTTTTTTTTTACAGTGTGGCTGCGCTTACCTGGTACTCAAACGAAGGGGTGAGGCGGTAGTTGAGCATTTCTTGGTGAAATACTGGTGTGATACTTCCTGACATGGGAGGTACGATCCACACCCAGTCGCCGGGGCAACCTCCTCGCACCCTGTATTCATTCTCCATGTGCTTCATGAAGGACTCTGTGGCTGAGTGATGGTCTACAATGGTCACTTTACAAGACTGAAGAAAAGAAACAGAAGAGAGAAAAAAAAAGCACAATTAACCTTCCTGTTACTGTATGTTCATTTGTCAGTAACGGCAACGGTGTTCCAGAATAATTAAGACAGACAGACAGTCAGACAGACAGTCACCGCTCAACACAAAACATAGTACTTAAATAAATGAATAAATACAGAATGTAAATGATGATTTTGATTAAAGTTATGATTATGATTAAAAGAAGCAGAGTAAAATAAGATAAAAAGTTGATATGCATGTTTAATTATCCAAAAGTTGTCTGAAACTAAAAAAAAACTGACTGGTAATATTTAATTACTAATTCCATCACTATTTAGTGTTTAGAGTGTTCCTTAAATGTGTCATTCCATGGTTATTTCATTAATATGACTGTGTTCTCCATTGTTATTGAATACATTGTGTGTTGGTTCTATTTTAAAAAAAAAAAACAAACGTCCAGATTGTTTTGTTTCCTGCTATTTTTTCACAGTAGAAAAATGACTTGAGGTCGATGAACAGTTTACAGGTACTTCCACATCACGTCTATGACGCGGTCACAAGGCGTCTCCGATTGGCTCAGAATGCGTGAAGGAACACTCCCCCTCCCCTCTCGCTGTGTATGTATTTACCTTTACCCAATTAGCATCCAGCTATATATATATGTAAAGTCACACAGTAACCTAGTGCAAACTTTAAAGTGCAGTGTGTGGTGGGCTGGGTGTGTAAGGAAATGGGGTGATTGATTCCAGAGCTCTGGGGTAGAAGTTGTGTCTATTTGTATGTGTTCTTATATCCTTTTCGAGCACAGGAAAAAAAAATTGGTGACCATTTTAAATGATGTTTTGATGATTATTGTTGAAATTGATGATTATTGTTGAAATTGAAATAAAACTGAAATGTCTCACAGTTGTAAAGAAAGAAACAGTATCCATGTGATATAAACATGAAAATATGTTTTCATATTATCTGTTGATTACACTCATTTTCATATTGAAAAAATGCTTTTAACCATTTTTCCTCGATGTTCAAACTTTAAAGTGGGTCACTTTGACAGGAGGGTTAATACAGTCTAAACAGAACATCTATGCATTTCTGTTCATGCTACAGTAAGAGTTGTCCTAATGCGGTATTAATCAGGTTTTTAGAGTGGTTTTGGCTACTATTAGGTCTGACATGATAAAAACAGACAGATTAAAAGTATATTAGAAGATCAGATTTTACTGAGATGACTATGATGAATATGAACTCCAAATCCTCTGAGCCAAGGAAATATGTTCTTGTGTTTTTATTTATTTTTGATTCTTTGCTCTCAATTCCTGGACGCCAATGACAATAATGAACTGCTGTTACCGCTTTTTGTTTATTTGTTTTATACCCACTCTATGGATGTATAGAGTTTGGGTGTCTGTGAAAGTTTGTTAAACAAAAAAATTACTTTTTTCCCTCAAAAAATTAGGGCTGTTTTTTTTTCTTAGTTTTTTATCAGATCAATCACAGGGTTGGTTTTAATTCATTTTGATTGATTATTAAAACACTTGATGTCAGTTGACTGTTCTATCTCGAGTTTTCTTTTTTCACTCATACTTCACACAAACTACACAAAGAAAAAAAACATGCTAAAATTCCTTAAAAATTCCCAAAAATAAAATTCAGTACATATTCAAAAACTCTTCTAAATACAGAAAATGTATGTATGTGTGTGTGTATATATATATATATATATATATATATATATATATATATATATATACATACATACATACATAGTATATATGCAATTAGTATATTTATTATGAGTGTTCCATTTAATTGCATTAAAACCTTTGATGAGATTAATTGTGATGATGGATTAATTTAATTTTAAAATAAATAAAAGCATATTAGTGATTGTGAATGTTTTTATTGACAGTAAAAACCATCTTTTTTGGTGCAGTATTCCTTTTCCTGTTTATGTCTGAGGTCAGCTTTACTATGCTCAGTGTTTCTTTTACCTTACTTCAGTTTGGAAATACACAACATAAACTTCCTGTAACTAAATACATGAGTACATGCATAAATCCCATAAAGACCCAGTGCTACTTTTGTGGTCATTCCCACATGAAGTAGGATAACCAAGGCTTTATAAATCATTTGTGTAGGGAGAAGGGGTGGGATTAGATAAGATTAGACTTCTTATCACTCCTTTTTGAACAAACATCTCATTGTCTGTTGTTCTTTTTTGTTTGTTTGTTTGGTTTTGTTCAAAATATGTTACAAATGAAAAAAATGAATTGTCTCAAAACAATGTTTAAGTGCTTCATCACCATTTATTATAATATTATTTCAGTGAAAATCCTGTATTTTCCCCATATTGAATTTACTGAGCATGTAGCTGTTCATAAAACATTCAGATTTCAGTTGAGGTTTATTATAACAAAACAGAGAAAACTGAAGAAAAGCATTTTTTATTTAGTCACCTAGCATTTACTGAACATAAATATTGGATGTTCAGAGGTTCTGCAGTTACCATGGAAACTCCATTATATTCTACAACACTGAAACCCATAGAGTTGGATCAATGACAGTAGATGGACACACTGGGTATTTGTATATTTTGCTGAAAAGGTAATTATTTTTCTCTGTTTCTGTAATAGTAAACCTCAACTTCAACTGGAAAAAAGGCAAAATACACAGGATAATATTATAAGAAATAGTGATAAATAGTTAAGGAAGGTTAAATAGAGAGAAAAATTCATTTAGGAAGTGACATAAGAGTAGCTCTGGGTTTCTATGGGTTAAATGAAGGCTTAATAATATACAGCAACCTGGAAACTGTAGAGAACAGCGATGTTAATCTCCACCAGTGCCTGATCTTTCCACAGTGAAGAGGTCTTTCTGGTGTCTAAGGCCATCTTGGTAGCGACCTCCTGCACAAAAAAACAAACAAAAAAAAAACACTATGACATTTCACTGCTATCATGACTGTCATAAACATTAATGCTGGACAACCTTGACAGATTCTCACACTACTATGACATGAGTATGCAACCTTTGCAATCTAAAGAGCCATTTTAGGACAGAAATGGAAAAACAAAACTGTCTGGAGCCAAAAGAAACCCTCCTATCTTTCCTCAAAGTCATAACTGTTTAACCCTGTGAAGCCTGAACCATTAAATCATTGGGGGAAAAAAAATCCACTTCTTTGGAACTCAAGCCTTTATTGGTCCTTTATTCTTGAGCAGCATTTTGTAATCACTTTTTTATTTCATTTTGTAATAAATGTCGAAAATGTTTAAAACTTTGAAACTGGAGCCTTTATTGGTCCTTCTGAACAGTTAAAAGAGTTTCAATTTTGTATCGTATTTGATACACCGGGTCTCGATTAAATTTTATTGTTTTTTAACAATACGTTTCAAACAAATTGGTAATTCCTTTTCCAAAGTGTCAAAACCCTCCTTCCTCATTAATGGCAGTTTTGTACTGTCACTGGAAAGGCCTCTGGTGGATTACACCAGAGAAACAGTTTTAGTAGAGTTAGGTTTGACAATTGTTTTTAACAAATTTTTGGGTGCGGAATCCAAAACGGACATCATGTATCAAATACGATACATTTGTTGTAACAGGGCTAATAATTATTAACCTGACTCACATCATCTGGCTACGTTTTGCCAAACTACACTAGGCAATCATCTGAGTATCGTGTAGTTCAGGCTTTCTGAAAAACGAAGGAGTCAATCAGTGCCGGTTTGTGGGACTTCCCATGACTGGGCGGCGCTGATGCCTCTGTCATCTGTTTGGCACTAGGTTCCTCTTCAGCTTTTTTCCATTCCCTTGTGTTCAGAGTACTCTCCCTACCAAGTGAAGGCATTTCATACATATGCCAGAGGATTTTTCTGGAACATTTGACACTTAAGACCAGGTTATGTAAGCCGCTGGTCTACCAGTTTCCCATGGGGAAGTTCAAGGAATATCTGCTGGCTGTTGCCGATGTGGCCTTTTACCGTCAGAGTTTCCCTGCCCATACGACAAAGGTCATTTACAGACAAAGCAGCGGTGCATTTAGGTGCAGCCATACTGTCGCGTTTGTTTTGATGGTCTGCTCCAGTATGGCTCTTCTTCCTGCTGTCGCTCTGAGTCACGGCTTGAGTTCAACATGAGTGGCGTCAGTCAAGATGATGGACAGATTCTTCATCTAATCATATGCAAGGATTTTAGATAAGGCCCTTCCTTTGAAAACGGATTAGTTGTGGAAGGGTCCCAGATGGTATCATGATACCATCTGGCGACAGTCAAGTTAAATAATTATAGTACTTGTACACAAATATATATAATTTATTTTCTCTTCATACACTTATGCATGCTTTTCTTATTGATAGACGGGAGGTGGACTATGTGTACAAGCTAGTTAACTATATTATTATCAATTTTTATGTGCTTATTTTATATTATGAAATAGACCACACAAACCACACTCTGCACTATATCGTTGTCAACTAAAATGACATTGTGCCTTTCATCCTATTTATGATGTATAGGAGGTTTCATGTTTTTCTTTGTCCTGTTCATGTCTTATGTCGTGGTTGTGAGTGGGGGGGTGGGTGGGGGGGAGGGGGGGGGGGGGGGCTGTTTGTCTATTTTTGCTTGTCCCCTTGACTTGTTTGTGAAGTAGTATCAGATGTACTGTATGGCACAGAACAATTTTCCGCAAGAACAATAAAATAATTGTTCACTCCATCCATCTATCAATCAAATTTTTGGACTCTTTTTTTACAGATTTTTTTGTTGTTCATTTTCATAATTTTTTCCTCATTTGTTGCCAATTTTATTTTATTTTTTGCTCATTTTGGTCCTTTTTTGCACATCTATCTACCTTATTTGCACTTTTTTTCTTTCTTATCTACTTTTAACTGTGCAAAATTGATACCTTTTTGTTAAATTATTTTTTGTTTAATTAATTAATTAATTAATTAAATGCAGTTTATACACTGAATACAATAGCACTTTCAGGAGCTTTTAATCATCAAAAATACAGTTGAAATGTCTTTATGACTAAGCAGGAAATTAAGTTCTAGTCGTTGGGGGTAATGCCATCAGTCACAGTGCAACACAAATGTTATTTACCCAAACTGCTCTTTAGGGGGAAATGTAACACCTCACTTCTTTTGATTCAGCCAGATCACATTACACACTAAAGTTCAAACAACACTAAACAAGCAAATCACCCTCTTAACAAACTACAAACTGGAAGCATCATTTCCGTACTTCAGTTGTAAGACAAATGCACCAAAGTTGGCACCCGGGGGCCCTGGAGGGCTCTTCATATTTGGACAGCTTTTGCTCTACACTCAGATTTTGGGATGGGAAACCCTCTCTCCTCTAAACATGACGCAAGATCACAGACTTTATGATTGGCATAATTACACGCCATATTAACAAGGATTTTACATGCTCTAAAAGGCTTAAGAGGCCATGTAGCATTATAAATTGCAAAACAAGTAACATTCTATCCATTATATTTATGTACATACTTACTGCATTAATTACTGGCATTTCTTTAATTCATATAGAGTGCTCTGAAAAGGCACAAAGGAGCTTTAATTTTGCCTATTGCTGTTATGCTCTTCTCTCCTCAGCGTGCACCATCAGAAGAATAGCATTTTGATTGGGAACTTTGACAACAGCACATGCTCCCGTCTGCACAAAGCTTCAGCCAATCTGTGCCTGTGATCTTCAATTTTCTTCTCAATGAGGCGTTACTCTGTATTTTGGCAAAACAAACTAACCTCCAGAATGTTGTAGCGGGAGCTGTCGCAGAAGTCCCTGACACCGATCTCCGTGCCCATGTACCATCCGCTGAAGGGGCAGCAGGTGAACTCCAGCCCGCCAATCTCCAGTAGCATGTTGGAGACCGCCGGCAGGCTGTACCACTTCAGGTCCAGGTCATGGAACCACTCGTACCTAGGTAAGGCAAGGCCAGGCAGGTTTATTTATATAGCACGCTTCATGTACAAGACAATATAACAAAACGAACTTTTATTGTATCATTTTATTTTATTGTATTGTATTTATTTTATTATTATTATTATTTCTGTCATTGTGAGTGCCTGGGCTTTTATTTTGTTAAGTGGGTTCATGTCTCACTTTGTCTCGTTTTGCTTCCTGGAACACGGGTGTTTGTCACGCCTCCCTTTTGATATCGCCCAATGTGTCTCACCTGTTTAACTCCCTATTTAAGCCTCTCCTATTTCTTTGTCAAATCGTGAATTTGTCTGTCCTGGCACATCAAATGAGCAGTTTACATTACATTTTGCATACGCATTTATCCAAAGCGACTTACAATAGAGGACATCATATATAGCCTGTAGCATTAGCAGTTACAAGGTGGACAGGAAATATACACAACACTTTTACTTCACGTCTTGGTCTCTCTGGTTATTGATCTGTTTTTGTCCTTCGGTCTCCCCCTTGTCCTTTTTGTTTGTTCTCATCTGCCTCATGTTACCAGACGTGGAATCCTCAACTGACACAGAGTTTGCCTCCTGCTTGTCGGTGCCGTATTGGATTCAGGACTCATGTTATGACCCTCACATGTACACCGGTAACGTCTTTTGGCTAGATTACTGGTTCTGACCCTCATCTGTTTATTGACCTCGTCTCTGCCCTGTTCCCTAGTTGCTGCCTCGATTAACCCTTTCCTGGTGACCCCTGTTGAAGCAGCTTCCCCAGTACAGCATCTGAATTATTTTAATAAAGCTGTTCAAACTGTATTCTGGTCTGTGAGTCTTGCATGTGGATCCCATTTGTCTCTGGTTCTGTATCAGACAACTGTTTGTTTGTTTGAAATCTTTACTTCAAACATGTACAAAATGAAATTAAAACAAGTAAACAGTATTGCCCGGCACAACAAACCCCATTCCCCTTTCACACATTTCACCTGATTTGCCCTATCTCTTATCATTGTGAAAACACATTTTTGGTGACTGTGAACTTGACCTTTGACCTACATTCACCAATATTTAATGGGATCTATTCTGGACACCTGACAGCTTTCCTGAAAATTTCATAGAAATTGGTCCAGTAGTTTCTATGTAAACCTGCTTAAAAACAAACAGACAGGCAAACCAAACAAATTGACTCAAAATCAATACCCCTGTCCCCATCGGGGGGGTGGGGTAATCAAGCAACAAAACATCAATAATGATTAGACTTAAGTTTTAAAAAAAGAAAAGATACAGACACACACACACACACACACACACACACACGTAATACATTAAAATGAATGAAATTAAACATGCTCAAAAAAGAGGTAGGAAGAAGTAAAAACTTACAAATTCCTACCCTCAATCTTTATTCTCTATGAGCGCACTCGGAAAAACTCAGGAAACAACAGTAACTCCATGATGAATGAGGGTCAAAGGATAACGAAAAGCATCATGGGTAGCTTCCTCATAGCCAATGGGACACTACGTACAGTACGTATGTGACGTATTTACATAGTGTATATTACATAGTTACATATAGTAATGTACTATATGTCTCTGAGGGTTCAGTCTCCTTTAATAAATAGAATTTTCTTTCATATTCAGAGATGAAAAATTGAGGTAAAGGTTTTTCGTTACTTGGATCATTCGTTAGCTGGGTTTTTCGTAAGTAGAGGTACCATTGTATTTTTTCACTGACAGAGAAGGAATTGAGATACACAAACAAACAAAACTGCATTCACGGATTTTCGTGTAAAGTTAATGGTAAAATGGAGCTGGTTTTGCACATTTTTTAAAATGTATTTTGAATATTCATTAAACAGTTGTATTCTGTGCTCCACATTTTTTACATTTTTATTATATCATTGTATAGTATTGTTTACTGTTTTAGCAGAGCTGTAGGAGAACTGCCCCCCCCCACCCCCACCCCCAAACATGTGTTCTTCCCTCTGATGCCCCTACTCCCGACCCTATCCATCCTGGTCATAAATAGAGAACCTCAGCATCTTTATCTCTGCCTCCTCCATTCATTTGAGAATTGCCACTAAACTTGCCCTGGCTCTTTATGGGATAATAAGACATGAGGCTCTTTTCACTTTGCACAGGAACAGATGCTTTTATCACTATCACTACTTTAATCAGAGCCTTTTTACACAAGTATCTGTACTGAAGTAAAGCTGATGCATTTCCACAACCACACATGACCACATGTGTGTGATGGACTTAGACCTACATTTTAAAAGGTAGTCACAAAATCAACCTACTATCACTTTAAGAACGTCCATCCATCCATTTTATGAACCTGCTTTATCCTCACTAGGGTCATGAGGGTCACATGGAGCCTATCCCAGCCATTTCAGGGGAGGGTTGAATTTTGAAAAGCTTTCATTCGATACCTGAATACTATACAATTTTGGTCCCCATAAGTGTTAGAGGTCCCGATGGCATGACAGTGTAAACATAGCAACATCCCCAGAAAGACACACACACACACACACACACAATGATATTCCTTTATTAGTCCCATGAGGGGAAAGTTCAAGATTACAGTAGTAAGATTAAATAGTAATCATTTCTATAAATAAGTAACTCTATATACAATATACAGTTTTACAAATCGTTTTTTATTGCTATTATTTTTAAAATAAATAAAAAACATACACACATAATAGGCTACATACGAAGAGACTTAACTATTGATTGAAAATCATACATTCAGAAGGTGTCACCACAGACATGACAGGAGTTAAAGGGTTAATGTCGGGAGAAGGAGCCAAAAGTTGTCCGAAAAATAAATGTCACGTAAAAACTACTCATTATTTGCACCATATTTAGAAAAAGACACACAATGTCCCAGTGTGATAGAAACTGTGAGTGTTGCCAAAACAAACATTAACACAGAGAAACCATTTCTGACACCTTTTTCTGTGCTGGACAAAGCAGGCAGGACCTCAATCTACCTTCTATTACTCACTCCGTGCACCCTCCAGGGGGATTGATAACATTGCTTTCAGTGCAGAGCTCGCCCTAATCTCATGTAATGATGAAGCGCCGTCGGTGCCAAGCTGCTGCCGGAGCCGAGGGCCGGGAAGTGCAGGGAGTGGAGCAAGAGATGCCAATATTCATGCAGTCTGGCGGGGATATCGGTGTGCCAAGGGACCGAAATGTTCTGCGCAGCGTGTCGAGATGGAGTGATGTCTGCCTGTGCATCATCAAACCCACTGGACCCAATTCTTTACTATGATTATAGGTATTATTGTGATGCAGCCCATTTTAACCCAAAAAGACCCAGTGGTACTTTTGCGGCACTATTTTTCTCACTATACTGGACCTTTGTTTTTTGTACCCCCTGCCCTGCTAGGGTTGGGTACCAAAAGTCAGTATACGTACAGAACTGGGGCAAACATTAAGCGTAGTAACTAGACCAAAAAGTTAATGTGAATTTCAGAACCACACATATATGCAGCTGTTTAATTACATCCTCTGTCCACTGTTAACAGAAGTGCATACACACACACACACACACACACACACACACACACACACACACACACACACACACACACACAGCAGCTGCAGACGACATCAACATGTCAGAGGCAAAAAGGTTGAACGTGCGGTTACAGTTCACAAGAACATCCAGATTTTTCCAAATGCAACAGGTGTGGAAAGACATTTACATGTAAGGGCGGAAATACATCTAATTTAATGAAGCACTTGGTGACACAGTGTTTACGTTAAAGAAGAAACTGCACCATGTTTGACAGAGAGAGAGAGACAGAGAAACAGAGACACACAGACAGAGAGAGGGAGAGAAAGACAGACACAGAGAGAGACACAGACAGAGAGAGATAGACACACAGACAAAGAGAGAGAGAGAGACACACACACACACACAGAGAGAGAGAGAAAGACAGACACACAGAGAGAGAGAGACAGAGAGAGAGAGAGAGAGAGAGAGAGAGAGAGAGAGAGAGAGAGAGAGAGACACACAGACAGTGAGAGAGAGAGAGACACACACACAGACAGAGAGAGAGAGAGAGAGAGAGAGACAGAGAGAGAGACAGACAGACAGTGAGAGAGACAGGCAGACAGATATGGAGAGAGAGAGAAAGAGAGAGACAAACAGAGAGACAAACAGAGAGACAAACAGAGAGACAAACAGAGAGAGAGAGGGAGAGAAGTGAAGTACTGAATTATTACTGTATTAGTTCACATTCACACCTATGGGTAATTTAGATTAACCCATTAACCTATCAGTGCATGTGTTTGGATGGTGGGAGGGAACTGGAGTACCTGGAGAAAACCCACGCAGACATGAGGAGAACATGTGAACTGAACAGAAAGGACTTTCAAAATATGTATAGTTGTAAAGTCATGTCAGTGACAC
The DNA here is from genome assembly GCA_020466265.1 of Siphamia tubifer. Classification (NCBI taxonomy): domain Eukaryota; kingdom Metazoa; phylum Chordata; class Actinopteri; order Kurtiformes; family Apogonidae; genus Siphamia; species Siphamia tubifer. Next base: position 45,346,368 of record CM035791.1, on the reverse strand, counting down.
TTTAAAGCTTCAGACCAGCTACTGTGGAGATACTAGACCATGACAATGACAGCATAAGTCATTTTAATGCAGAACACAAATATTACTGATTAACTGCTACATGTAAATTCGTGAACTAATGACATGACATGGTCCAGCCATTATATCCATCTAAAATATGTCTATATTTTGGGGTTTTTTTTAGTCAAAATCATGTATTTTCCCATATTGAATTTTCTGAAGGTGTAGACTTTCATAAAAAAAAATAGAAGAGCACTCAGAGAACACAGACTCCACCAAGGCAGATCACCCCCCCCCCCCTCCAGAAAGACACTCATGTCTACCCCTCCCCCACCACCACAAATCACCACCAATTTTCTTTTTTTATCACTTGTTCCTTGTGCCAGTATCAACATTTCCAGAAATGTTCAGTCAAATCCGTCCATAGGTTTTTGAGTTACCTTTCTGCAAATCACACACATGCCAACCCCCCCCCCCCCCCCCCCCACCACCACCACCACACAACCTGCACTGATCAAGACCACAATGTAATAATTATTAATGAATTTCCTTGTTCCTATATCACCATTTCCTGAACTTTTCACCCAAGTCCATCCATAGGTTTTTGAGTAATGTTGCTAACGAACAGAAACAAACACACCTCTACCAGTTTTATATATTCAGTTAAAACCATTTCAGTCCAAACTGGCCCAATCTCCCAATAGTAAAGAATCATTCAAAAAAAAAAATCCTGGATCCAGACAGTGATCCAGATCCCCCCCCAAAATCAAATCACTTGTTGCTTTTGTCATTCCAGACATTCTGTGACAATTTTGTTGAAAAACATTGATAACATAACTATAGAATAGTCTTTATTGTCGGTAAGTTTTACACACTTTAACATGTATTGTACACACTGAAATGTGTCCTATGCATTTAACCCATCACTAGGGATTAAGTGCCTTGCTCAAGGACACTTCAGCCACCAATGCTGAACCGCCAACCCTTCAGTCAATGGACAACCCGCTCTTCCAACTGAGCCACAGCAGCCCCATAACTTTGCGAGTTATGTTGCTAACAGACAGATGAACAGACAAACTAACCCCAATGATTACATAACTTGCACTGGCGGAGGTAACAAACAAACAAACAAACACACAAACACACACACTGCCGGCGAAAACTCAGATTAGAACTGCACAATATATTATTTGAGCATCGCTATTGCAGTACATGTGTGTGCAATAGTCACATCGCACATCCTGTAATGTAGGAGGGCAAATTAACTCAACATGTTCTCATCTAACTTCAAGAGTACCTGACACACACTCCATGCAGAGATCCACCAATCACACTCATTCTTAATCAGTTTGGAGTGATTCACTGGTAACAATATTGAAAAATGACCAACGAACAAGAGAGAATCAGCCTAAATGAAGACTTGGTGCCAAAAAGAAAATCAACATCAGTTATCTGGAATTATTTTGGCAACAAAAAGGATGACATTGAAGCATGTGTTCTGTGTTGACAGTGTCTTGCACCCTGTTGCCACAACAATGGGAAACACGACTAATTAGTTTGACCGTTTATGTCAGCACCACACAGCATTGTCAGTTTTTTTCAATACCATCCCACCCTAACTCACATTAAACTTAAAGGAGACCTAGTATACTCAGTTTTAACTATTTTTTTAAACATTATGCCATCTTAACTTATCTTATTATATCTTATATTAATGATGCCTTCAAGCTGCTGCTTAAGGTCCCTCGATGGACAAGTGGTAGCCAGCTGTTTGTGGAAAATGATGTAATTACACTGAATTCCAGCATTAGAAATGTCAGTGAATTTATAATGAGACTCATGACTCAGAAATTTTTTTCAGAAGAGTTTTTGTTGACACAGTAGCATCAGATACAACTCTCCACTTTGGAGAGGATGCTTATATACACAATAATTGCAATGTATTTTTCTTATTTGTCTTTCTGTTTGTTCTTATTGTTTTTATGGACCAGTTTTTGAGTCTGGAATAAAGTTTGACTGACTGACTTATATTATTTTATCTTATCTTATGAGAAGTTATTAAATATTTCCATCAATAAATGTTTGGGCCTTCATGGGTTAAGAATATTGTGCCTTTTTGTACATCAGCAACCAACACACGAATATTGTCTAAGGTATTTTCTTAAAAAGCAAAGTGAAGTGACTTAATAAAAACAAACAGCAGAAAACTTCAAACCTCACTAACAAGCCCCATGGTTACCACAAAAGCTGGCATCACAACAGACATAGAATAGAAGACTCTGTTTTCTGGGAATAATCAGCACAGTTGGATTGCATTGCTAACCTATCAGACTCCTTGGCTTAAAAGTGCCCCATTGTTTCAGAAGTGTTGTTAAAGCGTGTGCGAGTGGGCGCATGTCTTTTGTGCGCCGGCCCCCGTGTTCCTGTTCGTGCTACATTCTGTATATTTTATTCAAGCTTCAGAGGGAAAAAGACCAAACTCACTTTGGGTGTGTGATGGGCACCTCCAGGACGAGGTCTTCGGGGATCTCAAACAGTTCAGGATCATTTCCGTTGGATTGCAGCAGCAGAGGCAGAACATCAAAACGCCCCTTCGGAGCTTTCCATCCCAGCTGCATGCAGATCTAGAAGCATCCAAATGAGCTCAGTACCAAATGAAGGCTTTCCCCAGCATAAAGATTTGCAACACAGTGCTAGGACTTAAAATAGAGATTTTCAAAGTGTGGGATAGTGAGCCTCCCCTAAGACTGTAGAGGACCAAAAGTGCTAACATTAAATAAATAAATACATCATTAAATAAGTCATTAAAAGTGTCATTATTTCATTAAAATACCAAATCATTTGGGGTAAAACATATTATTTTTTAATTCATTCATTATTTCATGGTTCTTGTGTTGCAGTGGATGATGAATCTATTTTATCTGTCAACCTTGCCCATCAATAATGTAATTTATTATGTTATTGGCCAGTTACTATGGAGGACAAAGTGCCAAAATTAAATAAATACATCATTAAATCCTAAATATGTCACTAGTTAATTAAAATTGGAATTAATTACATAAATCTGTTCTTAAAAGTGTCATCGATTCATTAAAATACCAATTCATTGGAGATAAAAACAAAACAAAACAAACAAACATATTATTATTCGACTAATTAATTCATTATTTCGTGGTCCTTGTGTTGTAGTGGATCATGAATTTATTTTATCTGTCAACCTCATCCATCAAAGTCAGTGGGCGGGGCTAACATGAACCTAGTCAAATCCACTTCATTGGGAGTGTCGGAGTGAAAGTCTAGATTTTTAGCAGTTGTCAATAAAGTTTAGTTTCCTAAAGTATTCAAACAAATGTAGGGGTTAAAGGTCACTCAGTATGTGGGAATATATTCCCAAGCTCTGCATCAATCCTTTATGTGACTGGACAGGATGTGCAGGGGAACCAATCAGCTGTTAAGACCCGCCCACTGACACACAATTTGAAGGCGACTTAAAAAAAATAAAAAATTCAAACGTATACCTCAGTTAGTTCCACATTAGCAGGATCTCCAAGGACATGTCCGTCAGGCTGTTTATAACCTGCATAGCGAATCAGCTGACTGTTCCACACCCGGAAGTCGTGTTTACCGTCTGTTCTTTGAGGGAAAATGGTAATGGCTGACCTGCAAAAACAAAACAAATTTCAATTTCAACAAACAAAACAAACATCTCCAATTTCCAGTAAATTCTGTGTTAATACAACCTTTGAATAGTGTAGTGATAGTAATTGCTAAGTACTGCTACTAGGCTAATGCGGTGATACTAATAACACTGGTCTACAAGTCAAATGCTTCTGGAATAAAACTAATATAAAATGTTCCCACGTGTGTTAGTGATAAAGAAAACTCAAGTCTTAAATGCTGGTTGGCTCAAGTTTCCAAGATAAGTCTGGGGTCAAAATGTGAAATTCTTAGAATGAACAAGAAAATAGGTTTTAGTCCAAAGGAATATTGGTCTCAGATCTACTTCAAAACATTGTCTGCACATTATGATCCATTCACTTTACAGGTTCTTTCTAGTGGAATATTTACTAATCCATTGTATACATGTACATAAACCAGCATATATGTGGAATAACACACCATCATATATATTAAAAACATGAGATAACCAGCACTAAAGTAATTTTTTCTGATTCATCTGATGAAAGTATGTAAGATTTAGCCCATTTAATGTGTGAAGAAGATACTTTCAAAAAACAAAACTGTAGAGCAGTATTAGAATACATTTTATTTCTAAAGAACTTTAGATTTCAAATCAAATCTCAAAGTGCACAGTGAAAGATAAAAACAAATAACAAATTCAACACTTAAATTAAAATAGGACTAGTTTTGTCCAAATACTAGAAAGTCAAATAAAATAATACCATTAACAAACACACTATGATTTAGGATCATTATTACATAATGCACTATACTACTATTACTATGCAACTGCATTTTGAAATAATCTTCTGAAAATGTAATAACTTATTACATAATGTAGCAAAATTTATTAAAATGTGGTTTTATTACAAAATGAAATTTAAAAAATATATATTAAATTTTGGACATTCATCACAAAATCCACCGTTACTACACAATGCGGCTCAACAATTTTCTGAACAACCAAATTTTTTTTTTCAAATATCAATTTCCATGTATGACTTTCAATTTTGTATCATATTTGATACATTGTGTCTCAATGCTCAAATATTATAGATCAATACTTTACTTTATTGATCCCTTCACTGGAAAATCTTGGTTGCGACAGCAGCAGAACAGTGCCATCCAAGGCTCCATGAATTACAGTTACAGAATGCAAGCCCGTAAATAAAACATGCTAAGACATTACACAGTATAGACACAGTACATGTGGTCACATGACACAACTCTTTCAATGGATTCAGGGAAACAGGGAACAGGGAAAAAACTCAGGGTTCAGGGGCAGTCTTAGATGGGATGTGGGGTAATGGACAGAAATAATCTATGTAGTGCAGGTGTCAAACATGCGGCCCGGGGGCCAAAATTGGCCCACCAATGGGATGAATTTGTGAAATGCTGAAATTACAGAGAACATATTAATAATTAAGGAAGTTAAAACTGTTTGATGTCAATTCAATCTGAAATGGATCAATCATAATCATAATAAACAATAAATTATGATAAACGCAAATGCCCTTATTTGTTTTAGTGTAAAAAAAAAGGAATAAATTAATAAAAAAAGACTACCTTGTGTGAATAACCTGAATTGTATGTGGACTTTTACCAATATTCTGAATGTTACTAAATGTGTGTATTTGTAAGTCCACCATTATCTTTAAGTTGTGATGCGCATGTATAAATGATAAACTAAAGCACAATATTGATAATATTTCACTTATTTTTCCCAATATTTGTTCGTGTTATGTTCATGTACAGTTCTTACATGTAAATATTTTTATGATGGAATTTTACTATTTTTGCTCAAAAACAGAGAAAACTTTGGAGTTAATATTATTTATCTGTTTTTTTTAAAAAATATTATATTGGTCTCCCTCACTGTATACCATATTAGGCTGAATGTTGCCCCTGAACTAAATGAGTTTGACACCCTTGATGTACTGCAAGTCCTTGGAAATGTTCACTGTGTGGGAGCATTACTATGATTATTTTTGAACAAACTAAAACATAATATAACTTATCACTGCTATCATGAATGTCATCAACATTAATGCGGGTTAACCTTGACAGAATATCACACTACTACACCATGGGTCTGCAACCTTTATGATCTAAGGGAATAGAAAAACAAAACTGTCTGGAGCCAAAAGAAACCCTTCTATCTTTCCTCAAAGCCATAACTGTTTTAATCGTGTATTGTCATTAAATCATTGGGAGAAAATTTCAGATCTTTGAAATTCAAGCCTTTATTGGTCTTCTCTGAACAGTCCAAAACGTTTTTTTTTCCTATATCAATTTCCCTATACTGCATTTTCCGGAATGTAAGTCGCACTGGAGTACAAGTCGCATTTTTGGAGGAAATGTATTTGATAAAGTCCAACACCACGGAGAGACATTTCATCTTGAAAGGCAATTTAAAAGAAAAATAGAGTCGAGAACAACAGGCCGAATACTGTAGGTGTTCTGTATGCTAACTTAGCACATTAAGCTAATGCTACATGACGCATAAACAACAAACTGAGAACGTACCTGGTATTTTAACAGTTATTCAGATAACTATAGCATAAAAGAACTACTACTATTGAGCTGAAAGCGCCGAAAAAGTAGCTGAAGTGGAAATCGAAAATGACCGGACATTGTCGGGGTTTTTTCGGTAATTTACGATTCCATTTAAGATCCTTTCCGAGTCAGTTTCAGCTCATTTGTCGGGGTTTTTCGGCCGTTTTCGGTCATTTCCGGTGATTAGTGGCACCCGCTTTTAGCCCGCGATTACCTTTTTTGTTTTCTTCATTCCATTCAGAGTAACCTCTGTTTTTATTTGTCAGTCCCTTACAACTTTCTCACTCACTCCAAACTTCTTTCAACTGATCGATTACCGCTTTCAGCTGCATATTTCACTACTTGCAGCTTGTAATATGCATAATATGATTTTCTTCTCGATGTCATTTTTGTTCAGTCCTTCTCAGTTGTTTTTAGAAGTTACCGCTAATGTTGAAATTATAATTTTTTAGAGGTACAGAAATAGCAAGTACAGATACACAGACCTAGAGCGCCCTCTTGAGGTTGTCAGTGTGAAAATAACATGCAAAATTATATAATAATGTGTTAATAATTTCACGTCGCTCCCCTGGTCAAACTATTAAAAAAAACTGCGATTTATATTCCATAAAATACGGTAAAGGTTTCCATTTTGTATCATATTGGATACTGTACATCGGATCTCAGTGCTTAAATCATTATTTTTGAACAAACAAAAACAAACTTAGCATAACACAAACTGCTTTATAAATAAAATGTATGATTTTTTTTCTTAGTATACTGTTTTATACTGTTTTTTTGGGAGGGAGGGGGCAATTTTTATACCATTTTCATCTCTTTTTTATTGTATATTATATGCCTGCTGTCTTGTGGAGCTGCCAAACTGATTTTCACAGTAAATGTCGTTGAGTGAGTGTGTCTACAGTGACAATAAAGGATTCTATCTATTAAGTTAAGAATTCATTCAAGACGATGAACAATGACGCTCACAAATGCCAGGATATGTCATTTACAAAAGGGCATATTCAATTAAGTTGTATCCAAGGACTGGTATCACGGTCAGGCTACCTTTGGCCTGATTTACATGCCAGTGGTGTTTTAATGCCACGGTCTGGTAAAAGTGTTAATGCTGCTAAGCTGGTTTTAAGTCGCTGTGGAAAGTGGGAGAGCAGCTGGTGTAAATCCGGGCCAATGGTGATGATAAGAGTCTACATTGACAGGAAACACAAAAATATCATCTGTCAGAGAGGTTTAGGTGATGTAAACTTTATGATGATGTAACTGTGGAGACAAGATATTACACATCACATGTCTGTCAGCCTGCAACACACTGATTTAACCAGAAAAAAAGGCTGAATTTAATTAAAATTATGCTTGTGGGGGGCATACCGTGTGCAAAGAATAGTGCAAATAATTCCTACTTTATAACACTGGTCTACAAATCAAATGCTTCTGGAATAAAACAAATGAAATTTGACCATGTGCATTACTGATAAGATTAGATTAGATTAGATTTAGATTTATTGGTCCCCGTAGGGAAAAGATAAAGAAAGCAAGTTTTAAATGCTGGTTGACTCAAGTTTCCAAGAGGGGTCAAAATGTTTTGTTAATTTTTGTTCATTTTATTGATTATTTTGGTCATTTTATGGATTATTTCAGTCACTTCTGGTCATCTTTAACACTGTCCAATAACACTGGTCTAACATATATACACATTATTTTAATGTATGTTGATTTTTTTATCTGGCTGCGTCCAGTTTTGGTCATGGAGAGACCAAAACTAATGAAATTTAATTTGGATATGTTGCTGTGATACAACAAATGACAAAATTCTTCAAATTCTGAATCACACACACTAGGGCATTAACGACATTAAAGACTAGGCATTAACATTATTTTAGTACATTTAATGCATGAAGGAGATACTTTCTAAAAAATTGCAAACAATGTCACGTTTCAACTGTATTATCTTATGTATTTGTGGTAAAGGAAGGCGTGATGTCACACTGTCGCTTATCAACATGTGTATCTGGAGCCGTCCCTTGGGAAAGCCAGGCTAAATGCAGTAATGAGTGAAGAGCCATCCATCATCTGAGAAGTAAATAGAAGGTGTCACATGTGATTATGACTTGGCAGAAAGCAAGCGAGCGCCACGCAGGTCTGACAAATGACTGCTTGTTAGTGAGGTCTGTCGCCTCGCCACCAGGGCAGCGATTGGGGCCGAGACAGTGACAGATAGACAGGCAGCAGATAGTGTCAGAAACTGTGCTAAGAGACAAAACACACACACACACACACATTGACAGATGGGACAGCGGGTCAAGTCAGGGTACAGGGAGATGGAAAGGGGTGATGAGATACATGAAGTGACAGATGGAGGTGGAGACGAGTGTAGTAGAGGCTGAGCAAAAGGAAACGTCAGCCTACCCAAGGAGGAGCAGAGGAATGTGCGTGTGAATTTTACCTCAGGTTGCCTTTGTTAGTGGCGTACTTGATGTGGTTACAGATGTAGTTGTACATTCCATGCGCTGTTGTGCAGTCTCTTGCATCAAAAACCTGAAAAAAAGTCAGCCACATGCATTAACCCTTTGGTACATCAATTAATAATAGTAATAATAATAATAAAAGTAAGAACAAAAATAAATAAATAGTAATAAGATTTCTATATTTTGGCAGTATATATTATCCCTAGTGGATCATTATTCAAAAAGCTAAAAATACTCACAATATATGACATAAACAGATTACAAATTAGTCTGTTAATGTATAAGATAATACAGTATTTTCTACACTATAAAGGTGCACTGGAGTATAAGGCACACTGTCAATGAAATATTTATTTTAGACGTTTTGTTTTTCATATACAAGCCACACTGGACAATAAGGTCTATTAAATGAAGTCAAAATTATTAGATAAAAAGTCCAAATTATGAGATAAAATGTCAAAATTATGAAATAAGGTCAAAATCGTGAGATAGAAAGTCAAAATTATCAAATAAAAGTCAAAATCACAAGATAAAAAGTCAAAATTCCAAGTCCTGAAGCACAACCACAATTAATCCATATACAAGACACACACTCTCGTTTCTGGAGAAAATGAAAGTCTTTTAAATGCGCCTTATAGCCTGGAAAATACAGCTAATTAAATGTCCCTGACTTCCTGAAATGTCATCATTCAATTTTATTTATTTATTTAAACAGGTTAAAACAAAACAAAAATAAATAAAACAGACAAAGTGTTTCAACAGAAATTAAAGAGAACCAACACACAATGTATTCAATAACAATGAAGAACACAGTAATATTAATGAAATAACCATGGAATGACACCTTTAAGACTGAAAAGTGTGTGTCTTCATAGCTGTGTGTACAGTAGCCTATGTTAGCCAACTGGTACTGCACAGCAAACAAATACACATGCGTGGCTAGACCCAAAAACCTCGGTCTGCCTCTCACTCTATCACCCCGGAAGCCTCCTTTGAGCTGGCCAATTAGAGTTTTTTGAGCTGGAAATCATTTAAAGCTACTCTATAGGTGCTGAAACGTCACATAATGATATTTAAAACTATGTCTCTGTTTAATAATTGTAATTAATAGGTCTCCTTTAAACTTGCAGGTTTTCAGTTGTTCACTGCAGTTGTTCCACACATTAACTCACTCACACTAATTAGTGTGTTTTTGAGTTGGTACGTACAGGCTGTTTTTTGAAAATATAAATTCCCCTCAGACTGTGTTTGTTTTTCCTTCACTTGAAATAACCTTTGGACACTTTGTGCTAACGGACTTTGATTTGCTTTGTGCATTATTTGAATTGTTTTGAGGTCGACCAAATCCTTGAATTTTAATACCTTTAGTTTGATGGTTTTCTATAGGTGCTTTTATTTACAATCCTTATTGCTCTTTTTTGAAGTCTGAATATTGTTTCCGTGTTTATTTTGTATGCGTTCCCCCACACTTCCACACAGCAGGTCATGAAGGGGAGAATGAAGAAACAGAATAATGTGTATAGTGATAACTGGTGTAGAAGATACTATTTTTTTTTACCATGACACCTTATTATTAAACTCAAATATCTACAACCACAACACACAATAAAGTTATTACTTAAGGCCAATTAATGCGAAATCAAACCAACAACAATTTACAATTATGTCCATGGGCACTAACATTTAGAATAACTTAATACTTATTAAATTATGTCCCTCCTTTACTATTTTCAAAAGTCATACTAAAGCTGCTTTTATAAATACCACCACAGTTTCCTTGTTTGTCATTTCTGTTTGAAGTCTATACTTAATTCATGTCCATGTGTCATTCTAAATAATAGTAAATTCTTTTTTTTTAATGTTTTATTGTATTGTTTTATTTACTTTAAGCAATTTTTTGTTTATTTGATTCATTTGAAGTGTTTATTAATTTGGGAGGATCTATAGAAGCAGATTAAGCTTTTGGCCTCCCTTGTACTGTTGTATTTTATTTGTATTTATTAAATTAGAGTTCCCAAGCATTTTGTCATTTTACAAATTCATATTATTTTACAACACAGTATCACTTTATGTTAAAGAAGGCAAAAACATCTTTTATATCAGCCTATTTTCAGGGGCTGCTTTTGAGCCTTCATTTTTATTTATTTTTTTATGTCACATCTTATTATGGCAGATGTTAGTGTCTGTAACACAACTTGTACTACTTGTACAAACCAGGCCTATTTGTTTTTCTACATTGATAAGAGTATTACAATGAATTGCGAAAATGTGCATTTAAACTGCAATTAATCACGAGTTAATAGTGCATTTATGTAATTAATCACGATTAAATATTTTAATGGAGTGAAAGTACCCATATATATATTTTCCCTCTATATTTTTTTGTACTTTTGGGCTTCTGTGGGAGGAAAAGCCCAAGGTTAAGGTGATTTTTTTTTTACCTGCAGTTTGGACCACTGGATCCTTCCGACACACCGGGCAGCGTTTCTCCAGGCATGTTTGGCTCCATAAATTAATTCTGTGTCCTTCAGCTGGTAAGTTCCTGAAGCTTCAATTTCCTTGGTCACCTCCTCCAGTCTGTCTACATGAGCCTTGGAGCCAAACCTGGACACAGAACATGTATACACAGGCAAGAGATTAGAAGTAATATAATCAAACACTATCTGCTCCCTTTAGATCAATTCTATCTGCCTTGACCTGTCACATTAACTGGGACCATGCATAATGGAATAGTTATGCTAATAATATTATGAGCATGCTACAAATAAAAAACAGAATGTCAATTGTGATCTATATTTATGTCAATAATCCTGCATTTACTTCAGTAACTCCAAAAGTAAAAACACTAAAAGCAGACACAAGCCAACTAACAGCATTATCTAGCTTGTTTTCAAGATGGCTAAAGCCTCTGATGATGTGAAATAATCAAATATAATCACATTTATGCAAAAAGAAAGTAATAAAAGACTATATTATACTCGTACAGCCTGCTTACTAAGGTATAAACATAATAAAGTACAAAGAGAATTCAGTTTCAGGTCTTCTTCAATGCACAGTAAGCTACATAACTAGCTTGCAATATTTATCCCCCCCTATCAAAACACAAACACACACACACACACACACACACACACACACACACACACACACGTATATATATTTGTGAAAATATGTCATGTTCTGATAATGAATGCTTATTAAATTAGTGATATAAAACATTACAAATAAAAGGGAGGCAAAATAAATAAAGTCTAATGCTAATGTAGCTGTACCATTAGCTAAATAAGCTAGCTCATGATCAATATAGCTGTTAAACATCTAACTAAAGCATTTTAAAGGTTAATAGACTGAAAAAAATATAAATCTCACCAAGTGCATTTTTGTCATTTCTAGTCCAAGTATTTCATCACACTTGAAATAAAACATACTCACCTGAAGATACATTTTTCTGTGAGATTTTAGAACTGATCTTTAGACAAGAGATGTGTAAAACTTTATTTCAGGAAATGTTACCAAGATCATTTTCACTTGTTCGATTCACAGATTTTTTATTCTTAATAATAATAATAATAATAATAATAATAATAAAAACTATGTATTTGTGCCGATTTCCCTTTTTTCCGAATTAAAGCAGATTTTTTTATTCATATTTTAAATCTGTATTAATTATGGAAGTCTCACAACATCCATAATGTTTACGTACACTATGAGGTGGCGGCTTTTAACCAAACCTGTCCAGGCTTTCTGCCTTTACCCGCACCTTTACTGTTTTTAGTCATTTGGTTTTTTCCTTTATCATTGTTATTGTATTGTTATTTTATTTGCAAATTGTCAATAAAATCAATCAAACAATAATAATAATTTTTAAAAAAAGTTTAAATCTGTAGATTATTCTGGTCACCAGTGGTCACCAGTTTGGGTCTTTATGGGTTAAGGACAGTTAAATATAGATGGAAAATGTATTTGGAAAGTGTCACAAATGACACACTGGGTTGTTATGGGTTAAATGCTGAAACTGCTGCCCCAAGTTCAATAAAAAAAAAAAAAATTCCTTTAGTTTCCAGGCCTTTAAACTTTATATCGGACTATAGCTAACAAGTATAAAGTAGACTATTACGACCTACAGCCATATTAATACAACTCAATAAAGTCACATTGGCTCGTAATAATACACAGAAAATACATTTGTTCAATTTCATTGCAATTTCACTGTCAAATATGTTGCTTCTTTGCTTTTCTCCTCTGTGTTTACTCTGCAGAGCTACAGAGTGATTGCCTTTTGATAGAAGTGTAATGCTGAACTATAAAGTCGGTGGACACTGTTTGGTTCTGACCTTGTCTGGTTTTTTACTCATTACAAAAAAACACCAAGACTTGCACTTGGTTAATTTACTTTCAATCTGTGCTTCTTTGCTTCTGCCTCTGTATGTTTACTCTGCACAAGTAGGACTGGCTTGCCTTTTGATGGAGGTGTAGTACTGGTCTATGAAGTCGGTTGCCAGTGGAAGAAGCTCCTCTTTGGTTCGGACTTCGTCTGGTTTGCGGACTTGGTTTGGCATAATCATGGAGCCGGTGCACACATTTTCGGTACACATCGGCATCTGAAAACACAAAAGAGTTGCCCTGTTTACATGAGAGTTTTTATTCCTGTTTAATTCTGGATGAAGGTTAATTCCTCTTTAAGATGAACCATGTAAACACCCGATTCCAGTTGAAAATGATCATTCCAAATTAAACTTGATTTTGAATAAAGTCACTTAATTCTGAATTGGATAATTCCCCTGACATGGGAACTGTTAATTCCTCTTTGATTTGATTTGAATGATTTATTTTGAACATGTGCAAAGTGCAACAATAATCAATACAGCAATAATAATAATAATAACAATGACATGTCCGAAAAGGAGTTGGATGAAGCATAAGCTTATTTAATCCTACCCCTTCTTCACTTCCCCAATAACCTAAATTCATCTTATAGCAATATAGTGCATAGTACAAAAGATGATGATAATAATAAAAATAACATTAGCTACGTTTCCCTTACAGTTTTTATAGCCATATTCACATTTTGCAAATTTCCAAGGGTAATGGAAACGCAGCTACTATCAGGTTGATGGACCATCTGAGAATCTGAAGCTAACAGCAGTGAAATCTCGTGGGATGATATTTCACGAGAGTTCCGACACTCCTACCTAGAACAACCGTCAATGGAAACACGTTCAAAGTGCAAATATACTTTGTCGAAATTTTAAGAATATTGATATTGTTTTGCGAATGGAAACGCTGCCATTGTGACGGTGCGGCATTAACGCGCCTTCAACTCCTGTGCCCCGTATGTGGTTTTTTTCCCTCGTCTTTTTTTCTTATAAATATGTCGCGTGTGTGAAGCGCGACTCTTCCGCACTGTTTAAACTGGACCTTATACACAGACACTTCCTGGTGATGGGCGCGTGCACACACACACACATGCATACACTTACCTGCTACTGAACTAGATCAAACCAAAGCACCTCCTCATCAGCTGTTAAATACCCAGAATTCGCGCGTTTCAACAGGACACATGACTACGGACTGAACCATTACTGATAAAATATGAACATTCATACATTTGGTTGTTTTTTTCCCCCTGTGTTTGTGTTAAGTCTATAGAAGGTCATTTGTGTCATTATTTATAGGATGTAATATGATTTCATTTTGGGTTATGTGATATGTAAATCAGAGTCCTGCACGGTTCTGATTTTGACAAACCGCAACCGCCCGTACCCGTCATGTCCAAACCCGTATCTGACCCGTTTTCCGACAAAAAAAAATTACAAATCAGCACCGAACGACCCGCTATAAATGAACCCGATATCTGACCCGAACCCAGAAGAAAGTGTCAGTTTAAATACAAAATGTATTGCCACGAATATACTGAACAGTGACATAGCCAAGGCAGAGCCAAATAAAAATGTTGTTAAACAGGAGCAGACAAATAATAAATTCAAAAACCATTTTTACTTACACACACACACACACACACACACACACGACTCTGATGTAAATATGAAGAATGTGTGTTAATGAAATAATATGGTGAATGGTATGATTGTGGGCGGAGCTTAGGGGGTATATAGAGGGTGAGAGTTTTCTAGTGAGTGTGGGTTGTAGAGTTGGCGATAGACATAGGCTGTGTCTGAAACAACCACTCACTCATTCCCTACTCCCTACATAAGGAAATACATGTAGTACACTACATAGTTCACTCAATTGAAAACGTTTCAGACTCTACTATGGCGCCGTTTAAATGCGTCATCAGCGTCGAAGAATTAAGACGTAACAGTACAGTCTCAACGAATTAAAATAGTTTTTAAGGTTTTTTGTATTGAACAAAATAAACATGAATTAACTTGGTTCAAGACTGTTTTACTGTTATTAACTGTTAAACAATTCTTGTCTCGCCTGTCATCAAACAGGCAGAGTTAACGTTTATCGTTACTGAACAGCTGTGGCTCTGCCGGTATGACGTCCGATATCAATCTGTCCACGTTTCTTTTAATCATACAACATTTATCCTGTGGCAGAGTTTCTGAAGAAAATATTCAAATTTGAGGTGGATCAATGCTCCTTCTGTAATACTGTTGATAAACCACCGGATCATTTATTTTTTGGATGTACTGTATCTAAGTGTGTTTGGTTTAAAATACATAATTGGATTTCACTAAAAATTAACGGTATACCATCCTTTGAATTAAATCATATAATTTTTTAAATGGATGATTTGGAATCTTCCTTATCAGACATTATTAATATAATTCTAATTCTGTAAGTATCATATTTCACTGTGTAAAATGCAGAAACTGTAAGCCCTCTTTCCCTGGTTTTATTAATAACTTAAAGATTTTTTTCTTTCATGTCTCAAAAAATAAGACATTGGACGACATTTATTATTTTAACTAAAATTTTGTATCTATGCTCTGATTAATTTGAGGTGTCTACTGTAAACCTTATTTATACATTGTTTAATTTTGTATTTTACTGTAGTTTCGTTTTGTTTTTTTTTACAAAATATATATATTTTATTTTGTATTTAATTTTAAGTTGTATTCATTATCCTCATTGAGAGTCTGTATATTGTGATTTCAATAAAGTTTATTTTTTATTTTTTAAATCTCAGTCATTTTTTGATTCGTGCAATGCATGATGGGATATAGTGCTCTGGTTAGGGACCATCGATGCACACTACATTTCACGGTGGATTGTGGGATACATCGAGTGCACTATGTAGGGCTTATAAGTGGTTCACTACATATTCGGACACCCATACAAAATGGCGTGGTCCCTATATAGGGCCCTATGTAGGGAGTAGGGAGTGGTTTCGGACACAGGGTTAGGGTTAGAGCTGAGTTAGAAGAGTTAGTGTTTGAGTTTGATAGTGTGGCTATAAATCTGTGCAGAGTCTGAGACTGTGTGTTTGAATTTAAATAATGTGGTTGAAATTAGAGCGTTGAATGGAACAACTTTATTTTTTTTTGATTGAGATCTCCTGTAAATATTTTTCCCTTTTTCCTGGGGTAATTTTTGCACTGTAAATATTGGACTCCTCATCACTGCTAGTTGTGGACTTGGTGAAATAAATAGAAAAATCACTGAAGTCTCGTCATTCCCCTTTGTTGAAAACGAACCTATGACAGTCAGGCTAAACATTTCCTGACAATTTGAGCCAAATTTTTGAGTTATCTTGCTAAAAACTAAACATAAAACTGCTATCATAGCACAAACCCCTGAATCTTTGGACGGAGTATAAAACTACGGTGCACACGGCCACATTTTTCACAAAGTGGAGATGAATCTGGATAAATGGGATGAATTTTCTCTGTAGAATAGTGTAGCCTGTGTACAGATTTGAATTGAATCAGGGAACGAGGAGTGAATTCTGCTTCTTGGTTTTTCCCTCGCAGCCAAAATGCAACTGAAACACCAGATGATCGTACATAAGGTGCATTACTGTGGGAAAGAACTCTGCAAATATTCACTAAGCCCACGTTCCAGCAGTAAATAACACTAACATAAGCTGGCCTGGTGCAGACAACACTGATTTTACCCCAGAAAAAACACACTTATAAGACTTTAGTTTCAGTAACATCAAAACCACTTGTATATAGAACAGAGGTGACAAACAATTCGTGATTTTTATTTTTTATTTTTTTACCTCAAATTAATTGGTATTTTAATTAATTGATGTATTCATGTATTTAACTACTATTTTAATGAACTGAATATATTTGATTATTTAATGGATTTATTTAATTTTGGTGCATTTAGTCCTGCATAAAAAAGGGGCTAATACTGCACCCTGAATAAATTTTACTGAATCCATAAGGACCCAGTCTATTATTTGTGGCAGTTTTCAAATGACTTTTTTCCTCTTTAAGTGATATGTCACCATTTATTGTATTATATTCTATAATATTATTTTGTAAAATTTTTCAGTGACATGACTATTTTCTTCTGAAAGAAAAGAGACTGTTCCATTACCCCTATAAATAAGGACAATTCCATATGTTTGTCTTTGTTTTAGAGAAAATAATAACATTAATATGTGAAAATATTTACACTTTCAAACTATTTAATGAATTAATGACATGTTTACTTAATTATTTAATGATGTATTTATTCATTTATTTAATTGCGACATTTGTGGCAGTTCCCAAATTATTTTTCTTTCTCTTTAAGTGACTTTTTTTAGTGACATAATGACGCTGTATTTTCTTAGTTTGATGTGAGTAAAGTACTTTTACATTATGCCTATAAATAAGGACAATTTAAATTTTTTGTCTTTGCTAAAAAACCAAGTTATTTAAAATTAAAGTGCAAAAAATTACATCAAATTATGAAAATATTTACATTTTCAAACTATCCTGTTACAATAAAATATGAATAACCTGAACAAATGTATGTATTTAATTCTAACTTTAATTAATTATATATTTAATGATGTATTTTTTTATTTATTTAATAATGACATTTGTGGCACTTCCCAAATTATTTTTTTTCTCTTTAAGTGATATATGACCATTTATTTTAGTATTATATTCTGTATTTTGTTACATTTTTCAGTGGCATAATGACTCTGTATTTTTGTCTCAGTTTGATATGAATAAAGTACTTTTCCATTACACCTATGAATAAGGACAATTAAAAATTTGTGTCTGTTTTAGTGCAAAGAATAACATTAAATTAGGAAAATATTGACATTTTCAAACTATTCTGTGACAATAAAATGTGAGTAACTTCAACAAATGCATTTAATTCCAATATAATGACTTAATGACATATTTAATTATTTTATGATGTATTTATTTATTTAATTTTAGCACTTCTAGTCCTCCATACTACCCCCCCCCCCCTTTTTTTTTCTTATTATGCACTCCTGTTTACAAAGAGCCTTAACTATAATGGATTCCGAAAGGCTAAAATGCTATTTCCATCACAAATAAAAGGATCATTTGCATGTGAAGCGCCAGACCTCGAGTATATAATATAGGCTACAAGGAATCCTAACTGTTTTACAATTTCTTTCATTGTATCACTCACACATGGCTGGCGTGCATGTTAATGAATGAGTAAGTCAGTGAGTCATGGATTGGTATGGTTCCATTAAGAAGGAAAGAGCCAGAAGAAAAGATGGAAAAACAGATAGATAGATGGATGGATGGATGCAAAGAGTTCATAGCTGAAAGCAAGCATGTGTGGTCAGATTAAGATGATTAGAGCTGAAGTCAGCTGTCACTTTGGCTCGGCATAAATGCCTTCACCAACTCGCAGAGGATTGAAAGACCGAGCACGAGCCCACGACACAATCGCTTGCGCAGCCGTGCAGTCCAAGCGGAAATCTGACAATGACCCCGGCGTTGCTAAAATTGTCTCGTTACACTGACTACAACCACCCACTTCCACTGTCCAAACACTGGCGCTGGCTCCAAAATAAACTTTTCCTCCATGGACACCCAGCCATTCAAATAAAACCCTTGCTTTGACGACTTAAAAAAAAAACCCAAAAAAAAAACGTACTATCGGAGGGCCGTCAAAAACAAAGAAAAACCAATACAGGAAATAGAGGAAATTTGACACCATAGAAACCCAAACATACACTGGCCACTAAAATTAGGCTCATTTACCTGTTATTTTCATAATAATCATATTGAGTGCAGAACAATATAATCAAAGAGGGAAAATTAACTATCACCTTTATAACTGTTATTAATTAAATCAATAATTAACTAAATATATATGTGAGCGTGGGCCTTCAGACCACTTACCCATTAAAAAAAAATTAACCCTTTGATGCATACTGGTCACTGGACAGTTCTTCTACAGTTGTTCTCTTGTATATTCATAGGTTTTATTGTTTCAGTTCCATATCAGTCAGTTCATATCATTACTGTAACTGTAATACCTGATCTGCACTAACATGTTTACCTGTAAATCTATTTTTTTTATTAAATTTTTTTGCTAAATTCAAGATTTTTTCCTGTGTAATAAAAAAAAAAAAGTTCTTAGTTTAAGACATTTATGGTTTAATTGACTTTTATTTCATAATTGAAGATTTTTTTTCGTGTTATCAAGATTATTTTTTGGGGTTAATTCAAGATTTTCTTTTTCGTTTAAGTCAAGGTTTTTTTTCTCCTTAATTCAAGCAAAAAAATAAAAATAAAAATAAATCTTCCAATGGAACAAGTTTGGTAAGATTTCTTCAAATAAGATTTTCCAGATCTATTGTTTAAATATAATTTCTTATCTCACTGAAATCACTTTGGTGATTCTGTCTTATTTTATGAATGCTTTACATTTTACTGCTTTTTTTGTGTTCCTTTATTTCTTCGTGTGTGTGTGTGTGTGTGTGTGTGGGGGGGGGGGGGTTTAGTGGATTTTAGCAAGTTTTGTGTATAGATTTTTTTTGTTTGTGCATTTTGTGTGAAAATGGTATTGTAGAAGACTTGATGTGTTTTGGATTTGTCAGCAATTTTTGTGTTTTTTAATGGGTTTTAGCATGTTTTGTATTTATTTTTTGTTTCTTAGTGTATTTTGTGTGAAATTGGTATTTTAAAAGACTATGAATACGTTTTTTTTTTACAGCTTTTTGTTTTTTTGAGCGAGAATTTCAGTAGATTTTATGACGTTTTGTGTATATAGTGTTTCTTAGTGTATTTTTTGTGTGAAATTGTAGTCCAAAAACACAACAAAAACAAAAAAACACAAACACAAAACATATTAAGTCAATTAACACTGAAGTGTTTTGATCCTAAATAATTTAAATTAATCCAAATCTGATTAAATTTTTTAATCATTTGACAAAAAATGACAAGACAAGGAAGAAAGGACAGTGAAAAAAACAAGGAGAGTGAGAGGTGGTGGAGTAAACGGGGGGGAAATGGGATGAGTAAAGCAGGGAGTGTTAAAAATAAAACAACGGAATCACTTGTGCTCCAGCACGTCCGCTCCTCATACCGCTCTGGGCATTCATGGCAGCCAGCTGTCCTTTTGCAAAAAGACGGATCATCCATGAATACAGCAGCGTCTGTGATATATAATAAATCTGAAGATGCCATTACGAGCCGTTCATTGGGATGCGTACAACAGCTTGTCCGATAAGTCACCTAAATAATTAGACGGCTGTTTGTTGTTTGCCAATGGCTGCAGTATTTTCAGGGGTGAATGCTTAAACAGTAGCGCTCACCTTGGTCGACTGGATTACCAACTAGAGCCGCAGACGATGTCTGCATGATAAGAAGCCAAATTAATGGATGGTTAGAGCAGATTGTTGATGTATTCACACTTTCAGAGCCACTGCACCTTACTTTGTTTCACACCTCACTGTTTGTCCGTTTTATTTGTATATGAACTCTCCTGTTCTTTCCAAGTTATTTCACAATTGTGGGATCAATAACGTGCTTTTATTCTATTCTATTGTATTCCATTGCACTGTATTCTATGTTAACCCCTTGACATCCTGTAAGTCAACATTTTTGCCGTTTTATAATAAGTAATTGCCTTAATTGGAAACATTTCCCTCGGCCACCAGGCTGCTGAACACTAAGGGACTTAATCAGACTCCCCAGCACTAAGTACAGCAGCCGACACTGGATACATGACCAACATAAAACCTCTGTCTCTGTCTCCTTTGCACTGACTTGCACATTGCCCCCACAGAACTGCACATTACATATTTTTACTATATTATTTTATTTTTATCTTATTCTATTTTGGTGCATGCTTATTATATTTTTTTTATACTATATATATATATATATATATATATATATATATATATATATATATACACACAATTCTTTTTTTTCTCTTCTTATTTTATTGATATACTATATGTTGAATGTTGCAGCGTTACACCGAGACAAATTCCTAGTTGTTTACTACATGTGTAATATACGAACAATGGCAATAAAACTCTTTCTGATTCTGATTCTCATTCTATGATGCATTTATATATTGAGATTTTTTTATATAATGTCCAGAAGGGGAAGCTCTCGATTTACCGGCTGATCTACATTCCGACCCTCACCTATGGTCCTGACCGAAAGAATAAGATCACGGGTACAAGCGGCCGAAATGTGTTTCCTTCGCAGGGTGGCCAGGCTTTGCTTTGCTTGGGCTGTTGCCCCCACGACCTGGACCCGGATAAGCGCGAGACGACGACGTCCTTTTCAGTGGACATTTTTATGCATTCGATTATAAATAAAGCTGTGAAACTGTTGTCACTACAGAGGACATAAATGCATTGCTGGGTCTCACAAGAAAATATGAAGAACTAGAAAAGCACTCTGAGCGCAAGACCCCGCCCCAAATGAAGAGAGGTCCACCAAGGGGGTTGTGTTTTTGCTGGAGTGTGTTTGACTTTTAGCAACATAACTCAAAAACTTATTGATGGATTTTGATCAAATTTGTAGGATGTATTTGAAGTGTCACAAGGAACCAATGATTACATTTTGATGGTGATCCGGATGAGATCCTGGATTCTGGATCACTTTGAAATTTTACATTGCGGTAAATGGAGAATAAATTAAACAGACAGACAAATACTTTATTAATCCTGAAAGAAATTATGTGAACTCCATTGCTCACACACACACACACACACTAAGATTTAGGTGTTACCATAAAGACATTACAATAAATAAATACGTTTACAATAAATGAGCAAATGAATAAATAAATAAAATAAACAAGGCATTCAGAGACAGCAGACGTCCACCAAAGCTTGTTATGACATCATGTGACGTCAAAACATGATGTGTTGACCATCTGATGCCTGAAGGTCAGACCATGTGATTATAAAAAAAACACTAGATTCTATCTTGTCTGAATCTTGAGACATTACCACTGATGTGTTTTAGATGTTGACCTTTAATGTGACCTTGACCTTTGACCTTCATTGCTCAAAATCTAATGTGTTCTTCCTTGACCCATTATCTATCATTCCTGAAAGTTTTGTCAAAATCTGTTGAGAACTTTTTGCATAATCCTGCTGATTTTCATTGAAAAATTAAAAAAAAAACTAAACTGCACGAAATACTGTAAAAAAAAATTTAGCGGCAACTGCTGCAAAAGTAGCGCTGGCTATTTCTGGGTTCATGTCACTGTATGGATGAGTATCAGTCATTCAGGATAAAAATATCACACGACTGATAGTGTTTTGTGAAAATGCTGAGTCATAGTGAATCACTGGACGTCCATGTGTGTCAGCCTGATGTGGTTGAGAGCCTACAGGCTTTAGGAGTTTCATTGTTTCATAAGCTTAACCCACATGGCCTTCCCGCCTTCACCCATTGTAGCCGGATTAGGCCCCCACAGACCCACGCGACCCTAGTGAGGATAAAGTGGGTTCAGATGACAAGACGAGGAATTAAAGCTATTTCCTTCTCGTTTACATGGGCATGTTAAGGGCAACTGTGGCTATGTATGTAGTTTACCACCACCAGAGGGAGCATGTGAGAGTGAATAAATAATGGGTCTCCAATGTAAAGTGCTTTGAGTGTCCAGAAATGCGGTATATAAATTCAATCCTTTATTGCTCATTATCATCATTATTATTAATTCCGAATAAGCATTTCCATGGGAAACTGGTGTATTCCATAGCTGGAGGTACAGAGGGTTCTGATTGGACAGAACACCCATGTGACATCTTGCCGTCTACAAGAAGAAAACATTGTGTCCACTTCCTGTTTTACTTTCATTGCAACTATCGACATAGAAGACTGGTTACTACATGCTATATTTAATTCTTCCAATTCTCCAATCAAATACTTTACTTCGCCATGAGTCCAATGCTTGCTTCGTACAGCCATTTCGGAAAATGTTCCCCCACTAATGTCGGCAGCGCAGAATATTTTTGCATACTGGCATAACGATTTGCATAATCATGACAAGACCAGAAGTATGCGCAGAATGTTAAAGCAGAATTAACCGTTTACATGGGACGGGAATTATCTTATTTGGAATGAACATCTGATTAAACCAGTGACTAGTCAGAATTAAGTTTAATTCGGAATTAACATTTTCAACAGGAATTAGGTGTTTACATGGTCGTCTTAAAGAGAAATAAAGTTTTATACTCACCTACTATGAAATAAAAAAAAAAAACAGTAATGAACTGTTTCCATAGCAGAGGAATTATCAAATTAAGATTGGAATAAACCAGTGGATTTATTCTGAAATAAATTTAATTGGGAATTATTTTCAAGTGAAATTAGGTGTTTACATAGTTCATCTACGATTGCAGCTAAATATGACAGCACATTTTATCAGAAGTGCCTTTCATTTACACGAAGCCGGCACTATCAGGGTGTGAATACGCACAAATTTGAAGACAACTAACAGAGTGGGGCGTATTGAAGACGCGCTGGGTCATATTTCCGTCTAAATGACGTGCGTCTTTACGCCACATACACTTTCACGTTACATTCATAAGCTGAGCAGGTAAAGAAACAAACATGTGGGACAACCTGGATCCCACAGATCTTCCAGCTGCATTAGCATTAGCACTAGCATTAGCATTTGCACTAGCAGCTCTAGTAAATGTAAAAGAGTCGTTTCAGCTGTTGTACAGATATTACACACATACCATAGCCGAACAGAGACGGGTAGACCATTACATATGTCAAAAACAGAAAAGGACATTGCAGCCTGGCATTCATGTCCAATTGTATTTGTCCTACTGTTGCGTCTTCATAGAAACAAGGATTTCCTCCTGAATATGCTCGTCTAAACACGGATGAAAAACTGACGACAATGCCACACTTTTGCGTCTTCTGTTTTAATCGTCTCCGTGTAAATGTAGCCTCAAAGAGGAATTAACCTTTATTTTGAATTAAACAGGAATAAAATCTGTCATGTAAACAGACCCATTTTCACTGGCAAAGTGTTAATGTATTGAATCAGCAGCAGTTAAAGCAGGCGCTTTTATGTGTGAACAGGTAGAGAAAAGGTTCAGCACCCTCTGCTATTATTCTTCAATCTACTTGACTTGCAAATGACGTGTTGGTTCATCTGCAGGCTCCATGTTTATTCAGTCGACCAGAACTCTGCATATGGTGTTGATCACTGGGATGTCACACATGTCAGGTACCGTACAGGCTGCACCTTTATATGAGCTTTTCTAGCATCTGTGGAATTATTCTGCAAAAACATACATCTGACAGAGTGTGTTTTTATCATTTCTAGTCCAAATAACTGAAAAGAAAACTCACATTTTAAGACAGAATCACCCAAAGGGGAACTAGTAATTAAAAATAAGTTCTTGTATTTCAGACAGAGCTGGAAAATGTGATTTCAAGTAGTCTGACCAAGAACATTTTCACTTCCATTGGCAGATTTTTTTTTCTTTGCATGATTTCTTGGTATGATTCAAGATTTATTTTTTTTATTTTTATTTTTTTGGGGGGGGGTGGGGGGGGGGTGTAATTCAAGATAATTTTTTTTCTTTTTAATAGTTGAGCATTCTTTCTCAGTTCAAGTTTGTTTTGGAATAATTCAAGATTTTTTTGTCATAATTTTAATTAATTATTTAATTTAAATTTTGTCTTAATACTTGGACTAGAACTGAGAAAAATACACTTTGTCAGATTTAGATTTTTACAGTGTGTCCATGTATTATTACTTGATCAGACCCAGTGAGCATTCTGAGATGGTTTAATTTCACACATTTACAAAAAAGATGCAGAGATAGAAACACTGTGTGTTGGTTTAGTGTTTACAAATTAGTATGCATTGGTATGAATTATGCCAAAAAATCTTGAATTGTGTCAAAAAATCTTGAATTATGTAAAAACAATCTTGAAATAAGACAAAAAAGCAGCCATTGAGAGTGAAAATTTAGTCTGTAAGACTTGTTGAAATCAGATTTTCCAGATATTTTAGTGCGTCCATATGTTTCTGCTTGATCAGACACAGTGTGTATTGTGAAATTGTTTACTTTTACACAAATATGCATATATATATATATATATATATATATATATATATGCTGCAAAAATGGAAATACTATCTAGTAATTTTTTACATTTACAGTCCAAATATCTTGAATCAAGATTAAAAAAAATCTTGAATTCAGCCAAAAAATATTTAAATAAGAAAAAAAATATTTAGTTATGCCAAAAAAATATTGAATTAAGACCAAAAGTGGACATTGGTTCATATTTGATGCAATTCTACTTATCTGGCATATGCCAGAGAAAACACTAAATGGTCCTACATGCTCTTGTGTTAATGAACATTCATTTTTCTTACATTGCCAGAGCTGTGATGGAGCGTGTCGCTGTAGATGGTGCCAGTCTCCCAGTTTTTGATCTTAATGAAGCGGGGGCATTTGGAGGGACTTCCGTTCTGCAGGGACTTGGTGGGTGAGGACCTGCCTTGGGCTGGAGGCTGTGAATGACACACACACACACACACACCGTTCATTACTTCATGCCTTTGAACATTATGCGGCTAATGATTAGCGACCTCTGATCCACCTTTGGTGTCAGTTCCTCATGTAGTTGTTGATGAGTGGAGTCAAACTGAGGTTGACTCCAGAACAGACACCACTCTGCTGCTGAGGACCCAGCGAGGAACTGACTACAAATACTTCATTACTGTACTTAACCCCTTAATGCCTACTGTCATAAATATGCAACATACCCAAAAATTTAGTATCTATTGTGCACATGTTCAAGTAAAAATATTTATCTTCACTTAATTTGGAATTTAATTTACTATAACTCTCTCTCTCTATATATATATATATATATATATATATATATATATATATATATATATATATATATATTTTATACACTATATAAATTCAGATGTTAAGTAGATTTTTTTAGGTATCTGTACTTTACCAGACTATTTATTTTTCTGCCAACTTTTGACTTTTCCCCCTTACATTTGTTCATAAATATCTGTACTTTATACTCCTTACATTTATATAAATATACACATACATTCTCAGACTAGACTCATTTTTTCAAACTAAACAGATGTGACAGTATGAAAAATAAGTCACTTCACAGGGAACAATCAGTGGAGGAGAGAAAATAATGACTTTATAGATCAGAATTATGACATTTTATCTCATAATTTCAATTATTTTTCTCCTAATTATGCATTTATTACGTCATATTTATGACTATCTCATAATTTTGACTTGTATAAATGTAAGGAGTATAATGTACAGATATTTACATAAATATAAGCAGTATAAAGTACAGATATTTATCTAAATGTTAGGACAATAAAGTATGGATATTTCTGAACAAATGTGGGGAGGAAAAGTCAAAAGTTTCCAGAAAAATAAATACTCCAGTAAAGTAAAGATATGCAAAAAAATCTACTTTGGTACAGTAACCAAGTACTTTTACTTAGTAACTTCCCACCTCTGTAATTGAGAAGTTGTCGTTTTGTACTTTTACACTTTTGTTAAGGACGTTAATCTTTTACCGGAGCATTTTTTTCCACATTTCTACTTAAGTACAGAATACTTTCAGCTCCTTCTGTGTTGATATTGACAAGCTTAAGATGGAAGCACATTAGGTATAAATATGTTAGCGTTTGGAACCGGAGTGCTCTCGAGACTCAAAGCTCTTTCTTCTGAAGGAAAAATCAGTTCGTCATTGTGTCTAATTCTCCTCCGATTTCAGTATAAATACCACTCCTATTCTCTCCTTCCTCCATTGCTGTTTTATTCCCCCCCGTTCAGTATAAAGGCAATCAGTGTTTAGCAGCGAGCTAACTGTTTGGCTCACCGCTCTACCTATTGACTGATGAATGTCTGCAATTTAACCCCATGGCCAAACGTAAGCCAACACAAAGAAAAATGCAGAGCGATTGCCAAAGATGGGGAAGAATCAATCCCACAACCTTGGAAGTTCTTTCTTCATCTGCCTTGGCATTGTTAACGCTAGAGCGCTTACAATCACCGGGGTACGGTAAGCAGATGAATACCGACGGTGTGACGCTGTTGGAGGCCCGTTTGTCATTCCACGTCCTCTCAAACAGCAGCAAAGAAAAAAAAAACAAAAAGAATTTTTCAAGCCATTTTGATTTTACAAAGATGGGAAAAGGAGACGAGTCGCCGCGGTACATTCATGCTCCAACAGCACCAACCCCCCCCCCCACACACACACACACGCACACGCACACGCACACACACACCACCACCACCACCACCATGAAGCAGCTCATATTTGACACATTGTTATGACATGGATTGTGGACAGCAAGAAAGATCGTTGTACCGTAAAGATGCTCTCAGTCCAATAAGCTTTAAAAAATAAATAAAGAACTAACATGTGGAATATTAACCCCTTAATGCCTACTGTTGCAAAATATGCAACATACACATAAAAATACTATTACATGTTATAGTCAAAAATTTTATTTTTACTTCCTTTAGGGCTGTAAAATGATTACAATTATTCGTCAGATTAATCACAGACTTGCTTTGCATTAATTTTGATTAAAAACACAAATTTCCCACAAAAATAACCAAAAAATGTGGAGAGAAAAAAAATCTATACGAATCATGATAAAATTCACCAAAAAAAACTATTAAAACAAAAGCAATGAAAAATGCAAGACATATTCAAAAACTCTTGTAAAATACAGAAAGCAACACCAAAAATGTGATTAAAATATCTAAAACATATGTAAAAAAATATGTATTGTGTAAATATGATAGTGGATTAATCTGCATTAATGTGTTAATTTTGATACACCTAGTACTAAGATGCTCTCAGTCCAACAAGCATAAAAAACAGATATGGAAAATTAACCCCTTAATGCCTACTGTAGCAAATATACAACATACAAAAAAAAAAAAAATATATATATATATATATATATATATATATATATATATATATATATATATATATATATATATGGTATGTGTTATAAGAGATAGGGGGCGGCACAGTGGTGCAGTGGTTAGCACCCATGCCTCACAGCAAGAAGGTCCCTGGTTTGATTCCAGCACCAGACCGTTCTGTGTGGAGTTTGCATGTTCTCCTTATGTCTATGTGGGTTTTCTCCAGGTACTCCAGTTTCCTCCCACCATCCAAACACATGCACTGATAGGTTAATTGGTTAATCTAAATTGTCCACAGGTGTGATTGTCTATATATGTTCAGCCCTGAGATGAACTTGAGTCTCATACAGGGTGTACCCCGCCTTCACCCATTGTAGCTGGATTAAGACCCCTGTGACCCTAGTGAGGATAAAGCGGGTTCAGATGACGGGCGGCTGTGGCTCAGTTGGTAGAGCAGGTCGTCCAAACACTGAAGGGTCGGTGGTTTGCGTCCTGGCTCTGGCTGTCCACATGTCGAGGTGTCCTTGGGCAAAGACACTGAACTCTGACTTAGTCTCCCAGTAGGACTGACAGAACCTTAGAAACCTACTGGTATATGAGTGTGTGTTAATGGGTGAATGTGAGGGTAATGTAAAGTACAGTGAGCACCATGAAGGTGGAAAATAACTATATAAGTGCAGAACATTTACCATTTATTAGTGCTAATATAACTAGCATAGCTCTGGCTATATTTCCTGTATTAGTGCTAATGAAACTAGCCTAGTTCTGGCTTAATTTCTTGTATTAGTGCTAATATAACTAGCCTAGCTCTGGCTATATTTCCTGTATTAGTGCTAATATAACTAGCATAACTCTGGCTTTTTAAGTGCAGACCACTCCTGTACGAGTAGACCGTAAACATGGGTGTTGGCTCAACGGGTTTTGTTTTTCCTGGCAGTAACTTGCCTCCAGTTTATAGTAATGGTATTCGTAACAGCAACAACATGTCCTCAGAGAAACACCCTTGTATTTCTGTTGCAGAATCAGATGATAATTGAGAAGGAAAACAGGTTCCCCTGTGTTTGCTGATGATCGTTTCAGAACATGCTCAAACTCTTAATAACATAGAACTTGATATGAATCATAGTCAAACCGCCAACTACAATGGTTGACAAGTATTTACACGACAAGCAAGTCTATATTTTTTTAAAACGGTATGGCTAACGTTAACACATTTGCGAATACACAGTGACTGTTATTAGCAACTTAAAGCTGTCATTCCATCGTTATTTCATTAATATTACTGTGTTCTCCATTGCTATTGAATACATTGTGTGTTGGTTCTATTTAAAAAAAAAAAAAATGTCCGGATCGCTTTGTTTCAAGCTCTTTTTGCACAGTAGAAAAATGACTTGAGGTCACTTTTTTAGTTTACCGTTCATGACATGGTGATGAGGCGTCTCTAATTGGCTCAGAATGCGTGAAGGAACACTCCCCCCCCCCCCCCCGCTCTATGTGTGTTTACCTTTATCAGAGTAATATCCAGCTAGGTTTCGTGCCGTCGGTTGTTCTGAAAACGTGCAGAGAAAAACTATGCTTTATTTCCACCGAGAGCACATGAACCAGTTTGCTCGGTCCGCCATTTTATTTTTTTTTTCAAGTTTGTGCAGCAGCTAAGCAGTTCAAGCATGTTGGATGGTACCTTAGATGCTGGTGTAAAATAGTTTTCAATTGTTTTAAAAGTTCAAATACTTTTAAAGTTTGGGTGGGCTTTGCGAACTACTCCATAGAATAGTGCATACTGGAATGGAGAAGGAACTGAAAAACACTTTTCCACACTCCTTTTGGAATCTGATGTGTATTCTATAGCTGTAATAGTATATTCTATAGTCGTAATAGTGTATTTTATAGTTATAATAGTATATTCTATAGTCGTAATAGTGTATTCTATAGCTGTAATAGTATATTCTATATTTGTAATAGTGTATTCTATAGTTATAATAGTATATTCTATATTTGTAATAGTATATTCTATAGTCGTAATAGTGCATTATATAGTTATAATAGTATATTCTATAGTAGTAATAGTGTATTCTATGTTATAATAGTATATTCTATAGTTGTAATAGTGTATTCTATGTTATAATAGTATATTCTATAGTTGTAATAGTGTATTCTATAGTTATAATAGTATATTCTATAGTTGTAATAGTGTATTCTATAGTTATAATAGTATATTCTATAGTCGTAATAGTGTATTCTATAGTTATAATAGTATATTCTATAGTCATAATAGTGTATTCTATAGTTATAATAGTATATTCTATAGTCATAATAGTGTATTCTATAGTTGTAATAGTGTATTCTATAGTTATAATAGTATATTCTATAGTCGTAATAGTGTATTCTATAGTTATAATAGTATATTCTATAGTTGTGATATTGTAAATGGCTTGAAATAGACACAGATTCCTAAGTATTAAATACTTATATTCAAAAATTTTGTGTCTAAAAAGCTCTTGTTACTGTGTTTTTTCATCCGCTGTTTGTTTGACAGCGAATGTCTGAAGCTGCTGGACCGCATATATATAATAATTACATCTTGTATAATTCATTGTCACACATCAGGCATCCGGGCCTAATGTCAAAAATAAGGTGTGGATGTCACAGAAGGGAGTCCACATGGAGCTACAAATGAACATAATTGAAGCTAATCTGATGAAGATAATTTCATAATAGGGCGTAATCACCAAAATCTTTCTGGTAAATGCAGTTATGCCTTAAAAGTTCCTCATTCATCTATCAATTAAAACTTATGATGGGAAATGTAGATAATGACGGGAGGACAGGGGGTAGATGGGAAAAACTGAGCACACCAAAGTGACACTGACATAATGATTCATGCATTTACATTATTTTTGGGATTTTTTTTCTACCATAACTTTAATTTTTATTGAACAACACACCACAGAAAAATGCAAGGGGTGCCCAAATTAACACATTAACTCAGATTAATCCATCATCATGATTAATCTAATTAAAAATTGTTAAAAGTTTTGTTTCAAGTTGTTTGAAAATTTGGCCCAGTCCATATCAATTGCATATAATTAATGTTATATATATTTTACCCACCCCAAAGGGGGGGGGGGGGCGTATTGTTTTTGAGTCAGTTTGTTTGTTTGTAAGCAGCTTTACACACAAACTACTGGCCCAATTCCTATGAAATATTCTGGAAACGTGCAAGGTGGTCCAGAGTAGATCCCATTACATTTTGGTGAATTTAGGTCAAAGGTCAGTCACCAAAAATGTGTTTTCACAATGATAAGATACAAGGGCAAATCAGATAAAATGTATGCAAGGGGGTGGGGTTTGTTGGTCACTTGCCACACAAATACAACTACACACAAACCACATACACACAACTACACAAAAAACAACAACACACACAGCTCTAGGGCGCCCCCTAGTGGGTGGGGCTCCAAGCAACTGCTTGCCTTGCTTGTCCTCAAACCCCACCCCTGCCTGTCCTCAAGCCCCACCCCTTTTTAAAATCAACATGCTTATTCAACAGTTTTAACAAAACAACAGTTTTATTGACTGCATTAAAATGTTTCCTCAGATTAATCACGATCATGGATTAATCTGTGTTAATATCCACTTTTATTTATTTATGTTTCAGAGTACATTTCCAGATGGAAGAGCTGTGTGGTGGTTGTCCACTGAATCACTGGCAGCGTGGAAAAATGCTCCAGAATGTCAGTGGCACACGGCCACATACGCAGCATTCAATGGGTGAGCAAAGGTGGCGCGTGCGTCTGCGCCGACTGCAGGAATCCCACAGAACGTTCCGCCACCTTTCATTTGCTACAGGCTTATTAAAGATTCAATTATGCAGAAGCAGGAGCTGGAGCTGCAGGCGCATGGACAGTCCTTCAGCTAAAGTGAGAAAACTCATTTACAGGCCATCGACGTGTCACTTCAAATCCTGGCAATTTAATAAGGCTGAAATCTGACTCCATTTTCTCAAACTGTTTCACTCCCACTTTTATTTCAAAGAACTTAATGTGTGACTGAACTAATTACTGAGCAACGAGACGACTGAGGGTTAAGGCTGTGGTTCGCAGGAAACGGACTAATACACGAGGTATACACACTGGACACGCACACACACACACACACACACACACACACACACCGAACACGTACATTGGACACACACATATACACACACTGGACACATTCATATACACACAGATTAGACGCATACATTAGACACACATATACACCCATTGGACACACACATATACACCCATTGGACACAGACATAAACACACACACACACACACACATATATATACACACATTGGACACGCACACATACGCATACTGGACACGTACATTGGACACACACATTTGACGCATATACACACAGATTAAACACATACGTTGGACACACACATATACACTGAACACACACTGGATACAGCCAGTACTA
Source organism: Siphamia tubifer (assembly GCA_020466265.1). Lineage (NCBI taxonomy): Eukaryota > Metazoa > Chordata > Actinopteri > Kurtiformes > Apogonidae > Siphamia > Siphamia tubifer. The sequence continues at coordinate 45,313,841 of CM035791.1, read as the reverse complement.
TTGCTATGACAACCAGGTGCTGTAAAGTCAGTAAAAAGGTTCAATAGATGCCATTATTATCAGAAGCTTAAATTTAGTTGCCTACAGTTTTCACCTGCACACACTAATTGTTATTTGACCATTGAAATTCAGAGGTGGGAAGTAACTATGTAAAAGTACTTTGTTACTGTACTTAAATAGATTTTTTTTAACAAGTATCTGTACTTGAGTATTTATATTTCTGGAAAACTTTTGATTGGCCGTATGGCACTCTCTGCTCTGAACATAACTGGCAGTTAATGAGTTAAAAAATACAGCATTATTACAACATACAGCTCAACAAAGACACCATGTGAGCTTTTGCAAATACTATATTTACATTAATCTCCGCCTCTACCAGGAACAGATGACCAGAAAGGACATACGGCCTCTTATCCTACATGGCGCATGCATCCTGCTACTTCTGGTCTCTTATCAACGAGCCCTTTCTCAGCGGTGTGCACATTAATGCTCTGCTCCCCAGACATCTCAGGAGCTGGATCCTCTGAAGAGGGGCCACATTTGATGAAGAGACGAATCAACAGCTGCACGCATTCATTAGACCTCCTGGAACCATTTGGCTTCATCCGGTTCCATTGACCGTGAGTGAGTGGATAACATGGACTGTGTGCAGATTACACTTGTGCTTATTTATCACAGACACTCAGACCTGAGACCAGACCCTGTTCAGAGTAGAAGGTTTAAGCTGGATTTAATGTTGCACCATCTCTCTCTCTCTCTCTCTCTCTCTCTCTCTCTCTCTCTCTCTCTCTCTCTCTCTCTCTCTCTCTCTCTCTCTCTGCCGGAAGGCTCTACTGCCGAGGTGATGGGATCGTGAGCTTTATTACTATGCGTAAAGAAGCAACTCGGATGTGCGTGCTCAGTTTCTGAGAGCAGGGAATGGATTACGGTGCAAGAGAGTCGGAAACAGGAAACCGTCAACACACAGACTTTACACAGCGACAGGAATTCACTGACAACCTGTTGAACACTGCAAAGCCACAAACCAAGACAAACCTTCCCCTTCTCCCTCCTCCTACCCCCTACCCTTATCTCTAACCTGACTAAACCCTAATTAACCTCTTGGCCCAGCCCTAACCTTGCATGTTAAATGCAAAAAAAATGGAAGAGTAAGGGTAAAGAGGAGGGCCATAAGGTGAATTAGGATTTGCGCCTCCTTCTCCTACCCCTTACCTCTAACTACACCTACCTCTACTGCTATCCCTAGCCCTCACCTCTACCCAGTGTTGAAAATACTCATCTATATTCTGCAATTTGCAGAAATAGTTCCCAGATTGCAGAAGAAACATTTAATATTACTGATACTAAATACTTGCAACTTTGTGGATATATTTTATTTATTTATTTATTTATTTAAATGAGGCTTGGGATTCAATGGTTCACAACTGTCAAACCTGCGACAGTCTCAAACTTCTGCAGCACATTTTCCAACTGACAATACATGCCCATATAAGGCCATACGAGATCAAAGTTGAGCAATATTTACATAATAGCGAACATGGGACCAAAGGCCACCACAACCAAATAAGGACAGTCTGCATTTTCCCATGTTGTATTTGGTCACCTTTGAAGCCCACAGGAGGAGCCGACAAGTACCTCAGCAGCATTCACTAGTTTACACTATCTATCTGCCAGAAGTCAACATACTCCAAAATATTTAGTTTCCTCATACCAAGCTACATAAATACATATTTTGTGTACATGTGTATTCTGACTGATGATAGTAGTGACATAATGACATGGAACACGACAAAGAATAAATGTTTTGTTCAGAGAAGGAACCGTGAAGACTGGAATTAGAAGTAGTGAGGGCGTTAAGTCCATGGGTTACAAAGCTATAGAGACTGTCAATATAGGTATTATTCAGTAAAGCAGAATTTAGAATGGAAGACTGTATTTGCAGAACATATTTAGAAATTGCAGAAGAAAATTTTTACAACTTGTGATATTTTGTTTTGTTTTGTTTTTTTATTGGCCATAAAAGTACATAAAAACAGTACAAATGTGGCAGGGATGAAAAAAGCATTTATGCTTGTTTCTATTGTGGTCCCTGATATTGCAAAACAAAGAAAATAAAAAAGTATTGGGATCACTGCTACCTCTTGGCAATGAGTTTTCAGGGGTAGGGGTTGAAATCTCCCCCTAAAGAAATGGGACAACACGTCAAAGTTGACTGTAAATATATCAGTACATTAATCCACATGACAACCCATAATACTACACCATGGTCGGATTCAGATGCGACAACACAAAACGAGTAAGTTTAACAGTAACTGAGCAGACGACACAGAAGTGTTTCACATCGCTATTACTACAAGGTACTGCAAAGTCAGTACGACCGCTACGATGACCAGGTACTGTAAAGTCAGTACGACCGTTACGACGACCAGGTACTGTAAAGTCAGTACGACCGTTACGACGACCAGGTACTGTAAAGTCAGTATGACCGTTACGACGACCAGGTACTGTAAAGTCAGTGCTACCGCTATGACGACCAGGTACTGTAAAGTCAGTACTACCGCTACGACGACCAGGTACTGTAAAGTCAGTACTATCGCTACGACGACCAGGTACTGTAAAGTCAGTACTATCGCTACGATGACCAGGTACTGTAAAGTCAGTACTATCGCTACGATGACCAGGTACTGTAAAGTCAGTACTATCGCTACGATGACCAGGTACTGTAAAGTCAGCACTATTGCTATGAATACCAGGTACTGTAAAATCATTAAAAAGGTTCAATAGATGCCGTTATCAGAAGCTTAAATTCAGTTTTCACCTGCACACCACTGTAGTTATTCAACCATTGAAATGCAGTAACCAAGTAAAAGTACTTTACTGGAGTGTTTCCTTTCATGAAACTTTTGACTTTCCCTCCTACATTTGTTCATAAATATATATTTTATACTCCTTACATTTCACATTTTGACCAAAGTCTTATCTTGAAAACTTGAGCCAAACAGCATTTAAGACTTGAGTTTTCTTTATCACCAACACACATGTGGTAACATTTCATTAGTTTTATTCCGGAAGCTTTTTACTAGTAGACCAGTGTTATTAAAGGATGGAACATTTGGCTTATTTTTACCTTGTCAGTTTCAGCCTTGAACACCACCGGCATGTTTTCCAACGCTCTGTCGTTATCTGCCAGCTGAGGAGACGTGCCATTTCCCACGGTTCCATGGTCCCTAAACATCACAGACAGGTATTTGCTTTTAGTTGTGACAGTTTTCAGTAAGTTAAAAAGAAGTCGCGAGTCATTTTCATATCTCACAACATAAAAACATGCACACACATAAACAGTTAATAAACTGACATTCTTCCTTTTCTAGATTTTTCCTTTTGCTCGAATAATTTATGAGAAGAACAGACACCTACCCACAGTGCATGATTGATCTGTTCGGTCTCTGCAAAACTAGATCAAAATCTTTCAGCTTCCGTTGTGTTTCCATTTTTATAGTGTGTGAATGTGTCCCAGCATGAACATAGCTTCTGGCAATACAACAATACAAGTGCCAAATCTAACACTAACATGATGATTAAATTCGTTGATAGGATCATTTATTGAAGCTTTGTATTGTGCAACTTTCACAGGGTTGTTTTGGCAATAAGCAAACAGACTCAAGAAAGGAAATAAATTTGCACTGAACATATTTGGCCAAGCAAGGCAAGGCATTAGCCAAAGTGTTAGCATTAGGCTAGCATTAGCACAAACACCAACATATGCGTAACATTAATGTGGTATTTTAAGGTAGAAGTGCTCCAGTGAAAAGAAAACTCCGTCAAAACACTTAATGTTTGTCGACTGTAGAGCCTGAACAATATTTGATTTTTGGGGCCGATACAAATATTGGAAGGTTAAAAAAAGCAGATAACCCATATATGAAATAACATTTATCTACACAGGATATAATTAGTTAATTATGGACATGTGGATTAATGGTTGCATAAATCTTTGTTTATCTCGCAAAGGTGATTGACACAATTTTCAAACTCTGTATAATATTGTGAATAATATTTGATCCATGGGAAACCACAGATTATAGATGTGTTTGTGTCCATGACTTTTCCATAGAGTGGCAATCCATGTTGGATCACGCTGGTGGTTCATAGCGGTCCATGTCAGAGCGGGCGTGGGTGGTTTGGATGAAGTGGACAAGCACACGTGGGACCAGGGGAGGTTGAATTGGGGGACAAGAAATGCAGGATCAGTCTGATTTGAGTGTCAGAGTAGAAGTAAAAGCAGAACTGGACACCGCACACACATGCACAGCAGCAGCGAGGAACAGAAACTCAGCAGAAAAAAAAAAAGTTGATAAATCGACTACATATTGGTCGATACCGAAAACTTTAGAATCAGCCTGATTTAATTGGCTGATCGATTAATCAGTAAGGCTCTACTCCATTGTTCTGTCTCAGGGGTTTTTCATATTCAAATTTCCCACAAAACACACTAAGAAACACAAATAAATATATATATTAAAAAAAACTAAAAAAGCACTTTGAGAGTGCAGCCTCTGCTAAGGCAGATCAGCCCCTCCTCCACTCATCGTCACCAAACTTTTCAGAATCAGGTTCATTGTCATTTGCATACACAATGGACCCTGCAAACAAAAAGTACAATTTGTTGTGGCCTCCTTAAGTCAGAAACCGCCATAGCATTGGTGCATCCTATCAAATGTGTGGAATCAGAAGTACAAAGCAGTGATAAGTAAAACATATTCACATCAATGTTGGGGGAAAAAACCCATTACACAGCACTGTGAGGGAGGGATTTTTTTTTCCCACAAAGAAGAACATTAATGTAAACAAAAAGCTAAAGATGCTACAAGGAGCAGGTGTAGATGGCCGAGGGATGGGACTGGAAAATGTTACCAGTTCATGTGTATGCTTCTTTGGGTCAGTCATGTTCACCTCAAGCTGCGGCTGTTTTCAACCGACTGTTCTTGAAAGTTTGTCGTTTACAGCTCGGGAAGGAACACTACAATGAATTTTCTCATTCTGCAGGGAGACTGGGGGTTCTGGATTTAACTTCTTTTCAGTTATATATGTTGGGGCTCGGCTTAAAAATACTTCACTTGACAGCATTTACAGGTCCCTTTTTGTTTCAGTTCATCCGCAGTCTTTCAAATGGAAGTATTTTATTGATCCCACAATTGGGAAATAGTTTCATAACAACAGCAGCATCCAACATACAAGTAGAACAGACAAACAGTGAGGTGCAAAACAATGTAAGTAAGGTTTTATGATACATTAAAAGTGTACATAAAAAAGCACTACAAGGCCACACACATGAGGAAGGACTGATAAGGATGTCCTGGGTTTAAATTTTACACAAACTCTTCAAGGACTTTTCACTACATACAAACTGCCCCCCCCAACACACACACACATACACAAAATCCATATATGCCTAATTTTCTGTATATTTCTGATCCAATCATCTAAAAAAAAAATCCCATCACGTGTCCACATGTTCTATGTCTACAATGTCTGCTGTCTGAGTATGTGCTTGCATTCTGTAACTATTCCATGGAATCATGCTTGGCACCTATGGTGGGCAGCCTGTTACAGTTCTCTTATGCTGTAGTAACCAAGTAATTTCCTGTAAGGGATCGATAAAGTATCAATCAATCAAGGCCTGCAGCACTTCGGCAAGCTGTCCCGCAATGTAATCCAGTCTTTTTTGTGAGTCTGCTGAACGGTCCAGTAGATCCTTGCTCATTCCGGATGACTGCTCCACCATCAGCATCAACTTGACCACACAGTTCTCCAAGGCCTCCACTCTCTTCTGACTCTAGGCCACAGTGTCTGAGTGTTGTGAAATGATCCTTAATTTGTTTAATTTCGTCCATCAACACCTGGGCCAATTTTTGTGCTGCAGTTTTCCCGCACGTCGCAGTGAATTAGTACTCTTCCACAGCCAAACATTAGGAATCTGACCACCATGAATCCAAACACACAGACATCTTCAGCATCCTTGATTGATAAAGTCGAGAAGCATATGACGTGCCACTCTAGCCATGAGTCGCAGGCATATCCAGCCATCAGGGCAGCAGCGATCTCTCTGACCTTGTTTCCTTGAGGAATTAATGGTATCTAGTGCCCAACTAACCAATTCCATGTGGTTTAGAGAACGAGACAGTCACAAGATTCAGAAATAAGAGGATGAGACAAGACCAGCGTATGAAACGTGGAAGCAAGAGCCGTAGCAAGATAAGATAAGATAGTGGACAGGTGGAAAAGTGAATGCGACTGCTCCTTTCACTGGTCAGAGGGAAAAAAAATCACTTATCCCAGTATCAACAATTCCTGAAATTTTCATCCAAATCCATCCCTAACTGAGTTGCTAACAAACAAACATACACACACACACACACACACAGCGGCAAAAACATATAAACATAACTCCAATTCCTAGGTGGAGTAAAAATGCTAAAATCTATCAAAATTAACAAATAAACAAATGTAAAGCAATGTAAAATCTAAAATGGATTCAAAAACTCTTCTGAAATGCAGTAATAAAAAAAAAAAAAAAAAAAAAAAAAAAAAAAAAAAACACCCAACCAGGTATAACAAACTCCGCCCCCTCACACACATTTGACCTGATTTACCCTCTCTCTTATCATTATGAAAACACATTTTTGGTGACTGATCTTTGACCTACATTCACCAAAATTTAATGAGATCTATTCTGGACCACCTCACACCTTTCCTAAAAATTTAATGGAAATTGGTCTGGTAGTTTTTGTGCAAAGCTGCCGACGGAAAAACACACAAACAAACAAGAGGGTAAACGTGTAAAATATCTAAAACATAAGCAACAATATGAACATATATGCAATTATGGTTCTTCAACTGACCGGTCACATGACTGCGCTGTCCCATTATTGTGCCGTATTCACTTTAGTTACTTGGTGGAGGTAATAATAGAAGCTACAGCCTATACTTATGTTATACCAGACACCCATATTGCTTTTTTTTCAGTGTATAACAGCGATTTTTAAAGTCTGCGATAGTGAGCCTCCCCCAAAACAACCAAAAATCAGCTGTTTTTAATGTTTGCTTGCTTTTAGTGTTCTTACCAGCTGCTCCTCTGCTGTTTGAAGAAGTCTGGTGCCAGTTCTTTCTCAGCTTGGAGGTCTGACATGTGTGTGACTAAGTGGTGAGTTGGGTTGCAAACAGGTGATATGTGTCACCTGTGCAGCCCACCTGGTCTGGTCCCTCATTAACAGGAGGAAGGCTGATCACCAGCACTTTGATACAACACCCAGAAATCTAGTAAATAATGGTAAATGTACTGAGCTTTATTCACCCATGGTGGACAAAGCACTTCAGTTTAGATAGAAATAGAAAAGAGAGAGAAAGAGAAAGAAATAGAAAAGAGAGAGAAAAAGGAGAGAAAAGGAGAGAAAAGGAGAAAAAAAGAGAGAAAGAGAGAGACAAAAAAGAGAAAAAAGAGAGAATAAGAGAGAAAGAAAAAGAGAGAAAAGAGAGAAATAGAAAAGAGACAAAAAGAGAACAAGAAAGAAATAGAAAAGAGAAAAAGAGAGAGAGAGAAAAAAGATAGATAGATAGATAGATAGATAGATAGATAGATAGATAGATAGATAGATAGATAGATAGATAGATAGATAGATAGATAGATAGATAGATAGATAGATAGATAGATAGATAGATAGATAGATAGATATGGTTTTTATTATATGACATATTTTCTTCTGCTCCATCTTGTCTTTGGTTTGACCAGTAATTGTCTGAGTTCATTCTGCGGTTTGACTGGTGTGTTGAAGTGTTTTTTCATTGCCCCCTGAATCAGTTCTGTAACCCCCCCCAATAGATGGCAATAAAACATATGGGAGAGGCAGGGGAGACCATTTGGAATATGTGAAAAAGAACACCAGACAGAATGTAAAAAGTAAACATCACACAGAAAACATGAGTAAAAACAACCAGTACATCAGGAAAACCTCACATCAACCATTTCAGAACCACTGCAAGAAAGAAAACCACACCATGAACTGGAGAAAGGTCAGAGGTCATCTGTGCTAAAAGCAACAGGTACCACAGCTGGTGGCCAGCTGGTGGCCATCGAGATATGAAAATGTGAACCAGAGACAATGAACAGGGGTGACAGCGAATACACCTTATCTCACACCTGGGATGCGGTTCTGCAGGAGACGTCAGACAGCAGGGGGTGTACTGACCCCCTGCTGTCTGACCAATCCTCCTGAAACAGCCTATAATAGTGTGTTTCCACCAAGCCGACTGGAACAGTTTGGTACAGTTCAGATGGTCTCAGTTGAGTTTGTCTCACTTGAGGTTGGATTTTCACTGCCTTAGAGGTAAGATCGGGCCTAAAAAATCCAGCCCAACCCGACCCAGGCCCGGAGGAATTAAAGCCCAACCAAAACTTGATTTGCAAGCCCGAGCTTGAAGCAAACACGAAATTTCAATTTATCCCATAGTATTTTTGGCAGACAAAAAACGCAAGATTTTTTTAATATTAAAATCATCTACATATTTTTATTATCATGATAAATGCGTTAACACAACGAAACACAACACTGGAACACAGAATAAGAGGCCAGACAATGAGAGTGAAAGAGAGATCTTGATGCGCACTCGCTTAATAACGCGGATGTAGTGTATTGGAATATCAGAAGTGCGTTTCCCAGTTTGATCTCTAGGTGGCACTGTAACTTAAAGGTGTTGTTAACTGTGTTGTTGTTGGGACCACAGAATAAAATACAGAGGTAGAATGAAAATACATGGCTTCGTCCACTTCATATATTACAGCGGAGAAAAAAAAGTCAGCGAGAGAGAAGCCCGACCCGAACGTAACGATTGACATTTTAGGCCCGACCCGACCAGAATTTCGGGCCGGGTCTGGCTCGGGCTAAAGATCTTACCTCTACACTGCCTTCACCCTTACATTGTAGACAGGGTAAATGCCGCTGTGCTACGCAGCCTCATCATGTCATCCAGCTCCCTCTGGACTTCGTCCTCTCCGATGATACAAAGGAGCATCTGCACCTCCTTGTTGCTCCATGAAATACAACGGTGGGTCGACATGATTCACAAGTTTTTTTTTTATACTTTCTTTGCTCATTGTCATATGGAGATTTAACCAGCGAGTTGTTGTTTGTGCTTTTGTCATGCCGTCACATGGAAATGATCATTCTGATGACCAATCAACGGGATGCAGTCTGTTTAACTCTGCCCACACGGATAGCTTTGGAGCGGTTGGCGGTTGGAAGGGTTACAGTTTGGATCGGTTATTTTGGGACTCTTTGCAGTGGAAATGCAAAAAAATGCGTACCAAACCAAACCATCCCAATCTGCTTGGTGGAAACACGCCATAAGACAGCGCACAAGAACTTCATGTGGCGCTTCTGATGAAAGCTACAGGAAGTAGCTGAAACAAGTCAAGCAGGTAACCAAACACTGCACCGATCTGTTAAAAAGAACCTAACTTTACAGTTCTCTTTGGAAGGTAAAGGTAAGGTAAAGTGCAGTGTGTAGCAATTGTCTGACATATCAGATGGTCAGTCCAGCTGATAGGTCGACTGGTTAGTCCACCTGAGTCAGGGACCAGGCTACGGCACCGAGGGATAACAAGGACAGAAGCCAACCAGAAAACACTATTGTTTGGGAACAAACTAATCTGTGGCCATGAAGCAGGAACCAGCCAGGAACCAGACCATGATAGACCATGATAAACCATGATAGACCATGATAGACCATGATTGTTTGGGATAAAATATGTAAACAGCAGAAATAAAAGGCTGACACAAAACAGGGCACACGTAAGTGGAGGGATAACCAATTAGAACTGAACATAAACAGGACCACCTCAAACTCCACCTGTGGGCGGGGAAATGGACAATGGTACGAAATATTACCAAATGAAGTATAAACAATTAAGACATTAGACTTTAGGCTGGTGATCTGGACCTTCCTGATTGTCTCGCCTCAATTTATCCTTGAAGCAGGACCCAAGCTGGGGCTTTCAAAACCAACCGGGTAAGCTTTCAGTGGTACCTCGACTTACGAAAGACCCAGCTAACAAATGATCCAAGTAATGAAAAACATTTGCCTCAATTTTTCGTCTCTGAATATGAAAAAAAATTTGATTTACGAAAGGAAACTGAAACCTCTGAGATGTAAATACAGTTCTGTATGTACATTACTATACGTAACTACATAATATATATAACTATGTCACATACGTACTGTACGTAGCATCCCATTGGCTATGAGGGAGCTACCCATGATGCTTTTCGTTACCCTTTGATCCTCATTCATCACGGAGTTACTGTTGTTTCCTGAGTTTTTCAGTGTGCTCATTTAAACTTAAATCTGGAGGGATGATGACATAATTAACACTTTAGTTTACTGTGGAAAACCACTGAACAGATGAATAAATACAGAAAACTCAGTGTCATATGATGTCAAATTTGCTTTCGCACACAGATATTAAAATTTGTAAAAAAAAAAACAAAAAAAAAAACACACACACACACACACAAAGATGTTAAAATGTATTTAAAACATGATTAAAACAAACTTCAAATGTGGGGTTAAAAATGTAAAAAAAAAAAAACCAAAAAAAAAAAACCGCACAGACATCATGAAAAATGTTGAGACGTGTTAAACAGGTGTTAAAAAAACACATGCAGATGTTAAAATTTCCTTTTTAAAAATGGCAACAACACAAAAATGTTAAAATGTGATTAAAAAGATATTTAAACAAATGTAAGGATAAAAACAAAAACATCTGAATTGTTTTAAAAGTATCTGTTTAAGAAATAATTAATTAAAAAAACAATTAAAATATAGCTGTAGGTATGACAACATAATTAACACTTTAGTTTACTGTGGAAACCACTGAAAATATGAATAAATACATTAAACTCAGTGTCATGTGATGTCAAATTTGCTTTCCCACAATCGACAAACGCCCACACACTGGAACACGTCTCCTTCTGCGCTCTCTCTCCGCTCCTCCACTAATCTTTGTCATGCAAACGTGTCCATGCTAATTGTAAATTCTCCCTTTCACCCCCTCCGTGTTGCACTCTAGCTCTTTATTGTGTGGATTTGCATCAACATATTTCATCTGCACACAGTTCTGACATCCAGAAACACACACTAGTGTTATTATTCCTGCTGTCAAATGATACATGCTTGAATCACATGAATCACACGCTCGCTTTGGATTCATTTCAGTTAATTATGATTAAATATTCATTTTTAATCTATATTGGGCTACGTTCAGACTGCAGTTAAATCTGATGTTCTGTTGCTCTTTGAGCTGAATCTGACCTGTTAATCCTCCTATTATGTTCATTTGTCAGGCACAGCAGTGGTGTTCTTGGGTCAATTTGACCCATTGTATATTAATTAGAGCTGCTAAATGATTATGATGTGTTGGAAAAATGCAATAATATCAGAGATATAAATGTTCATGCATAAATGTACTTTTTGTAATCTAAAGGTGACTGTAGAAGTGATCACAATGAAGCAATTTACATGCAGAGGTGACAATTATGAAGGAAGGGAAAACCACTGCATACCAGCCTCCAGAAGGGACCAACGCCCAACAACCCTTCAGGACATCTTGAAGAAGGAGGGGTCGACAGGAAAGTGTTATAAAACTATGTCTAAGCTTCCCCCCTTTCGTGTCTCATGACCCCTCTTGGGTCTTATATTGGACTTTAGGACTCATGACTATGTAACTTTAATCTTGCTGAAACTGTAACTGATTGTAAACTATGATTGTGATATTAAATTAATGAAAGGACAATGAGTAGACTCAAATAGGTATATCTTAACCAACCACTATTAGGCCTAAATATAATTGAGTTAAATATGTCTACTTAAGTATTAGTTCATTATTTTTTCCCAACAAAATTACCAGAGATGGTCAAAGTACTCACATTATGTACTTAAGTAGAAGTACAGCTACTGGTGTGAAACAATACTGTGGTAAAACTACAAGTATTGATTCAACTTCTTACTTAAATAAAAGTAAAGAAGTACAATTTCACAATTGTAATACAGTACAACAGTAAAAAGTAAAACCATTTTTTTTGTCATGAATGCAATAATACTTATCTGAAATCTGAAAAGTTTCACAATTATCTCAAATAAAGCATTTAAAAGTGAGTTACTGTGTAGATAATGTGTTTGGTAGGGTCACTGTGCTCAGTTTTATGGGTATGGGCAGGAAATTTATGAAAAATGGGGAAAAAAGTCACAAACGAGGAAAAAGTCATCATGAGCTTTTAAAAATAATTGGAAATGAGATTTTAAAAATGCATAATTTTAAGAGAAAAAGTCAAAATTGTGTCAGTTTTTCTCATCCACTGATTTTTCCTCTGGTGACTTAATTTTCATTACTGTCACATCTATTTAGTTTGAAAAAGTAATGATATTATATACATATTTATTTAAATGTAAGGAGTATAAAGTACATATATTTATAGAAATGTAAGGAGTATAAAGTACATATATTTATAGAAATGTAAGGAGTATAAAGTACATATATTTATATAAATATAAGGAGTATAAAGTACAGATATTTATATAAATGGAAGGAGTATAAAGTACATATATTTATATAAATGGAAGGAGTATAAAGTACAGACATCCACCTCTGCTTCTCATGTGCCATTCTCTTCTCATCATCTAAACATCATTTAAAAGATGCTGCTGCACAAATGTTAAATTTTTATTGTCTGTTCTCTTTACTGTAATCTTCCTCATTAGTGTTGACTGTACTTAAACCTGGTCCTGCAGCCAAAAGAAGAATAAATTAAGTTTCCTTTGTTGATCAAATGTCAAATACCCTATAGACTGAACGTATTTCAAGTCCTTGACATATTGGCGGTCTCATTAAATCCATCTAAACAGCATTTGATTGTATTTCCAGCTTCTTGAAGCCTTCCTTCCTCATGCTAAAGGCTATTTATGAAAGGCAAGAGGAGTTCACGCATGGAAAGGTCTAGAATGGGGTATTGATTCAACGACAACGTGGGCTCCATTTGATTTCAGTCGGTCACGGAAGATAAGTGCGACGCCAATACCAACAGTCCAGAGTGGAGGCCATTTAGACCGAACAGGAAGGCAAGGCAATGTTATTTGTATAGCACATGTCATGTACAGGACAATTCAAGGTGATTTACATGAAATATATAAGAAAATGAAAATGATTAAAATGCAGTAAAAGGCAATTAAAATAAGAGACATAAAAATATTTTTAAAAAATAATTGAGAATCTAATTTATTTATTTATTTCTAAGTGGAAGCTTCAGTAAATAGTAATGTTTTGAGGCCTGATTTAAATGAACTGACAGTTTTTCTCAGTCCTCAGGTGTTCTGGTAGTTTGTTCCACAGGTGAGGAGCGGAACAACTGAATGATGCTTCACTTTGTTTGGTTCTGATTTTGGGAACACGCTAAGGCACAGGTGTCAAACTCCAGTCCTCGAGGGCCAGTGTCCTGCATGTTTTAGATATTTCCTTCTTTCATGTGATTCAGTTTAACCCTTTAACTCCTGAGAACTAACAAAATAATTGGTAACATGAGCAAAGTAAGACACAAATGGCAGAAAATCAAAGAAAAATACTACAATAAAAAAAAAAAAAATGTAGAAAAATAAACAAAATGAGCAACAAAAACTAATAAATATTTACAAAATGAGAAATAATGTGGAAAGAAAACTACTATTGAAATTTGGTCCCAGCAATTTTGATTTTGCCTTTAAATAATGTTTTAAAAAAAAATAAATAAATAAAAACTCTTGCTTTTTGGCACCTTGTCCATAAACAAAACTAAAAGGGAAACATATATTTATACAAATGTAAGGAGTATAAAGTACAGATATTTATATAAATGTGTCACAACCTGGCTCTGGGCCATGACAAAAACGGAGAAGACACGGTGTATTTAATTAAATTATATTTATTATTAACTAAGGTGAACCAAAATAGTGAAAGATGGGATGTGTTAGTCAGAGAGATCAGTAGTGTAAGTGTGGATGGGTGTGAGATGGGATGTGCAATGTTGTATTGTGAAATCAAAATACAAACGCAGCCAAAGGTTCTGCAGCGCTGGTGGAGACGAGAGAAGAAGAGCCATGTGCATAGGCTATGTGCATATATTTTGTTAATGATTTGGAGTATTTTGTTTATGGTGGTATTGTGCCAGTGATTCCCCGTGGAACACTGACTTATGGGGGGGGGTGTGACGGCCCTGCCCGTTAGAGTGGTGGTTGGTTGCCACGATGCTGCCCTTTTTCTCTCCTTCCAATTGGAGCAGATGATTGCAGATTGCAGGCACCTGGACCTGGTCCTCCTACGGGACTATAAATCCCAACCTCTTCAGAGACTGAGGTGGCTCTTCTTCTCTCGTCTCCACCAGCGCTGCAGAACCTTTGGCTGCGTTTGTATTTTGATTTCACAATACAACATTGCACATCCCATCTCACACCCATCCACACTTACACTACTGATCTCTCTGACTAACACATCCCATCTTTCACTATTTTGGTTCACCTTAGTTAATAATAAATATAATTTAATTAAATACACCGTGTCTTCTCCGTTTTTGTCATGGCCCAGAGCCAGGTTGTGACAAATGTAAGGAGTATAAAATACAGATATTTATATAAATGTAAGGAGTATAAAGTACATATATTTATATAAATGTAAGGAGTATAAAGTACATATATTTATATAAATGTAAGGAGTATAAAGTACATATATTTATATAAATGTAAGGAGTATAAAGTACAGATATTTATATAAATGTAAGGAGTATAAAGTACAGATATTTATATAAATGTAAGGAGTATAAAGTACAGATATTTATATAAATGTAAGGAGTATAAAGTACATATATTTATATAAATGTAAGGAGTATAAAGTACATATAGTTATATAAATGTAAGGAGTATAAAGTACATATAGTTATATAAATGTAAGGAGTATAAAATACAGATATTTATACAAATGTAAGGAGTATAAAGTACAGATTATTTTTGAACAAATGTAGGGAGGAAAAGACAAAGGTTTTTAGTCAAATAAATACTCAGGTAAAGTACAGGTACCTGAAAAAAATCTATTTAAGTACAGGAATGAAATACCTTTACTTGACATGTGGGTATATCTGGTTTAAAAACCAGTGTATGTTCCTGTACATACTGTAATAGAAGGATCATAAACATGTATAATTGGCCCCAGATCAATAAGATAAAACAAAACAAACCAGTCTAACAACATGAAGTCATGAAATGTAACATGAACGGTAGAATCAAAGGCTCATCTGGGTAAAGTGGTGTTGAAAGTTTGAAGTCATGTCATTAGCAGTTGGCTTTGGTTGAGACAGACTTGGCAGCGGTAATGAGTCATGACAGGTAAATGAGGATCTGTGATGGAGCACAGCTGGTAAGGTGGTTTAGGGACAACATCTGCACACACACCAGCAGCTGCAAAAAGCTCCTCTGAAACACAACTGGAATACACTGTTCAAACTGGACCAACTGAAGAACAAACAGGTCCACTGCAGAGCTTTTCAGTGTTTTGCATGTTTTGGATATTTTAATCAACATTTTTTGGTGTATTTTTTTTGTATTTTAGAAGAGTTTTTAACCTCGCCCAACATTGATTTGAGTGTGTATGTGTGTGTGTGTGTGTGTGTGTGTGTGTGTGTGTGTGTGTCAGAGTCCTGCACGGTTCTGATTTTGACATACTGCAACCGCCCGTACCCGTCATGTTTAAACTCGTATCCGACCCATTTTCCGACGAAAAAAAAAAAAAAAAATCCGCACCCAAACCGACCCGCCATAAATGAACCCGATATCCGACCCAAACCCGAAAGAAAATGTCAGATAGCCAAACTTAAATACAAACATTTATTGCCACGAATATACTGAACAGTGACATAGCCAAGGCAGAGCCAAATAAAAATGTTGTTAGCCTACGGCTCTTTTTAGCCTATGAAGCCCAAATTAGACCTGCGATCACCCACGTCCGACCCGAACCGACACAACACAACATTTTTCACCCGTTTTGTGAAAATTTGCGGTTCACCCACGGGTCACCCACGGGTACCCGAACCCGTGCAGGACTCTGGTGTGTGTCCGCAGAGACATATCATGCTATAACTCACTGAATACTTACTTGATATCACCATGAAATTACATGGGCATATACATACGCATCAGATGCAATGATCCATTTGAGTAAAGGTCAAAGGTCAAGGTCACAATTAACTAAAAGGTCAAAATCCCCTTATCGGTGATAACTCAAGAATGGAGGGTCACAGAACTTTCAGATTGGTACCAAACAATGTGGAATAAAGATTTCTACATTTTTATACTTGGTGTTATCACCTACGACCAACACTTTCGGAGATGTCTGGAGGTCAAAGGTGACATGTGGCAAAATGAACTTGTGTAACACTGTTTGTTTGTGTCAAACATAAACATATCACGCTATAACTTAATCAATACTGGATATTTTATCTTAATATTACAAACACTGATGCATATATACATAATAAATTATCAGTAGTGCAAAAGGTCACATTTAGCAAAAAGGTCAAAATCACATTATTGGCTCTAATTCAAGAACAGGTTGTCATAGAAACTTGATATTGGCACAAAATAGGAGTGAGATCAGACATTCTCTGAATACTTGTTACAAATGTAATCTTCAAGAAGAGCCTGCACAGACTGGACTGGTTCAGAGGAACAAGACAAGGACACTATTGTAATGCTCAGTAGCCCTGGACCTTCTTCTTCTACCTTTGCTCTAGATCTGGTTCTGTGGAGGCACCACCCACCCACCCACACACACACACACACATTTGAACTCCAGCATGGATAAATGCTAAGTACTTACCAGGCCACTTGAATCTCCACGTCCTTCCTGCCCACGTTCCTCTGTCCTTCTCCATTGATCTCCTTCTTGCTGTTTTTGATCAGGCGCAGCACCGGCTCGATCTCCTTCAGCAGCTCGTTGTTCTCCTCCAGCCCGTTGCACAGGAGGCTCCCACGGCCGCCGTCCCTCATCAGCAGGGGGTCCTGGCCTTGCACACCCCCCCTCTGCAGGAGCGAGTGGGTGATGGACGGGGACGACAGGTTCTCAATGGCCCTCAGCTGGGGTTCCTTGTTGACCTGCTGCTGCTGCTGTCCGGGGCCGAACGGGCTCAGCGGTGAGCAGTGCTCATATGACTTGGACGGCGGGAAGGCGGGCCGCGTGACCCGGACCGTGCGTTGGCGCCCGTCTCCGGACAGGGTGGTCTCCAGGTGGGTGGTGAATCCCTCGGGCCCGCGGAGGATCAGGACGGCGTGGCTCTCCGGGGACACGTTCTTGAGCGTCTCCAGGGCACGTTCGTACGACAGGTCCACCAGGGGCTTGTTGTTGACGGCCAGGACGATGTCGCCCACCTGCACTAGGCCGCATTCCTCTGCCGCACCGCCGCGGATCAGGTCGGATACAATGACAGGAGGTTTGGAGACCCTCTGCTTGACCAGGAAGCCCAGACCGCCCACTTTTCTCTTGAAAAGACGAACGGAGATGATGTTGGGCTGCAGCTGGCACACGGTGGGCTCCGATTCCTGCATGATGCCTCCGTACATGTGTGTGTGTGTGTGTGTGCGTGTGTTTCTGTCCCCAGGGAGGTTTCTGAAAAGCAAAAATAGAAGGAGCAGAGGGAAGAATAAGCATTAGTCACTTTGGAAATTAACTTTAATTGATGATGTGTTTACAGTACATTACAATTCAAGCCAAATTTAACCCGTAAAGACCCAGTGATAAAAATATACAAAACCTGCTAAAAAAAAAAAAAAAAAAAAAAAAAACACCACATAAAAAAGCACTGGAAAAATTGACATTTTCAAAACCACAAAATACACTAAAAAACAAAAGGTGTGGAGTAAAAAAAATATAGAAAGCATTGCTAAAATCCACTATAATTTACCAAAAAACAAACACATAGAAATGACTAAAAAATTTAAAACACATTTAAAAACCATAAAATACACTACGGAACAAAAAATTTGGAGTTAAAAATATACAAAAGGTGCTGAAATCCACTAAAATACATTAAAAAAAACCCACATGAGAATGCACTGAATTTTTTTTAAATACAGAAAAAAACAATACAGAATATGATAAAATATCCAAAACATCTATATGCAAAAAAAAAAAAACAATTGAAAAATGTAAAAGATATTAAAAACCTCTTTGACAATACAGAAGATAAACCACAAATAAAACCAGATAAAATATCCAAAACATGTTTAAAAAAATATTAAAAAGTATTATTATTATTGTATATGCAATTAACATATTTATTCAACACCAAAAGTTTCAGCAAAACAACTGTTCCATTGAACTGCATTAACATTTTTAATCAGATTAATCTGTGTTAACTTTGACAGCCTGAGATAAAAGATAAAAATACTAAGATGAAAACATCTCATCTTCTGAATCCACTTCATCTTCACTAGGGTCACGGGGGTCACTGGGGGGCCTATCCCAGCTACAATGGTCACAGGTTCACCCTGTATCCAGGGCCAGACTATGGGCGGTCTGGGACCTGGACCAACCTACCGTACCTAAGGATTCTTCAAAATTTAAAAAAAAAAAAAAAGATTTTGGTACCTTTTTATCCTGAGCTCATTTTTAATTGGAGCCATTCTGGAGCAGTGTTTCCCAAACCTGGTCTTGTAGGGACACTATCCTGCATGTTTTAGATCAGGGCTCTCAAACCCATTTTCTTCAGGGGCAACATTCAGCCTGATTTCATCTCCAATGGGTCAAACCATAATAATCTATAAATAATAACTCCACATTTTTGTCTTTTTTTTTGTCACAAACGCAATAATACTTCAGAAAATAAGAAAAAGTTTCAAAAGTATCTAAAATAAAGCCTTTAAAAGCGAGTTACTGTGTAGATAATGTGTTTGATCAAGTCACAGTTACTCAATTTTGTGGAAATTTAGGAAAAATGGGGGAAGAAATTAACACACACAATTGACATAAAAAGGCAGAATTTTAAGAGAAAGTCAAAATTATGAGATAATATTCATACAACTATAATATATAAAGTCGCAGTTTCTTTTCTCCACTGATTTTCTCTGAAGCGACTGGTTTTTCATACATGTGTTTTCGTGGGGCAGATAACTGCATATATCAGAAGAATCTTTCAAATTGTCATAAAAGGGTCAAATTTGGCATGTGTATGCATTATAGCTTAATTTTTCATAATAGAACATTAGCCATGCAATTTTCCAAAATGGCAGCCATTTTTCAAGATGGCCACCATTTCTGGTATGTGATACCATATAATGTAATAGAACACATTAGTATACGATGTTGGTATCAAAATATCTGTAATCAACTACGAAGAAACCAAATTTACATGTGCTTACATAATATTCACCATCTTAAAATCCTTTTTGACGCAGTTTCTAGCAATTCAAGTGATTTTTAATTGAATGGGGTGTAGGGTTATAGTGGTAGAGGTAGCAGTTTTGCCACATCCTCTGGGTGGACTCGTGGCACTGGTCATCACTGGTTGCCCAACTCTCACCTCTTGAATCCAAGAAGTTGCCTGTGCGCGGCAACAGCCACACCCTGGTAAAACTGCCTTGGCCCACAGGCAAAACTAGGCAACGGTAACATGTAGAATGGAACTGGAATACTCCCACAGTACAATGCAATGGTGTTTGATAAGGTGTTACGACCACACAGAAAGAAACATATTTGTGGACACACAGACACAAGGAAGGGAGTTTAGAATGGTATTTATTGAAGTATATCTAGCATATTTAACTGAAGACCAGTGGACTTGGTGAGAGGAAACATCAGGAGACGACTGGCCATGCAAACAAAAACCTCAAAATCAAATTAAACTAGACATGGGAGACCAGCAAAAAGAAAAGGCTGGGACAACTGGGACAACTGGGACAACTGGTGTGCAGCCAAACAAACAAACAAACGTACCTGAAACCAAAAAATAACTTAAAGTCGAAAACAGGACCACGGGATCTCCCAGGAGACAAAAAAGAACTCAACAAGGACTTAACCAAAAAGGAACATGCAGGTGGTTGGACACACCTGGATCAAACTGCAGCCAGACTGACAGGGAGGAGGACCTGACGAGAGAGAGAGAGACAGGAGCCAACCACCAAAAAAAAAAAGGGTGCCTCTCAGCTGCTTTTATAGGCAGCCATAGGAAGTGCTCCCAAACACTTAAACACTAAACAATAAAACGCGAAACTAAGAAAAGTTTACTGAAAAAAAAAAAAACAATAATCCAAAAAAAATCCAAACTACTGGACTAGTGCTCACAGCACTTTCAGATTGGTACCAAACGACGTGGAATGAAGATTTCTACAATTCTTATAATTGTTGTTATCACCTACAACATTACTTCATTACTGTACTTAAGTAGAGTTTTAGGTATTTGAGACTTGACTTGAAATAAATACTTCAGTATTTATTTTTCTGGCAACTTTTTCCTTTAATTCCCTATATTTTTGTATAAATATCTGTACTTTATACTCCTTACATTCTCAGAATAGACTCATTACTTTTTCAAACAAAACAGATGTGACAGTATGAAAAATAAGTGTCTTCAGAGGGAAAATCAGTGGAGGAGCAAAACTATGACTTTGTATATTATATTATTATTACTTTTATCTCACAATTTTCACTTTTTCTCTTAAGATTATGCATTTTTAAATCTCATTTTATAACTTTTATCTCATTTCATGATAACTTTTTTTTTTTCATTTTTCCTAAATTTCCTGTCCATACCCACAAAACTGAGGAGAGAGAGAGAGAGAGAGAGAGAGAGAGAGAGAGAGAGAGAGAGAGACTTGTGCTCCTTGGAGTCAACGTGTCGACTAGTTGACGTGTCTGTTAATGCCCTAGCGTAGCGGCCCTGACAGAGAAACATTAATGTTACGCTGAAATGCGCTGGCGAGAACCATGACACAGACACACACACACACACACACACACACGACCCCCTCCTGTTTTGTAATTTCTCTCAGGAATCTCCTGTAATTTATTAGGTGTGAACGTCAAAAACTAAATGTACAGACATATCATTTGGCTGATGTTCACCAGTTGCCAGAGATCATGTATGGAATGTATACACGTCATTTGTTGACTCTTTATCTGTGCACAGGTTGAAACTTTTCCCCCGAAAAGTATCACAAACACACACACATACAGACACACACACAGAGACACAGACAGACAAACACACACACACACACACACACACACACAGAGACACACACACACAAACAGACACACACAGACACAGAGACACAGACAGACAGACACACACACACACACACACACACACACACACACACACAAACAGACACACACACACAAACAGACACACACAGACACACACACACCGCCACACACACACACACAGACACACACATACACACACACACAGACACACAGTCACACACACACACACACACACACAGACACACACAGACACACAGAGACACACACACACACACAGACACACACAGAGACACAGACAGACAGACACACACACACAGACACACACACACACACAGCCACACACACACACACAGACACACAGACACACACATACACACACACACAGAGACACACAGACACAC
Source organism: Siphamia tubifer (assembly GCA_020466265.1). Taxonomy (NCBI): domain Eukaryota; kingdom Metazoa; phylum Chordata; class Actinopteri; order Kurtiformes; family Apogonidae; genus Siphamia; species Siphamia tubifer. The sequence goes on along the minus strand of CM035791.1, from coordinate 45,292,109 downwards.
AGTCACACACACACAGACACAGACAGACACACACAGACACACACACACACACACACACACACAGACACGCACACACACAGATACAGACACAGACAGACACACACACACACACAGACACACAGAGACACACACACACACACAGACACACACAGAGACACAGACAGACAGACACACACACACAGACACACACACACACACAGCCACACACACACACACAGACACACACATACACACACACACAGAGACACAGTCACACACACACACAGACACACACACACACACACACACAGACACACACACACACAGAGACACAGACAGACACACACAGACACACACACACACACACACACACACACACAGACACGCACACACACAGATACAGACACAGACAGACACACACACACAGACACAGACAGACACACACACAGACACACACAGACACAAACAGACACACACACAGACAGACACACACACACACACACAGACACACACACTGATTACAATAGTCTCTCCAAACCAATGTTGGGTTAGATTAATAAACAAACGCTGGGTGTTTATGGGTTAAAAGTGCAGCCAGTAGAAGAGGGTTTATTTAGTCACTTTCAGATCCTCTTGATATAAAGAAAACCAACAAAACCAACTCAAGTGTCTGCTTTAATTAATGCAGCATCACACACATCATATGTTTACACGTGTCTTTGCATAATCACAACCTCAGCCTGAGAGCTCAAACCACTTATGCACTCTGGTTGTTGATGTTGTTCTGTGCCTTATTTCACTGCACGCAACATCATCAGCTCTGCACTTCCATCGCATGTTCCAACAATAATAATAACAACTAGAAAAGCACTCAGAGCGCAAACCTCCACCAAGGCAGACCCCTACCCCCTCCAAATGAAGAGGTCCACCAAGGAGGTTAAGTTTTTACCACAGGTTGTTTGTCTGTTTGCTTAGTTCGGATGATAACGAAAAAACTTATGGATGGATTTTAATGAAATTTTCAGGATGTGTTGGGAAATTTTGGTGATGATCCGGAAGAGATTCTGGATTCTGGATCACTTTGAAATTTTACATTGCTGTAAATGGAGAATAAATCATTTGTTCATTCATTTTTTTTTTTTTAATAACATCAAAAATAAGACAGAAAAAACTACTTGTTTCTTCATTATTTGTTTCTAAAACCAAAATGAAAAAATGGATAATGATGCGATTTGTGTTTAAATGAATAATGGAAAAACACGGATAACAGCCATTTCCCGTTTTATCCCATTTGGACCTGAAGCAAATTGAGTAAACTGGAAATTAACCTTAACAACCTGAAAGAAACATGGCCACCGGACTTGAAGATCATTATGGGATGATATGACACCAATTTTTTCTGTTGTCATATCATCAGGTCTTAGGGTGACCCTCTTAGATTCCCCAAATAGGACATAGGTTCCCATCTTTGTCACTGTGGGTCTCAGTCATTTCCAGTTTATTCAATTTGCTTCAAGTCAAAATTTGATAAAACAGAAAATGAACGTTATCTGTTTTTTCAATCATTCATTTAAACACAAAAAGGAAAACTGGAAAAACTGTATCGTTATCTGTTTTGTCATTTTGGTTTTGGGAACAAATAATGAAGAAATTACTTGTGATTTTCTTGTCTTATTTTTGGTTTTATTCGGAAAAACCAATGAACAAATGATTTGGGAAGTTTGAAGAAACTATCGACCATATAGTAGCAGGTCACCCAGAATTGGCAAAGACTGAATATATCAATCGACATAACAAAGTATCAGCCTATTTACATTGGAAGATTTGCCAAGAGTACGGAATAGCAATATCTGAAAAATCATCTGAACACCAACAGCTACTGTCCAAGAGAAACATCACACAACAATTCTATGGGACATGCCAGTCCAAACTGACTAAGAGGTCAAAGCCAATAAGCCAGACGTGATCAAAAACATGAAGTAAAAGAAGCGCACATTGATTGATATCATAATCCCTTCAGAATGAAAGACTGTCAAAACATAAACATCTGGAAATTTAAATTAGTAAAATGTGGGGAATGAAAACAAATACTATACAAATTGTCATTGGAGCGCATGAAGTTTTTTAAAAAAAAAGACCTAAAAAAACTCACGGACCAAATCCCAGGAAACATAGATCTGATGCAAGTCCAGAAAATCAGTCTACGGGGAACAGCGCATGTATTAAGGCGCACCTTGTCTCTGAAATAAAACCTCTACCACTCAAGTTTGTTGTCCCCTAGGTACATGGTTTACACCCACGACTGCAAATGTACAACACAAGCATTTAAATGAAATAATAATAATAATAATAATAATAATAATAATAATAATAATAATAATAATAACAAGAAAAGCACTCTGACAGCGCAGACCTCCACCAAGGTAGACCCCCCCCCCATCTATCTAATCATTTCCAGATCTCCCCATTACCAACCTACCCTGAAAATTTCATCAAAATCCATCCATATGTTTTTGATTTATCTTACTAACAGACAATTCTGGCAAAAATATAACCTCCTTGGCAGAGGTAATAAAAATGACATGCATATTTCCACAAAACATTGCGCTGAGTCCCCATGTATGTAGATGCAATACATGTTATAAAATGTGATTTATTTTTGACAATTTGTTATAGTTGAGAATTCAAAATGTTTGTTCCTTCTTGTACGGTGTTTTAAAATTCTGGTCCGGTCATTAAAATCAGAACATTGTAAAAAAAAAAAAAAAAAGAAAAAAAAAAGAAAAAATTAAATAAATAAAAATGTAAAAATAATACTAACTTTATTTATATAGCACCTTTAAAACGGATTTTACAAAGTGTTTTGATGGCCAAGTGGAAGGGTACAAGAGCAGCAGAATAAATAATAGAAAACTAAAAGGCCAGGTAGACCCCCCTCCTCCGGGTCACCACCAAAATCTAATCATTTCCAAATCACCCCATTACCAACCTACCCTGAAAATATCATCAAAATCCATCCAGAACTTTTTGAGTTATCTTGCTAAATAACAGATGAACAGACATAATAATAACAATAATAATAATAATAATAATAATAATAATAATAATAATAATAATAATAATAATAATAATAATAATAATAATACACTTCCACTCATAAATCCACAGAGTCATTGTGGAAGGTTTTGGACACAACACGTGCACATGGTGATCTCTGAAACACTTGCATCTGGACGCGTGGGTGGCGTCGCCTTGTGCGTAATGCAACAGTGTCCACGAAAGGAAAAAAGGGAGGGGGAAAAAAAGGATAAAGAAAACACACGCATATGTGAAGCTGTCGTGTTACGCAGCTCAGTGACGCGCAGAACAGCTGGAAGAATTCAGCACCAAGGTCAGCTCCGTGTGTGGAGAGAACCGTGACATAAACACAGTGTGTGAACTCTGGAAACACTCCACACACTAGAATGACCTTCAGTATAGGATGTTACTGGGATCTTAAATGCCTGTTTAACTCTTAAAGGAGGCATCTCATGCGAAATGTACTTTTTCATGTTTTTCCAACACCAATCTGTGTTGTCTGTGTGTGAGGACACCCTTAAACAATGAACAAAAAACACCCACTGCTTTTGCTTTTGCTGGAGGGGGGTGAAAATGATTTGGATTTTGAATACCCCACCCCAGGGGTAAGGCTAGGGTATGTGAGGCTCCAAACAAGACCCCCCCCCCTCCACACACACACACACACACACCCAACTATGTGCATGCAGCAAGAAAATTGTTTTGGTTTTTTTGCACAATTTCTTGGACATTAAGTGACAAATATGCGAGTTAAGTTCTAAAAGTTAAGTACAACACATGTCCCTGAAAGACACACACACGACTAAACAAATACAACTACATAAAAAAGCAACACAATTACACAAACACGGCTACACTAACAAATACAGAAATGCACAACTGCATGAAAAAAAACAACTACACAACTAAATCCACAAACACCGCGCGCGCACACATACACACACGGCTGTAAGGTGACTCCCGAGTGGGCGTGGCTCCAAGCAACTGCCTGGCTTGCCTGACCTCAAGCCCCGCCCCTTCCCCACCAGCTCAGCTCACTCCACTTACTGGTCTCAGTCACCTCTGCTCGGACCCACATGTCCCTCATTATTCTCTATCGTATCCTGGTGGCGTCTGGGCCCTGGTCGCTGTGACTGCATCCAGGTCCACGGTTGGTCTGACCCGGGCTGGTCCATGGGTGGCACCGCGACCGTGGTGTCGTGGCTCGTCTGACCGGCCCGGGTCCAGACGAAGCTAGACCCGAACTCGCACCGGGGATTTTTATTAACAGACCATGATCTGAAGGCACCGAGGCTGTCAGACACTTTTACTCTGTGGAGCTGATTTTATTTCATCAATGTCTTTGTCTCTTTCCCTCCGTCTCAACTTTTCAGTTTCCTTTTCTTTATCCTCTTCTAACTCTTTCTAGTGATGTGCGGATCGATCCTAAAATATCGATACCTCCAATACCGGAGCTTTCTGCTCTGAAATCGATTATCATTTCAAAATATGGATCCTTTTGATTCTTAAGTCATTCGGTGTAAAGTCTTCTCTAAACAGGAACACTGTGAAAAGTAACGAAACTATTGATCCGTTGTCTAAATATACAAGCAGTTGTTGGGACTACTTTTTCTTCCGCCTGGGTAAGTGCACCGCGCAGAGGGGGGTCGCGTGTGCCTTTCGCTCCGGAAATAGGCCTTAACAATCCACGAGACAGCGATGCGGACTCTTTTCCTGTACACAGCCGTTGTTTTTTATAACGACCATCTAATTTAAACAAATGAACAACTATAGCCTACTTACCATCATCCCCAACAATCTGTTACTTTCTTCCATGCTTCATGGTGCATTACATTATCCCTGTAGGATTCTAAAGATATGTCACAAAGACAAGGGAAGCTGCTGGACACCGCAATTGTTACTTTTTTATCCGCCATGATTGTCAAATGAGGAATATGCAAATATAATGTTGTAGATCCTGCGTACTATTAGCTACTCGCCTCGCAATATGCTCGCGGTCGACGGTGCCTGCTTGCGGCACGTTTCCGAAACGCATTAATAAATGCAATAGTTAGCGCTTGCTGTCTTAAAAGCCGTTCATTTTTGCGGTCCACAAGTGACCACTTCTTATATGCGCTCTGACATTAGGTGTGAACACGACCTTAGGTTATGTCTATTTCAGCCGCCCCTACATTTCAACGGATCAATGCCCAAGATGCCGGATCTTTCTTCTCTAAAATCAATTCTCAATTCAAAATATTTTCTAATATATTTTTTATACTTAAGTCATTTCAAAATATGGATTCTTTTGATACTGAAATCATTTGCGGTGAGGTCTATTCTAAACAGGAACACGGTGAAAAATAACTAAACTATTGAGATGTTTGGTGGCGGTTGGTGGGACTACTTTTTCTTCCACCTGGTAAGTGTGTCATGCGTCAGCGAAGCGGAGAGTGTTTTCAAAGGCAGGAGGTTCTGAGCAAAAAAACAAACAGACTAAAGATGAAAACAGTAAATATGACCTGGTTCCTGAATAAAAACGTATGAATGATGGAACAACAGCGTAAATGTTGGATGATGTGTTATTTAAATGTTCAGTATTTTAAACTTAACATGTTCATATAACAATAATGAAGATGCAAGTTTTCATCTTTATAGTAGCTCTTTATAATTAAGCAAGAATGTATTTTAATGTTTTTATAACTGTATTCATTTAATTTTTTTTCACAGTTGAAAACACTGTTTTCATATATTTTGTATGATTGTGTGCCTCTGGTTTTTCTATTCTCTATCTCTATTTTCTTCCTCATATGCTTCAGTTTAAAATAAATAAATTGCACTCCCTTGTATTCTTAAGGTACCTATGATTTGAAATACTCTTTTTTTAGATTTAAAAGACATTAGGTGTAGTCCACCGCTACCACTGCCACAATAACAAGAATACTAGTAAATTAAAACTATTGATATTATTATATATTTCTGTACTGTTGTTGTTATCATTATGACAGTAATTATAATTTTCCCCCTCACTCGCCCCTCTTTCTCACCTCCTCCCCTTCTCCTTTTCACTACTACTCAGTCCATATTATATAGTTGTTCTTTACATTTAGTATCTTTCATTGTAACATAATGTCAGTTTTGTTGTGAAGGGGTGGGATTTGATAAGTTTCACTTCCTCCCACTCCCTTTGAATGTGTTACAGAATTGTATGACAAATCTGACTGCTGTGTCATTTATTTATTTTGTTGCGCAGTGGTTAGCACTCGTGCCTCACAGCAAGAAGGTCCCTGGTTCTATTCCCACACTAGACCTTTCTGTGTGGAGTTTACATGTTCTCCTCGTGTCTGCGTGGGTTCTTTCAAGGTTCTCCAGTTTCCTCCCACCATCCAAACACATGCACTGATAGGTTAATTGTGAATCTAAATTGCCCATAGGTGTGAATGTGAGAGTGAATGTTTGTCTATATATGTTCAGCCCTGAGATGAACTGGTGACTTGTACAGGGTGTACCCCGCATTCACCCATTGTAACTGGATTAGGCCCCCTGTGACCCCCGTGACCCTAGTGAGGATAAAGCAGGTTCAGGTCCGTCTGTAGACGTTATCTCGAGCTGCTATCTGGTTCATTTCAGGTGTGAACGGCATCTGCACCAATCACAGGCAGTTTCCTAAATGCATTAATTAATGCAATAGTTAGGGCTCGCTGATTTATGAGCTGTTCATATTTGCGGTCCACAAGTGACCACTTCTGATATTCACTCAGCAGCAGAAGGAAAATGAGGTGTCGATTCTCCATGACAGCTGGTAACAGCAAAGGGATTTTTGTATTCCATCACCTGAAATGACCAATAACCCAACGATATTCGATATCACGTAACGTCCTGTTCCTGTTTCTGCACCAATTGAGTTTTCCCTTTGTGAATGCAAACCAGATCAGTTAACAATCAAAACACAAGCGTCACACCTGTGGGGGATGGGGGTGTTGCAACACCCCCACTTCTACAATCAGATGATATCATACACCCAGTTTTTCCTGAGGTTATATATTGTAGCGTCTCACTGGACAGGAAACGGACGGAGAGTTGGTGTCACCTACTTTTTGTTGCAGGATGAACGCTTCCTGTTGTCGCAATCACGTCAAACAAACAGCAATAACATTGCAGAGTCGTTACAATATCGATGGTTTAAACTGTTTACCCATCCTGGCAGGACACCAGCATAAGGAAATGAAGCGCACCTCAGTTCCCGGGTGAAATATAAACAGCTCTTCTTTACAGTGTTAGAATAGAATAAATTGAGGAAAAACACATTTTTGTTATTATTTTCGGCCATATATTACTTTTTAAATATAAAAATTTAACCATTAATGGATAATTGTTGGTTCATTTTCCCGATAATATATTCAGAAGATTTTGCTCATGTGCCACAACCTTGAACACCCCCACATTGTAAATAGCTTTAACGCTCCTGAATCAAAACAAAAGTATTGTATTGCCTTGGATTCAAACAAAGAAAGATACCTTTAAGCGTGAATACACCCTGAGACACCAGGAAAGTGTGTTCATTGGTGGAAAAGGGACATATGTTCCCTTTAACTCTTCGTCGGTAGCTATAAAGAACTTCCCAACCCATTCAACTGCTACAGCCGGTATGTTTTCCAGGACTTTTTTATGTATTAAAACAGCAGTGAGTGCTTTCATCCATATTGATCACAGTGACCTCGGGCAGGAGAATAGATTAAATATGTGGCCCTTTAATCTCAGCCTTTGTAGCTGCACCCCACTAAGGTCAGAAATTTACAATAACAGATGATAATCTTGATGCAAATTTGTTCTGAAGGTGAAAATATATATTTTTAAAAGAGTGTTGACGTACATAAAAAACAAATTAAGAAAAAATAGCTATAGTGCACAGGTTCCAGGGCCATTTCTTCCTAAAAGCAAACTATGCAAATGCAACCCCCCCCCCACACCCCCCCAAGCCACCAGGGGGCCCCAAAGATGCATTTTAGCCTTATCTGAGGAATTTTCAAATGTCTTGGCTTTAGCTGTAGCTATCTCATGTGTTTATTATACCACTTATACCCTTAAAAATAAACATAGAATATAAATCAAATAAAGTGCAATAATGACCTGTAGCTGGTGGGGTTTTTTTTTAGCATTATTAGCTCATGTTTGTCACACAGTTAGCGATGTAGCGAAACACTGACAGGCATGATGGGAATGATTGACAGCTACCCACTTAACATTCTTGTTAGCCAGAGTATTAAATGAAACAAACACCGTAATTGCATCAAAAAGAATTTACCTCAGTGGTTGTTGTATTTTCTTATTTAAAGTAAACTTTTTAACAAACACTAAATATCTGTTTTATTTATTTGACCCACAGAGGATTGTTATTTTTCTTCCATTATAGTTTCTTCTTGTTGTTTCTTGATGTTTAATTTTAACAGCAGGTTGATTTTTTTTTTTTTACTCATTAAATCTAATATCAAACTAGGAGGGGGGGGGGGGGCAGCTTCTTCCTCAGGGCCCCCACAAATCTAGAAATGGCCCTGGCAGGTTCACATGCATCTACTAGACTTCAGTCCAGTCCAGTCGTTGCCATGTTTTGCAGATAGTGTCCTGCATCCAGTATTTAGTTCAACAGCCTCAATCTGACTTTGTGAGTCTATACATGTATAAATAAACTGCACATTCTCTGCTCAAGTTTCATGAAAATCCATTTATCACAAAAACAAATCTATCATTAAATGGCCTCAACACAACAAACAGGTGTTTTTTTTTTATTCTATCACTCGATGTATGTCATCACAGAAGATTGTTTCAAGTCTCCCCCATTATATGGTATTTTTAAAACATAAATGTAAAAAAAAAAACAAAATCAGCAGATGGTGGCACATTTCTGCAAAACTCCCCATTTCTGGATATAATTTTCATAATCTATTACAGTATATCTGTGCAGAAAAGTCGACACGTGAGCAACATGAAGAAGAAGCCAAAGCTAAAACCACATAAGCTGTCACCTTCAAATATATATATATATATATATATATATATATATATATATATATATATATATAAACATATGTATAAAAAATCTATAAAAATTACATAAAATCTGCAGATGGTGGCACATTTCTGCTGGATATAATTTCCATAATCTATGATATCTGTGCAGAAAAGTCAAGACATGAGTAACATGAATAAAAAGCCAAAACTAAAACCACATCAGATGTTATGTTCAAATATCTATTTATATTTTAAAAAATAATAATAATTTAAACTCATAAAAATGACATAAAATCAGCAGATGGTGGCACGTTTCTGCAAAAACTCCCAATTTCTGGATATAATTTCCATAATTTGTTGTATATGTGGTCAAAAAAGTCAACACATGAGCAACATGAAGAAGAAGCCAAAGCTAAAACCACATCAGATTTTATGTTCAAATCCCTATTTATATTAAAAAATAAATGCAATCAATAAAAAAATGGCATAAATCAGCAGACCGTGGCACATTTCTGCAAAAACTCCCTGTTTCTGGGTATAATTTCAATAATCTGTTATATCTGTGAAGAAAAGTCAACATATGAGCAACGTGAAGAAGAAGCCAACGCTAAAACCCCATCAGATCTTATCTTCAAATCTATATTTATATAAAATAAATAAATAAAGCCAAATGGAGCTTCAAGAAAAATAACATGAAGATGGGTCAAGTCTTGTGTGCAATCGCTAAAAACACGCACAAAATGTTCCCAGTAAGTCGACATGGAATGTACATTTCCTTATGCAACAAGTTTTCCCTGCAAAAAATATAAAAAATAAAATAAAATAAAATAAAAAGACAAGTGCAAACTTCCAAATGTTCTGCGCCAAAAGATGATTTTTTTTTCTCTGCTGGTCCCCGCACTGTCATCATTATTAATAGCTGCTCTACATGCTGACATACCAGCAGACTGCAGCCCAATTTGACACCAACATTAAACCAAACAACTAAATTAAAAAAAATACAAAATAAAAGCATTCAATCGGATTAAAAAAAACGCGCAAAAACTCACCCCTGAGAACCAGGTCGCAGTCACAACAACCTGCTGCAGAAGGAACTTGTGCGAAAACTCCTGCGTTCCTGCGTCCGTGTCCTCCTGCTCCTCAGCAGCAGCAGCAGCAGCAGCAGCAGCAGCAGCAGCAGCAGCAGCGCACTCCGCTCCGATCCTTCATCCAAACGCGTCTCCGACTGGCAGCGACGCGCTCTGCCTCTAGAGACGAGGCATGCTTGTGCCGTTCCGCGCACCGGGGCGCCTTATAAATACAGAGCAACGGGAGACACTGTGACGAGCTGGGAGACGGCCGTGCGCGTGCGTACACACAAGGAACGGAGGTGTGTGGGCTCTCGTCATCAGTGCGCATCAACAGCGCGCTCTGGTTTTTCCCACAGAAGCGAATGAAAAGGGCCTTAAGAGGGAGGGACGGGGAACTGGGCATGTTTAACACACTTCATATTCAAGAATAATGGGCATGTTTAACATACATTATATTAAAAAAAACACTGGGCATGTTTAACACACTTTCATATTCAAGAATAATGGGCATGTTTAACATACATTATATTAAAAAAAACACTGGGCATGTTTAACACACTTTCATATTCAAGAATAATGGGCATGTTTAACATACATTATATTAAAAAAACACTGGGCATGTTTAACACACTTTCATATTCAAGAATAATGGGCATGTTTAACATACATTATATTAAAAAACCACTGGGCATGTTTAACACACTTTCATATTCAAGAATAATGGGCATGTTTAACATACATTATATTAAAAAAAACACTGGGCATGTTTAACACACTTTCATATTCAAGAATAATGGGCATGTTTAACATACATTATATTAAAAAAACACTGGGCATGTTTAACACACTTTCATATTCAAGAATAATGGGCATGTTTAACGTACATTATATTAAAAAACCACTGGGCATGTTTAACACACTTTCATATTCAAGAATAATGGGCATGTTTAACATACATTATATTAAAAAAACACTGGGCATGTTTAACACACTTTCATATTCAAGAATAATGGGCATGTTTAACATACATTATATTAAAAAACCACTGGGCATGTTTAACACACTTCATATTCAAGAATAATGGGCATGTTTAACATACATTATATTAAAAAAACACTGGGCATGTTTAACACACTTTCATATTCAAGAATAATGGGCATGTTTAACATACATTATATTAAAAAACCACTGGGCATGTTTAACACACTTCATATTCAAGAATAATGGGCATGTTTAACATACATTGTATATAAAAAAACACTGGGCATGTTTAACACACTTCATATTCAAGAATAATGGGCATGTTTAACATACATTATATTAAGAAAACACTGGGCATGTTTAACACACTTCATATTCAAGGATAATGGGCATGTTTAACATACATTATATTAAAAAACCACTAGGCATGTTTAACACACTTCATATTCAAGAATAATGGGCATGTTTAACATACATTATATTAAGAAAACACTGGGCATGTTTAACACACTTCATATTCAAGAATAATGGGCATGTTTAACATACATTGTATAAAAAAAACACTGGGTATGTTTAACACACTATATTAAAAACAACGGGCACACTTAACACACTTTAGATGAAAAAACACTGGGCATGTTTAACACACTATTTTCCAAAACAATGGGCATGTTTAACACACGTTACATTATAAACTACTTCACACTCTGGGCCTGTTTATCACCAATACACTTTACATCAACAAAAATTTTACACACCAAATATTTTACACTTTACATAAAAAAACATCCAAAACTCTTCACATTAAAAACACTTTACATTAAAAACACTTTACACTTTAAGGCACATTTCTATCTACCTCAGTTCATTGGCTTTTTTAACCCAGTCTTCTTACTTGTGAGTGTGTGTGTGCATGTATTCTTAAGTGTATTTCACTGCATTTTTAGTGCATTTAACTATTTTTTGTGCGTTTAACGCTATCATTAATATTTCTAACTATTTTAATACATTTTAATGTATTTGTAGAACATTTAACTCACTTTTTAATGCATTTAAGAATTTTTAGTGTTGTCTTAGTCTGTTTAACACTATTTTTGGTAAATATTACTGTATTTAAGCACATTTTATTGTATTTTTGTGTATTTTTAGTGCATTTAACTCTATTTACTACACGTTAGTTTATTTTTAATCTCTTTAACTTTTTTGTGCATTTACTTCCCCCATCTATAATCTAACATTTACAGATATTTAAATGTGTGCACAGCAAAATAAATACATGAAGGAATAAAATTCCATTTCCAGTCAAAATATCTTATCACAGCTAAAAAGACGAACTTTGCAGTTATATGAACTTTTTGCTGTTAATTCTGCAGTTCTATTTTTCAGTATAGATGTGATCAAAGGGCAGACATTAGTATCTGTATTTGTTGTGTCTTTCATTTTTCTGATAAGACTTGAGTGTGAGTCCATCCCATAGTTCACACCCATTATTCACACGTTGTATCTGATTGGATCAAACCTGAAGGTGCCAGTCTGACTCCAACACTTTGGTCTTATCTTAATACTGACGTCAGTATATTTGTGTAAATAATTCTGAAGAAAACCATAACAACACACGCTGTAAAAACATACTGGGGTTTTTCTGATGTAAAGATGCTATTTTTATGTGTTTGGTTTTTATAATCACAATCACCTTTATGGTCAATACTCACTTTTCCATTGATCCTCAAATTACACAAATATAACTTGTGCATAAAAACTCACTGTTATAATTTTGAAAAAAAAAAAGCTTTTCAATTACAAGTTTTTGCACTGGCCAGAGGTGAATAGAATAGGCGAATAGATTCTTTTGTACAAATGTTTGAAATGAATGACATAAACTGATCCTCAGTTCCAAGTTGTTCAATCATTGATTAGTTAATTATATTAGATTGATCACATTGTTGAGTGCTGTTCATGTTTAACAGATAGCAAGAGGATGGTCTGACTTACCCACATGTTTCTACAAAACACTGTCGCCAAATATTAAAAACACAAGCAGTATATGTGAAAACAAAACACACCGACTTCACGCAGTCTTAACATTAGCATTACTTCAGTCATACACTCACAAAACAGCTGACGATCATCACGGTTGTGTTCATTAATTTCAGATTTAACAGACGACTGGTCGGGAAGCTCTAGAAAACTGCGATACAAACTAGAAATGAACAAAATTGATTTGATAGAATCATTCAGATTTACCCGTTGGTGTTGTAGGTAGATGATGGTAGGTGTAGAATAGAACCCCGCACTCCCACCAGACTCAATGCAAAGCAGTGTGGCGTGGGACACATTTTGAAAGCTCACTCCAGGCTGCAGTCCCACAAGTTAAAAACATGTTTAAAATAAAAGCTATAAATGATTAATTTTGACTGGGGTTAGGGTTAGACATATATACCTGAGACGAGGAGGTCATGCGAGGGGATCCTCCCAGCACGGAGTGGTGGACCCTGACCCACCGAGGTTGAATCCCCTGGGCAGACTGTACGGACCCCACCTGGTTTCACACCCCTTGTCTCTTCAAAGTTCTTTTCAACTTTCCTTTCAGGTACTTGTTGACTATCGGTCTGGTGCCGGTATTTAGCCTTAAATGAAGTTTACAACCCGCTGCTGCATTCACTAACAACCCGACTCCGAGAAGACCGAACCCCAGCACGACGGGGGGCCATTACCGGCCTCACACCACCCATGAGCTGAGCCTCAATCAGAAAGACTAAGGCCTCTGAGCAACACCAGACAAGCGGTTTTCCATACACCACATTTACACTCGCATCTGAATCCTGTGGGACTTGCAGGCGGGAGCGGGACAAACTTTGACAGGTGCGGACGGGAGCGGGACTGAAAAACATAATTCTTTGCGGGAGCAGTTGGGAATGGTACTGCACAATGTGGGAGCGAAATTGTGTCCTGTGCAAACCTCAATTGTAGAAGTTAGTTTGGCGTCGCCTCTTTCAAAAAGAATCATTTCATGAAACTCCACGAGTCGTTCAGGTGCAAGACCTGTGCAGGTCATGTGATGTGATGTCATCAGAACAAATGAATGAACGAATCATTCAGCTGAACTGAGCAATGAGAACAAGTCCCCAATAAAGAACTGTAACGCCCACCACTACGTGCATGTACTGTAGTTAGCTAACCTCATGTACTATAGTTAGTTAACTGCATGTACTGTAGTTAGCTAACCTCATGTACTATAGTTAGTTAACTGCATGTACTGTAGTTAGCTAACAGCATGTACTGTAGTTAGCTAACCTCATGTACTATAGTTAGTTAACTGCATGTACTGTAGTTAGCTAACAGCATGTACTGTAGTTAGCTAACCTCATGTACTATAGTTAGTTAACTGCATGTACTGTAGTTAGCTAACAGCATGTACTGTAGTTAGCTAACCTCATGTACTATAGGTAGTTAACTGCATGTACTGTAGTTAGCGAACAGCATGTACTGTAGTTAGCTAACCTCATGTACTATAGGTAGTTAACTGCATGTACTGTAGTTAGCTAACAGCATGTACTGTAGTTAGCTAACCTCATGTACTATAGTTAGTTAACTGCATGCACTGTAGTTAGCGAACAGCATGTACTGTAGTTAGCGAACAGCATGTACTGTAGTTAGCGAACAGCATGTACTGTAGTTAGCGAACAGCATGTACTGTAGTTAGCTAACCTCATGTACTATAGGTAGTTAACTGCATGTACTGTAGTTAGCTAACAGCATGTACTGTACTTAGCGAACAGCATGTACCATAGTTAGCTAACTTCATGTACTATAGTTAGTTACCTGCATGTACTGTAGTTACCTAACCACATTTACACATTTTTGTTTTTTAGTCAGGTTTATTTTTTCTCATGCTGTCCCTCCCCTGTTGTCCTCTAGCACCCCCCCCCCCCAGGGGAGGCCCACCCCGCCTCACTATTTGAAAGCCGCTGTTCTATAGATTATTGTGTTATTTTGCTGGTTTATGGTTTAATCTCAGTGACCTGAGTGACAGCGCTGCTTTAAATCTGTTTTCACAGTTGGAATAAATGAAGTATGATGCCACACACAGACCCTCTTTTTATATTTAACCTTCATTCACCCACAAATATCACTGATATTATATTGTTTTTGTTGCTTTCGAGGAAAACAAACAGCAGCTTGGGAAAAAACATGCAATAGATTTACAAATGAAAGCAGCAGAGTTTTGTTCTGCTTCAGTTGTTGTGCAAATGTTCTGCGTTTGGAGGAGGTGCACAGGTCGACTGGTAGATGGAAGCGTTTGTTCAGGTTGAAAAGTCTTCATTACTGAGCTGTTGTTTTTCTCATCTCCATGACAGGAAAAGCTACAAAATACAGACTGTAAATGATGCAGAACAATAACTGTAATAAACCTAAACCACACTGACATTCTACTGTTATGGACCAAAAACAGGACAAGTTTAAAAATAAATAAAATAATATAGTTTATGCATCAATGATGGAATGTAATAAAGTCGTTTATAGTGAGAGGCAACCCCCCCAAAAAAACCCAAGTTAGTATTTTGAGAGAGTTTGTTATAAACTGAACCATATAATAATTAGCACCATCAAAATTAATCATTATGATTAATCTGATTAAAAACTTTAATGCAATTACAGTAAATGGAACAATGTTTACAGTTGTTTTGTTGAAACTGTTGAAATGTGAGTGTGTGTGTGTGTGTGTGAGAGAAAGAGAGAGAGACAGAGAGAGATAGAGAGAGAGAGAGAGAGAGAGAGAGAGAGAGAGAGAGAGAGAGAGAGAGAAACATGCGACTTGTCGACTCCTCCAAATTTAAGTCGACTTGTGCTACCAGAATTGACGTGTTGACGAGTCAACGTTTCTCTTATGTGTATAATATACACATAAGAGAAACCCAATATGTGTACATGTATGTGTGTATATATATATATATATATATATATATATATATATATATATATATATAGAGAGAGAGAGAGAGAGAGAGAGAGAGAGAGAGAGAGATAGATACTCCCAATGGAATGGATATGACTAGATTTGCATTAGCCCCGCCCACCAACTTTGATGGACAAGGTTGGCAAATACAATAAATCCATGATCCACTGAAACACAAGGAACATGAAATAATTAGTGAAATAATATGTTTCTTTTTTTTTAACCTCAAACAAATTGGTATTTTGATGACTTAATGGCACATTTAATAACACAACACAAAATTTTAATTAATTAATGACATATTTCATTATTTATTAATTTAATTTTGGCACTTCTAGTCCTCCATACTTGTGCCGATCTACAATGGTTTGTATATTTTCACACATTAATCTCATCAGTGCATGTAAATAATTCAGGTAAAGTGCATTTTCTCAGCTTCATCATTATCAGATATGACCCACTTACCATAATGATCTTTGTAACACTGACATCTGCAACAGTCACTTTGAAAAATAACTGTTGTTAAAATACAGTTTTTTTTCACAGTTGTCTCACTTTTGATAAAATAACCTTTGAATGAGCTTTTATGAACACGAACACACACACACACACATATATATACATATATGTATGATGGGAAGTAACTGAGTAAAAGTACTCAGTACTCAGAGAGAGAGCGGGGGAAAAGGGACGGACAAAGAGAGGGGGGAGAGAGAGACAGGGGAGATGGAGAGAAAGGAGTGAGAGACAGATAAAGAGACAGAGAGAGAGAGAGAGCATTGCAAATATATGGCTTTCTCTGATTTTACTATTGATTTATAAACCATGTGTTTGAGTAAAATGGACATTTTTGTTTTTTTCCCGAAACGACTGAAATGTTATTTTCATCCAGACCAGATGTGGAGGTAACTAAATAAAAGTACTTTGTTACTGTACTGAAGTTATTTAGGCATCTATTTAGTAGGTATCTGTTCTTTACTAGAGTATTTATTTTTCTGGAAACTTTACTTTTCCTCCTCACATTTGTTCATAAACATCTGTACTTTATACTCCTTACATTTATATAAATATATGTATTTTATACTCCTTACATTTATATAAATGTCTGTACTTTATACTCCTTACATTTATATAAATATATGTACTTTATACTCCTCACATTCTCAGAATAGACTTGTTACTTTTTCAAACTAAAGTACACAGTAAAGTCACTTCAGAGGTAAAATCAGTGGAGGAGAGAAACAGGGACTGTATAGATTATAGTTTAAACTATTATCTCATAACTGTGACTTTATCTTAGAATGCATTTCATATCGCATATTTATGTTTTATCTCATAGTTATGACAGGTTATCTCAATTGTGTCAATTTATCTATAATTTCAACTCTTTTTTCCTCATAATTATACATTTCTTATCTCCTATGACTTTTTATGTCATCATTTAGATTTTTGGGCATAATTATGCATTTTTTAGTCCCATATTCTTTCTTTCTTTCTTTTTTATTCGCACTTTAAAACAAAATACAGACACAAGAAAATATAAATGAAATGTAACAGTGCAGGGAGGCCAGAAGCATAAAATGCTTATGAGGAGGCCTCCCTTCATAACTTAATTAACAATTCAAATTAATCGGATAAATAAGAAATAACTTACTAGGTAACGGGTAAATGAAACAAAACAATAAAATACAATACGATACAATACTATACAATACTGAAAAGTAGTAATGAAAAGTAGTAAACAAGGAAACTCAAACAAAAATTAAGAATGTGTGGGGTTATTTATGAAAGTTGCTTTAGTATGATTTTTGAAAATGGTGACGGAGGGACTAATTTGTAAGGTTCTACTTAGGTTGTTCCAAATTGTTGGGCCTCTGTACGTGATTGTAAATTGACGAAGATTCGATTTCGCATTGGATGGCCTTAAATAATTGCATTGGCGTGTAAAGTGGTTGTGGATGTCTGAGTTTAATAAGAAGGTGTAGGTGTCTTGGAAGGTTTCAGGAAGGCAAGGACATTTATTCATTATCTTGTACATTAAAAGACTTGTTTGTAGTTTATGTCATTTATGGACAGTATTTTGAGCTTTTTAAACAATGGTGCAGTAGGGAAAGTGAATGAAACTTTTGACGCTATCCTGATGTATCGTTTCTGAAGCAAAAAAAGCGGTTTAAGTGATGTAGTGTACGTACTTGCCCATATAATATTACAATAACAATATACAATATTTATGGCTCTACTTTTTATCTCACAATAATGACTTTTTTTTTTACATTTTCAATTGGTTAAATAAGTATTATTTTGTTCATGACAAAAAAAAAATGCAGTTTCACTTTTTTTGATTTACTTCATTACAATTGATAAGTTACATTTTTTGTTTTTTTTCTGCTTTCACTTCAGTAAAGCAGTTGAATCAGTACTTCAACTTTTACCAGAGTAAAATAAGTAAAAGAAAAGAAAAAAAGAAAAGAAAAAAACAGATTTTCCACTGAAAATACAAAGGATAATATTTTAGTAAATGCTGATAACTATCTTATAGCAGTGATATTTGGGGTTTTTATAAATGATATTGTGCATTTTCAAACATTTGCTGTGGTGTATATTGACTCTACATATTCTGTTTACGTTTGAATTCTTCATTAATTCAACTCCACAGGTTCATTTTCAATGCTATTTTAATACAAACAATTTAACATTTTACAAAATAGGCTCAAAGTTTGGGCATATTTTCACTTTAGTACAGGTGACAATGAACCGATGACAAACGGAAAATGTAACTTTGAAAAAAAACCCATTTGATTTATATTGTGACACATCAATATGGTCCAATGTGAAAAAAATATAAGATGCTGACCTACTTTTCGTGTCATATTTGAATTAAATGTGTGTAAATATGCTTCTGTACATGTGCAGAGTGTTTGTAGAGTCGAGTCTTTAAGGTTCTCCCGAGAACAGCAGAAAAATAATTGGCTGTATTTGTCATAACACGTTGAAAGAGACAACAACAGTGTCCTCGCCTTTGTGCTGTTTCACTCTGCATTAGGTTTAAGATGACGCATATACATTAAAGTGGAAACGGCACAAGTAGATGGAGATGAAGAAACTGGCTTAGAATGTGGGATGTATAGAGAAAGACGAAGAAACATAAGTGGACGTACGTCTGTGTCTGCGTGGACACAGAGGAAGTTTGACACATGAGGGCATATGTACAGAGGAGGAGAGAGAGAGGGAGAGAGAGATAGAGAGTGAGGGGGAGGGAGAGAGAAAGAGAGAGAAACAGAGTGAGGGGAGAGAGAGATGTAGGGAGGGGTAAAGGGAGAGAGAGAAAGAAAAAGAGGGGGAGGGAGAGAGAAAGAGAGTGAGAGAGAGGGAGGGAGGGGGAGATAAAGGGAGAGTAAGAGAACGAGAGTGAGTGAGGGAGGGAGAGAGAGAGGGAGAGAAAGAGAGTGAGGGGGAGAGAGAAAGAGAAAGAGAGAGAGTGAGTGAAAGAGAGATAGGAAAACAGAGGGGAGAGAGAGATGTAGGGAGGGGTAAAGGGAGAGAGAGAAAGAAAAAGAGGGGGGAGGGGAGAGAGAGAGAAGGAGAGTGAGGGGGAGAGAGACAAGAGGCAGGGAGGGGTAGAGGGAGAGAGAGAAAGAAAGTGAGGGGAGGGGGAGAGAGGGAGAAAGGGGTGGGGAGAGAGAAAGAAAGAAATAGAGCGGGCAGGGAGAAGAGAGAGGGGAGAGAGAGAGAAAGGGGGGAGAAAAAGAGAGAGATGTGGGGAGAGAGATTTAGTTCCTAAATGTTCAGTCTTTATCCACTAAACTGTGACCTGATCAAATACAATAAGTCACTTTTCAAGGCTTTATTTTTTTATACTTTTGAAACTTTTCTGATTCAGTACCGTTTCATTCATGACAAAGAAAAAAAAACAAGAAAAGTTTCCCTTTTCAGGCGCTGCCTGGCCCGACTGGGAGTAACTTCGGGTTCAGTGTCTTGCTCAAGGACACGTGGGCAACCAGAGGTGGGACGCGATCCGCCAACTCTTCGGTCATTGCACGACCCACAACCAACTGAGCTACAGCCGCCCCAAAGTAGTCCCGGTAGGTTTCCTGGGGTCACAGAATTAAAACACCTTTCTTCTCAAATCAGTATGTGTTCGAATGAGTGATTTATTTGCAGAACAAAACCATCACGGAACATCAACTCACTCCTCATAATTGCTTTTAGCTACTTTCTCTCAATAGTGATCAGTGGTCGTTGTCACGGCTAACAGCTGTGCGCCTTAGCAAACTACTTTCATCAGTTGTTCGGCAGTGTTTGCGGCTGCTACGTGCAGTACTCACACTCAGAGTGGGAGTACTTTTACCACTTCTGGCTTCATACAAACACACAGAGGAAACTGAGGTGGTCTCAATTTTTTCCAGAGCTGTAGGCACACAAGAATACAAAAGCTTTTATTAGAAGATTTATTTGATAGTAAGGATGTATCTTTAGACGCACACGCGCAGTCACACACACACACGCTCTCCTGGGCCGGTTATGTCAATCACTTCCTGCTGGAGTGGTACCATCTGCCCTCTTCTAAAGCCACACACCATGTGGATCAGTGTGCAAAGTCCCCGCTTAGCCCTGTTACGTAGCACATGGCCCAGAGTTAAGACTCCCTGGTTACAATGACATCAGTTCCTTTTCTGCATGCTCCTAGTATGGAGGACTGTACACCATTAAATAATGAATTAAATATGGCATTAATTAATTAAAATGGGAATTAAATGCAATATTTTGTGAATTTCTGGATACACAAAATAAAAAAAAATTGGCCAAGTCGTTTTACAAAATTATTTTTTTGCGACTTCAAATAATACAAATTTTCATTGGGCTAAGTTCTTTTCAACAAGGAAGGGGTGAAATTTGGGGTCAAAATTTCCTGGAAAATTTGGTTTTAATAGTCTAAAGCATGCAGGACGGTGGGCCCTGAGGACCAGGGTTGAAGACCACTGGCCTACGGTATGGAGGGAGCAAGAGAGAAAGTCAAGTTAGGAGAATGGAAGCTCTGGAAACATAAAAAAAGTCAGGTTTGGGACACATTCACTGAGATTTTTAAAGATGATGAGCGTCTCCCAGTGTTTTCTTTTCTGTGCAAACCAGGTTCAAATATCTCTTTGGGTGTTACAGGTTTGTCGACCTCTGGTTTAGATGCTGCGCGTTGATAACTTTTGAATGATGAAGCAGGACAAACATATTTTCTCAACATATTAACTTACAAGCAATGACATGGAATTTTAACACAGGAATAAATACAGGTATGTGAGTAAGGTCATGTGATGTTCATAAAGACCATTGACTACTTTTTAAAAATGTGGGTCGAGAAGCAGGTCATTTATACATCAACCCGCGCACCCCTGTTGTGTATACTTTCAAAATATAACGTCTTCCAAGATCTCCTACCCTACCTTTAATTAGTGAAATGATAATATAAATTTGCATATTTTTACATCAAATTAATTGGTATTTTAATATATTTAATGACACATTTAAGAACAAAAAAAACTATTTCAGCACTTTTAGTCCTCCATACGCTACATCCTTTTACACCCGCGTGAAAAACATGTACAAGTGTTGTGTTCATCATGCATCACTTTAATCCACAGCGGCCATCGTTCCCCTCATTTTCCATGTGACAACTCTTCATCATCCACATCAACCAACCAATAGCCTGATTGAGAAATTATACACAAGCACATTCATCTCCAGCATCGGATTTGACTGCATTTATCATACGTTTGGAACATTATCACAGCAAGACAGCAGGCATATGTCCCAACATCCTCTGAATGCACAGTGTGATGTCTCCACTGCACACAAGCATGAGCTTCACTTCTTAATGCAGGTTGGAGAATGTTTCTTTTAATACTGTATATGTGGGATTTTTTTTTTTTTTTTTTTTGTCTTTTGAAAGAGTGGAATTACTCATGCTTTTAGGTTCATTACGGGGACATGGTCTAACTCCTGAGACTTAAGCAGTTCCACAGTTAAAAAAATAAATAAATAAAATAAAATAAGGAACGAAATGAACAAAAGCAGCCAAAGTGATGATTAAAAATGAACAAAAGTGGATAATAAACCAACAAAATAATAACATGAACAAAGTAAGACACAAATACAACAAAATTGAAGAAAAAAAAACATTAAAATAAAAACTAAATGCAGAAAAATAAACAAAATAAGCAACAAAATTAACAAAAAAAAAAAACAGCCAAAATGATCAATAGAAATGAATAAAAATGAATAGCAAATGAACAAAGTAAGTAACATGAACAAAGTAAGACACAGTTGGAACAAAATTGAAGAAAAAATAATAAGATGAAAACAAAATTAATAAAAACTAATAACCTACACTGACCTATTGTTGACCCAAGAGGTCGGGGGTCACTCAGTCAGAGGGCGGGCGTAACAAAGTGACACTGCAATTATTCAGAGAGAAACAACTGGAAACAACCATAGAAGAACAACGGGTGGCGATTTCCTTTAAGATTAAGAATGTGAGAAAACATCAACAATCTTTAAATTATTTTTACAGAAGTGACAACAGTCATTAAGCTCCATAATCCACCATTTTGTTTCGTCATTCCTCACTTTCTCCAGACTCCTCTGTGAACTTTCCGGTGTCTAACTACATCATCACAAAGATTATGCTAATTGGTTGTAGCATTGGTTGACTATAGCACATACAATAGATAGATTTTTGGGTATGTTGCATATTTGCGACGGTAGGCATTAAGAGGTTAATGGGACAGGGTTTGTTGTGCTTGGCAAGACTTGTTACAGATTGTATTAAGGTAATAACAACAGCACAATAACCTATAAATAATGAAAACTGCCATTTTTCTTCTTTATGCAATGTGAAAAAAGTAAAATTAATTAAATTTCACAATGAAGTGTGAATAACGTGAGTAAATATGATAAACCTGAAATGGACTAGGTCTGGTGTCTTGTGTTTGAGTTGAGTTAACTTTGTTATGAGGCGTCAGTCACATACAAACTCAGTATCTGTTCCATGTTACAGACGACACACATGTCAACATTCCCTGGGGATTTAAACAAAATATGACAACCGCTGGAAAAGTGGTGTACTTGTGTTACTGTCATTTTAAGATTTATGACTATCCTTCAGCTTTCAAATGCATGAGTAATTGATTTTATTAAATTATTTCCAAATTTGCCAGGTTTATTGCCTGAGGCAGATGTACCTTACTCCGTCTGTGCATTAGTTCTGTAGGCTTATCAATGTTAAACTGCATTAGAATGAGAAAGACTGAAAGGACAGATGGCCTCCTTAATGTCGATCTGTTTTTAAAGTGATCCTAGACTTAGCCTCCAAATGTTTTATATCAAAACCACAGAATGTGACTGAAGCATTCTTCCTCAGTTACATCCATTAACTCCCCCCTCAGGATTTAAATTATCTATACCACGATGTGCTTTATTTCATGAAATGGACTTTATTTAGATACAACCATGTAAATAAAATATAAAATTAAATACTTCATGAAGTGGAGACAAAACGTATTGTTTTTTTGTTTGTTGAATGACTAGGGATAGCAAGGCTAGGCTACTTTTGACCGATATTCATCAACATTTAATGGGGTTTATTCTGCACCATCTTGCACCATTCCGGAATATTTCATGGAAATTGGTCCAGTAGTTTTTTGTGTAAAGTTGCTGAAAAACAAAAACAGAAAGAAAACAGACTGTATGATGCCCTTCCTAGATAGAGATTTAACTCCTCAACTGTTGATGACTTCCTTCTGCCTTTAATGACTGTTGTCACTTCTGTAAAAAATAATTCAGAGATTGCTGATGTTTTCTCACATTCTTCACTCATCTTTGATAAAAGGAAATTACCACCCGTTGTTGTTCTTCTATGGTTGCTTCTGGTTATTTGTTTTCGAATCGTTACAGAATCACTTTTTTACGTCCGCCTTCTGACTCTATTGTTCACCGTGATTCGACGGCCAGTTTCAGGGAAATCAAGCCAAAAGTTGAATTGAGCGTGAGTAGACTACTACATGTGCTGCCACTAGGAGTCTAGTGCAGTTAGGCTAGGTCAACAGTCAAGGTCACCAAAAATGTGTTTTCACAATGATCAGAGATAGGGCAAGCCAGGAATTTCCTTTTAATTCCTGTATACTCAATCTAAGTTTGTTTATATACCACTTAAAAGAAGACCACAGTGCTTTGGCATCGGGTTGTTGTTCAGCCCCGTCGGGAAATATTTTTTGATAGTAACGCATGTGCAATACATTATCCCACTTATTCTACGAGTTATTACAGCTTATTACTGCTACTACTCTAACAGACTGGATAAAATAGCCATTACAACATAGCGAATATTTACTTTCAAAGTGGCCGAAGTGTCTGCGTAGTGATATGGTACCGTGAATCTGAAGTGATAAAACATGTTGCCATTGGCAGCGGGCGTTAATGGCGTAGCGGGCATTAATGGCGCAGCGGGCATTAATGGCGCAGCGGGCATTAATGGCGCAGCGGGCATTAATGGCGCAGCGGGCCTTAATGGCGCAGTGGCCGGTTATCGAAAAAAATCTGGCCGCAGAGTGCTGGGAATGTCCATTCAAAGTGAATGGGAGCGGTCGCAACATTCTAGAGGGCCGTAGAATAAACATCTAAAACATAAGCAAACACAAAAATAAAAAACTCAATCACATATAATTAAAAACAATTCGAAGACAATAACACAGAGATAAAAAGACCACCAGTTTAGCATAAAAGTGGCAAAGTAGACCTAGTTAAAACTGTCATGTGTAGAGGGTGCTAGTTCCACCGTTGAGGTGCAGCGATCACAATACTCAGTTTTATATATAGCTTCCTATTGCTCTCACTAGTATTCGTGGTGCATGTGGTGGGCCAGCTCTAATACACATTTGATATGATATTGTAGGTCAAATATCAGTTTGATATAAGAGAACGCAACAGGTTCGCAACAGGTTTCTCCTTTTCCCAATCGGTCTTTGGAGATTTTCTGCCGAGAAGGAACATCTAAGCACAAGGGTAGGGGCCTGGGACATTATCTGTTTCATTCATCGACTGTGTATTTCATTGATTGTGTTTTCAAACTCTGTAAAGCCCTATGAAACAACCCTATGATTTGGGGCTCTACAAGTAAAACTGAATTGGATTGAATTAAATGATTTACACTTATTAAAATAACCTGAATATAAAATGTCAGAATTGTGTCCACGTTGTACTCTTCATACGTCAAAGGAAACTAATAGAGCTCTACCACAGCACATATTTAAGTTTATAAAAGCAGGCAAGGCACAGGAGTTACTGTTAACTTTAACAATGGCTGTGTTCCATTTGGATGCCCCAGGAAGACATTTATGCAAACCACGGCCTCAAACTGCATCTAAATAGGACACAGCCATCAGATTAATTTTAATGATAACAATTACAGCACTGTGTGTTTCTGCTGGTACTGTTAAAACACCTCCTGTAAAACACATCTATTTACTTTTAACTGTTTAAAAAGACTAAAAAACTAACTAAAAAAACAACCTCTTTTTCTCAGGATTCCTCAGCCCTGTTATTAAAAGAACACAGCTTGAAAAGTACAATAAATAGCTTCACTTTGAATTAATCATGATTAAGACACTTTACGAAGGCCAACTGTTCTGTCTGGGTTTGTTTGTGGGAATTTTTTCTTACTCAAAAAATACACAAAAATACAATAAGAAGAACAAAAAATGCAGAGAAAAAATATACAGTCCACTAAAATTCTTACATACACACACACACACACACACACACACACACACACACACACACACACACACAAAGTAACACAAAAAAGCTTTGAAAAATTCAAAACATTAAAAAACTTATAAAATACAGAAAAAAACGCAGAAAATGTGATGAAATATGTAGCATGTTCATACAGCAGCTTCAATAGTTTCAACAAAACAACTGTAAACAACTGTTCCATTGAATTGTGTTAAAATCTTTAATCAGATAAATGATGATGATGAATTAATCTGTTTTAATGCATTAATTTTGACACCACTAGTAAATATATGATAATACATATACCCAGGGTGCGATTTATAAAAAAAAAATGAGACTGGGTGGGTGGGTGGGGGGGGGGGGGGTTCCCCACAGAAAAAATCTTGCGTTGGATGTTCTGACCCTCATTCCCTATTGTAAACATATTACTAAGCGGAGGAAAAGAAACTAACCAGGATTCCCTCAGTAGCGAAGAGCGAAGAGCCCAGCACAGAATTCCCATCCCATGGGTGGGTGTGGAAATATGGCATAGGGAAGAGCGCTTGCCCAGTTATTGTCACAGGGTCCGGTCTTCTCAGAGACGGATTGTAAGTGAATGCAGCAGAAGATGATAAACTCCATCTGAGGATAAATACTGACACCAGACTGATAGTCAACACATACCTGAAGGGAAAGTTGAAAAGAACTTTGAACAGAGAGTTCAAGAGGATGTGAAAGTGTTGAGAGGTAAACAGGTGGGGTCCACACAGTCTTCCTCCCCCCAGGTCTGGCTTGTGCTCCCTCCCGCCGGGTGCATTTCCTCCGCTGCGGTGTGCCATGACCGGTTCTAGGTCGGCCATGAAGGCTGAGGGGGTGAAGGTGGCTCGCGGCTCTGGCAGCGACCTCTACAGCGCCCTCCGCCCAGACTTCGCCACTTCCCGGGGCCATAGAATCACTGCGCCTCCTCTGGACACGAAGCCTCAGGAAGGATGGGAGTCAGGACCCCTTTTCCTCCTGTGCACCAACCACGTCGCTTTGCCAGAGTGGGGACCAGCCCCTGTGCAACAGGCGCCAGGGGTCAGCTGCGATGTCGGCAACCCACCCGACCCATCTTAAAACACAGGAGTCTAATGCACACGCAAGTCAGAGGGTCTTCTAGAAACCCCACAGTGCAATGAAAGTGATGGCAGGGGTGCACGAGGCAGAAGTGGGATCCCGGCCCCGAGTGCACGTGGGCAGCAAAATCAGTGGACCTTAATGGACAATAATAGAGATGTTCAAAACCAGAGGGGGGTATGATGTCCCCCGATAAATTGCAGCCAGCATAAATCTGTGAGATAGAGAGTTGATACTGTATATAATAAGGATGAATACATTTGTGAAATACAGGGTTAATAAGTCATCTCACAGGGCTTTACAGAAAAGTCCCAAGCATCCCCTGTCCTTAGACCCTTCTTCTTGGCAAGAAAAAACTTCAAAACCCAGTGGGGAAAAGAAGAAATCTTGAGGAGAATCACACTGAAGGACAGATGGACGGACGGGCTATAGATGAACGTCCATTCATAAATGAAAGAACTCCGTGTCTGTACTTCCCAGAGCATTCTAGCTCCTAGTGCAGCTTAGACTGAACTGTGACTTCCGTCTTTTTTTTTAATTAACCTGACCATAAGCTTTCTCAACCTAATTTTAAATGTAGAGACTGTGTCAGACTCTTTAATATTAAATGGAAGCTGGTTCCATAAGACATTACCAACCTACCCTGAAAATTTCCTCAAAATCCGTCCATAAATTTGTGAGTTGACTTGCTAACTAACAGACAAACTCTGGCAAAAACAAAACCTCCTTGTCAGAGGTAACTGACATGTGATTCAATGGAAAAACTGACATCACCCACTTCTGTTTTTTTCCCACATTTAGCTCACATATCGTGAGGTTTTGTGCATATATCCAATGGAAAAGCGCCCAGTGTAGATTTGCTTTAACTCATTGGTAAAACTGATCAGATTTGTACAAATCCATGGGCCAGCTTGCGGCACAAACGCCACTGGGGCTTTTCATACAAAAATCTGTCAGTTGAAAAGAAAACACCCACTCTTTTTTAGCATTCAGATTGTCTTGTAAGCGACAAATTGAACACAGCTAAAAGGGTCAGCGCTACAGAGGGCTGAACAGAGCCACAGGCGACAGCGCTCATGGAAATGTGCTGTTTGCACTTTGTTAAGGTCATGGGGTAAAATGATTATGAACTGAGATGAGCTCCACTTTGTGTCCAGCTTCTCAGCTTCACAGTAGACTGTTAAAGATAAGAACAGCGGTCTGCAGAACGTCACCCCCAAAATGATTGTGGGTGGGATGAATAGATATGACAATGTGAGAAGTCTTTTACCCAAATCACATTATCCTTCATCATTCTGTATGTTTTTACACCACTACGCCCCCCACACGTTTTTGGAATTGTCCTGGGATAAAAAACTTAATGGAAACTATTTCAAACAGTGTCCAAAATTGCAATATATATATATAAATAAAAGATTTAAAGCAGCTCAAATCCTTGCAACATTCAGAGTGAAACCGACAACTACTGAACTTTAAGACACATATTTTCATATGAGATGCTTTGTGATGTTATTAACATGTAGATTAATTCTACTTATTATCCCAATTTCCATGAAATTTACAGAACAGGAAAGATCCCATTAAATTTTGGTGAATGTAGGTCAAAGGTCACAGTCACCAAAAATGTATTTTCACAATGATCAGAGACGGAACAAATCAGAAATTTCCTTTTCATTCCTGTATACTCAGTTTTACATGTAGCTTTTTGCTCTCACTGTGGATGTGCATTGACATCAGAACCTTGAAGGACACATTCTAGGTCAAAGGTCATAATAACAGTCCAAATAAAATTTTGGATATAACTTTTGAACTTTTCATCTCACAGATTTCCAATGAGCACCAAAATGCTGATATTTTAATTCTGCTTTTTGTGTGTATAGATTTTGACCTATTGTTGACCCAAGAGGTCAGGGGTCACTGGGTCAATACCTAAAGAACTAAAATGATTAGAACAGAAAAAAACTAATGGAGATAGAAACTGAGTTACTATTATTGACAGATGGGAAACCTGGCATGGGCTTCAAAATGGCCTCTTGACCTTGAGTGACCTTGAAATGTCAAAATCAAGGTCACATGATTTTAAAAGGTCGTAACTCCAAAAAGAGTGGTGATATGTACTCAGATACTCTTGTTGACTACATGTAGGTTCCAAAATGGCATCATGACCTTTGACCTTGAAATGTCAAACCCATCATTGTGCAAATGTGCACTGACGCGTATATACATATTTTATGTATATACGTGTCAGTTCATGTAATACTATGATGATATATCCAGTATTGATTAAGTTAAAGCGTGATATGTCTATGTTTGACACAGTGTTACAGAAGTTAATTTTTCAACATGTCACCTTTGACCTCCAGAGATCTCAAAAACTATTGGTTGTAGGTGACAACACCAATTATAAGAATTATATAAATCTTCATTCCACATCGTTGGGTACCAATCTGAAAATTCTGTGACCCTCCGTTCATGAGTTATAACTGATAGTGTAATTTTGACCCTTGTGACGTTGACCTTTGACCTTTACTCAAATGGATCATTGTATCCGATGCACATAAGCTATATGTATATGAACGTGTCATTTCATGGTGATATCTCAAGTATTCATTGAATTATAGCATGATATGTCTCTGCGGACACAGACATTACAATAATCTGTCCTAACCAATGTTAGACGAGATTAAAAAGAGAGATTAAAATCATGGTTGATAAAAAACAAGATGCAATAAACCATGATAAAAATCCTCAAGAAACAAAAACACTAAAGCGTAGCGTGTATCAGACTGCAGGAGTGAGAACAGTGGGTGCTGTGGGGGTGGGGGTGGTGGTCCTTAATCATGCTGTGTGCTCCCTTGGTGACCTGATGAATGTTAATGTCCTGTGGTGGTGGTGGGTGGCTGGATGTGGAGGGGGGGGTGGGGGGGCTGGTGCTCCACAGATGAACTGTGCTCTTTTAATGCCATGCCAGAGCCTCCTGTCCTGAACAACCACAGGGGGTCTGGGGGAGCCAAAGACCCCCCCACCCCCACCCCCCAGGTGAAACATCAGCTCCCTTTGGCAAATTTTGGGAGGTTTCTATAATAATGAAAATAAAGTTTATATTAACTGGATTGAAAAATAACCAAATAATAAAATCAAATAAAGTGTGTTCGGAGTGTGACCTGGAACTTGTCTTCAGTACAGATGGTGTTCTTTAGTGACAGGCTTCATCGGTTCCAAAAACACCAAAATTCCAAGACACTCATCAGCCTTTATTTTAAGGGGCGAATCATTTTTTGATTGATTGACGATTGGATTAATTTCAATTAATCATGAACAAAGCACTTTATGTTGGTCGACTGTTCTTTCTCTGGTTCTTTTTTTTTTTGTCCTCAAATTCTCCCCAAAATACACAAAGAAATACAAAAAATACTGAGGAAAAAATACAGAAAACATCATAAAAAAAAAAGTTTGTTGTCAGCGCTGCTTATCACACAGGTTAGCTAATGCTGCTGGTGTCATTCACATTAGCTGATACCTCTTCAGATGCCGTATATTTCATCTAAAGTGAAGTGTTGCTATTGTTTTGTTAGCCCACCACAACTGTCTTACCTGCAGGGGTCTTGTTTACGTCTGGTCTGTGTTTACGCGAGTGAGTGAGTGAGTGAGTGAGAGAGAGAGAGGGAGGGAGGGAAAGAACAACATGCGACTTGTCGACCAAATTTAAGTCGACTTCTGCTACGAAAGTCGACATTTTAGTTAATGCCCTACATGACACCATATTAACCCTTGGCGGAGGTCTGCTGTCTCTGACTGCTGTGTTGCATATGTTTTGGATATTTTATTACATTTTCTGTAGAGTTTTTGATTATATTTTAGATTTTTGTTGTTGATTTTTGTTGTGTGAGTGAATTTTAATGGATTTTTAGCATGTTTTGTATATATTTATTCTAATTATATTTTTGGTTCTTTGTGCATATTGTAGGAATTTGAGAACAAAAAGGAAAACTTGACCGACAAAGTGTTTTGTTCACAATTAATTGAAATCAATCCAAAGTAAACCTGTGATTAATCAGATTTTTTTTTTAAAAACTTAGAATTGGACAGCCTAAGTTGAAATGAATGAATGGATGAATGTGTGCACAGGCATTTAAAAGCAGACAGAAATGTCTGACGTGTGATTTGTGTTTTGACACTGTTCAGCTTATGAGCTTTAGGTGAAGTCTGAGAGCAATTATTTTCAAGAGGGTTTCTCATTTATGTGAGACGGCGCTGAAGAGTCTGGGCTAATGGCAGCTCTGACCTTTCACTGCCAGGAAATGACAAGGTTTTTATTCTTTTTCTTTTTTTTCTGACTAACATTTTTATGCACAACAGAAACAGACAGTAAAACACTAAAGTACGCATTTACACAAAAAGCCCGACTTTCACCCAGAAAGACCCACAGCTACTGTGGCAGCAGTTCTCAAATTAATGTATCTCTAAAGTGATTTATCACCATTTATTATCAGATGATTCTCTGCCTTTTATCAATGAAAATTACATATTTTATCATATTTAATTTTCTCATCTTGTAGATGTTCGTAAAAGATCAGATTAACCCATGAAGACCCAAACAAAAAGTGTTCCACCCCATAATGCACGGGTGTCAAACTCATATAATTAACATGTTTTTAAATACATTTCCATATACATGTATGTTT
This sequence comes from Siphamia tubifer, assembly GCA_020466265.1. Taxonomy (NCBI): domain Eukaryota; kingdom Metazoa; phylum Chordata; class Actinopteri; order Kurtiformes; family Apogonidae; genus Siphamia; species Siphamia tubifer. Next base: position 45,260,493 of record CM035791.1, on the reverse strand, counting down.
TCCAACATCTTTTTTCCCCCTGACATTTTAACATTTTTGTATTTTTACCATTTTATTAAACACATTTTAACATCTTTGTATGTTATTTTATGTTGTTTTTTGCCCCTCACATACACTGTAGCTCGCTACTACTGTAGTTAGCTAACTACATACACTGTAGTTAGCTAACCACATATAGTGTAGTTAGCTAATACTGTAGTTAGCTAACTACATATACTGTAGTTAGCTAACCACATATAGTGTAGTTAGCTAATACTGTAGTTAGCTAACTACATATACTGTAGTTAGCTAATACTGTAGTTAGCTAACCACATATACTGTAGTTAGAAAATACTGTAGCCATGAAAATTCAGGTGCAACAAGAGGCTCAATAGCATCACACAGACTGTTCACTTGGGCTGTTTTTGTTCATGTTATTGCTTATTTTGTTTTTCTACATTTTTTAAAATTTTAGTTTCTTTTCAATTTTGATCTGTTTGTGTCTTTGTTCATCTTAATTATTTTGTTGATTTATTAATTTTGTTAGTTTTTATTGATAACTTTGGCTGTTCTTGTTCCCTTTGTTGCTTATTCTTCTACATTTAGTTTTTATTTTATTATTTTTACTTCGATTTTGTTCCTTCTGTGTCTTACTTTGCTCATGTTTCTCTTTCTTTAATTGGTTTATTATTGATTTTTGTTCGTTTATTTTATTCTTTTTTTATCAACTGCGTAACTGGTAAAGTCTCGGGAGTTAAAGGGTTAAGATCATTGCAACACAAAAATGTTAATAACCCCCCCCCGCTCATTTGGATAAAGTTTTTGTGGAACTAATTTAAAGTTCCACAGATCAATAGCACCCGTGGGCTCATCCTCCAACTTATAGATTATGAATCTGAAATTGTTGGTCACTCCCATGGAAGCCATTATTGGGCTTCATTGGAATTTGGGAAAGTAATTTCACCTGCTAAGACGGTTAAGTTTTGAAGCTGTAACGGGTCAAAGGTATCTCACTGGGACTGTAATGTGTGTCAGGAGATGGTTTTAAAACAGACCTGTGAACTCCACAGCCGTCAACAGAGACCACAGGTGGATAAAAAAACTAACTATTGAAGCAAACATTTCAGTGTTAGCTCAGTGTGTTGAATGTTTGAAAGGATTTAGAATCACATGAGACGCACAAAGAGCAATGTTTTAATTAGTGCTGTCAAGTGATTCACATTTTTAATCAGGTTAATCACAGAGTTGCTTTGGATTAATTTTGCTTAATCATGAACAAAACACTTTATGTTGGTCGACTGTACTTTTTTTCTTTTTTTGTACTCAAATTCCCCACAATATACACAAAAAATCCAGAGAAGAAAATACAGAAAACATGATAAAATCCACTAAAATTCACCCAAAAATAAACACAAAAAAGTGATTAAAAAAAAATCCAAAGCATATTCAAAAAACTCTTCTAAAATCTAGGAAAAAAACAATAGAAAATGTGTTAAAATATCCAAAACATAAGCAAAAATAAGAATATATTGGTATAGCCAGAAGGTGAGGCTCTTTATTTACTGGTCGATCTACGTTCCAACCCTCACCTACGTTCATGAGCATGTCCCCTTTTTATCTAAAAATTTTCACCTTTTTTTGTCTCAATTTTAATCATTTTTTTATCTCATAATTTTAACTTTATTTCAGAGTTTTCACTTCTTACCATAATTTTCACTTTTTTATCTCAATTTTAAGTCTTGAATCTCATCATTTTCACTCATTTATTCCATAATTTCCCCTTTTTTACATCATAATTTTACCTTTTTATGTCCCATTTTTTTGTTTTTTATGTCATAATTTTAACTTCTTATCATAATTTTCACTTTTTTTCTTCCATTTTTCCTACATTTTCTGTCCATATCCATGAAACTGAGTAACTGTGACCTGATCAAACACATTTTCTACACAGTAACTCACTTTAAAAGACTTTATTTTTGGACACTTTTGAAACTTTTCAGATTTTTCCTGGTTAAATGAGTATTATTTCATTCATGTCAACAAAAGCAGTTTTTCTTCTAGTTTTTTTTTTAACTTTTACTTCAGTAAAGAAGTTGAATCAGTACTTCTACTTTTACCAGAATATTTTTTTTTCACACCAGTAGCTGTACTTCTACTTAAGTACAAAATGTCAGTACTCTCTGTAAATATACATAGGTAAGAATGTTTATGTAGAATGCAGTTTTGGAAAAACAGTGAAACTCTGTGTTTAACAAAAACATCCCAGTGTCAACAGTTTAATTTGTTGACTGGATTATCCTTGTTCCTTTATGTCCTGTTTTCTTTGTTTGTTGAAACTGAGAAAATATTTGCACCTCAGTTTGATATTTACAATGTCTTCTTCTTCTGGCGACAAGAGGACCATGTGACCTGAACCATCAGACTATTTTCTAAAGAGCAGAGGTACAAATTACTAAGTAAAAATACTTCAGTTACTGTACTTAAGTAGATTTTTTAGGTATCTGTAATTTACTCAAGTATTTATTTACTTCTTACATTTATATAAATATCTATAGCCTACTTTATACTCCTTACATTTATGTAAATATCTGTACTTTATACTCCTTACATTTATATAAATATCCATTTTTTGTGTTTCTTTGTGTATTTTGTGTTAAATTTCAGTACAAAAACATGGACTGAAGCACTTCCAGATTAAAATACCACATTAACAAGATGCAAACATTAGTTGGGGATTCTGCCAACACAAGGCTAATGCTAGCACTTGGCTAATGAAAAAAAAAAGGCTAATGCTAATACTAGGCTAATGCTAGCAATAGGCATGTTCATGTTCAGTGCAGATGTATTCACTTCTTTCTTGTGTCTGTTCATGTAAAATAAAAAACAGCATAGACTAAAAATTTATATTTAATAATGACTAAACTAAATTAACCCCATGATTAATGTGATTAAAATGTTTAATAATTTGACTACTCTCATTTAAATGCAAACAAATGTCACTGTTCTTCTGAAACACACTTATTGTTTGTTCCCTATGTGGAGTCTGTGACTTTGACAGTGAATGACCTCTGACCTCCAGGTTAGGATCTTTAAACACTCACAGTAAATATACTTAAAGGTGACATTTGTCTGTGTCAATTATATATATGCTAAACTCATTCCTGCGAGATAGGAGTTACCGAGCAACTGTAGGGCCTATAATTATCTTATTTCATACATAACACCATCTTAGCTCTATAAAGAGTTCATTATTTTACTTTTTATGTGAACTGAATTGACCTTTGGGGTTTAATAAAGTAGTCTGGATAGCTGTCGATGTAAGAACTGAAGTGAATTTGGTTATTATTAAGAAAAGGTTGAGGGCATGGTGGTAATGGGGAGATCAATAAATGATAATATTTTGGTGGAAAGTGGTGGGTTGGGGTGTGTGTGTGGGGGGGGTTACATAAATGGTAAATGTTCTGCACTTATATAGTTCTTTTCCATCTTCATGGTGCTCATTAGCCTCACATTCACACTCATACACCAGTAGGTTTCTAAGGTTCTGTCAGTCCTACTGGGAGACTAAGTCAGGGTTCAGTGTTTTGCCCAAGGACACTTCGACACGTGGACAGCCAGAGCCGGGACGTGAACTGCCAACCCTTCTGTCATGGGACAACCCACTCTACCAACTGAGTCTTTCATACCCTGGAAATGTCATCAAAATTATTATTATTTTTAGAGTTATGTTGGACACAAACCAACAAACAAACCAACATCGGCAAAAACATAACCTCCTTGGTGGACCTCCCTTCATTTGGGGTGCGTGTGGGTGGGTGGGTGGGGGTGGGGGGGGGGTTCTGCGCTGTCAGAGTGCTTTTCTAGTTATGTTTTTTTTTTTTACCTTTCAGGTGAGCTGGTCTGTATGTCAGGAAGACGGAGGAGAATGAAGGATGATCTGCTTCCTGTAAAACATCCAGTAAAAGAAGTTCTGGCATTTTCTTTCTTCACTTTTAATCACTTGCCTGGGTAAATAAAAGTTAAATAAATAAATAAAACTTGCAGGTCGTTTCATACAAATCTATCAAGGGAAATCTGCTTTGTTTAGATTTTTACAAATGTTCCATATCTTTCCACTGGTCGATAGATTAAATATATATCTGCTTCATATATTAAATGTGCTAAATGTTATGTATTTTAATCAGAAAAAATGACTTTAGTGCTGGTTAGTTCATGTTTTTAATATATATAATGGTGTGTTATTCCACAATATATGCTGGTTTATGTCCATGTATACAATGGATTAGTAAATATTCCACTAGAAAGAACCTGTAAAGTGAATGGATCATAATGTGCAGACAGTGTTTGGAAGTAGATCTGACACAAATATTCATTTGGACTAAAACCTATTCAATTTCACACTTTGAGCCCAGACTTATCTTGGAAACTTGAGCCAAATAGCATTTTAGACTTGAGTTTTCTTTATCACTAACACACATGTAGGAATTTGACTATTATTTGACTCATAGACCAGTGTTAAAGATGACTAAAAATGATAAAAATATTCAGAAAAATGAACAAAAATGAGAAAAACAATTATAAAATGAACAAAACCCACCAAAATATTCAGGAAAATTCAGAAAAATTTGCTAAATAATCAATAAAAGGAACAAAGATGATCAGCAAAATTCAGAAAAATTAACAAAAATGACTAAATTATTCAGGGAAATGAAAAAAAAAACCTACTTAAGTACAGTATTAAAGTACTTTTACTCAGTTACTTCCCACCTCTGTATAATATTGAGCAGCTCAGACAATGACGTGGACCTCAGGCTCAATTAACAGTTAGCTGGTGATCTCCAGGTGAGCTGACAGGTGAGCAGAGTGGACTGATGAAGTGGGCGTGGCTTAGTGAATGAGAAGGAAAGGGATTGGCTGGAAGGTGATGACAGGGTCAGGGAGGGAATAACATTGAACTAAACCTGATCCTTAAAGGTATCCTGCATGTTTAATCCATCTTTTTCTGTTGGACCCCCCCCCCCAGTGGTGAAATTATAACTTTTATTGAATGAAACATCACTATTCTAACAATACATTTTGCTTTTCCTTGAACAATTTGCTGTGCAGTTTAAAAATAACATGGATTTTTAAAAACCCTAAATAAAAATAAAGTCAAGAAATAGAATAGAATAGAATAGGAAATAGAACATGAGAATAAGCAAAATTAATACAAATGGAAAATAACAAATACAAGCAATAAATTAATTAAGACCAAAAAAGCAGCAAGAGTTATGAAAACTGAAGAAAATGAATCAAATCTGAAGAAGAAAATTAAGAAATGAAACCGATTAGATAGATAGATTTTTGTGTTACTTTATTTTTTTATGTGTGAAATTTAGTGGATTTCAGCATAATTTGTAAATTTTTTTTCCCTTTGCATTTATTGTGTTTCTTAGTGTGTTTTTCTGTATTTTGCGGCACATTTATGTAAAAAAAACCAAAACAAAAACGTTTTAACCATGATTAATATTTTGGCTATTTTTTCTGAAGATGTTGTTGGATTTTATGTTTGTTTATTTTTTTGTCTATTTTCTCCTAAAAACGTGACAAAATAGCCAAAAGATATACAAAAAAAAAAAAAAAATAAAATAAAATAAAAAAAAAAATTAAAAAAAAAAAAATATATATATATATATATATATATATATATATATATATATATATATATATATATATATATATATATATATAGAGAGAGAGAGAGAGAGAGAGAGATACACAGTCAAAATACAGAAGATAATGTGACAATAATTGGTGATAAATCAATGTGTAAATATGAAAAAACATTCCTTTGGGAATGTGACACTGGATCCTTAAGGGTTAATAATTTGCAAAATGTGGGGGGATTCGATTTTTATTGTGTTTTTCTTTCCTTTTGGCGTCCAGCGTTTCTTTAACATGACCACAGTTATTAGTGCGCTCTCCTTCCATCCCATAAAACTGATGAAAGCCGCTCATTACACAAGCGTTTGTCTTCACATAGAAGCAAATACAAGCGTCAGTAGGTGGTGGTCAGAAGGCAAATGAATGTTTACTTCTGGCAAATAAGGAGGGAATCCACACCGACTTTTCTTTTCTTCTATGTCCGCTGATTTGCATTCCCCTGTGAAGTCTGAAATTACACTGATTGTGTCCAACGGGGAGGTTGATGAGCCCAAAATACCACTCCAGCTGACACACATAACATTCACATTTAGGTTCTGCTGCTCCAGCCTCTGACCAAGAACAAATGGTCTACATCCCATAATAATAATAATAATAATACTAATGATAAAGAAATGTTCCACATCTCATAATATGGAAACCTTCTCACTCTTTACTCAAAGGTTCAACTGCAGGATCATTAAAGAACTGAAGAATCTGCTCATTGAATTCTCATCTAAAGTGTTTGAGAGGAAGAACAAACACACACTGTAAATAATTAATTCAATAAATAAATGAATAAAATCCCTTTTTTTTAAAATGAAAGAAACAAAACTGACAACACACAATCCTGGAGGGACTGTATAATTAAATATATAATCCAATATAGATAAAATAAAATGTTGATAAAACCAAAACAAACTGAGATGTTATTTCATGTCTTTTAAGCATGTTCTTATTTTTATTTTTTATTTATTTTTTGCTGTCTCTCCCAAGAAAGTCGTCAAATTATGTCCCCACCTATGTCAACATTATTACTATGCCCTTGGCGCCAATTGTTTATGAGCAGGGGTCTCAAACTCCGGTCCTCGAGGGTCGGTGTCCTGCATGTTTTATATATTTCCCTCTTTCACATGATTCAGTTTAACCCTTTAACTCCTTAGACTTTAGCAGTTCCACATGATGGTCACATATGGAAATATTTGCAAAAAAAGGAAAGAATTATTCGATAATTCCTTCTTCCATTACATCTCAAAGTCATTCCATCATTAACAGGTTCTGTAGAGAATGATCAGCTGATTATTAACTCTTAAGTGTCAGAACTGATGTATTCTGAATGAATGGTTTAGTTTAAATATTCCTAAAAAAAAATAATTTGTTTTCCTTTTTTTTTTTACTGTGTCAAAATGCAACAAATTTTTTTTTTTAAAAGTCAAAATTAAAACTGTTGGGACCAAATTTCAATAATAATTCTCTTTTTTTGGTAAATTTTTCCATGTTACTTATAATTTTGCAAATATTAATTCGTACTATTGGTTAATTTTGTTGAAATTTTTTATATTTTGTTTTTATTTAATAATTTTTTCTTTTAATTTTGCTTCATTTTTGTCTTACTTTGTTCATGTTACAAATTATTTTGTGGGATTATTCTTCATTTTTGTTCATTTTATTGATGACTTTGGTTGTTTTTTTTGTGTTAATTTTGTTGCTTAGTTTTTTTTTTTTTTATATGGAACTGCTAAAGTCTCAGGAGTTAAAGGGTTAAACTGAATCATGGGAAAGAGGGAAATATCTAAAACATGCAGGACACCGACCCTCGAGGACTGGAGTTTGAGACCCCTGTTCTAAGCAGAAGGAAACGCTAATTTTTTAGAGTACCAAAGATTGCTATTCACAAAGGTGAGTCTTTAATACAGAAAGGTCTGGTGTGGGATTGTAACCACGGTCTTACTGTGATGCACTATGTTAACTATGAAGCAACACAAGACACATACATGTAATGAATGGGGATAAAACGCCGAGACCACAGGTGTCAAACTCCAGTCCTCAAGGGTCGGTGTCCTGCATGTTTTAGATATTTCCTTCTTCCATGTGATTCAGTTTAACCCTTTAACTCCTGAGAACTAACAAAATAATTGATAACATGAGCAAAGTAAGACACAAATGGCAGAAAATCAAAGAAAAATACTGAAATAAAAAATAAACAAAATGTAGAAAAAGAAACAAAATGAGCAACAAAAACTAAGAAATATTTACAAAATGACAAATAATGTGGAAAAAATTGCAAAAGAAGAAAAACTAGTATTAAAATCTGGTCCCAGTAATTTTTTATTTTGCCTTTAAAAAATGTTTAAATAAAATAAAAATTAAAAAAAAATCTTGCTTTTTGGCACTCTTTCCATACACAAAACTAAAAGGAAAACGGTTGATTTTTTTCTGAATACTTAAACTAAATCATCCATTCAGAATGCATTAGCACTGACACATTTTCTGTTAAATTTAACTGAACAACATCAGTAGGTGAATATATGTCTGCATTTTGTCTGGACCCACGGCTCTAAAACTGGACTGTCCACACGTCTGTCACTTGTCCTCACTTTTCATATTAAGTGCAAAACATTTATATAAATATAAGGAGTATAAAGTACATATATTTATATAAATGTAAGGAGTATAAAGTACAGATATTTCTATAAATGTAAGGAGTATAAAGTACAGATATTTATATAAATGTAAAGAGTGTAAAATACAGATATTTATATAAATGTAGAGTATAAAGTACAGATATTTATATAAATGTAAAGAGTATAAAATACAGATATTTATATAAATGTAAGGAGTATAAAATACAGATATTTATATAAATGTAAGGAGTATAAAATACAGATATTTCTATAAATGTAGAGTATAAAGTACAGATATTTATATAAATGTAAGGAGTATAAAGTACAGATATTTATATAAATGTAGAGTATAAAATACAGATATTTATATAAATGTAAGGAGTATAAAGTACAGATATTTATATAAATGTAAGGAGACTGATAATGATGCACTGGCCTCCAGGTGTAATGGAAGAGGGACCGCAGTTTGACACCCCTGCACTAGACTAAATGGTGTTTTTCTTTACATACCATATGGTATATCCCACTTATGAGACCACACATATGTCTGTGCCAACCTGACCATTTCTTCCTGTTTACTATGTAATGTTCTGATATATCGTTTAGGAGTTATAGCTACGTAAACATGATCCTATTCATTTTGGGTGGACTTTTTTTTTTTTTTTTTTTACATTTTAATCGAAATCCACACAGAATGTAAATCTAAATAGACATCATACTATTTTTATGTAGGACGCATAATTTGTGTTTTATTTCCAATGGTGTTGGCCACATTCTTCCCAAAGTTTTTTATATAATACGTCATAATAATAAATAATATGACGAAACACAAGCACACGTGGAATAATCCAAACTCTACAAACCATATGATTTCAGTTCAAGTTTTTATTGACAATGTTTTTTTTTTTTTTCTTCTTCTCCTTCTGGACAATCGAACAAACTCAAATGTTGCACAAAAAACACAAACTTTATAACAAGGCCTGCAAATTGTAATTCATTGACATTCAGTTGAACAGCAGAAACTAAATCATTTCTGGAAGGGTAGAAAACTTTTATAAACTTTACTGTACAAATTATACAAACCAAGATCCAGTACAAGCTTGGATGATCAGATATGATCTTTTAAAGACGAAGACGATGGTATAGGACGATCGTGTTCCGATGATGATGATGATGATGGTGGTCGTTAAGGAAGATAGCCATGATTTTGATGATGATGAGGTTCAAGATGTAATGAATGTCAAATCTGTCAAAGCTGGAAACCTGGAGGTGTGTGGATGCCGATAATGTAACTATAGATGATAACGTAATAACAGCGATAACCTAATAACAGCCGATAACATAATAATAGACAATAACGTAATAATAGATGATAACGTAATAACAGCCGATAACGTAATAACAGCCGATAACATAATAACAGATGATAACGTAATAACAGACGATAACGTAATAACAGACGATAACGTAATAACAGCCGATAACCTAATAACAGCCGATAACGTAATAACAGCCGATAACGTAATAACAGACGATAACGTAATAACAGCCGATAACATAATAACAGACGATAACGTAATAACAGCCGATAACGTAATAACAGCCGATAACGTAATAACAGCCGATAACGTAATAACAGCTGATAACGTAATAACAGCTGTTGCTGCAAATAAGACCCAATAATGTAATAGATAATAATGTAATAACAAATGATAATGTAATAGATTACAAAAAAACTGTCAACAGCTGATAAACGTAATATCAGGATATTTATTACATAATTAGCCAGTTACTATATTATTGGCCTGTTACATTATTTTTTTACATTATCATCTGTTATCTATTAACTGTTATTTATCAGTTATTGATCAGCTGTTATTACATTATCAGCTGTTATTGATCAGTTATTACATTATCAGCTGTTATTGATCAGCTGTTATTACATTATCAGCAGCTATTGATCAGCTGTTATTACATTATCAGCCGTTATTGATCGGCTGTTATTACATTATCAGCAGCTATTGATCAGCTGTTATTACATTATCAGCCGTTATTGATCAGCTGTTATTACATTATCAGCCATCATTGATCAGCTGTTATTACATTATCAGCAGCTATTGATCAGCTGTTATTACATTATCAGCCATTATTGATCAACTGTTATTACATTATCAGCAGCTATTGATCAGCTGTTATTACATTATCAGCCATTATTGATCAGCTGTTATTACATTATCAGCAGCTATTGATGAGCTGCTTTTAGCTTCTTGGAGACTAACTGAGCACATGATGTTTTTATGACTGCGTCGGAGCGATGCTTTTTCGAATATATATAAAAAAAAAACAAACAAGTGGACAATGGCTGTGGTTTCCAGAAGGATAAGCCTGGGACTAAAATACTTTTCCTTTACACACAGTCTGTGTTCAACACCCGACAGCTCATTCAAAACACATTTGGGTCAGAAATAAGATGAGGAGGAGGTTCCATGTTCAGAACATCATGTTCCACATAATCCTGTACTTTAGTTCAGAAATGACTTCGATCACAGGTGTCAAACATGCGGCCCAGGGGCCACAGTTCGGCCCCGGGGATGAACTTCTGGAATACACAAATGGCACTGAAGGTATTAACAACAAAGGATGTTTAAATAATTTTAGGTCACTTCAGTCTGAAGTCAAACAGACCAGAACAATACGATCATAATTATCTATAAATGCAGGTTTTCCCCCCTTTGTGTTAAAAAAGAAAAGTAAAATGACAATAGAGGCGATAATGTAATAAAAGACGATAATGTAATAAACGATAATGTAACAACAGCTGATAATATAAGAACAGACAATAACATAATGATAATGTAGTAACAGCTGTTAACGTAATAATAGCCGATAATGTAATAATAGATTATAACTTAATAACATCCGTTACCATACTAACAGCTGATAATGTAAGAACAGACAATAATGGAGGTTTTTCCTCTTGTGTTAAAAAAAGAAACGTAAAATGACAATTAAATTACATTTACAGACTAGCTTTTTACAAAAATGTGAATGACCTAAGTATGTGAACTTATAATAATATTCTCCGTTATTAAATTAAATCTGTAAGTTGTGATTCACATGTATAAATGATAAATGATGATGTAACATTGTTAAAATTGCACTTATTTTTCTTACGGTTCATATTTCATATCTTACTTTACTTACTTCGGGTGTCCATTTATTTGTTTGTTTGTTTGTAAGCAAGTTTACACAAAAACTACTGGATCAATTTCCGTGAAATTTTCAGGAATGGTGCGAGTTGGTCCGGAATAAATCCCATCAAATGTTGGTGAATGGAGGTCAAAGATCAAAGGTCACAGCCACCAAAAAGTTGTTTTTGCAATGATAAGAGATTGGGAAAATCAGGTAAAATATGTGAAAAACAGAGAAAAACATGATTTTCACTTAAAAAACACAAAATACAGAGGGTAATAATATAATAAATAGTGATAAATAGTTTAAGAAAGGTTAAATGAAGAGAAAAATTAATTTGGGAACTGACAAAAAAGTAGCACTGGGTCTTTGTGGGTCAATTAAGAACAATATTTTTCTTCCTCAAGCATTGGTTCTGTTGTTGTTAGTAAAAGAAATGATGAAATGATTGAAGTAAAAATACAAAACTGAACAAGTGACTATAATAATATAATATAATATCTGAAAATGAGACAAATTGACCAAAAGACGAACCTAAAGTGACATAGAAAACATTTATTTAAAATTAAAGGTTTGCTAAATAATTTTTTTTTTCTTAATTCAAAATTGTCTTTTTTTTTTTTTTGCTTAATTCAAGATTTTATTTTTGCTTTATTCAAACTTCCCACAAACGCTTTTAAAATAGTAATCCCACAAGTGTCAAAATGTTTACCTTTGTGGGAAATTAGGAGTTTAAAAATTTTAAACTGTAAAGAAGTGATGATTAAATATAGAGGACTAAAAGTGTAAAAAATAAATAAATAATTAAATAGGTCATTAATTAATTAAAATTGCAATTAAATACCTAAATATGTATTAATGATGACATTTAATTATACACATTTAAAAAAAAAAAATTCTCTCTTTTTTATGTAAAATTAATTGGTATTTTAATGAATTAGTGACATTTAATAACGCATTTATGCATTTCATTCCGAATTTAATTATTTAATGACATATTTAATTAATTATGTATTTATTTAATTTTGGCACTTTTAGTCCTCCGTAATTAGGCGCTTCTCACAATATTTAGTGAAATTGACTCAAAGGAAACGTTCATCATATTTGCCTCCTTATGATGGACTTCAGTGCAAAAATCTCTTGTTAAATCCAAATTTATTCTCTTATGTATTTCCAATGGGGTCAATTTTGATTCATTTATCTTTTTTTTCCCTTAATCTGTTGTTGAAAAGATTCCCCAACAGATGTTCGCTTCACTCCAAATTTAGAAACCTTTGCTAAAAAACTACAGTGCCCAGCTGTTTGGGGATTAAATGAAGCTTTTTTCTTCTGAAAGTATGTATTCAGAACACATTTGTAAAGCTTTTGGCTCTACAGTAGAAGGAAACCAATCTAAACTGAGGAACAAACCAAGAAAGACCAGAAAAATCTGCTCTTTTCATGGAATTTAAAAGGATTTTCTTCAGGTAGAATATGTTTTAAGAGTGGTGCATTATGTTTAACCCTTCAACTCCTGTGATTTTAGCATATCCACAGTAAAGAAAAAGAATAAAATAATTAACAAAATGAAGAAAAATTAATAATAAACAGACACAAACGGAAAAAAATGGAAGAAAAAATAAAATAAAATGATGATAAATAAATAAAATAAGCAATAAAATCAATAAAAACAGCCAAACTGATCAATAAAAACAAAAACGAATAATAAACCAACAGAATGATAAGTAACATGAACAAAGTAAGACACACACAACAAAATTAAAGAAAAAAAACAACATTAAAAAAATAAATGTAGAAAATAAACAAAAACGCAACAAAATGGAAAAACTACACACTGTAGCTTGGCATAGAAATATGTTTTTGTTCAGATAAATAAAAATCATTAAGCAAAAAAATCTTCAATTCATCAACAAAATCTGTGAAAAAAAAAAATGAAAATGCTGTTGGTCAGATTTGTAAAATCAGATGTGTAAAAAAAAAACTTCTTTATCTCACTCAAAAGTTCCTCTTTAGCCTGGGTAACGTTATGGACGACGCTAAACAATGACTGAAATAATAGGACATTAATAATTTGGGAATTTTTATTGCATATAAATGCTAATGCTAACTGCTAGCTAACTCAACACTGTACAGGCAGAAGTTATATGCTATGTTAGCCCCCACAGCGCTAACTCTTAGTCCATCCAGTAAGTGATCATGTAGGGGTTGTATAGAGGTCATGTAGGGGTCATGTAGGGGTTGTATAGAGGTCATATAGGGGTCATGTAGGAGTTGTATAGAGGTCATATAGGGGTCATGTAGGGGTTGTATAGAGGTCATATAGGGGTCATGTAGGGGTTGTATAGAGGTCATATAGGGGTCATGTAGGCGTTGTATAGAGGTCATATAGGGGTCATGTAGGGGTTGTACAGAAGTCATATAGGGGTCATGTAGGCGTTGTATAGAGGTCATATAGGGGTCATGTAGGAGTTGTATAGAGGTCATATAGGGGTCATGTAGGGGTTGTATAGAGGTCATATAGGGGTCATGTAGGAGTTGTATAGAGGTCATATAGGGGTCATGTAGGGGTTGTATAGAGGTCATATAGGGGTCATGTAGGCGTTGTATAGAGGTCATATAGGGGTCATGTAGGAGTTGTATAGAGGTAATATAGGGGTCATGTAGGGGTTGTATAGGGATAATGTAGGAGTCATGGAAGGGTTGTGTAGGGGTCATGTAGGGGTCATATAGAGGTCATGTAGGGGTAGTGTAGGGGTCATATAGGGGTTGTGTAGGGGTCATATAGGGGTTATGTAGGGGTCATGTAGGGGTCGTATAGAGAATGTTGTTCCATTAGCTGGAGTCAACTTTTTAAAATAACATTTACAGTACTCACAAATCCACTAAAATGTTTTCCTCCTTAATCTGAGCAAAATTACTTGTGCACTTTAATACACTGTTAACATTTAAACCTGACCCAGCGTATTCATCTCATTTCTAATCCAAATATGATTGTCACATGTAAGATAAAGACACCTCCATTCACACGCCCTGTTTGCTAACCCCCCCCCCCCCCTTCTTTATCGTCAAACAAGGAATAAGTAGAATTATATTTTTTCTAGTGAAACATTCAATTCCTTGCATAAAGGAACGAGTTTCAGTCCTCAACTGTTTCAGGGAACATATGTTCCATCATGTTTGACCTTTAATTAGGACATTTAATTAGAAATGTGAACATATTCATTGAGGTAAATATCATCATAGTGGAGGTGGATCATGTGGTCGATGGGGCTTCCAGTGTTCTTATCATTACTCTATCCTAATTTACATTTCCTAATCATTTGGTAGAAGAGGTGAGTTTACTACACATCACTTTAGAAAAGGAGATCATCACTGATGTCAAACATAAGGCCCAGGGGCCAAATCTGGCCCGAAAAAAAGGGTCCATGAATGGATGAATGACAAAATAATTTTAATTCAGTTTCAACATCCAGAATGATTAGATCTGATTTGGGTCAGATCAGTAAAATATAATCATAATAACCGAGAATTAATGAAACGTGCAGATTTTATCTTTTGGTGTAAAAAAAAAAGAAAAAAAAAAAAAAAAGAGGAAAATTACCTGGAAATCTAATATTAGCCTCATGCCAACACATTACGTCTAAAATCATGTGATTTTTTTAAAAGATGGAATTAGTGTAAAATGAAAACTCCTGCTTTTATGTCAGTTGACTGTTCTGTACACAAATTCCCTACAAAATTAACACTTACGGTAATTTAATAAATAGAGCTGTCAAATTATGACATTTTTAATCAGATTAATCACGGGTCTGCTTTGGATTGATTTTGATTAATTATAATAAAACACTTTATGCTGGTCAACTGGTCTATTTTTTTCTCTTTACAAAGACTTTCCACAAAATACACAAATACAAAGAAGGCAAAAAAAACCCCAAAAAACATAAAAATGCTAAAATTCACGAAAAAAATAAAAACAAAAAATTCTGAAAAACCAAAAAATATTCAAAAACTCTTAGAATACAGAGAAAAAAAGACAATATCCAAAACATATGTAAATAAATACAAATAATAAATGAACTTAAAATACACACACACACACACACACATATATATATATATATATATATACACACACACACATATATATATATATATATATACACACACACACACACACTTAACATGTTTATTCAACAGTTTCAACAATACAACTGTTCCATTGAATTGATTTTAAATGTTTAATCAGATTAATCATGATGGATTAATAATCCTTAATTGTAACAGCCCTATATATATTATTTGTGAGAGACAATAACACACATACAGAAATAGAGGGAAAAAAACTCTCAGTCTGTAGATATTTAGAGGTTAATTCCTTTAAGAAGTAAAATCCATTTCAAAACTCACATTATTTTCACTCTCTGAGATGACTTTTTCCCGTTGGGATAAAGTAGTGTCTTCATTTCTAAGTTGGTAGAGCATGTAATGGAATCAATTAAAGTAAGGTTCGATTCCTTCCACCTGCTTTTTTTTCCTTAACATGAACGACTCCAGCTTTTTCTGTTCATTTATAGAAACCGTTTTAACCCATAAAAACCCAAACAGACACTGACGACTAAAACCATCCATCGATCTTAAATGTTTATTAGATCTGTTAAAATTAATGCATTAACTCAGATTAATCCTCCATCAAGATTAATCTGATTAAAAATTTTAACACAATTCAATAGAACAGTTGTTTCCAGTTGTTTTGTTGAAACTGTGTTGAATAAATATGTTCATTGCATATATATTCACAATTTTTATTTATTTATTTAATACATTTTTGGGACTTTTTTCTGTATTTTAAGTGTATTTTTTCCTGAATGTTAGTGGATTTTAGTATGTTTTTTTTCTCAGCATTTCTTAGTGTAATTTAGTGGAATATTTGAGTACAAATAAAATTAAATAAATGCATACGAAACGTGTGTTTTATTAAAAAATTAAATACAAATGTATTAAGTCTTATCAAAAAAGGAGGGTCCAAGGCACTTTCAAAAAAATATAAAAAGCCTTTATTAATACATGACTGGGTGTGTAGTGGTGCAGAGCCTTCTTCAGGGTATTCAGACTTTTTATACTTTTTTGAATAAAGAGTGCCTTGGACATTCCTTTTTTGATAAGACTATATATTTTTCCCCCACTCCAAAGAACACCTCAAAAATGTTTCCACTATTCCTGAGCTCTTTGGAATTTTTCTCCACTTCTTAAATAAAATTTTATTCACCACAATTAATCCTAAGCAACCCTGCAATTAATCTTCTTCTTCTGTGGTAGGTTTTTTTTTTATGTGAATTTTAGTGGATTTTAACAGTTTTGTATGTTTTTACTCTACATTTTTGTGTATTTCATGAGTAATTTGAGTAAAAAAAACCCCAACAAAAACAACCAAAATAAAATTGAGAGAACAGTTGACTGACATAAAGTGTTGTAATTTTGACTAATCAAAATTAATCCAAAGCAATTAATCTGATTAAAAACTAATCATTTGACCAACTACCGGCTGTGGGTCGTCCATTAACCGAAGCGGGTCGTTGATTCCCGCTCTGTCCTAGTGAGTCTGTTGTGTCCTTGGGCAAGACACTTCACCCTCCTCCCTCCAGTGTCACTCACTCTGGTGTATGAATGAGTATGAATGTTTGGTGGTGAAATGGCTGACACGCTTCTGTCAGTCTGCCCCAGGGCAACTGCGGCTACATATGTAGTTTACCACCACCAGAGGGAGCATGTGAGAGTAAATGAATAATGGATCACTAATGCGAAGAGCTTTGGGTGCCTTGAAAAGCACTATACAAATATAATCCATTATTATTATTATTATTAAAATTAAATATTAAATTAAGTGGAGATAATACATTTGATTATACAACATAAAAGAGAGATTTTTTTGGTATGTTGCATATTTGCGACAGTTGCCGTTAAGGAATTAATACCTGTTGATCCACTAATCCTATCAATATTGTGTCATCTATGTTTGTCATCTATTCATAATCATTTTTTTCATGGTCCTTCTTCATTTCTAACTTAGTAGAGCATGTAATAGAATCAGTTAAAGGAAGGTTTGATTCCTTCCGCCTGCATTTTCAGAATCACTCTGCTTATTTATTCCCCTAAAGATTAAATCAAGCTTTTTCTGTGAAGTTGCAGAAATGGATTTAACCCATAAAAACCCGAACAGCCGCTGAAAACTAAAATCATCTACTGATCTAAAATGTTTAAGAACTTTTAATTCACTAATTTTATGAACACATGTAAATAACTGGTGTAAAATTCAGTTCATATTTTCATGATCATTTTCTTTTTTTTGCAAAATTTTCCTTGTTATTTATTATTTTGTAAATACTTCAGTTTTTGTTCATTTTCTTTCTGGTTTTATTTTAATTTTTCTTTTTTACATTTTGTTTTTTATTTTATCTTTCTTGATTTTTGTTCCATTTGTGTCTTTGTTCATTTCCCTTTGGCTGTATTTCTTTATTTTGTTACTTATTTTATTAATTTTCTTCGACTGTATAACTGCTAAAGTCTCAACAGTTAAAGGGTTAGTGATGTCTTTAGTGGAAAAAAAAAATCACCCTTTTTCATGTACATCTACATTACATATAGCAAAATGCATTATTTACAGTGAAAAACTCTAAATATATGGAATAATATTATAATAAATTATGATAAATTACTCATGACAAGTCTTTATGGGTTAAAGTGTCAGACTGAAGCAAATTTGCAAAAGTGGTTTTGATCACATGACAACTGTTTACAAGTGTAAATGTGTTTTTATGTTGTGCACAGTTGAATCCTGCCACTCAGAGCGACACTGGTTGAGCCACATTTTGTAATGTCCAAAATGTAAGAACTTTGGTCATTTAAATTTGTAATGACATAAAAGTAGCCCTGAGTCTTAATGGGTTAATCTGACTGATGCAGTTAGTGTCTTCTCATGTCCATAATGTTATTTAATCTAACTGATGCAGTGTCCTCTTATGTCCATAATGTTATTTAATCTAACTGATGCAGTGTCCTCTTATGTCCATAATGTTATTTAATCTAACTGATGCAGTGTCCTCTCATGTCCATAATGTTATTTAATCTAACTGATGCAGTGTCCTCTCATGTCCATAATGTTATTTAATCTAACTGATGCAGTGTCCTCTCATGTCCATAATGTTATTTAATCTAACTGATGCAGTGTCCTCTTATGTCCATAATGTTATTTAATCTAACTGATGCAGTCAGAGATGTGAAAGACTAGCAATTTGGTGTCCATAGGAAGTCTGTAAAATTAATAGTTCAAAAGTTATATCTAAAATTCAGTTTTGACTTTTATAGTCAACTTGACCTTTGACCTACAGAATTTGTCCTTCAAGGGTCTGATGTCAAAGCACATCAACAGTGAAAGCAGAAAGAAGCTATATGCTGAACTGAGTATACAGAAATGAAAAGGAAATTCCTGATTTGCCCCATCTCTGATCAGTGTGAAAACACATTTTTGGTGACCATGACCTTTGACCTACATGTATCAAAATTTAACGTAACCTATTCTGGACCACCTCGCACCATTCCTGAAAACTTCATGTTAATTGATCCAGTAGTTTCTGCATAAAGTTGCAGACAATCAAACAAAAAAAGGAACAGAAAACAATAGCCCTTGTCTCCCCTTCAAGGGGGCGGGGTCAAAATCAATGCAACGATTGATAGAAAAAATATGATGAACCTTATTGTGACACTCCATAAACATTATGTAGTAAAATATATCTGTATCCTGTTATCAAAATCAAAGGTGATGCAGTTAAATATTGCATGTATGACTACTTTTTGGGTGGGGCAGTTTAAATTAGTCAATACATTTACGTAAAGACAAATTCAAATTATTGCCTTAGTCTGACTAAAATCTAAATTTTCAAAGTTAGTCATCCTGGAATGGAATGGAACTGGAGTTTTAGAAGTGGGACTAACCAAGTCAGATAATGTGGTTCTTATGGAGCTTCTCCATGCTTGTAAAATCTGGCCACTACTGACTGGCCTGGACACACCCCCTACTGGAAGTGACCAGAGTCACCATGACAACATGTATGTTACTGTAATAAATTAGTTTGAAGCAGTTTGTATCAAATATACTGAGCTGCTGCATGGTCGTGGTCCGTATCTTCTCTGG
Organism: Siphamia tubifer; assembly: GCA_020466265.1. Taxonomy (NCBI): domain Eukaryota; kingdom Metazoa; phylum Chordata; class Actinopteri; order Kurtiformes; family Apogonidae; genus Siphamia; species Siphamia tubifer. The sequence goes on along the minus strand of CM035791.1, from coordinate 45,240,828 downwards.
GTGTTGTCCTCCTACTACATCTGCTTCAAGTCTTGACAACTTTATTGATTGTCGTTTTTCTATGGCACCAACAGAAGCATGCTAATGTTAAGGGTGTGTAGCGCCACCTAGTGTCCGAGAGTCCAACAATAATTGGATCCTCTCACTGCGCATGTAAACGGAGACTCCTCATAAGCTCCAGTTTAGTTTTTAGCTCGATTATTGACAATAGCTGGACTTAAGATGTGACTATAAACGGACTGAATGTCAGTTTGGTTCAGATGTTCTCACTCTACATAAGGCCACACCCACCCAAATATAGGCCACACCCAGTCTTCATCCCACTGTCTCACCATGGGTTCCATGATGCTAAGATAACGTGCAGCACCTCTATTGCCTTCTTTGGCAGCCAGATCGATTATTAGTGAGTAAAACTAAAAAAAATTGTTTTTAATAAAAATTAATTGTTTCATTGTTTGGCTCACAGTGTTGGGAAAAAAAAGAGTTATTGGAAATTATGATATATATATTATTTCCAATCACTGGTCACACTGGTCTACAAGTCAAATGCTTCTGGAATAAAACTAATGAAATGTTCCCATATATGTGTTCGTGATAAAGCAAACCCAAGTCTTAAATACTGGTTGGATCAAGTTTCCAAGATAAGTCTGGGGTCAAAATGTGACATTTTACTCTTCATTTTACTGAAAATTTTGGTAATTTTTGTTCATTTTGTTAAATATTTGTCATTTTTGTTGAAGAAGTTTCTTATTCTACACATTTGCTGTTTGTTTTGGTTCAGTTTGTGCATTATGTTGGTCATCTTTGTTCATTTTCTTGATTTTATTTGTCCATTTCTGCTCATCTGTGACACCATCTAGTAATCCTGGTCTACAAGTAAAATGATTCTGGAATCAGACTGAAATGTTCCCACATGTGTGTTATTGATAAAGAAAACTTAAGTCTTAAATGTGGGTTGGCTCAAGTTTCCAAGATAAGTCTGGGGTCAAAATGTGAAATTCTTAGAATGAACAAAAGAATAGGTTTTAGTCCAAAGGAATATTGGTCTCAGATCTACTTCCAAACACTTTACAGGTTCTTTGTAGTGGAATATTTACCAATCCATTGTATACATGTACCACCATATATGATTGTGTCTATGGCACCAACTGGAAGAATGTTAAGGGCGTGTAGTGTAGCTCCACCTCGTGTCTAGGAGCAGGACAATAATTCAGTTCTCTTGCTGTAATGTTCATGTAAAGTCAGACTTCTGGGAAACTCCAGTTCAGTCTTTAACTCCATTCCTGCCAATAGTTGGACTTTGATGTGACTGTAAACGTACTGACTGTGTGGAAACCAGATTTTTGCTGACACAATGACCATTACTTTCATCTCCTCCAGGCTAAGCTTTTAAAAATAAATAAGTAAATAAATAAAAAAAAATGCTGAGATTGGTGGTAGACACAGTCATGGTGTTTGAAAGCATATTTGCAGCTGAGGATGAATTGCAGCGTGGCATGAATGATACCGTATGCACGTCAGTAGTTCCTGGTTGTAATGACAAAGGTAAGGGAAGGGCTTCAGGCATAGAGCGGAGAAAGGCCTCTCTGTTTGAAAGTCTGCGGTGCGTTCGTCACAAAGTGTGCAAATACTAACCGCTAAAGGGTCCGATCAGCCGTGAAGGGGGAAATATGGGATGTGTTAGAGCTGCAGCGACACAAGGAACCAACAGGAAGGAAGGGGTTGGGGTTTTGTGGAAGCAGGGTAAGGCAAGAGAGGGAGAGAGAGAGAGAGAGAGAGAGAGAGAAAGGGTGGTGGATGGGCGGGCGGGCGAGCAGGCGATGGAGCAGATGTGAGCAGAGCTCTGGACGAGCTTCACGCAAAGACACAGTCCCATCGATGCCTCCATTACAGCCTGGAGCAGAGAGTGGGGTAGGGGGGGGAGAACAGAAACAACATTAAACAGGAAGTGACCAAACACACGCACACACACACATACACACACACACAGGTTTCTATGTAGCACGAGAACCAAGTTTGTAAGCAATTTCCCAATCATAGGATCAATAAAGTACTTCTATTCTCACTTGTAGGTAAAGTAGTCATTGAGTAGTGAGCGTACACACATTTTCTTTTTTTTCTTTTTATAAAAAAAGTATTAAAAATTAAAAGAGTTTAATACAGTCATACCCAACTAACGAAAAATCAAAGTTAAAGAAAACCTTTACCTCAACTTTTGGCCTCTGAATATGAAAGAAAATTCTATTTATGAAAGGAAACTTAAACCTCTGAGACATAAATACAGTACATTACTATACGTAACTACATCATTTACATAAATACGTCATGTACGTAGCATCTCATTGGCCATGAGGGAGCTACCCATGATGCTGTGTCTGTGTGTCACACTAGAAGACTTTATGCATCTCATCATCGAGGCATGAAATGTATTCATGTTTTTCTATTTTAAACTTGGCTGGTCCTTCATCCTTAACAGCAGAATGTTATAAAAATACAAAAACACATACATGAATACATTAAAAAAATTATTAAAAAGTCAAGTTGTTTTTCTCCTCCACAAAATACAAAAAAAAAAAAAGAAAATATAATAAATTAAATTGAATACAAAATATATATTTTAAGAAATAATCAAATACAATAATGAAACATAAAAATTAAAAGTAAACCTGTTTGGCTTTGCACCTGTTTCCGTCATGCTTTCTGGGGACTTCCAGAAAAAATACGTTAACGTGTTTATAGGGGACAATATTTGCACAAATTTGCAAACTTTACAGAAATTTATATTTTAGTAGTGGGGACCTGCATTTGTTTTTAAGCTTTGTGGGGACCTGACTTCCCCATGGTGTGACTGTGTAAACAATGTCCCCATAAACATAGGAATACACACACAGGCCTGATTTGACGATGATTTTTTTTATGCAATATATCACCAATGTATGGGATGTCCAAAAAGAAGCAAGAATTTAAGATAGGGATGCCCCAATCTGATCATGTGATCAGAAATCATGGCCAATCATTTGATTTCAGATTCAATCGGAATCAGTTCTTGTGTCCCGGTCAGTGCTCGGAAATTATATATATATACACACACACACTGGGATTTCCAGCCGCTATTTTCTTGTACTTTCAGATGTGGTCCATCTCCAGTGGATGTTAGTGAGTTTTTGCACATTATCTGCCAGATGGGCCGGCGTCAGGCTGCTGCTGCAGGGGAACACACTGTCACATCCACCATCCGCTTCCATTATGTAACATTTTATTTTTGGGATGTACAGTTCAAACTGACGTGGGTTTACCGAGTGCTCGTCACACAGTCAGCCACTCTCAGGCTCTCCAGCTTGATATGAAATAACCACAGTTTAACCGCCAAAATAAAACTTCCTCCCCAAAACTCCTCTACAGACTCAGTTACTTGTTCATCGCATGCAGGCGGGGGGGCTGAAAATAACCCACATTAGGCATTAGAAAAGAAGTTAATCGATGCCAGATGCTAGATTGGATCAACTAGGCGTGAGGTTTTTTTTCCTCAGATGGTGAGGGATTGAGATTTTATATATATATATATATACACACACACCACGCCCCCACCTAATTTAATTGGTTGCCCAACTCAATAGATTCACGCAGCATCACTGACTGGACCACCTAACATCAGATTAGCTAGCTAGCTAAAGTAATACAGAGGATTCACCCATCTAATTTATCAATAATGTTTTATTATTAATCATGCTTTCTTGCCAACACTGCCAGCAGCCAGGAAAGAGAGAAGTAGAAGTCGGGACAGGAGAATGTTCACTTTTAGAAGTCAGTCAGAATGAATGAAGTTCAAAGCAAACTTTAATATCTGGCTCAACTATCTCAGGCTGCAGCTTGACAACAGAAAGAGTGAACTACACAACAGCATAAATTACATAAAGACAGAGTGGCAGTCAAAGGCTCTGGACAATAAACTGTTCAAAACATCACAATTTTGTGGAAGTATCAACTATGACCAACTAGCTAGCTAGATCTAAGCTATCACCATTTAACATGAATCTAATTATGTCAAACTTCATTCATTCTGACTCACTTCCATTCTCCTGTCCCTGCTTCTACTTCTCCCTTCCCTGGCTGCATACATAATGAATAAAAAATATTATTCAGAAATTAACTAGCTAAATCCTCCTTTTACTTTAGCTGGCTAGCTAATCTGATGTTAGGCTCCAGTCAGTGATGCTGTATGAGTCCATTTAAAACAATGGGAAAACAATGAAATTAGTCCGGGGCGTGGTATATGTAGATCAATCCGCTGCCATCCTAGTAAAAAAATCTTGCCAACCGGACGCTTGATGTCATTTCAACACTGAGATAGTTCAGAGAGGATCGTAACATTGTAAATTGTTAAAGTAATTTCACACTTTTGAAAGATGACAGCACTATTGAAAGAGAAAATATAATTCAACAGAGGTTCTTAAATATAACTGACTAAACATTGTGGAAACATCTGACTTGTTAAAAAATAAACCTGCTACAAGTCATTGAAGCCTTATTTCACTGGCATCACAAACTTTTGCAAATAATAATGCAAGACCGCCAGCCAATAAGCTATCACTCGCATTTTATTATGTTAATGTCACTCTGCATCGTCACGGCCTTCCTCTGCCGAGTTTCAGTGGTGTCTGAGAAAGTTTGAGTAAAAAAAAAAAAAAGCCTTGAATGAGTCAGTAGTCCAATCAGGTTCAGACAAGTATAACACATAAAAACTATATTTCTACACTACATGAAAAAAAAGGTACACAAGGGTGCACGTGACTCCCCTAGGTGAGGTTCAGGTCCATGTAATCAGCTACCAAATGCTTGCTGTTTGTTTTCATGTCACAAATCGGACAGCAGGAAACTGAATAAAATGATGGGTCACCTCAGTTGACTTCTCCTTCCCTGGATAGCACACCACAAAGAAATATGTCCAATAAAATGCACCCTGATTTACCTTTTCTTTGACTGCACTGTATCTGAGTGCCATATTTCCAGCCATAGTAACGAAATCAGCAGCTGTGCAGAACATCCAGACCTTAGTTCCGCCCCTCGCCCATCCAATGGATCTAATCTAGCCTCGACTTTAATCAAACTTCTCTCTTCTTCAGTTTCCTTCTTGTCCGTCAACAATAACGGTCCCCAGCAACTTGGAGCAATTACAGGGTTGGACTGTCATTTCCATTGTGGTTCATCTTTTATTTGCATCACGTTAGCCTTTTATTACTTCTGCTGTTTGTCTCTCAGCAATGTTACCCGAAAAGTTATGGATGGATTTTGATCAAATTTTGCAGATGTGTTGGGACAGTCAAAAAGAACAAATGATTAAATTTTGGTGGTGATCCGGAAGAGATCCTGGGTCACTTTGAAATTTATTCACCATTTACTGCAATTTGTTTATTTTTAAAAGAAAGTTAATTTATTTTATTTATTATTAATTATTATTATTTATCATTGTATTATTTATTTAGTTTTAAAGCATCCTTAACAATAGAAGGTTGCTCTGGCTCATTTTAGTGCTGAACTAATTGACTTTGCCAAGGGAGACTTCATAACATGTATGAGGCTGGGCTTGTTTTTCTAATGACTTTATTATGAGTTTGAATAAACCATATTTCGCCAGCTCTGGCAAGGTGACTAAAACCATCTACTGTTCAAAGCATTGTCAAATTAACTCCAACCCTTGATGCATTCAACATTTTATTTTTAAGTGGAATATAATAAAGTTAATGTGAAACAGTTATTAAATCATATTTTACAAGATAAGCTTTTGTTGAATCAGTTTCTACCTTGAACGTTGTCACATGAAACAGTTACATCGTCTTTGCTATTATTAGAAATCCCGACGTATACGTGATCTTCAGCCGACTGTGTCATTAGCCACAAAAATCTATAGTTCCGACAGGATTTATGCAGGATTTAAAGACGTTTTAAGGGATAATTCCAACTGTAATTTTAGTTTGATTGAAGCCTTAGGAGGATAAAGCAGAACCAGACAGTAAGGAAATAAAGTCAATTTCAATCAACCAACAACCTCTGACTGTCATTTAGTTTAGTGACGAATCCAAACAGTTTTTCCTTTTGCTTCTTTGTGTCTAAGTTTTTATAAGAAGAAACAAACTGAAGCTGGTCTGAAGACTTTTGAAGATGCCAGACACACAGCAAACATTCATGCTCTGATGAGCGGCAGCCTGGAGAAGATGAGGTGATGTGGATTTGATACAGCTGACTGCCTGGAGGTTACAGGAGGAGGAGGAAGAGATGCATGAAGAGGAGGAAGATGAGCATGAAGAGAAGGAGGAGGAAGAGGAGCATGAAGAGAAGGAGGAGGAAGAGGAGCATGAAGAGGAGGAAGAGGAAGATGAGCATGAAGAGGAGAAGATGAGGATTTGATACAGCTGACTGGAGGTTACAGGAGGAGGAGGAAGAGGAGGAAGAGATGCATGAAGAGGAGGAAGAGGAGCATGAAGAGGAGAAGAGGAGGATTTGATACAGCTGACTGCCTGGAGGTTACAGAAGGAGGAGGTGGAGGAGGAGGACGAGATGCATGAAGAGGAGGAAGAGGAGCATGAAGAGGAGGAGGAGGAAGATGAGCATGAAGAGGAGAAGATGAGGATTTGATACAGCTGACTGCCTGGAGGCTACAGAAGGAGGAGGTGGAGGAGGAGGAAGAGATGCATGAAGAGGAGGAAGATGAGCATGAAGAGGAGGAGGAGGAAGAGGAGCATGAAGAGAAGGAGGAGGAAGAGGAGCATGAAGAGGAGGAAGAGGAAGATGAGCATGAAGAGGAGAAGATGAGGATTTGATACAGCTGACTGGAGGTTACAGGAGGAGGAGGTGAAGGAGGAGGAAGAGGAGGAGGAGGAAGATGAGCATGAAGAGGAGGAGGAAGATGAGCATGAGGAGGAGAAGATGAGGATTTGATACAGCTGACTGCCTGGAGGTTACAGGAGGAGGAGGTGGGGAAGAAAAGGTTGATAAGGAGCAAGACAAGGAGGAAGATCTCTGATTTTATCAGATTATCTTTTTTCCCCTCTTACCTTATCATATCTCACCTTATTGTTTTTGTTAACTTACCTTAACTAAGTTTAACTAGTCTTTAACTAACCCTCATCTTAATGTTTAATGTCCGTTAGATAAACTTCCTTCAGGACAGAATAAACATTCAAACAGATGAGTTCACTGCTGTTCATTCACAAATAAAATTATTTCACCAGGTTTTGTGGGTTTTAACAGTCAGTTAGTTAGTTAGTTAGTTAGTTAGTTAGTTAGTTAGTAGGCCTGGGACGATATGCCAATTTCATTATTTTCCAATTGTTTGGGTGTTGATTTGATTTCAATTGCGATTCTTCAATATCACTGTGTGTAAATGACACAAAGTAAGATTAATAACAATAGAGTTCAAATAGATGTGCATAAGTTAATGCTGTTTAACGATGGTGTGTTGTTGAAGCTAATACAATAATAAGCTAGCTGTCGTCTGTGTGCCTTCACTGAGCTGATTTCTGTGTATGCCATGACACATATTAAACATCTGAGTGACTCATACAGTCGTCTATGGTTTTTATAAGTGGTACATTTTTTCCACCTTAAAATAAATCATTTAAATATGGGGGAAAATAACTACATTTTTGAAGGAAAGAAAAAAATCAATTTAAAAATAGTAAAAGAAAAAATCCAGATACATATGTTAATCGTTTTTTTCTCCCACCCCTATTAGTTGGTTAATTAGTTAGTTGTTTTTTTTTTTAATCCAAAAAGCAGCTAAAAGGCCTGAGGATGTGGAGTGCGAAGGAGAAGTGCACGTGTTGAACACTGACCGTTTACAGTGTCTTTCTACTTTAATGTCTTACTTTACATTTATATTCTGTATTAGTGTTAGCCCAGTCCATGGTTGCCATGGAAACAGGTTCTGTCAAATAAGTCAAATAAGTCACATCAAGTTCAGAGAGAACTTTTAACAACATAACACCTCAGATAGCGAGAGAAAGAAGTTGTGCAGTTGAACCATTTTCAGCTTCTGTTCTTATATGAACCATTTCCACAATGATGCGTTCACTGCACTTTTTACACAAGAGGAAAAAAGGACGTTCAAAGGAAATTCTGAGAAAAATTATGAACTATTACACTTCATATTATATTAATCCCTTACTTTGGTATTTTAGCTCCAATTTGACCCTTCTGCTTTAACTATAATAATAATAATAATAATAATATGTGTTAATAATAACACTTAAGTGTGTTTCTGTAGTTGTGTCGTTTGTGTGACCTGATCAAACATATTATTTACACAGTAACTCACTTTAAAAGGCTTTATTCTTGAATATTTTTACTGGTTTAATAAATATTATTCCATGCATGACAAAATGTAAAAAAAAATGCAGTTTTACTTTAGAAAAAATAGTAATTTAATTACAATTGAGAAGTTGTACTTTTATTTAGGTAAAGGAGTCTTTTTCCTCATAATTATACATTTCTTATTTCATATTTATGACTGTATCTCACAATTTTGACTTTTACATGGATGTTTTTAATCTCATAAAGGCGACCATTTACTCAATTGAGACCCCCCACCCCCCCATTTTTCCTAAATTTTCCATCCATATCCACTAAAACTGAGTAACTGTGATCTGATCAACGACATTTTCTACACAGTAACTCACTTTTAAAAGCTTTATTTTTGGATACTTTTAAAACTCGTATGATTTTTCCTGCTTAAGGTGAGTATTATTTCAGTCATGATAAAAAAAAAATGCAGTTTTCCTTTAAAAAAAAAAACAAAAAACAATATTACAATTGAGAAGTTGCATGATTTTTTTTTTTTACTTTTAAGAGTATTTTCCTCATAATTATGTATTTTATCTTATATTTATGGTTTTATTTCTAAATTTTGACTTTTATATGGATGTTTTTAATCTCATAATGGCGACTTTTTACTCAACTGTGACCGACCCCCCCTCTCCATTTTTCCAAAATTGTCTGTCCATATCCACTAAACTGAGTAACTGTGACCTGATCAAACACATTTTCTACACACTAACAACTACTACTATTACTACAGTACAGAATGGGAGTACTTTTACCACCTATGATTTATTCACATTGTCTTTGTAAATTGTGCTGTTTCTTATTTTCTTTGCGTTTATGATGTGTAAATAATGAAACTGAACTTTGTCAGATGGACTGAGGTAATGGTGGCTCATGGTTTTCAGTTTTTCAAGCTTTCACTTTTACTTTCCATCCATCAGAGAAACGGGTGAAGATGGCAGGAAAGTGCAGCAGGTGTGGGAGATGATTGCCCAGTTGCACCACTTGTCCTGCTAATGTCACCTTCCCTAAAATGTTTTAGACGTACAGATGAACAGCAGAGTGGGTCCTGGCCTCGTGTGAGCCATTAACCATTTCCCACTCCACAGTCACAGCTGACACCACACTACTCCCACTCCCACCCTCCACACACACACATCCAGCTTTCAAGTCAACAACAACAACTAGACCTGGATGGACTCTGCAAAAAAACCCAAAACTACAAACCAAACCTTTAAGTGCAATGTTTCTCATTGCACTTAAAATAAGACAGAGTCACCTAAAGAGTATGGAGGAGGTAATAACAGAATACATTTGACCCTTTTAAACATAATAACTGATCAATAATGTAATCAAAGTTCTGAACCAATATCGTAACAACTTTTAGCCAATCAATAATGTCAGAATTTAGTACATTATTGGCTCAATTATTATGTTCTTGGCCTGGTTTAAAATAAATACATAAATAAAATAATAAAATATATATATATATATATATATATATATATATATATATATATATATATATATATATATATATATATATATATATATATATATATATATATATATACACACACACACACACACACATATATATTTATGTGTGTATGCAAATGAAATAACTGAACCAATAACGTTAAAATATTTTTTTGCAATTGGTTCGTTATGTTATTGGCCTGGTAAAATAAACAATAATAATAATAATAATTTCTTATATACGTATATCAGGGCTGTTAAAATTAAGGGTGAATCCATTATCATGATTCATCTGATTTGAACATTTTCATGCAATTCAATGAAAGAGTTGTTTAGAGTTGTTTTGTTGAAACTGTTGAATAAATGTGTTATTTAACTGTATGTTCATTGTTTTTGTTTTTAACATATTTTGGATATTTTTTAACATATTATTATATACTGTATTTTAGAAGAGTATTTGATTTTTCATCACTTTTTGTGTTAGTTTACTTTGGGGTGAATTTCAGTGTCTGAGAGTCCAATGTGATGTGGAATTTATTTCTCCAGCGCATGTAAACTTTCTGAGAAACTCCACTTCAGTCATTAACTCATTCACTGCCATTGACATGTTTTGGCATCAATTCAAATCCAAATGAACAGTCCACACTTTATTTTGATGGGTGCCACACTTATGTAGTCTTAGAGTCTTTTATTATAGTATAATATAATATACAGTACAATATATATAATATTACATAATATTGACTATATTCTGAGTTAATATTCTATTTTCATTCACCTGGCAGTGAATGAGTTAATGGGAGTAAAGCAATAATGTGTGTTTCTCCTTTAACTCACAGGTGAGTCATACAGGTGTGGATTAGACAACATGACTATTGGACAGGTGTGTCTTGGGCTGAGACACAATAAAAGGTCACCCTAAAATCTGCACTATGACCACAACACGATGACAAAGAGTGTCATCGTCATGGTAACGGCAGGGATGTCCATCCATTAACTGAATATTCATTTCTCTGCCTGAAACCGTCTCCATCAAACTGACCTCACACCATGTGTAACCACACCAGCCCACGACCTCCACCTTCAAGATCATCTGAGACCATCCAGGTGCAACAACCATAAGCAGTTTACAGGAACTGTTGGAAACTCATCTGTGTTCGTCGTCCTGACCAGGGTCTCCACCTGACTGAAGTTCATCACTGTAACTGATTTCAGTAGGAAATATCAGAGGTGGAAGTAACTAAGTACAAGTACTTCATTTCTGTACTTAAGTAGAATTTTTTTGAGGTTTCTGTACTTTAGTGGAGTATTTATTGAAACTTTTTCCTTTTCTTCACTACATTTACTCATAAATATCTGTACTTTATACTCCTTACATTTATATAAATATCTGTAATTTATACTCCTTACATTTATGTAAATATCTGTACTTTATACTCCTTACATTTATATAAATATATGTACTTTATACTCTTTACATTTATATAAATATATGTACTTTATACTCCTTACATTTATATAAATATCTGTACTTTATACTCCTTACATTTATATAAATATATGTACTTTATACTCCTTACATTTATATAAATATATGTACTTTATACTCCTTACATTTATATAAATATATGTACTTTATACTCCTTACATTTATGTACACTTCTTTGTCACCAAAATCGTAATGTGAACGCCCTGCGAACCTAAACTATGTATAATAAGTATGCAGAGTCTATCAGAACACAGCACTGGACTCAGTTCTTGGAAATATCTCAGTTGTTGCGTGGCTAGCGTACTTACCGGACACTGAGCATGTTTGGGATGATCATGCTGCGGATCAATGAATACAACAGTGTTTTCCATTTCCTGCCAATATCCAGCAACTTCAAACAGTCGTTGAAGAGGAGTGGCTACTATCAACAACCTGATCGACCCTGTTCAAAGGACATGAGTTGAACTGCATCCTAGTCAGTGTGTCCATGTGGGCTCCAGAAGGGTCACACTTGGGCTGCATATAAGGGTGATTCTCATGAATCTAATCAGTGGCCCTGAGGTTTTAGTGGTTAAATATGAACGAAATCATATATATATATATATATATATATATATATATAGCATTATTTTACTGTAGAGGAAAACGTGACCACACTAGGTCACTTTAAAACATATTTTTATTTCCCACTTTTTATACATTTTCTGGGCAAATTCTCATCATCCAAATGTGGCCCGACCAAAATGTCTGGTCTTTGAATTAGGGGAAAATATAGAAAAGCACTCGGAGCACAAACCTCTGCCAAGGCCGACCTCCCCCCTCTGACTGAAGGGAGGTCCGCCAAGGAGGTTATGTTTGCGCTGGAGTTTATTTGTTTGTCAGCAACATTACTCAAAAAGATATTGAGAGAATTTGATTTTCAGGATGTGTTAGGAGTGTCAGAAGGAACAAATGATTACATTTTGGTAGTGATCCGGAATAGATGCAGGATTCTGGATCACTTTGAAATTTTACATTGTGGAAAATGGAGAATACATTTCAAAGTGATTGAGTATCCAGGATCTCTTCCGGATCACCACCAAAATGTAACCATTTGTTGCCAAAATTCATCTATAAATTTTTGAACACTGTTGCTGACAGACAAACTCTGGCAAACACATAACCTCCTTGGCAGAAGTAATAAATGCAACTACAAGTACATAGTTATGTCATAAGTTTATTTAACTGTTGTTTTAATAATGAAAATTAATATTTCAAGAAAAGATCATGTCCAGGAGTCATTATTCTCATTCACAACATATTTGAGAATGAAAAGATTGAAACGATATAGGAATTTGAATATGAGCTGATACTACCCACAATGCATCTGTACCAACAGAAGATCCTAGATGGCTACAAGGTGAGTCACCTTTATGCTGCTGTAAAATTGTATGATTTGTCTCATAACTGCACAAACATGACAAGACTGGTTTGGTAATAGGGTATTATTTTTCATAATGTGACAAAGGTCATTATTTAGCTAGGTCATAATAGCTAATGCTACATTTAGCATTATTGTACTGAATCATTGCATCACCGCTATGCATTCTTATTACTGCAATAGTTTCAAGTTTTGTGAGAATCACCCATAAGCGACCCATTTGGGTTCATCTGCAGTTTCCATGGTGACCCCACATGTGTTGCCCATATCAGAATCAGAAATGTCTTTATTGTTATTCTACAGAGTATAATGAAATTGAAGTAGAGCACTAAGATCAGAACAGGAACTTAAAAGACGGACAAAAAATACCATTAAAAAGGTAGTTATTTACAATAAAATGAAAAGTATTCCAAAATAAGATATTCATGAAACAATTTAAATTGCGTAAATGACATGAAATCTAAATATTGTGAGATAAATAGTATGAGATATTCAAATCTGTGATTCTGATATGGGCAAACCCATGGGGTTAGCACAGAAACTGCAGACAAACCCACAGTGGGACCTTATATGCAGCCCATATGTGACCCTTCTGGGGCCCACATGGACATGCTAGAGGGAATGAGGGAAATTGTAGTTATATATTACAACCCCCCACCACCACCACCACTACACACACCGCACATTTTAGAGTAGGCTTTTAGTGGAGCCTAAAGTACACCTGTGCAATAATCATGTTGTTTAGTCTGCATCTTAATTTGCCACACCTGTAAGGTGGGTGGATTATTTCAGCAAAAAAAAGCTAACAGATTTAAGTAGAACACCAATGTTCAAATTACCAATGCCATCACTAATGTTGGGTCTATTTCACCTATTATAATCTACCCAAATAAAATATAGTTTTCATCAATTTATGTAGAAATACAATAATGTATGCTAAATTGTAGTATTCTTTAATTTGCCAATATCCAATACCACACACAATGGGACACAGCAACACAATGAGAATCATGACAAGTTGTGTGTGAGTAAAAATCAGCTGACATTAGTGCCAGATTCTCCAATAGCTTTTATGTAAAAACCATTAAGGCACTAAACACCTGAATGTGTGCAATATATTCAAGTACAACATTTTACGTAAATAGTGAAATGAACAGCTGAAGGACCATTGTGCAAATTCTGTATGTTAGTCTGTGTTTTTATTTCTATTTATAACTTGCAATCTTTTACATGTAGTTTCTTATTACTGTGTGTATACACACACACACACATTTATTTTTATATATATATATATATATATATATATATATATATATACCCGATGATGATGGTATGTATCAATTTCATTGTACTCTTGTATGACAAAGACATTCTAATCTAGGGTTAAACAGGTTTATTAACAATATTTAGGAGAAACAGGCCTTTTGAGAAAGTAGAAACAGTCTTAGATCTTTGCGTTTAGCTCATTAAAAATGGGAGTAAAACCAAATGTTGCATTTAGATTTTTTTATCCAGTGTATATTCACAAAAGTAGCTAATGTTGCATTTAGATTTTTGCTCAGTATAATTACATATAGAACATTCTTTAGAAAACTGGTGCTCATTCCTGGTCCTCCAGGGCCGCTATCCTGCATGTTTTAGATGTGTCCCTCATCTAACACACCTGAATCAAATGATGAGCGCATGTCATCAAGCGCTGCAGAAGAATGATAATGACAGTCAGGTGTGTTAAAAGAGGGAAACATCTAAAACATGAAGGACAGCTGCCCTCGAGGACCAGAATTGAGCGCCCCTGCTTTAGAACAAACTGCCCCCATTAGCAGGCTAGCTAACAGATCATTGAACTGAATACAAATGGACGCTACATTAGCCGACTTTATTTCTAGCCAAGTACTGGTAAAACCCAAAAGAATCCTGGTGGACTTCTTAACCACAACTACAATAGAGCTGTCTGTCTGAGAAAAATAATAAAAGCTGAAAACAATAGACGGAAGCTGTGAATGTGCCAAAACCTTTGTGACTCACCAATCTGCCTTTATCACGCGGCAGCCATCTTGAAATGAAACCGGCGCGTGGGTGGGTAAACACCGAACGCTGTAAACACAAGGGGAGGCGTGGAGCTGCTACCCCCAATAAAATTCCAACAAAATGGCGGTTCAGGCCGATGAAGGTAATCGACCGATATGGATGTTTTTGGATTATTTCAGTTTCAGTTCAAATGCCTTTTTCGAAGAGGAAAGAAAAATTTATTAAAACAAACGTCTCCTCTTCTGGCTCCGCCCCCTCCCAAAACTCATTCAAATTCATATAAATCAAATCTGATAGCAAGTGATACAGATATTAGTATATATATCAGACTTGTATTTGTAACTGTCTCCAACGCTACCGCTGTCCGAAATGGTCATTTTGTCCCGCAGCATTATTCGGAGTCCCCCTGCACCCCCACTACAGAGTGAGTGGCGACACCGGAAGTCCAAAAACGGTGTCGATCACGTGGTCCCGTAGGCTTCTAAAGTTCCCGGAAGTGGTTGGCGGGCAATAGAGAAGTAACAGGAAAACCACTATACTCGATAAGTAATGTCAAATAAACGCTCTGATTTGTATTTTTTCTGTCTGTGCTAATTGATTTGAACTCTGCTAAATTTACTAATTCAGCGACAGGAATAAAGTCGTAATATTTCTGTAGATTTTTTTTTAAAGACAAGTGAGGCAGACTGACAGATGGTGATTTCCCAGTTAACAACTACATATTAAGTCTGACTCACAACAGCACAATAACTGTGTTCTAATATATTAGTTAAATGCAGATACATTATACTACTGTTTCTTACCTCTTCTTCCGTATAATTTATATTAATTGCTTTGACTTCTCTCTACTAAATCTATATACAGTATTTGTTGGCAGCAATAAACTGATATTTCCTCTCTTTTTCTAAACTTTCAGACTTGAGTGAGGCACAGTAACAAATAACCAATCACTTGTCAGTTAACTGCACAATATGTCTGGACTTACAACAGCATAATGATAAGTGTGTTCTAATAATATGAATTAATTGCAAATAAATTCAATTTCAGTTTTATCATTGTTTCTTACCTCTTCTTCCTTATAAATACACGCCCTTGTGTTAATTGCTTTGACCTGTTATAAGGTTAATGTCAAGAATAGAACATGATAAATATGTGTGAATAATAATACTATGCAGATAAACTTTGTCTGTGTTCGTTCAATTAGTTTCTGCTCTTTTACTTTGACAGTGCAAAACTCCACCAAGGCAGACCCCCCCCCCCCCCCAAATGACGAGAGGTCTGCCAAGGAGGTATTACATTTGTTTGTCTGTCTATCTGTCAGCAGGATTACGCAAAAAGTTCTGAATGGATTTTTGATAACATTTTCAGGATGTGTTGGGAGTGTCACAAGGAACAAATGATTAATTTTAGTGGTGATCTGGAAGAGATCCTGGATTCAGGATCACTTTGAAATTGTACATTGCGGTACATGGAGAATACATTCCAAAGTGATCCAGAATCCAGGATCTCTTCCGGATCACCACCAAAATGTAATCATTGAAAATCACTGAAAATTTTGTGGAAATCTGTTCAGAACTTTCTGCGTAATCCTACTGACAGACAGACAGACAAACAGAATCAAAGATAATACCTCCTTGGTGGAGGTATTAACAGAAAACAGTTGCATTTTTAAACTAAACCATCCATTTAGAACAAATCAGTGCTGATGCATCAGGGGTTAAAGGGTTCATTGATATTTTACAAATGTTTCTGTTTGTTTATTTTTTACATCAGAGTGTCTCAGTTTCTTCCAGACTCTATAGATCACGGGTGTTAAACGTGTGGCCTGGGGGCCAAATGTAGTTCGCCAAAGATTCCAATGCAGCCCTGTGGGATGAAGAGCAAAAGAAGCTACTGCTTTTAAATGACGACTTTGTTTTAGTGCAAGAAATAACATTAAATTATGAAAATAGTTACATTTATAAACTCTCCCATAACAACAAAATGTGAATAATCTGGACAGGTGGAAGTAACCAAGTAAAAGTACTTCATTACTGTACTTAAGTAGATTTTATTTGGTATCTGTACTTTACTGGAGTATTTATTTTTATGAAAACTTTAGACTTTTCCTCTACATTTGTTCATAAATATCTGTACTTTATACTCCTTATATTTATATAAATATTTGCACTATATAGTCTTTACATTTATGTAAATATCTGTACTCTATACTCCTTATATTTATATAAATATTTGCACTTTATAGTCTTTACATTTATATAAATATCTGTACTTTATACTCCTTACAGTTGCAGAATAGACTTTTTCAAAGAAAATACTGGATTAGGACTTTTTATCTCATAATTGAGACTTTTTAACGAATAATTTGACCATTTATCGCATTTTGACATTGAATATATATATATATATATATATATATATATATATATTCAATACCTTTGACAGTTTCATCAAAACAATTTTTCATCAGATTAAACATGATGAATTAATCTGTGTTAATTTTGACATTCCTACTTTTTAAAATGTTTTTCTTCCATCCGAGTAGTAATCACCGGTTCCCAGGTCGACATATTAAAAAGTTCAACCAAAGTAAAACATGGAAAAGGGTTGATTAAGATAAAAGATGACATAAAGGAAACAGAAAACATCCAAAATGAAAAGATCTTTTTATTGTCATACACTTGTGTAAAGGATGAGTGCAAATAAAGAGCTTGTGATCAAAAATCTACTCATCACTAAGCCATGGACCATAAGGCATCATTAAATACAAGCTTTTTTCTGGAGCTATCATCTAAAATACAAGGACGGAGTCAGGAAAAAGAAACAACACAGCATCAATGCAATCAAAGGGAGAAATGGATTAAAAGAAACCAAACAGAAACTGAAAGAACAACAAAAAATAAACACAACACAATTTGTACATTCAAAAAGAAAGAAATTCAAAAATTCACAAGGAATATTGATATATATTTATATATATATGTATTTTTTTAAATATCTTTTTTTTTTTTTTTTTTTACGGCAAGTGACGTTAAAACATAGTCTACAATCTGTTATATACACTTGGCACTAATGTTAGATCTTTGATTGTTGTCCAGTCAGAATGTGCACAGATATCTATTTGATTTAAATGCTAATCTATTTATTTATTTATTTATTTATTTATACAGTATAATTTTTTATTTTTTTTAAATTATAAATATACCGAAACAATCATTCTCTCAAAACAAAGCCGTTGAAAAGTTTGCAAAGCCTGAAGTAGAGCTTAATTGAAGTTTGAGATAAAACTGCTCAATGGACAACATTTCATCAGAAAATGCTCACATAGTTCATCTATATGTAGATATATCTATATCTATATCGATATTAGTGCTGTCAGAAGATTAAACATTTGAATCTGAATAATCACAGGGTTGCTTTGGATTAATTTCAATTAATCTTGATCAAAGCACTTTTGTCGGTCGACTGTTCTGTCATGTCAAAACATGCAAAAATTTAAAAAATATGATAAAATATCCTCAACATATGCAAAAATATGTATATATATGAAATTAACATGTTTATTCAACACCTTTGACAGGTGTTACAACTATATATATATATATATATATATATATATATATATATATATATATATATATATATATATATATATATATATATATATATATATATATATATATATATATATATGAATAGGCTGTTAAAATTAACACAGAGATTAATCCATCATTATGATTAATCTGAATAATAATTTTGTGTGTGTATAAATATCCATATGTACAGTAGCAAGCTTTATATATTGTTTGTTGTGTGTATTTATTAGGTCTGTCAAAATTAACCCATCAATGCAGATTAATCCAATATCATGATTAATCTGACTAAACATTTCAACAAAATTAAATGGAGCAGTGGTTTTGTTGAAACTAGAATAAACATGTTACTTGCAAATTATTAATATTTTTAAATATTCTATCACACTGCATTTTAGAAGAATTATTCTATATATTTTTCATCACTTTTTTGTGTTTAATATTGTGGGAATTGTAGTTGGTTGCTCTGCATATTTTGTATTTATTAGTGTATTTTTGTGTGTTTCATGGGAAATTAAAAAAAAATAAAAAAATCAAAACAGACGGGACAGTCGACTGACATCAAGTGTTTTGACAGTTTTGTTTTGTTTTTCTTTTCACTTAAGTATTTCCATCTTAAAATACCACAATAATGTGAAGCATAGGTTAGTTGGGGATGAACATGTTCAGTGCAGATATATTCTTTTTTTTCTTGAGTCTATGGATTAAAAATTAATATTTAATGATTAATAAAAGTTAATCAAAGAAAAACTGAGATTAATCAGATTAAAAATTGTAGTCATTTGACAGCCATAGTATTTATATGTAGATATATAGATACAGATATATAGAGATATATCTATATGTCTATATAGACAGAGAATATATTTGATAGTCCATCTCATGCACTTGAAAGTTGTAAACAGTACAAATATAAATGATCCACTTACAGTGTTTGAATCCCAGCATTTCCAAAATAGACAGATAGACTCCAAAAAACAGCAGCAGATAGTTTGTATGCATTTCCTCACATTGGTAGAAGTGTTTAAAATGAGCTGGAAAATGGATATTTAACATGATCGGATTGTCTCTATCTGTTCGGCGGGGTACACACATAAGGATTTTACACAACATAAGTGATTTTTTTTTTTTTTTATCTGTTCAAGACCAAACACATGAAGACAAAACATGAGGAATGAAAACAGTTTTGATTGTTGTGTGTGTTTGTGTGTTTTTCCAATAACCTGAAAACACACATAACTTATTCTGTCCCAACACTGATCTAGAATCTGCGCCAAAACACAAATCTCGTAAGACCAAACGTGATTAAACAAAAACGACGAAGACAGGGACAGTTAAAAAAAATAAATAAAAAATTATATATTAATAAGAATAAAATAAATTAGCAAAAATTTACATGGGTAAATTTTTTTTTAAAAATGCAGGTGGGTAACGAACAAGGAAATAAAAAAAAAAAGAAAACATCTGTCGATAAAAGTAATTGCCAGGACATTTAATAATTTGACTGTGGTTGATCCACATCCACTTTATTTTATTTTGAAGGGAAATTCACCTCTGTTTACATCCATTTTTTAATGAGCTTCCTGTCTGTTTACACCTGTTTTTTTATTTTGAAATGAGCTTCCTGTCTGTTTACACCTGGTTTTTTATTTTGAAATGAGCTTCCTGTCTGTTTACACCTGGTTTGTTTTATTTTGAAATGAGCTTCCTGTCTGTTTACACCTGGTTTGTTTTATTTTGAAATGAGCTTCCTGTCGGTTTACACCTGGTTTGTTTTATTTTGAAATGAGCTTCCTATTTGTTCACATCTGGTTTGTTTTATTTTGAAATGAACGCCACATGCACATGTTAGAGATTTAACCCCTTAACAACTGAATTTAACTATACTTATGAACAGAAGTAAATACTTAATTAAGTGGAGATAATTAATTTGCCAATAGCAGATACAATAGTTAGTTTTTGGGTTTGTTGCGTATTTGCAACAGTAGGCATTAATGGGTTAATTATGGTCTGGGTTTTTGGTAGAAATAAAGTGACTTACTGTGTATAAAACGTATTTAATAACAATTGTGGTTTGAATGTGGGTCTAACGTCTGCGGGTACAGACGGGTACAGACGGGTACAGACGGGTACATGTGGATCTTTGCTCGGAAGTTGTCGGCTTTTTCCCGCACACAAAGATTTTTCATTGGAATACATTATATATTGATATTGAACAAGTTTAACCTGTTCAGACCCAGGAAAGTACAAGTTTTGAAGTTTTTTTTAAAGTTAAATAATTGCCAGTTTTGGAAACACTACAATACAAGAGTTTTTTTCAGATGAATTATTACACTTTTTATGGAATGTCCTGTTCAGTGGACGACAATTTTTATTTTTTTTTCTTCAATAACACTGAAACTGAGGGTCTCAGGAGGTTTCATATTTCTGATTGTAAATTGTTAATAGGATGTGATGGTTGTTATTGTTAATATCGAGATCGATTGTGGGTCTAATGTCTACGGGTAGAGCTTCATTAATGTGGAACCATACTGTAGATTTTTCGTCAGAAATATTGAACATGCTTAAATATTTCTAATTATAATTGTTATCGTTAATATCGCGCTCGCGCTGTGGGTCTGATGTCCGTGGGTACAAGCGGGTACAGGTTTGTTAATGTGGAACCGTCTGCTCTGTTTTGTCACTGGATCTTCCAGAAGTGTTTGTTGTCTGTTGCATGTTTTTTAAGCATAATTTTATGTGAAATTCTTTATCTGTTTTTAGTTTGCAGCCCTCTACCCTTTCCCTTCAGGTGACTCTGGTCTCTTGGCAGGCCGTCATTAGAAATATGAATTTGTTCTTAATGACTTGCCTGGTTAAATAAAGGTTAAATATATTAAAATAAATAAATAAATAAAATAAAGAACCGTATCAGACATTGCTTGGAAGTTCCCACACGCATAAAGATTTTTTTTGTCTGAAACAATGAAGATGCTTAATACTGTAGTTCCGATTGTAAATTGTAAATATGATGCGATGGTTGTTATCGTTAATATCGGGCACGACTGTGGGTCTGATGTCCGCGGGTACAGGTTTGTAAAAGTGGAGTCGTATTGTAGATTTTTTTGTCAGAAATATTGAACAACTTTAATATTTATGACCTGTTTCAGAGCCGATTATCGGGACAAATCCACTATGAACTCACCTCAGACTACAGAATAAACATATCGGATAAGAAATACGATAATTAGGAGTTTGCCGTCCTTGGTCGGTAAAGGGGAAAATCGGAAGAAAAACCAGCCCAATTATCTTTACGTGTGTACCCCACCTTAGACGTGGGCTGGAAAGAATCAAAAAGCAGTTTACAGCTCCAATGACGCCACAACTTCCAATCCATGCAGATATGACTCAGCTCTGGCAGAAAGTCCAACACAAACATTTAAACTAGATGAAGATAGAAATGAGTATGAAATAGAAAAATGGTCTGGCGTGGTCTGATATGTCGTTTTTTTCTGATATGTTAAAGGTAAAGTTGAGCCAAATAGAAGATACTTGTTACTTTAATGTCTTAAGTCGTTTCAGGAAGTTTTTTATTCGACACTTGTGAATAAAATGTTTCAGGATGTAGAGATGTTGTATGTTTACGGCCGTGTTCTTAAGTCAGCTTTTGGTAGCAGTGTTGTAGTCAAAGTGCCAACTGAACATCTAACTACAAATTAAAAACAAAAAACAAAAAAACATGAATAAATAATAATAAAAAACACACTTGTCGCTGTGTTTTGTTGCACTGCCTCATGGGAAACGTAAAAGTACTCTCATGATTATGACTTTTTATCTAATGATTTTTATTTTATCTCATAATTTTGACTCTTTTTCTCATAATTATGGATTTGTTATCATATTTATGACTTTTTATCTCACAATTTATTATTTTTATGTCATATTTATATATTTCTTATCTCATATTTCTGTCTTTTTTATGTCATAATTTTGACTTCATCTATTTTTTTTACTTTATATGTCATAATTATGCATTTATCTCATTTTTTTTACTTTTTATCTCATAAATATAACTTTTTAATCTCAATTGTGTCATTTTATCTCATAATTTCAACTATTTCTCATAAATCATGGATTTTTTATTTCATATTCATGACTTTTCATCTCCAAATCTGGACTTGTTATCTCACAATTCCTTTAACTTTTTTTATGTCATAATTCTGCATTTCTTATGTCATATTTATTTATCTCATAATTGTGCTATTGTATGAATTGTTTACATTCTGCCATTCTATGACTTGTACTTGATTTGTTTTTGTTTTTTTGAGTGGGTGTGGCCCAGTCATTTTGCAAGATTGTTTTTGGGCAACTTTAAATCAAGAAATTTTTTGCTTGGCTTGAATTTTGGGTCAAATAAAATAAACTTTTTAAAAATGCTTAACAGGTGAAATTTGGGGTTAAAGAGGGGAGAGAATACTACTACTACTACTACTAATAATAATAATAATAGAACCATGTGATTTTAATAGAGCCATACCGAGGGGGTAATAATTTGAGTGCACAGACCATTGTCTTTGTATGAAAACAGTGCAACTCAGAACTCATGACAGAAGTGACTCCTGACCATTGATCGACTCCAACACTGCTTGGAAGTGACTCTCCACACGTTTTATTGAGCCGTAAACTCCCAGTGTGCTTTGACTCATCAGGCATTTAATGTTTCGTGGCCCTGTGCGGTCCTTTCGCTTCTCCGTTACCCAACAGTCGCTATGGTAACTGAGCTGGAGATGCTACGCTAACTGTTGACAGTTCAACCACTTCCTCCCTGTCAGAAAGTAGTTCAAACTATTTGAGAAAACACTTTTATACACTATTTAAAAAAGTAAAAAAAAAAACAAGCTATTTTTCTTTAACCTATAAAGACCCAAACAACCTAAATTATCGAGTAACCAAAGCTGTTTAATACCTGTCCACACACTATTTTTTAACAATACATGTAAATAATTGACGTAAAAAGATTTTGTCATCCATTTATGGTCATCAGATGTATGTGAAGAGGCTCCGTAGTTACTGTGGAAACACTGTCGTCTTCTACAACATTGATTCCAATCGATGACAGTGGATGGAGACACTTAGGGCTCGAACATAGTCGACACATTCTTACACATAGCTGCATAATGGCGGCCGATGCGTAGGAAAACACGTCCTCTCAACTTTTGATACGCGACGTGCCGCTCCGCACAATACCTTGCGTTGTCAGTGCGGGCGATAATGAAAATATCACTTTTTTACTGAAAAGTAAATAATTTATCCTAATTGAACTTGTTTAACTGTTAGAAGTTTTCAATCAAATTTTCATGATTGCACTGAACATTGATAGAATAGTTAATATTAACAGTGTTTGTTAGGATTTTTTTGGCTTCTGACATCTTTTTGATAATTAAACATGCATTGGGCCAAATTGACCCAGGAACAACATTGCTGTTCCTGACAAATGGACATAACAGAAGGGTTAATGATATATTTGGTGATCATCTTTCTTAAATTTAATCAAAACTTTTATGATCTCTGAATTAAGTAATGGAAATTACCAGATTTTTTTTCATTAAAAAAAGGCAAAATACAACAGATTATATAAAAATGGTAAGAAAAGACTTAAGATTAAATGGAGAGAATTGCCACAAAAGTAATACTGGGTCTTTATGGGTTAATTAAGGTAAAAAGGATAACAAATAAAATAACTTGCAACTAATGCACTGACTGTACAGCAGCAAGCTTTATATATATATATATATATATATATATATATATATATATATACACATATATATATATATATGTATATATATATGTATATATGTATATATGTATATATATAAATTCATTTTTTTGTTAAATTCTGTATATATTATTCGGTATTTAAAGCTTCTGTTGACATTTTTGTTGGCATCACAGGGTAAAAATTCCTTGAAAATATGTCAGTACATTTGTCTGGTTTAGATCAGCTCTGTAGGTAAAGTGTCATGAGATAAGTTCTGCTTCTTCCTCCTGAGACCCAGGAAAGTCCAAGTTTCAGCTTTTTTTATTGGAAATTTTTTCCAGATGAATTAAAAAAATATTTTCATGTATTTATCTATTTTTTAATGGAATGTCCTTTGTAGTAGACATCATTTTTTTTTAAAGTGAAACTTTTGCTCACTGCAGAGGATAAAAATGCATCGCTGGGTCTAAGGAGGATAAACATAAAATGTAATTTGATTTCAAGTAATCTGGGGTTATTTAGGTATTTAGGTAGTATGGCACAATTCCACTCGTACCAGATTGACTCAACAGCGTTTCCATTACAGTACTGACTTTACCTTTACTGACTGGTCGCCATAGCGATGTGGTGCATTACTTCCGTGTCCGCCCAGAGAATTGTTGACAAACTCCCTTGTTTCGCATTGTCTCATCTGAATATTTACGTTGTCTGCCAACAAATACTGAATCTCCTGGACCGACCATGTTGTAGTATTATGGCTTGTTATTATTGTAATGTACCGATACATTTACTGTCAACTTTTATAAAGGGGTGGAGTCACAGAGACAACTGTCTAACCAATCAGTGTCTTCAGGGTTTATACATCACCTTTTAGTTTTGCTGGGAACCCGGACAGTGATACCGAAAAACTACTGCCAGTTACCATGGTACCAGGTCCTTTGTTTGTAATGGAAACACACCGAGTCAACTCAATCTGGTACTCGTGGAAACGTGGCATCAATAAATCTACCCAGTAACAGCTGAGTATAGCCAATCTTTTTTTTTTCTTTTTCAGACACCCTGTTCCTATTGGCTGTCTGCCTGTCTGGTGGGAGGGGCTTAAGACAGAAGTGAATATGGGGTTTTAATTCAGACTCCCCCCCCCATTTTTCCTGACTTGTGCCTACTGCAACTTTAGATCAAAATAGTTTATCGAATAATGGGGCGGCTCAGTGACAGCATTTCTGAAGGGTAAAACAGGGGGTGGGGGGAGGGGGATACATTCCAAGTGTCAGCAGTTTCAAAGAACAGCATCAATGTTAGCGAGTCCAAGTCTGACCAGCAGCTTCTTTCTGACCAATAGTATAGTTCGTATGTTCAGTGTTAAAATGTTCAAAGGTGATTTTCTACACTCGGGCTGATCAGGGGAACAGTCTCCTATCGGAAAAAAAGGGCCGTGCCGACGCGTCCCTGGACAAACACAGGGAACGCCGGTGTCTTCACATTCAAATGGTACGGTGTCAACAAGAGGACGTTTACGGGACAAAAGCTTCCAGGACACAGACATGTATGTACAGACA
This sequence comes from Siphamia tubifer, assembly GCA_020466265.1. Lineage (NCBI taxonomy): Eukaryota > Metazoa > Chordata > Actinopteri > Kurtiformes > Apogonidae > Siphamia > Siphamia tubifer. The sequence continues at coordinate 45,215,201 of CM035791.1, read as the reverse complement.
TCCACACATGAAACAACATGAGGCAACAGTGACAGAATGAGTTACACCAGGGGGTTTCAAATAGTAAGGCGGGGTGGGCCTCCCCTGGGGGGCGCTAAAGGACTGCAGGGGAGGTGTGACGTGAGAAAAAAATAAACCTGAATAAAAAAGAAAACTGTAAACATGTGGTTAGCTAACAATAATACATGTGGTTAGCTAACGGCAATACATGTGGTTAGCTAACTATAATACATATGGTTAGCTAACTACAGTGCATGTTGTTAACCAATGACAATACATGTGGTTAGCTAACTACAGTGCATGTGGTTAGCTAATGGCAATGCATGTGGTTAGCTAACTACAGTACATGTGGTTAGCTAACTACAGTACATGTGGTTAGCTAACTACAGTACATGTGGTTAGCTAACTACAGTAGATGTGAGGGAAACCCCTCAAGTGAAAGTGAGAGAGGGGCGAGCAAAAAACAGAGGAAGTATGACCATGATTATTTAAAATTTGCCTTTTGATAATGAAGATGTTTAAAACATTTGAAAAAATATGTTTAAGAAATACTTAATTTAAAAATAATTTAAATAAAGATGTTATAAAATGTATTGTTGGTGGTGGGTGAGGAGTTAGTTTCAGGGAGGCTCACGATCCCACAATTTGAAAACCTCTGATCTACACAGTTGAGAGACATAGGAAATGGCAGGACAATGTCATGAAAATATACACTGTGTTATGTACAACAATTACATTCATTCAAAACAAACCAAGAAACAAAAGACATGGGGAAAAAAAATACATTTGTTCTCAGACATTTTCTTTTTTACGTCCAAGATGATATGATCAGATAAATTAAAAGTCAATTAAAAGTTACAAGCAAGATACATCCAGGAAATAAATGCCATAAATCAAATTTCATGAAGAGAATAGATCAGTAGTTAAAGAAACAAAAAAAGAGATAATTAAAAAAATAACAATAAACAAATAAATACAAAAATGAAAAAAAAGAATAAAAAATGAATAGATTTTTAAAATAAAAAAACCCCAAAAAATATTAAAAAACATGAAAAAATACATACATAAACAAAAACATAATTAATTAATTAAATGAAATAAAAAAATTCAAATAAAAGTTTAATAAATAAAAATTAAAAGAGACAGAGAGAGAGAGAGAGAGAGAGAGAGAGAGAGAGAGACAAGAAAAATATCCAGTATGGTTAAATCAAACCAAAGAAAATATGAGTCCCAACCGCTTTGAGAAGCTGGACAGTCAACGTATGTGTTCACACACACATGCTAACATCCATGAAAGTACACAGAGCACGGGCAGTTTTCATCACTGGGCTGGCTTTAGGATTCAGTGCATTCTTTAAGGAGATGGGTTTTTATGGACAACTTATGGCGGCGTTTTTTTTTTTTTTTTTTTCTTTTTTTAAGTTGCTGATTGTTTGCTGTTTTTGTGTCCCTAACTCATTTGACATACTCAGCTGACTTCCAGAAGTGCCCTGGGTGGGAAAGGCGGCGGTTCCGTTTTGGCAACTTTTCCAGTAAATCTACCAGTTTGGAGAAGCTAGGACGCTCCTCCTGTTTGTACGCCCAACAGAGGAGCAGGATGTCCTGGAGAGAGAGAGAGAGAGAGAGAGAGAGAGAGAGAGAGAGAGAGGGGGGGGGGGGGGAGAAAGAGAGAGGGAGGAGAGACAGAGAGGGGCAGAGAGAGAAAGAGACAGGAACGAAACAGAGGGAGGGTGAGAGAGAGGAGAGGGCGGGAGGGAGGGAGAGAGAAAGAGAGATGTAATGATAAGATTCAGTCAGTTAAATGTTTTTTACTGTTGAGTCTGATTGTGTAACTATTGTGATGATCATTTCTTGTGCACGGTTGAATTACTACTACTGCTAATACTACTACTACTACTACTAATAATAATAATACCCCCAAAAATACCTCCACTAATCACCACCAAAATGTAATCAAATCCATCCATGTCTTCTTGAGGTACGTTACTAATGAACTAACAAACTAACAAACAGACAAACACTGGCAAAAACATAACTCCACCGTTCCTTGGTGGAGTAAATAAACAAACAAACAAAGCCAGTGAGTGGTGACATAAATGTCCTTACTGAAATCTCCTTGCCCATGCCGGTCTGGGCCAGGTTGGGCTTCATCCCGCTGCCGATCTGCCATATGATCACCTCCGCCGGCTGACTTTTGTAAGGCCACTCACGTGCATGTAACTCGTACCAGATGGTTCTGTTGGAGACAGTGACACAGGGAGGTCAGAGAGAGAAGACAAGAACAACACCTGCTATTGCTTCATAGCCTTCAAAACATCTATGACACCATGGAAACTCCCCCTGTGGGACAAACAAAGCCTTATCTTATCATTTTATTACTTATTTATTATTTATTTTAGTGATTATTGTTTGTCTGTTGTAGCAACTGAAAGTAGATGCTCAAATATTGTACATTGTTGGATGATGACAACAAAGTCCATCCACCCACCCACCTACCCATCCATCCGTCCATCCATCCATCCATCCATCCATCCATAATCTTATCCATTTCCTATCTCATCTCATCCTGGATCAGAAGTCTCATCATTTGAAGGAATTCACTTGAACTCCGAGTTTTGAAAAACAACAACCTAATATTCATTCATTTATTTATTTATTTATTATGCACAATTAGCACACAGCACCCTGCCCGAGCTAACAAGCAACCGTTTCTTAATGTTGCTCCCAGACATCATGCTTGAGGAGTCTAAAAATAACCCTTTGCCAGGAGTCGGTATAAGAAAAACAAGAACAAAAAAGTGACGGCTGATTGTTGGTGAATATGTAAAGTAGCCCAGAGTGTGACCTCCAGGTCCAAGAGCGAACAGAGCAGCTGGACACTGAACACACACACACACACTCTTCTCTTTAGAAGGATCCGGTGACGAAAAACTCCATATGGGGGACCATCTGAAAACGCAATTGTGTTAGGAGTCAGCAGAGCAGCGTCCACCCACACGAGCCAATCAGGAACAGCAGAGGAGGAAGAGCATCAGCCCAGGGGAGCTTTAATCACCTTAGGTCACATGGACAATGGGAACAGAGGAGGACGGGGAGGGAAATTTGATTTGGGAACCTGAGCAACACTACAAAAAGTCATTTGAAAGTAATAAATAAAATGGTCATAAGGAGGATTTGGACCAATCACAAGTTGAACAGATTCCCTGGACCAACACTAGGTACATTTACATGGTTTTAAATTCAGAATTATCTATTATTATTATTATTATCTATTATTATGTTTTTGCCGGAGTTTGTTTGTCTGTTAGTTTGTCTGTTATTTAGCAAGATAATTCCAAAAGTTATGGATGATGTGTTGGGAGTGTCACAAGGAACAAATGATAAAATTTTGGTGATGATCCGGAAGAGATCCTGGATTCGGGATCACTTTGAAATGTATTCTCCATGTAGTCTCAGTTTATCATTTACACGTCAATAACACTGTACAGATTATTTATTAGTGGATCTACAATTACACAACACATTTAATAACAGGCAGAACATTGTTAAACTTACACTTCAGACATTTAAAAATTTTCACATTTGTTCAAGTTATTCATGTTTTTTATGAAATAATAGTTTGTTTTATCGTAAATACAGTAAAATGAAATGAAATGTTTAAATTAACAAAGACCAAAATGTGGAGTTGTGAGTATTTATAGGTTATTATAATGATAGTATTTTACTGATCTGACCCATTTTGATCTGTATGTGGAACCTGAAATTAAATTATCAGTATATTCACTGTCATTTTTGTATTTCACAAAGTTATCCCAGGGGCCGGACTGGACCCTTTCGGGGGCCGGATTTGGCCCCCGGGCCGCATGTTTGACACCCCTGCTGTAAAGTATCAGTAACACAAGTCTGGGTTTAAATCTGTGTCTGTTGGATCACATGAGATGGTGCACAACTCCACTGGCCTCAACAGACTTAATACTGCCCTGTAAAGTGTGTGTGTGTGTGTGTGTGTGTGCGTGCTTGAGATTAGAGAGATTATCTATGAAGACTCCTTAAATCCTCTAGTGTGTGTAAGGTTTAAAATTCTCTTAAAATAGCCTTTGGCGATGTTTTGAAGAATGGTTTAAGTTGGAAAACGATGAGGAATAAACTATTTTCGAAGAACATCCCTTATTGTCAGTATAAAGTACATTTTCCTCTGATTTTTGGCTGTTTGAAGAACGGCAAAAACTAAAGGAAAATTAATTTTTAAAGCAAAATCTATCATTCACTGAATGACACTACTCAGTTGGTAAAGCACGTTGTCCAATAACCAAGGGTTAGCGGTTTGAATCCTGCTCTGTCCCAGTCAGTCTGTTGTGTCCTTGGGCTAAGACATTTCATCCTGCTTGTCTCCAGTGCTCACACTAGTGTATGGATGGATGTGGAAGTTTGATGGTGGTCAGAGGCACAAAAATGTCAGCCACACTTCTGTCGGTTTGCCCCAGGGCAACTGTGGATGCATATGTAGTTTACCACCACCAGAGGGAGCATATGAGAGTGAATGAATAACAGGTCACTAATGTAAAGTGCTTTGAATGGCCAAAAAAACACTACATACATCTATACATTATTATTAATATTACAATTTTAGTAAGTACCTGTTATATATATATATATATATATATATATATATATATATATATATATATATATATATATATATATATATATATATATATATATATATATATATATATATATATATATATATACATAGTATAAAGTACAGATATTTATATAAATTAAATGAGTATAAAGTACATATATTTATATAAATGTAAGGAGTATAAAGTACAGATATTTGTATAAATGTAAAGAGTATAAAGTACAGATATTTGTATAAATGTAAGGAGTATAAAGTACAGATATTTATCTAAATTAAATGAGTATAAAGTACAGATATTTATATAAATGTAAGGAGTATAAAGTACAGATATTTATATAAATGTAAGGAGTATAAAGTACAGATATTTATATAAATGTAAGGAGTATAAAGTACAGATATTTATATAAATGTAAGGAGTATAAAGTACATATATCTATGAACAAATGTAGGGAGGAAAAGTCAAAGGTCCACAGAAAAACAAATACTTCAGTATAGTACAGATAGCTATAAAAAAATCGACTTAGTAACAGTAATGAAGTACTTGTAGTCAGTTCCTTCCACCTGTGCAGTAGGTAAAGCTGCGTTGTTTCCTCTCACAGTTGGATGTTTGTACATAACAGTCATGTTCAGCGATGCTTCGCTCGCCTGCAGTCAAACACTTGGTCTGTTTTATGTTGCGTGTTGTGACTTTATGCCTGATAAGAATAAATCTCAAATACTTATTCTGTTTGATAAATGCCAATGGCAGTACTTTTTTTTTTTTATAAACTGCACCTCAGGGAAACAAGATAATGGATTCACACGTGACTATGTGACGTGACGAGAACACATAATAATTATGTTCCAACTGTGATATATTCCATGGTTTATATTCTTAGCGTTACTTTACATTGTTCTATTCTTGTTCCACATAACAGCTTAAATGAAGGAAGAGTGAATGGGACTATTTGGTAAAGTATACTTTGAATATATTAACACTTTATGTACAAATTCGAGATTTAAATATAAGCTACACTTATCAAATGTATATAAAGTAATAATGGAGGGTGCGACTAACCTTGAAGCTAATGTAGAAAATGCATAGATTTAGCAACAACAACAACAGTCATGGATATTTGTTAAAGGGGATAGAGAATCAAGTCATGGTTTTAATTTTTTTGGGGTCAGTTCAGAGTCTCCCTGCTGTTGGGAATACACACCATGTGCCAGACAGGGTCATAATCTCTGTTTCAAGTATTTGTCCTTTTTTGAATTGCTGGCAAAAAAATGACCAATGCATGTGTTGTAGAAATGACAATAATATTAGGTATAAATGTTTTAACCCTTTAAACTTTCACTCAATTTTGCCAAAATTTCTTAATAAAGTTAATTGAATGCTGTTCTGGAACCATTTTAATAACATGTAGTTGGTGTTCGCTTATTCTATAAATGAAAATATTCAGGTGAAAACTGGGATATTGGAAGCGGGTCCTGGTAAATGATGCAATAGCCATTTGTGGATATTTAATTTCTTGTAGTTTGGACTACATATGGTCTACATTTGGACATTTTTGTTGGACTATGACTGTGTTTGTTGGAATATGGTTCCTCTGTGGATAATAATGAGAGATAAAGATTCAGATCTGCTGTTTGCCATTTGTATTTTGAACAAATCAGTGATTCTACCTGCTGTGGATATGCGCAATAGCGTCTGTGTCTGTGAGCAGTAACATACAAGGATAACTACCAAAACTTCTAATGTTTGGGAGCATTTTAGCCTGATGACGGTGAATAAAAAGTGTAGTGTAGAGGTTTGTAAAGCAGCAGGTTCAGCATGACAGTACCTCTGTGATGCACAAAAGAGAAAACATGTCGGGCAGTTGAATGAAACAGTCTGACTCGCCTCAGTATGATTCAAGTCAATACAGTTTTTATAACATGGTACATTTTATAAAAGTGTATTTTCATTATAAAACAGAGCTTGAACATTATGTCAGACTGTGCCTATTTTAAATTAAATGCATGCAGTCTGAAGAAGAGAGTGGACCAGAGCTGGGAATATTTGACCTAACCTGATGGGACCTGATGAGACCCAACGGGTTCAAATGAATCGGACTCGGACCGGTTCGGGTCTGATATTTAAGGCTCATTTGATGCTCTATCATGGAGCTGTTCCTGCAGACGAGGCAGACGTGCACACCCAGCACTGGTTTTATATGTTCAATAAAACCTTTGTTTTCATTGTACTTATCTTTCTTGTGTTTATTATCATTCCCACATAATTAAATCAACTTCATGGTAAATTTAAGAAAAAAAGTAGTAATTATCCGACTAGTCGACTAATTGTTTCAATAATCGGTGAACAGTCAACTATTAAAATAGTAGTTAGCTGCAGCCCTATTACTAAACACTAAATATTCTTTATCTTTTACTTTATGTTGTTGTTGTTTTTTTTGGCATTGATTGTTCAGTGTTAAGTTTAATTGAAATCTAGGTTTAAATCGACTGTATTTGTACCAGGGCTGGAAAAGCTTCAATTAAATTGGACTATTTACATTAGGTATAAATCTTATACCCTGGCAAACACACCCACAGCAGATTAGAACAGAAAACCCTCTAATTAAACACCTACCTATGTTCATTTCAGTGTAGGCTGTTATTATTTGTTAAAGCGTTCTAATTATTCTTCCCAATAACAGGGCATCATTATACTCCACTATTATTTAGTTCATGGTTTATCCAGTGTCACCATTAACATTTTGCATAAAAAAGAAGATTAAGTGTAGTTATCACTTCATCATTATTCTTTCTTCGACTTTATCTACTTTCGATGTTGTTGGATAATTACAGGTAGGGTAGGAGATCTTGAAAAAAACAGTTCCTGCAAGCTATATTTTGAACGTATGCACACCCATGCCTCTTCTTCAGCCTAGGGTTGGGCACCAAATTTCGGTTCCTTTGTGGCACCGACCAAAATATAAAGGTTGTTATGGGTACCGAAATGTGCCTTGTATTTTAGTTCCACGTTTCAGTATCCATGTAATCATGTCACATTAAAATACATATGGAATTATATTACATTACATTATTATTATTATTATTATTATTATTATTATTATTATTATTATTATTATTACATATGGAACAGAAACAGGGCCACCTTAGCATAGCTTTGTAGCTCCTTTACCACTTTTAGCTGACGCCAGCGCTGGAAAGTCATACCGATGCTCACTCCTCCTGTTTCGTTCTTCGGTGTCCTTTATCCTGGCATTTGTTTTTTCAAGTACAGTTTTTTTTTTTTTTTTTTTTTCCCCCCCGGATCGGTTGTTGTCTTTTCTGCCAATACTATATGACCTGGGTGAGCTAACGCTGTGGGTTTGAAATAGCTAGGCTATATTCAGCTGAAGTGCACCTCCTTGCGTATGTGCACGAGCTATGGGAAGGAACGCGCAGAGGGGGAGGCGGGCTGAGGTTTGATTGACGTGTCAGGATCCAATCAGTGTAATTATTATAAGTACAGAGATTGGTCAGAGTTTTCCTCTGGTTGCACCCTCTAGTATGAACTAAAACATTTTTTTTTTTTTTTTTTTTTACAAACATTCCAGTTTAGTGGGTGCTATGGGGTCGTGAAGAGGTTTTCAAGCAATATGCTCCAGAAAACATCTCCCATCCTACCTTTAACAGAGGTGGTGAAAAAAGTAGTCTCATAAAAGTGGAAGTACTGATTCAACTCTGAAGTAAAAGTAAAAAAAGGTACAAAATTGACAAGTAAACCTGATTTTCTTTCTTTTTTTTTTCAATATTTAACCATGAAAAATCAGAAAAGTTTCAAAAGTATCCAAGAATAAAGCCTTTAAAAGTGAGTTACTGTGTAGAAAATGTTAGATAAAACATAATATATATTAATATTATATATAATATAAGACTATTAGATATGTCATGCATAATTATGAGATAAAGAGTCAAAATTATGAGATAAAATGGCACAATTGAGACAACGTCAGAATTATGAGATAAGTTGTACATATGAGATAAAAAAAAGTCAGAAATAGGCGATAAGTAGAACATAGTTATGAGATAAAGAGTCAAAATTATGAGAGAATTATGAAATTAAAAGTCAGAAATATGAGGTAAGTAGTTAATAATTATGAGATAAAGTAATAGTAATAGTGAGCGGTGCTGTCCATGGTGCTGAACGAGTCACTAAACAACACTGTGGGTTTGGACGGAGACTTTAAGAGTGATTCTCAAACTAATCTATTAGACGCATGATGGGGTGTCCCAAAACTTTTTTTTCCCCACCACTGTTCATGTTCCTGTCATCGACTTCTCAAAGCGTTTGATTTAAAAGCACAGGTGGGCCGATGCACTTTTCCATTTTCCCTTTTTCTACCTTGGTCTTTTTTGCTCAGACGCTGGTTCCTCTGTTGGCTCTAAGCCCACAGCTGCTGCCCATCCCCCCAACCTAAACCCAAAACTTATCACCTACTCTGCAGCTGAGACTTTCACCTGGTAAACACCCCCGTAGGAACCACAGAGCATCTCCAGATGTCTGCAGGCCCGTCACAAGCAGCTTAGCGTGTGTTCAATCAAGGAAAGCGCTTCATATTAAAATCTGCCACTTCCATTTTTTTTTATTTATTTTTTTTTTTTTATTCACCCCATCTTCTTCATCAAGTCGTTGAATACATCCTCACCATTTTGCAGATTTTTCCTCTTCCTGCAATTATCCAATCAGTTAAAAATTTACGACTTTGGCTGCTTTTTGCTTGGGCTCATTCGATCACCTGTCAGCCACATGAGCAAACCAATCACTAATCATCGTCCTCATTATTTACGCCAATTAGCTTTCATGCTGCCACTGTGCACCGTTTCCTTCCACATCGTCCCAATAATAAATCGTAACCAAGCACCTATTTGTATGTTTAATATGGATTTTACCATATAATGGAAGGTTAAGTGTTTTTAACCTTCCTCTTGTGTTTTCTTTCTTTCTTTCTTATTTTAATGGGTCGGTTTTGACCCACGTCTTAAATCAGCTGTAATATAAACTAAAAAAAACAATTGCACTGCTCTGTCGTTTTTTTTTAGAAAGTATCTGCTTCAGATATTAAATCTGCTAAATCTGAGTTTGTCTGTCTGTTAGTTAGACAGATTTGGATGAAATTTACAGAGTAGGTTGGTAATGGGTGGGGGGTTATCTACCTTGGTGGAGGTCTGGGGTGTCAGAGTGCTTTTCTAGTTTGATTCTGGTAGCATTTTACTTGTACACATCAGTGTTATGAGACAAAAAAAAATCTAAATTATGAGACAAAAACTCAGAATTATGAGACAAAAACTCAGAATTATGAGACAAATATTAAAATTGAGAGATAAAAAGTCAAAATGATGAGACCAAAAGTCACTAGTATGAGAAAAGAAAGTCACAAGACGGCGGCGGGACGATAGAAAAGGAAGGTTTCAGGTAAAATCCAAAAGGAGGCTCACCCAAAAGCAAAAACATCGGACTGTTTGGAGAAGGGCAGTTTGTCCTCCTCTGTGTCTGGAGAAAGCTGCTGGATGATTTCTGGAGCCAGGTGACACAGCCAGCCGTTGGGGATCCGGAGCTTGTCTTCCCTTCGGCTGCACAGGGACAAAACAGGAAAAGCACACCAGGGTTTAGGAGGTTGATCTGGGGGGTGAAGTCACAGATTCTCCCTCTCACCCTCCACTACGGTGGCTATGGCCCCTTATTGAAGCATGTATGTATGTATGTATATATGTATGTATGTATGTATGCGTGTGTGTATGTATGTATGTATGTATGTATGTATATATATATGTATGTATGTATGTATGTATGTATGTATGTATGTGTGTGTGTATGTATGTATGTGTGTGTGTGTGTATGTATGTATGTATGTATGTATATATGTATGTATGTATGTATGTATGTATGTATGTATGTATGTATGTATGTATGTATGTATATATGTATGTATGTATATATGTATGTATGTATATATGTATGTATGTATGTAAGTATGTATGTAAGTATGTATGTATGTATGTATGTATGTATGTATGTATGTATGTATGTATGTATGTATGTATGTATGTATGTATGTATGTATGTATGTATGTATGTATGTATGTATATATGTATGTATGTATGTGTGTATGAATCTGTCTGTCTGCCAACCTACCTACCTACCTGCCTGTCTGTAGTACCCAACCATCACTTGAATACCTGTGTACTGTATATAGAATCATTTATTTACATTAGTGTTTACTCTTGTTTGCTATAATCTTGTTGCTGTAAACCTGGAATTTCCCCTAATGAGACTAATTAAAAAATATCTTTATATCTTATCTTATTAACCCCCCTTGTATTTATTTTTTTGTTGTTTTTTAAGCAGGGTTACGTAAAAACTACTGGATCAGTTTCCATGATATTTTCAGGAGGTGGTGTGAGGAGGATCCCAATAAATTTTGGTGAATGTAGGTCAAAGGTCAGTCACCAAAAATGTGTTTTCGCAATGATAAGAGACAGGGCAAAACAGGTCAAATGTGCGCAAGGGGGGCGGGGCTTGTTGTACCTGGAAACTCTCCACTCTTTTCTTTTCTTTTCTCATCTCATCTCTTCTTTACTTTTCTCTCATCTATTTACTTTTCTCTCATCTCATCTTTTCTCATCTCTTCTTTTCTCTCATCTCTTCTTTTCTCTCATCTCATCTCTTTTCTCTTCTCTTCTCTTCTCATCTCTTTTCTCTTCTCTTCTCATCTTATCTTTTCTCTTCTCATCTCATCTTTTCTCATCTCATCTCTTCTTTTATCTCATCTCACCTTATCTTTTCTCTTCTCATCTCTTCTTTTCTCTCATCTCATCTTTTCTCATCTCTTCTTTTCTCTCATCTCATCTCTTTTCTCTTCTCTTCTCTTCTCATCTCATCTCTTCTCTTCTTTTATCTCATCTCACCTTATCTTTTCTCTTCTCATCTCTTCTTTTCTCTCATCTCATCTTATCTTTTCTCATCTCATCTTATCTTTTCTCTCATCTCATCGTATGTTGCTTTGCTGCAGATGTAGATTTATTCATGTGTCTCTGGTCTTTCACAGACTTTTCTTTTTTTTCATAGATGGATGTTGTCTTCATGAAAGCATTCTTCAGCTGATCGTTAGTGACTCCTGCTGTGTTCAGTCATGACACGGTCACTGACAGACACTCCTCCATTTGTTAACAGTGTTACAGCCACTTGATCACCCAGTGAATATTATAAATTACACCCTTTCAATTTCAATCCTCTTTCTATTTTTGCTGCTCATGAAGACATTTTTATTCAGTAAAAGGCTTTTGAACATTTCTGCTCTACCTTCACCTCTTTCTTTCCTCTCTTTGTCTTGTCGTCCTCCATTTGACACTTTCTTTCATGTAAAACTAACGTGTCATATGGTAATTTTGATGTCATTTGTGACAAGATAGTGAAATTGTGTGAAATGTTCCTGTTGTACCACTTATCTTTAACACACTGGCTTACTGTATGCTAACATAGCTGCTACTGCTAGCTAAGTCCACTAGGTTGATACATAATAGTTAAAGTGAACAGGCTTGGCTAGCCATTATTGGTTACCATGGTTACTGTCTGCTTTTTCCTTGTTTAAGAACTAGCTATATATTTTGGGTTTCAGATGCTACAGTGTTCTAAGGCGGAATACAAACTCAATTACTGAGCCCAATTAGAAACGTGGCTTCATAATGTCCGTACTTTGTAGAAACTTTTCGTCCTTACCTTTTCGGTGCTTCACTGAAGAATTAGAATGAAGAATTATCATCTAATTAACATTCCATTATGTCTAATATGCGGTTACAAAGACATTATTAACCATCAAATTACATCAAAATGACCATAGAATTACCAACTTATTAGTGATCTGTTACTTGTAATAAGCAGTTACAAAGGTATTATTACCATGAAATGTGAAAAATTATATTTACACATTTACTGAATCTGAAATGACATCAAAATGACCATTTATGACCACATTATTAGCGACCTTTTACTTCTAATAAGCAGTTACAAAAGCATCATTACCTAAAAATTACATTAAATGACCATAGAATGACCACCTTATTAGTGATCTGTTTCTTGTAATAAACTGTTAAAATTAGGATTAACATAAAATTACATTAAAATTACCAAATTATTAGCGATCTGTTATGTGTAATAAGCAGTTACAAAGGCATTATTACCATAAACTTACAACCAAATTACCATAGAATTACCACCCTATTAGCAATCTGTGATGTGAGGTGTAGATCAATAGATGTTTTGGCCACCAGTGAATATTTGGGTCTTTAAGGATTAATCAGTGTGTGATGTGTATTGGACATGATTAGAATTACCTTCCAGCCTGCAGGACCCCAGAGATAGTGAAGAGCCCAAAGTCTGTAATGACGACTTTGCCATTGTCATAAAACACATTCTTGGACTTCATGTCTTTGTGTAAGATCCCTTTAGCATGGAGGTAACCCATCCCCTGAGGATAAAGAGAGAGAGAGAGAGAGAGAGACAGACAGAGAGAGAGACAGAGAGAGAGAGAGAGACACAGAGAGAGAGAGAGAGAGAGAGATGCACACTGTAAAAAATGAACGCAAAATTAAAAGCAAAAAGTTGTACAAAACCTGTAAGCCAAAATACAATCTAAAGGTGATTTTTGTGTTAACGATTAAAACAAATGTAGCTGTGGTTTTTACAGGAAGAGTATGTGAACAAAAGCAGATTTGGATGTAGGTTAGAAATGATGTCATTTTTTTTATCGTTTTGAGAAAATAAAACTTTGTGGTCGCCATTTAAGTTGAAAGAACACAATGGTAAAATAATGATTATTTGCTTTAAAAATTAAAAAAATTAAAAAGTAATATTCAAGTCAACATTGAACAATTATATATTTTAAATGCATTAACAAAGAGCTGTCTGGTTCAGTTGGTAGAGTGTCCAAGGGCCAAAGGGTTGGAAGTTTGAATCCTAGTGCTTGTTTTTGACATTCAATGTTAAATTTACATGTTTAAAATGTTTAACCTACAAGTTTAAGATTTTAAATCTATATGTTTAAAATCTGAAATTTCCATGTTCCACATTTCAAATGTTAAATCAATATATTTAAAATGTTAAATCTGTTTAAAATGTTAAATCTATATATGTTAAATGTTAAATCTATATATTTAAAATGTGAAATCCACATGTATAAAATATTAAATCCACATATATCAAAACTTAAATCTACATTTTTAAAATTTTAAACGTGCATGTTTAAAATGTTAAATCCACTTGTTACTTTTTTGAATATATTTACGGCTTGATGTGTTTTTTCCAGTACTTTTCTGAAAACCACAGCTGCATTTTTTTCCCCCGTAAAAACAGTTTTTATTTCATTTCATATATATTTTTTTACAGTGTAATATTATAACCCTAACCCTAAACCCTGCAAACGCGATCCAAGTCGTCTTACCTTGACCATTTCTTGTGCAATCTGGCGTGTTTTGTTCACATCCAGGACGACCTTGGCGTCTCGAACCACAGAATAAAGAGTTCTTCCTTTACACAAACTGTGGCAGAAAAAGGACAAGTTTGGGATTAAAACACTTGAAAACCAGTCCTACTTATCGACTGTTATTACAGGACAGACTGCTGCGATAATCACAACTTGCCTGATATCTCCCAGGGTCTTTATTGCATACGTTTATTTTATAGGCATTTCTGACAGTTTCGTTTTTGCCCCTATGTTTTATTTATTTTTATTTTTCAATTTTTTTCAACATCGGTTCATAATGGTCATAATCATCGCTTGTCTTGAGAATGTTTTGCTTATCATCAAAAGTGCAAGTGGGTACAACGGTTGCCAAGAAACAATTGTGTTGGTGAAGTCATGTGTACGGCATCAAGAATGAATTTTGCTGCGCGCTCATACATATGTAAATATCTTTTCTGCTTTCTTAATAATGTTGCATATTAGTGCAGCAGAATCGTGTCGGGGGAAGAGCTCCTATTGTCGCATCTTTAGAGGATTTACACACTGTTCCAAAGAGATTATAGACAAATCCACTGTCGCATAATGATCATCGGAAAATAAATAAATAAATAAATAAAGATATATTTTTCATTCTGGACACAAACTAAAGTCAAAGCAAACTGTGTAAGAAATAGGAGTTTTGATTCATTAGCTGTTTCAACTGTATCGGTGGATGTTAGCATTAAGCCATAAAGACCTAAACAGTCGCTTTTCCATTGGATATCTGCGAAAAATGTTTAACGATATTTACTAAATACAAAAAAAAACCATTAGTGCGTGATGTGAAAATGCAATGACTTGTTTGTTTATTATTGCAAGATGACATGAAAAGTAATTTCATAAACATGGAGGCAAAAATAATTTGGTTTTACAGTTATATTGATTATTATTACTATCATCATCATCATCATTATAAATAATAACAATAATGATTATATTATTAATATTACTATTACTATTATTATTATTATTATTATTATTATTATATTCCCCCTCTATCTGCCATCTTTAACCATCTTTAACCCTTGTATTATGTAAAGGGTGAATTTGACCCATTTCAGGTTTTGTCTCGACCAAATTACTGGTTAATTTTCCTTTTTCTTCATGAAATGTTATGAATTTTCCACATCTACTTCAAAACACTGTCTGCACATTATGATCCATTCACTTTACAGGTTCTTTCTAGAGGAATATTTACTAACTCATTGTATACATGTACAGATGTGGAATAAACACCATCATCTATCTATCCATAAATTCAACAAATCTGTCTGTAGTGTGTCCTGTTTATCTGTGGAACACCTAACACCTGCACAACTCCACCAAATGACCTAAAATTTGGAAGGTGACTTTCCAGTACTATGGTGGATTGCAGTGCAAAGTTTCACAGCATTACGACATACAACAACAAAGATATGAAACTAATTTAATTTTCTCTTTTTAACTTTGCCGCCCTGAGCATTGTAGTGCACATTGCCTAAGTCCCGCCCCCTGATTTGGCTACAGCTGTGCCGTAGTGCATTACTAATGACAACTGCTGTTATGGACTTTCACAAGGTCTCTATGACAACAACACAACTGTGCTACACACCGCTAACAACTTCAGTCCTCCCAGGAATTCGCAGACATTTTTGTCATTGTTGCGGCCGCCGCAAGTCTGGTTGCGACCGAGGCTATTATTACGGTGCATTCGCACAAGTTAAATTAGGTCCCTAATTTACTGAATTAACAGGTGGAACGTGCGACTGTAGGCTACATTACTATCTGGCTCATCCACCATTCAGCTTTATCACTTCACTTTTAGACACTTTTCATTTTTGGTTTGTTTATTGTTAGCTGTAGTTTAGTAGGCGGAGCCACAGTGCCCAGTTTCCTGCTTTTCGTGCATTAAAGTCTGAAAGTCGACAGTGACATTTGAGTGTCGGAAGAGTGCCTGGCGGCTCACTTCACGGCCGTAATAATATATCTTGCTGGGTGTTGATGGATGTCACCTGCGTTAGCATGACACAAACCACTACAGTGGTAGACTATCTGCCCCACATGAAACTGGGTTTTACTAATTCCACCAGCAGTAACAACTGATTATCTGATTAACTAATTATTATTATTGTAGTCTTTCTTTCTGCTCCTTTCAACTCATTTCACCCACTTCAACAACACATTAGTAGCAAACAATCTTACATTTTCTAAAGCTCTGCACTAGTTTATATTAAAAACATGAACTAACCAGCACTAAAGACATTTGTTTTCTGATTCATCTGATTAAAGTATGTAAGATTTAACACATTTAATGTCTGAAGTAGATACTTTCTAAACACATTTTTATTTTCCAACATTAGATGGCCATCCTCTTTCTTGCTTCTCACACTTCCCTCTTTTTCGTCTTCCACCCTTCAGATTTGTGTCTCTTTACGCCTGATCCTTTTTCTCTCTTTTTTTTTTTCCCTTCTACCTCAAACCAAAACAGCCTCAGAGGTTGAAGTGTTTACTGTTTGTTGGCGAGTTACTGCGCTTTGACACGTCGTTAGAGGATAAAATGTCACCGGTGTGAAGTGAAATGTGTCGGCGCTCTGTGCCAGGGTGAAAGCGTTGGAGGCGGGGGCAGCTTTCTGGAGGGTTGCCATGACGACGACTGTCCTAACAGACAGCTCCGCATCCGCCCCCTGCTTCACACCTGAAGCCCTGGGCCCCGGCGGTGCCACGCAGGTGAACAACAAAAGAACCTGAAGCCAACAGTTGATGATGAATATTCATTAGTAACCAGCAGCTGACAGTGACAGCACACACACTTTTAGGAACTCTTTCCCTTTAGGGTTTTGTTCTTGTCCTTAAAGATAAGAGTTACTTAATCTGACACTATGGACAAATCTAAATTCACCCCTTAACCCCCCCCACCCCACCCCCCCAGGTCATGCTAGTATATATAGAAGATCATAACGGTGACAACACTTCTGCTATGATCTTTTCTTTTGGACACAAAATTGCAGGTAAGTTCGATTTCCTGCCCACATTTTATTGTAGGTGTATTCTCTCATTAATTGGGACAATACAGAGGGTTCTGATTGGACAGAACGGCCGTCTGGATGTCCACTGGAAGAAAATGATGGCATCCACTTCCTGTTTTGTTTGCATTTATTTTTGTAATAATTATGAAGCACTAGCTCAAGTGAATGGGAATCAACAAACTAATGCAGACAGTGTGGAATATGTGCGTCATGGCGACCAAACAAGGAGCATGTGCAGAACGACAGGAATGATGTTAAAGTGAAATTAACTGTTTACATGTCAGATGAATTATCGAATTCGGAATTAAGATCAGACCAAACCAGTGACTTTATTCTAAATTCAGTTTAATTGGGATTAGTCGGTAACACTTTATAATAACTACACATAATTCACTATGCATTAACCATTTGATACCTATTTATTAATGTCGGGTAAAGGTTCATATTGTCTTCCAAAGATAAATGTCAAATTCGATTATTTTTAACAGACAGGTGCAGTTTTTACAACCATTTGTTTGTCTACCTCCTTTGTTAACCTACACCTGTCTGTTAAAAATAATTGAATTTTACAGCTATTTGTTAATGCTTTGTTAACAAATGCTTTATGATAAATTGTATATGAACAATACATTAACAAACTATTTACAAATAGGTAACAAATAGTTAATACATAATGAATTATGTGTAGGTATTATAAAGTGTTACCCAATAGTCATTTTCAAGTGGAATCAGGTGTTTACATGGTTCATCTCAAAGAAGAATGAACCTTTATTTTGGGTTAAACAGAAATGAATAACAAAGCCACCTGTTGAAATTGTTTTCTGTAATCAGCGCCTGCGAACCCAGGCTTTCGACTCATCTGTAGCTCATCTTCAGCCGGAATCAACTGCAATCACACATTTCTATGACTCAGTCAATCACTTAGTTAATAGATATTTACAACCTGCGACAACAGCGGCAACAGAGTCAATCTTTTGTTTCCTGAAGCATTTTCAGAAAGGAAATTTGTGGTTGGAGCTTCTTTTCTTCTTTCATTTTCAGGGAATGAAAGGCAGACACGCTCTTTATTTTGTCTTCATCAGCATAGAAAATGAATTATTTTACAGCGAGTCCACTTTTTTTCTTCCCCGCGTGTGAAAGTGGAAGCGGGAAAAAGAGGCAAATAAGAGGACAATTACCTTTTGAAGGGTATTCGCCGTGGTAACTAATTAAATGAGGATTCATTGTAATTGAAAACACAAGTAACAGTCGTGTCTTTGTTGTTCATTATGTAAAAGTGTTTGGAGTCGTGAGATAAAAATGGCTCCAATATTGAAGTTTCCTGTAACTCGCATAACACTGCTCTACAATTTTTTCTTCTAAAACATCTGCTTCAGACATTAAATGTGTTAAATCTTACATAATTTAATCAGATGAATCAGAAAACAATAACAAAAGTCCTGGTTAGCTCATGTTTTTAATAGGTCTGTCAACATTAATGCATTCACTCACATTAATCCATCATCATGATTAATCACATTTAACAATGTTCGCACAATTAACGCTCTGGAGTCAAAGGTCTTCCAGAGAAGTGTGAAATTGGCCTTATTATTATATATTAACTAGTGGTGTCAAAATCAATGCATTAACTCACATTAATTCATTATCATGATTAGTCTGATTAAAATGTAATGAAATAAAACAGATGAAACTGTTGAAGGTGTTGAATAAATATGTTAAGTGTGTGCATATATATATATATATATATATATATATGTATATACATACATACATACATACATATGTTTTGGACATTTCTCCATTGGCTAAATAGAAAGTCATCAGTAGCAGTATGTAACACGTGCATATTTACCCAGTGATGGTACATGTTTACCTGGTGATGATGGCCAGGTGTGGTGGACTCATGCAGGCGCCCATAAACAGTACAACGTTCTCATGGCGGGTGTTGCGGTACGCCATCACCTCTCGCTTGAACGCCTTCAGCTGGTCTTCGTTGTCGCGCTCGATGTCGATCAAGCGGATGGCCACCTCGCCGTGCCAGCGCCCGTGGAAAACTTTACCGAAGCGCCCCTTGCCGATCATCTCCCCGATTTCCAGCTGCTCGAAGGGGATGTCCCACTCCTGCAGGAAGATGCTGGTCTGGCTATGTTTGCGTGGGAAGTTTCGAGCCGACAGGAGCGACAGGTTCATCTCCTCGAACTCATCGCCAGAGTCTTCGTCATTGCCGTCCTCGTTCTGCGCAAGAACAAGACGTTAATGTTTTCTCTGTTGTTCTTTACAGGTTGATTTTCCATGTTAGTGTGTTGATTAACCTTCGTATTATTATTAAACATCTGCACCACAGACCGGTGGAACATCTGCACCACAGACCGTTGGAACATCTGCACCACAGACCGTTGGAACATCTGCACCACAGACTGGACCACAGACCGGTGGAACATCTGCACCACAGACCGGTGGAACATCTGCACCACAGACTGGACCACAGACCGGTGGAACATCTGCACCACAGACCGTTGGAACATCTGCACCACAGACTGGACCACAGACCGGTGGAACATCTGCACCACAGACAGGTGGAACATCTGCACCACAGACTGTTGGAACATCTGCACCACAGACTGTTGGAACATCTGCACCACAGACTGTTGGAACATCTGCACCACAGACAGGTGGAACATCTGCACCACAGACAGGTGGAACATCTGCACCACAGACTGTTGGAACATCTGCACCACAGACCGGTGGAACATCTGCACCACAGACCGGTGGAACATCTGCACCACAGACCGGTGGAACATCTGCACCACAGACCGGTGGAACATCTGCACCACAGACCGTTGGAACATCTGCACCACAGACTGGTGGAACATCTGCACCACAGACTGGTGGAACATCTGCACCACCTGCTGTAGACGAACATTCCTGAGTATTTGTCCTTGAACTCGTCCACCTGAGGCAGGACCCCTCCCCCCGGTCCGGATGGGACACCCTACCCTTTTCGTTGTCAGAACGTTCCTTTAAATACTGTTAAGTTTGCAGTTTCACAAGAAATAAGATATTTTTTATTTCCTTCACGTACGGCTGTAATGCCTTTGGTTGTTATATCCTTTCTATGTCACTATATGCATTCATCATCCATGAATATGCTGTGATGTTAATAAAAAGCAGCCTTCATACACAGTAGTAATGTGTCTGCCTGTATATAATATATGTCTCCTTTTGAAGTGCTGACTGCTGTTCAAGCCATTACCCATAAAAAATAGCCAGTTATGAAAATGAAAAACAGCAGGGAGAAAAACAGACTGATTTATTCTGATTTGATTTTAAATGTAAAGTACCGCAGGAGTGAAAATGACCTATTCAAGGATGCATGTTTGAATATTATACCAGCCGCTCTCCGTCACTTTCACTCTGAATATTTCATTGTCGCAAGAAAAAGCACGGACGATCAACGGAGCAACGTCTTTTCCCTCTTCCTACTTTTGATGTATGTATATATATATATATATATATATATATATATATATATATATATATATATATATATATATATATATATATATATATATATATATATATATGTAGATATATTACCTTAAAGCAACTGACAGAAGTTAAATTATTTTCGTACAGGATGAGTTTTCCAGGGGGGTGTAGAGGAATATGGAATGTGACCTCTGTAAAATAAATGTCCAATTTGCACGGGACAAGAAATCGCTATCATATTTATGTGACAGAGGAAGAGGAACATGTACGTTCTATGTCACTTCCGTTTTGTGTTTTTGTTTTAAATAGAGCAGGGGTTTTCAAATACTGGGGCGGCATACTAGGACGACATGAGAAAACATAAACCTGAATAGCAAATGTGTAAACGTGGTTTAGCTAACGACAAAACATCTGAAAATAGAACCTCAAGTCAAAGTGACAGAGGGCACAAAGTCTGGGCTGAACGACAAACAGAGGAAGTCTGATTATTACCTCTGCCAAGGAGGTTATGTCTGTGTGTGTGTGTGTGTGTGTGTGGGTGTGTGTGTGTGTGTTCAACATAACTCAAAAAGTTATTGACAGATTTCGATGAAACTTTCAGGATTGTTTGGGAATGACACAAGGACCAAACAGTTAGATGTTGGTGAAGATCTAGAAGAGATCCTGGATCCTGGATCATTTAGAAATTTTACATGGTGGTAAATCCAGAATCCAGGATCTCTTTTCCGTTTGGTCCCTGTGTCATTCCCAAACTATCCTGAAAGTTTCATCGAAATCTGTTCATAACCTTTTTTCTACAGTGGTGGGCGGAGCTTAAACTGTCATGTATAGTGGTTTGTTTATGATGTCATTTGATTAAAAAAAATTAATAAAAACTTTGGGGAAAAAATAAAACAAAATATAGATTTAGAGTCGACTCACATCTGATGTTGGTTCCACTTCGATTTGAAGTAAAGGGTTACCCTCGTTCCTGCAAAAACATATTAAAAGAAGATAAAGAAATGACCGTTAAATAAAAGTGTGTGCGTGGTGGCAGTAGAAAACACAGCAGCTTCATCTCAGGTCACTTAATAGTGATTTATTTTAGTGCACTTTAGTATATTTTTTGGGCATTTTAGTAAATTTTTTAGTACATTTTGGTGTATTTTATTGTATTTTTTTTGTCCATTTTAGTATATTTTCTGTACATTTTAGTCCATTTTTAGTGCATTTTATTATATTATTTAGTGCATTTTATTGTATTTTTTTAATACATTTTAGTGTATTTTTTAATACATTTTAGTGTATTTTTAGTGCATTTTATGGTATTTTTTTAGTGCATTTCAGTGTTTTTTTTGTGCATTTTAGTGAATTTTTTTTAGTGCATTTTAGTCTTGGTGTTAGCAGAATCCCAACTAGCGTATGATCTGATGTCGGTTCCACTTCGATTTGAAGTAAAGGGTTACCCTCGTTCCTGCAAAAACATATTAAAAGAAGATAGAGAAATGACCGTTAAATAAAAGTGTGTGTGTGGTGGCAGTAGAAAACACAGCAGCTCCATCTCAGGTCACTTAATTGTGGAACTGATTGCTCATTGATTGCGTCTGTGCTCTGTATATTTAAGTGACCTGAGCCTATGAATTTGTAATGTCCGTTAAAAGTCTGTGGGCTGGAACTTCTGCCGTTTGATTTGATGCACGGTTGCGTTTTTTTTTTTTTTTTTTTTTTTTTAAGGCTGATTTGTTTTCCTTCTCAGTCTTCCTTCACCTGCAAACCACAGACCAAACAAATGCCCGTTGGTGCAGAACCGCTATCATCATGTTTCTGCATTTTTCTTGATGACTTTTAAATGCATTTTCATTCGTTTTCCCCGCAGCTCTTATTTAAAGTCATAACAAAGCAGCCGCTGATGTGAAACCACAGGTCCACTACATCTGTCAACCCTCAAATATTTGATTTAACCCACAAACACACAGGGTTACTTCTGTGGACACTGGTTCTGGATAGGCACCTGTGATATATCGTCATTTTTGTGTTTTTATTTTAGTATTTTTAGGTTTTATTTTGTTTTTATTTTAGTATTTTTCTGTTTTATTGTGTTTTATCTTAGTATTTTTAGGTTTTATTATGTGAAAAAACAACAACAAATAAATATTTACAAAATAATAAATAACTTTAAAATATTGAAAAAAGTAAACTAAAATTAAGCAAAAACAAAACAAAGAAATAACTAGTATTGTATTGTTCCACTAGTTGTAGTTTTGGCTTTTTATTTTTGTAAATCACTTGCTTTTTGTCACCTGTTGTCCTCCATACTTCAGATTCATTAAAAAAATAAGTTGAATTTTTCTGAATATTTAAACTAATCCATTCAGAATGTGTCAGCGCTGATGCATCAGCGGTTAAAGGGTTAAATACAAAATGACAACATTCTTCTTCTTTTCTCAAAATAAAAAAATTAAAAAGTATAAAATGAAATTAAATAAATATATTTAAACAATTACAACTGTTCTTTTTTAAATAAAATAAGACAACATTCTTCTTTTTGGAAAACAAAAACTAAATATTTTTTTAATTAAAAAATACATTTTAAAAATTAAAAGTAAGAAAAATGTAAAATAAATAAATAAAATGATAAAACATTCTTCCTTTTTAAATACATAAATAAAATAACTAAAAAAATAAAATGAGACAACATTCTTCTTTTAAAAAAATGTTTTTAAAAAAATGAAATAAATTTTTAAAAATGTAAAATTCAAAACAATTTTGAAAAGTATAATGAACAAACAAACAAACAAACAAACAAAATAACAGAACAGACAATATACTTCCTGTACTGCGTGGTACTGGTAATAGTGTGTAGCGCTCCAGGCTTGGTGTCCACAGGTAGCGCAGACATTTCCATCAGAACCAGGTAAATTAATCAAATGAAAGCAGATCAATTCCACAAGTCTCTTTTCTGACCCGACTTTTGAAAGCCGCTCTCAGCCTGACACCCCATTAATTCCTGACCCCGGCATGTCCAGGGTCGCCTCCACGGTGGGCGCCATTGACCCCACACAAACGAAGCGCGCTCCGCTCCTCACGCCGGCCTCCTCCGTGCGCAGAAGCGGCTGCGTAACACCAGCGTGTCACCTCTCACCGCCTTTCTGTGCTATATTACCGCCGCTTCGTAAAGCGATTGTGGGTGAGGCACAGGTGAGGCAGCGAATAAAATAATGCGATTCCTGCGGCGCCGAGGGCCCCTGGCACCGGTCTAATGAGGGGATCCTGCCGGGCGCGGGGCTCCGACACGGGCCCTCATTAACCTGGGGATGAGGCCATTAAGGTCAGAGACGAGCTGCAGCCGCCACTGCAAGACCATGTGACCACGGAGGGACAATGGCATTAATGAAATGACAAGAGCAGGGCTTTGGTAACAGCACTTCACAGGACGCACAAGCACCAAAATACACAAAAAGACAGAGTTTGACCTGGAAAAATAGAAAAAAAAATACATGTGTGTAGAGCAGGGGTGTCAAAGTCACTTTAGTTCAGTTCTACATTCAGCTCAATATGATCTGAAAAGATCAGTAAAAATAATAATAGTCAAAAGATCAACAACAAACTCAACTGAAGGAACAAGACAAGAAGGTTTTATAAAACTGCATTTCTTAGTGTCATTTTCCTGTATTTTTGTACATTTTTGTGTATTTTTTGTGCATTTTTGTGTATTTTTATGCATGTCATTGTATCTTTGTGCATTCTAGTAATTATTTGTGCACTTTTGTGAATTATTGTGCATTTTATTGTATTTTTGTGTATTTCTTTGTCAATTTTAGTGTATTTTTTAGTCAATTTTAGTGTATTTTAATGTATTTTTAGTGCATTTTAGTGTATTTTTTAGTGCATTTTTGTGTATTTTTATGCATTTTATTGTATTTTTGGGCATTTTAGTATATTTTTTGTGTATTTAGTGCCTTTTTAGTACATTTTTTTGTATTTTAGTGCATTTTTATGCATTTTATTTTTTTTGTGTGTGTATTTTAGTCTTAGTGTTAGAATCCCAACTAGCATATGATTTATTTATTCATTTATTATTATTATTATTATTATTATTATTATTATTATTACTATATAAATTTTATTTATATTTAATTCATTTGTAATTAAAACTTAAAATTGAAACTTAATGCTTCATGTTAATGTGTATTTACATTCTGATCAAGCACATTTTCTACACATTAACACACTTTTAAAGGCTTATTTTTTTGGATACATGTGAAACTTTTCAGCTTTTTCCTGGTTAAATAAGTATTTAATTCACTGTAGAAAAAAATTTATTAAAAACTTTTATCTTTTACTTTATTACTACTGAAAAGTTGTACATTTAAAAAAGTTGAAAAAAGTCTAGTTTTCCAGAGTATTATTTCACACCAATTATTTACATCTATTGATAGGATTAGTGGATCAACAGTTATTTACATTTTTATCTCATTAAATAATTTTGATGGCCAGTGTGTGTTTGGGTCTTTGTCTTTGTCATCAGTAACCATGACGACAACCTTATTGTCAATGTGAAGGGCTCATATTTAACGGCCTTTACCTATAGGAGGAGACTCCTGCTGTATTTCTTTTGATAGATTGAGGTCCTAATCTAATTAACATCTGGGTCGACAGGCATCCCATCACTCCTACTACTCCTCCGGTTGTTTTCCTGTGACCACTGGCTTCCTCACGGAGCCGGTGGAAATCCAGTTGGCATCCCAAGTGTAGCATGAAGGAAAGGCCATGCTAACACGAGTCTGACATGTTGGACGCACATGGAAATTGTCACCAAAATGTCTGTGCTCCAATAAGTTTGACCTGACCTCTGATCAGCGCTAACTAAATCAAGAGAGAATGAAGAGAGAGGAGGAGGAGGAGGAGGAGGAGGAGGAAGAGGAGAAGACCTGACCTCTGATCAGCACTAACGGAGATAAAGAGTGAATGAAGAAAGAGGAAGAAGAGGAGGAGGAGGAGGAAGAAGAGGAGGAGACTTGACCTCTGATCAGCGCTAACTTAATAAAGAGAGAGGAGGAAGAGGAGGAGGAAGAGGAGGAGGAAGAGGAGGAGACCTGATCTCTGATCAGCACTAACAGATAAAGAGTGAATGAAGAAAGAGGAAGAAGAGGAGGAGGAGGAGGAGGAGGAGGAGGAGGAGGAGGAGGAGGAAAAGATCAGCTCTTTTCCTCTTCCTCCTCCTTTTCTTCCTCTTTCTTCATGATCAGCGCTAACTTAATAAAGAGTGAATGAAGAGAGAGGAGGAAGAGGAGGAGGAAGAGGAGGAGACCTGACCTCTGATCAGCACTAACAGAGATAAAGAGTGAATGAAGAAAGGAGGAAGAGGAAGAGAAGGAAGCGGTGGAAGAAGAAGAGATGAAGAGGAGGAAGAGGAGGAGGAAGAAGAGATGAAGAGGAGGAGGAAGAGTGGGCAGTGTAAATAGAAAGACAAAGGACTGAGGATGAACTGGTCATTTGTTTGTAACAGTTTTACTGTGAAAATGAGAATAAATGTTTAATTAAAAGGTTTTATTTCAGGTCATTCATCATTAAAGGTGAAACCCAGACCTGACATGAACAGTAGAATATTTACAGCATTGATTTTGTTTTCTTTTTTTGTCATTTTGCTGATCATTATTGACAGTTTATGAAAACCTCAAACCCACAAAACTCAGAGAATGTGAATATTGTTTGAAAGTGAGTTTAATGAAGCTGTAAAAAGTCAAAATCTAAAACAAATAAAAGCTCGACATATATTTATCCACAGAATATTTATCTATATAATGTGAACATTTCACCTTTAAAGTTGAGCTACAGAAACACAGACCCCTTTTTTTCAACAGGTTCTAATTTTGGGACTAGTACCTGTAGAGTTGGACATTAGCGTAGCCTTAGCTGGTACTCACCCTGGTTCAGACAGGACAGGGTGCAGGATGACCTGTGGAGCTCTGCTGGGCGGAGCCTCTGGAGCAACATCTGGAGGAGGACGGAGAATACATATCAACTTTAATAAAACTGGTCTACGGTCAAATACTAATGAAATGACCCCACGTGTGTGTTAGTGAAAACGAAAAGTTAAGTCTTAATTGATGCTTGGGTCAAGTTTCCAAGATAAGTCTGGGGTCTACATGTCCAAAGGAATATTATTTAGTATAATTGTGACTTTTTATCTCATTACACTGGTGTAAAAGTCAAATGGTTCTGGACTAAAAGTAATGAAATGTTCCCACATGTGTGTTAGTGATAAAGAAAAAGAAATGAAATGAAGAGAAAGAAAAGAAAAGAAAAGAAAAGAAATGAAAGTAACTTGAAGTGAAAAAAATGAAAGAAAAAAACTAAAGAAAAAAAGAAAAGAAATGAAAAGGAAAATGAAAAAAAAGAAAGAAAAGCAAAAACAAAAATGAAAAGAAAAAAGGACATAAAGAAAAGAGAAAATAAGAAAACAAAAAAGAAAAAAAATGAAGAGAAAAGAAAAAAAGAAAGAAAAAAGAAAAGAAACAAAAAGAAAAAAGAAAGGTAACAAGAAAACAAAAAAGAAAAGAAATGAAGAGAAAAAAGAAAAGAACTAAAGCAATGAAGAGAAATGTAAAAAAAAAGTGAAATGAAAAGAACAATCTAATTTTTTATTTTCTTTTATTGACGATGAACAGATTAAATTTCTTCTTGGTGTTTCAGTTAAACTCATCCATTAAACCCAAACTCATCCACATTTAAGCAGAAACACCAGATGAATATAAAATAAATAAAATAAAATATTCTCTTCATCATAATCATCTCTTTCTACCAGAGGAAGGATTTTAAATCACGACATAAAGTGAACGTCTGGCGTGCGCTGGAACAGGAAACATGTTCAAGGAAAAGGACGACGAAGTTCAGTGAAAAATGAAAACTGATTATTCTGCTGTGATTTGATTGTATGTGTTTGATTATGAATTATTTATACGACTAAAGAAGCCATTTGCTACTCGCATGCTTATCCATAAATCAGTGAAAATCCTGTTAAATGTGGATTTTTAATCACAGGCTTTTACACAGAATGATCGCACACACAGCGAACAAAAAAAAATAAATCATGTTTTCAGACGTTCGTACATGTCATTAACTACGTTTACATGATGTTTTTTAATTCTGAATTATTTATTCGGAATAAAATAATTCGGAAGTGACTTTATTTAGGATGAAGTTTAAAACGGAATCATCATTTTCAACTGGAATTAAGTGTTTACATGGTTCATCTGAAAGAGGAATTAACCTCTATTCTGAATTAAATAGGAATAAAAACAAGGCTATTGTGTGGTAATTCCAACTCTACGCAGGTGGTAAAAGTACTAAAATTTTTTACTTAAGTAGAAGTACAGCATCTGGTATGAAAAAATACTCTGGTAAAAGTAGAAGAAATTATTTAACTCCTTTACTGAAGTAAAAGAAATTTTTTTTTTTTTTAAATCAATACAACTTCTCAATTGTAATAAAATCAAAAAGTAAAACCCAATGTTTTTTTTTTTTTTTTTTTACCATGCATGAAATAATATTTATTTAACAAGAAAAAAATCCTAAAAGTAAAGACAAAGCCTTTAAAAGTGAGACAGTGTGTAGAAAATGTCTTTGATCAGGTCACAGTTACTCAGTTTAGTGGATATGGATAGAAAACGTAGGAACAATGGGGGGAAAAAGTCATAATTGAAATAAAAGTCATAATTATGAGATTAAAAAATGCATAATTATGAGATTAAAAGTCTAAATTTAGGATAGAATGTCATAAATATGAGATAAGAAATGCATAATAATGAGAAAAGACTCCTTTAGTTCAGTAAAAGTGCAAACAATAAAAATAAAAATGGAACTTCTGGATATATTTACTTCCAAAAACCCTGCATTTTGAGGAACCCGTCATTGCACAGGTCATTAGAAGACCCCAAATTAAATAGGAAACCAGGAATGGGGGTGGAGCCTTTCAGAGTCCACCCCCCCCCCAGGTGAGGATACATCCACATCATTTCCACCTAAACCAGCAGGACTGTCCTGGTCTGTGACTGTGAACCTGCTGCAGTGCATTCTGGGTAGAGCTGATGTTCAGTTAGAGGTGACCTACCTGGAAATATGAACTGTTTGAAGTAACTGGAGGCTGCAGAAAAACAGACAAGTATACAGTTAGACCTGATGTTCTGAAGGACGGGGAAGCTTTTGTTCATATTTAATCCATGAAAACCAGAGGTGTTCAAAGTACTAACATTCTGTAGAAGTACAATACTGTGGTAAAAGTACAAGTACTGTTTCAACTCCTTTATTGAAAAAAGTTTTTAAAAAAAAAGTACAACAGTTAGACTTACTGCAGGAAAGTTTCAAAGTATCCAAAAAATAAAGCCTTTATATGACATAAAAAAAGTCATGAAGTGAGATTAAAAAAATACACTGTTATGAGATAAATAGTCAAAATTGTGAGATACAGTCATACATATGAGATAAGAAATGCATAATTATGAGAAAAACAGTTGATATTTTGAGCTAAAAAGTCACAATTATGATCTAGATTCCAAAAAATCTGATTTTCCCTCTGAAGTCAATTATTGTTGTACTGTTTAGTTTGAAAAAGTAACAAGTCTATTCTGAGAATGTAAAGAGTATAAAGTACAGATATTTGTATAAATGTAAAGAGTATAAAGTACAGATATTTGTATAAATGTAAGGAGTATAAAGTACAGATATTTGTATAAATGTAAGGAGTATAAAGTACAGATATTTGTATAAATGTAAGGAGTATAAAGTACAGATATTTGTATAAATGTAAAGAGTATAAAGTACAGATATTTGTATAAATGTAAAGAGTATAAAGTACAGATATATGTGTAAATGTAAAGAGTATAAAGTACAGATATTTATATAAATGTAAGGAGTATAAAGTACAGATATTTGTAGAAATGTAAGGAGTATAAAGTACAGATATTTGTATAAATGTAAAGAGTATAAAGTACATATATTTGTATAAATGTAAGGAGTATAAAGTACATATATTTATATAAATGTAAGGAGTATAAAGTACAGATATTTATATAAATGTAAGGAGTATAAAGTACAGATATTTATATAAATGTAAGGAGTATAAAGTACAGATATTTGTATAAATGTAAGGAGCAAAAAGTACAAATATTTATGAACGAATGTAGGGAGTAAAAGTAAAAAGTTGCCAGAAAAATAAATACTCAAGTAAAGTACAGATACTACTTAATTACAGTAATGAAATACTCTTACCTACGTACTTCCGCATTGTTACGCCCGCCCTCTGACTCTATACTTCACTGTGATTGGTCGGCCAGTTTTAGAGAAATGTAGCCAAAAGTTACATTGAGCATAACGAGACTCCTACGGCAGCACATTAGATGTGACTAGCACACGGCTAAGCTAATCATTCTGTGTAAATGGAAAAAAAATTCCAGCACATGGCCTTGGGTAACATGCCTTGTTTTTTGTGTGAAGTACAGTATATGTGTTTGCTACAGTATTTGTGCATTTGCTTGTTCTTCCTTTCTATTTTTCGATTAGTAATCGATATTAACAATTAGTGAGGGATATTAAAGGTACATGGCTGCATGGCCTAGCTAGCCTGGCTAGCTTGGAAGGGGTAAGACAAACTGTTTTCATTTTGATATCCTTGGATATGGAAAATGACAAATAAAACTGATTCTGATTCTGATATGCATGTAATCAAAGTGATTTTAGACATGAGCTAATATTCCTTTATCTTTTTTTTTTCTTTTTTTTGTCTGCATTTGTTGTCATTGTTTAACACCACAGAGAGGGTGTCAACATTGTTTGAGATCAATGCATTTTTTAGTCAAATCTTAGTCATCAGAACCATATAAATGAGATATTCAAGAAGATCATAATTTTACCTTTAAAATAAGATCAAACATGACATAATTTGCATAAACGGACTGGATAATGAACATTATTTGCCATGATTTGATTATTATTTGTATGTAACTATACTGAAAAATATCTATGACACAATTAACATCAAAGACAACACATAAAATATATATCAACTTGTATTAACATGAGGAAAAACATAGTTTTGTCATCTTCTTTGTTCTCTGTCCATGTGTGAAGTGAACTGCAGGTGACCCTGTGTCACTTTGGAGGAGAAAGTTGCAAAACAAAGCCGTACGTCATCATAAAAGTGTGAATAAGGACACTGAGCATCGTGCATGTTTATATAAGAGCAGAGAGTCATTTTAGCGTCATAAAAATGACAAAGTCTGAGGAAAAACAGACAAATGAAGAATTCGGCGTCGAGAAGGGGTCCTTTGTAGATTTGGTTAGTCTCATGGTTGTAAGTCATGCCATGGACTGTGAAGCTTTTTGTTCATATTTAATCCATAAAAACTTAAAAATATAAAGTTAGACCTGATGTAATGAATGACTGTGAAGCTTTTTGTTCATATTTAATCCATAAAAACTTAAAAATATAAAGTTAGACCTGATGTAATGAATGACTGTGAAGCTTTTTGTTCATATTTAATCCATAAAAACTTAAAAATATAAAGTTAGACCTGATGTAATGAATGACTGTGAAGCTTTTTGTTCATATTTAATCCATAAAAACTTAAAAATATAAAGTTAGACCTGATGTAATGGATGACTGTGAAGCTTTTTGCTCATATTTAACCCCTAACAACGAAAAAATACAGAGTTAGGCCTGATGTGATGCAGCCAATACCTCTGTAAATAACAGACTGTGGGGGGCGGAGCCTCATCAGGACCAATCGATGAAAAGACAAACTTTAAATAATCAGGCTCAGACTTCCTCAGTTTGTCGCTCGCCCTAGACTCTGTGTCCTCTCTCACTTTCACTTGAGCTGCAGTTTTGTTAATCTTGCCCAACATTGATTGGTTGGGAGAGATTATTGAAATCACTGTGTGTGTGTGTGTGTATGTGTGTGTGTGTGTGTCTGCAGAGACATATCATGCTTTAACTCAATGAATACTTGAGATATCACCATAAAATTACAT
This sequence comes from Siphamia tubifer, assembly GCA_020466265.1. NCBI lineage: Eukaryota > Metazoa > Chordata > Actinopteri > Kurtiformes > Apogonidae > Siphamia > Siphamia tubifer. The sequence goes on along the minus strand of CM035791.1, from coordinate 45,183,524 downwards.
GGGCATATACATATAGCTAATGCACATCGGATGCTATGATCCATTTGAGTAAAGGTCAAAGGTCAATGTCACAATTAACTAAAAGGCCAAAATCACATTATCAGTTATAACTCAAGAAGGAGGGTCACAGAACTTTCAGATTGGTACCAAACAATGTGGAATGAATATTTCTACAATTCTCACACTTGATATTATCATCTATGATCAATATTTTTAAAGATTTCTTCAGGTCAAAGGTGACATGTCGCAAAAATAGCTTCTGTAACACGGTTTGTGTGTGTCAAGCACAGACATATCACGCTATAACTTCATCAATACTGGATATATTATCATAATATTACACGCACTGACGCATATATACCTACAACGAAATTATCAACATTGCAAAAGGTCAAAGGTCAAGGTCGCATTTAGCAGAAAGGTCAAAATCACATTATTGGCTCTAATTCAAGAAGGGGTTGTCATAGAAACTTGAGATTAGGCCTTCTCTGAATACTGGTTACGTTCTGTAGTTACACAACCACATGTTTACACATTTTTAAAACCTTTTTTATTTTCAGGTTTATTTTTTCCTCATTCTGCGCCTCCCGTGCTCTCCTCTGCCCCCCCCACGCCCCCACCCTACTGTACTTGAGTATTTAGTAGCGTTACCTGTCAAGTTGAACTGTTTCTGTTGCCGTGCCGACTGTGGGGATGGGTGCAGGGGCGAGGGGGGCGTGGCACTGCTGGGCAGGGGCGGGGCTGGGGATGAAGGGGTGGAGGAGGTGGTGGATGACGGATTACTGCTGGAGTCTGGCTGGTACGGGACTGGGATGTGATCCTGAGGAAAAGATACAGAGGGGAAAAGTTCAGGATTATTGTGGACTGTTCACACACATTCTGGAATGAAAAAAACTTTCATTGGTGAAACATTATATTAACAGATCACTAATACGGTGGGAATTCTATGGAAATTTTGATGCAATTTCGTGGTAATAATGTCTTTGTAACTGCTTATTACAAGTGATTTCCATGCAGTTTCCAGATAATAGTGATGCAAACAGCTTTCATTCCAAGCATATATAAAATGGTAATTGTTTGAAATTATTCTATAGTTATTGAAATGATGAGTCCTAGATTTACTTAGTCCAAAATAAAGTAACTTTTTAATTTGTCCAAAGTCCAAAGTGTACAGTATTAACTGTTTAATTTCAGTTTATAATAAACGTCCAAAGTGTAAGACATTTTGCAGGAAAGTTCTTACATTTTGGACGTTTATCTCAAAATGAAATGAAACGTTCCTACACTTTGGAGATTTATTACAAAATAAAATGACAGTTATTAAATTTTGGAGTTTTATTACAAAATAAAACAAAACAAGTTATTACATTTTGGACGTTTATTACAAAATTAAATGAAAAATTTCCAACATTTTGGAGATTTATTACAAAATAAAATGAAAAAGTTATAACATTTTAGACATTCAGCATTATTCCAAAATGCAGCTGATGTAAAAGTGTCTACAATTGAGTCACAGTTTATTGTGAAAGTCTTTGTGAATTGTATCAAAACTTTCTGGATTGATTTTCTACCTTCCAGGCATCGCTGGGCTCGCTTTAATTTCACAGAAATATGAAAGTCAACATGCAGAGTTGTGACACTGGTCTGACAGACGTAATCTATCACAATGAGAAATAGGACGCTTGGTTTTTATTCTGTTATTTCTGTCAGGGAGGTAAATGTAATTACGTTTGTTTGTCTGTGTGACTGTCAGCATTATTAAACACACAAAAGTAAATAAATAAATAAAATAAAATAAACCTCAGTGTTGAATTTCATAAAAGTTGGTAGAAGTGAATGGTCTGGGAAAGACAAATTAGACATGAGAAAATGGATTTGATTTCATTAGGGTTTTAAAATGAATGCATTAGCACAGATTAATCCATCATCATGATTAATTATTTAACATTTTAACTCAATTCAGTGGAACAGTTGTTTACAGTTCTTTTGTTGAAACTGTATGTGCATGTATATTTTCTTTTATTTTTTTTTGCATATGTTTTGGATATTTTATAAACATCTTTGGTGTTTTTTTTTCTGTATTTTAGAAGAGTTTTGGAATGTTTTGAATTTTTTTAGCACTTTAGTGTGTTTTTTTTGGGGGGGGGGGGTAACATGCTTTGTAGATTATTTTTTTCCCTCTCCATTTTTGTGTTTCTTCGTAGCTCAGCCGTACTAGATGCGCTACCGCAGTAGTCTGGTTATGCTCTATGGAACTTTTGGCTACATTTCCCTGAAACTGGTCGACCAATCACAGTGGAGTATAGAGTCTGAGGGCGGGTGTAACAAAGTGACGACAAGCTGCAACAATTTGGAGAGAAACAACTGGAAACAACCACAGAAAAATAGTAATGACGATAGATAACTGGTGGTGATTTCCTTTTATCAAAGATGAGTGAAGAATGTGAGAACACATCAGCAAACTTTCAATTATTTTTACAGAAGCGACAACAGTCGTTAAGCTCCATAATCCACCATTTTGTTTAGTCGTTCCTAACTTTCTCTGGACTCCTCCGTGAACATTCCGGCGCTCTAACTACATCATCCTAAAGATTATGCTGATTGCTTGTAGTACCGTCCTATTGCATACAGAGGAATTGAAAGACAACCTTTTAGCCCCGCCTCCCCTGAATATGAAGCATGACTAGACCTATACATGTAATGAATAAGGATAGCACAGCTAGGCTAGCTGCTTAGTGTATGTTGTTGTATTTTGTGAGAAATTTGAGTACATTGAAAAAAAAAAAGACAGAACAGTAGAAATAAAGTGTTTTGATAATCATTAAAATGAATATTATTACTAGCATGCTATTATTATTATTATTATTATTATTATTATTATTATTATTATTATTATTATATCATTAGTTAATCCTTTTTTAAAAGTGTTCTCCTCTACAGTGTCAGTTTTTATTCCATTTTAGTCTTTGTTCAAAACCACTTGACTCATTAGGTTTGAGTGAAATAACTTTCCCTAAATATAAACACCATGGATTTTATGACAATTTTAGGACCCGGCAGCAAATACTGAAGTCCCTGATGTCAGAACGTTATCAAATTTCCACACGAGTTTGCAAAAGAATAACGTAATGATGGCACATCTGACACACACAAAAAACCCACAAAAACAAAGGTAGTAAACTTTTCACTTTGACTGATTATTTGCCTCCAGCATGTTTCAAGTGTGTCAGTTGATTTTCACATCCCATTGAGATAAATGGAGATCAATGAGTGCCTCCCAGGTATGAAATCAATCTGAACATTTTAACTGTGTTCTGGAAAAAAGTCTGTAATGATACAAAGTTTATGCCGTTTGGAATTAATTAACTGAAATCAAATATTAATATTGTTTTTTCCAGTAGCATGTTAATACAGCAGCAGGAGGGAAAAACTGAACTAAATATGATACAGTATAGTTAAAGACAGGGGCGTTGCTAGGATCTCAAGGGGCTCCAAGCATGAACATACTGGGGCCCTCACCCCACTTCATATATATATGTATATAAAGTATATATATTCATTATATTCTCTAATGTTAAACTTCAGGTGTATTTTTTTTCCTCACCTGTACTGTAGTTGTTTAACCACATGTTTACACATTTATTCTTTTTGATTCAGGTTTATTTTATCTCATGTCAGTCCTCCCCTGTGGTCCTCTGGCACCTAACTCACTATCTGAAAACCACAGCTCTAACCCAAACAGATTAACCCCCCCCCCCAAAAAAAAAATCATTAAACATGATTAACTTTTATGCATGTAAGTATGTTTAATAAACGGTTTAATAACTGTTATGTTTTATACACTGTTTAAAAGATGTTGTGTCAACACTTACCTTGTTGATTTTGTTGGTTTTGGGGAGCGTCTGACTGATGTGCAGGTCTGTGTACCTGAGCGGGTTGTTGATGTCACATGGCACTGATTCAGTACGGACCAAACGAGCTACTGTAAGGAGGAAAAAAGAACAATGGAGAAAGAAAGAAAAAGTTCTTACATTTTGGACATTTATTACGAAATTGAATGAAAAACGTCCAAGAGTTTGGACATTTATTGCAAAATTTAATAAAAAACTTCCTACATTTTGGACATTTATTACAAAATAAAATGAAAAACATCTGAAATTTTGGACATTTATTACAAAATTAAATTAAAAACTTCCTAAATTTTGGACATTTATTACAAAATTTCATGAAAAACTCCATACATTTTGGACATTTAGTACAAAATAAAATGAAAAACCTCCTACATTTTGGACATTTATTACTAAATGCACCATTATTTCAAAACATGGCTCAACAATACATCCTTAACAGATGCAAGTAAATGACAAAAAAATTTCTTTATCAGACTCTGCTTCTAATTGTGAAAAATTAACAAAATGTCCTTGCATTAACATCACCCACTTATCGTACGTCAACACTTTGCATAATAAAGTTTCCTTTAGCAAACCGTGTCATTAAGAATCTGTGACTTTCATTAGCTAAAGCAGATGTAGGTGACGTCTAATTAGTGTTCCTTACCTTGAGTTGTTCCTTGATGATCTGATTGGACGGAAAAAGAGGAGAGGAAGCAGAGAAAAGAACAAAAGGATGTTAATTCCAATGGCAGATAATGGGATCGTCTGTGTCAGTGAAAACAGTGCGTGATGCAATTACATTTGTCAAACTGAAGTGGTTTAATTAATCTGCAGATAACCTTCCATCTGCCTAAATCAGGGGCTCTTTTACGCTTTTAAACCATCCTCTTGTCTTTTCTCAAGACTAGGACACATTCAAATTATGAATAATCAAGACAGTAGAATATAGCTGGGTTTAAAATCTACTTAACATGCAAATCAGCCGCACACATAATGTCATTAAACACCCAGTAAGCCCTAATTACTAATAGCATTAATAACATTGCCACAATTAAAATTAATCCCTTGCAGTTGTTACTGGAAAAAGTAATCCAATTAGGGTTAATGTAATAATTAGTTAATGTATGTAAAACATCAACAGTGATAATATGCGAAAAAAAACAACAACATCTATACATGCATGTATTTGTGCTGCAGGGGGTTTCTATGAATAGATCCAAAAATAAAAGGAAATCATTTGGCCTCGAAAGATTGCAATATGAAAATTTAACCCTCGGGAATGTGTTCCAGAATGGCGCTGAGTAACCACCAAGTGTGTAAATACCTGAAATGAAGAATAAAAACTCTTAAAAACCCTCCCAAAATTATTGAAACACCCTTAAAATCACTTAAAAGATGTTTTTATTTAAAGTAAACCTGTAAACCCCCTTTTAAAAAACCTTAAAAAACCCATCAACAACCAGTTAAAAGCCCTCTCCAAAAAAAAAACCCTTTAAAAATACCCTCAAAAACCCTTAGAAAACTGTTAAAAACCCAGTTAAAACACTCAGTAAGCCCTAATTACTAATAGCATTAATAACATTGTCACAATTAAAATTGATCCTTTCCACTTGTTACTGGAAAAAGTAATCTAATTAGGGTTAATGTAATAATTAGTTAATGCATGTAAAACATCAACAGTGATAATATGTGAGGAAAAATGCATCTATACATGCATGTATTTGTGCTGCAGGGGGTTTCTATGAATAGATCCAATAATAAAAGGAAATCATTTGGCCTCAATAGATTGCAATGTGAAAATTTAACCCTCGGGAATGTGTTCCAGAATGGCGCTGACTAACCACCAAGTGTACATAAAATAGAATACAATAATGACTGAAAAACAATGTACACAGTTTGCTTTTGAAACTCTCTATTTTATCGACTTCAGCTGTAAATAAAAATCCCAAAGACTGAATAATTCTCACATTTTTTAACGTTTTAAATGTCATTTTTGTCATAAAAAAATACATTTTGTTGCAAAAAAAAATCCCACTAATATCTGGATGAAAAACTGGTTATAATGGAAGTAATAGTGTTTTATTTTTTTATTATTATTATTATTATTATTATTCACACTCCGAACACAAATGTTATTCTGGTCATTTTCTTTTGTTTATAATGTATTCATTTTAGTTCCTGTCCTGAATTTTAAAGATTATGTAAAAACTGACAACTTTTCAATTTATTAACGTCTACTGTCGTAATTATGCAACAGATTAATAAAAAAAAAAAAAAAATCTAAATTAAACAGGAATAAAAACTGTCATGTCAACAGGTTTATTGTTTTCAGAAGGTTAAAAACATCCAAACCTTTGAGAGATTCTCGACCGCCTCGTTGTATGATCAGTAAATGGCATGGTGGGGCTTCTTTGGTGCATTTGTTGTGGCACTTCAGCCTGAGTCACATGAAGAAGACAGTTGATTAGTGTTGAGTTTAATTAGTTTTATTTACAAAGCCGTCATTAAAGCCGTAGAACAACAAACACAGAAAACAGACTAAACCTAAAGAAGAAGAAGAAGAAAAGTCACTAATAAGAAAATAAAACTGAACAACAACTGATTCCTTCTCTGAACTGGATATTTATTACACAAACAAACAAACACAAAGACAGAAACAAACAGACAAACAATAACAGAAATAAACAAACAGATAGACAGAGATGAACAAACAAAAAAAACAACCTTCTCCCCATTTTTGAGGGGGTCGTGTGTTAATAACACTGATGTGTATTTTATTTACAGTTATTTAACAGTTGATACCTACTTGCAGTTTTTACATTTGAGTCCAAACAACATTCCCTTCCCACATACTATACATGTCTGTGACATCCAGTACTTTGTGGAAAACCTGCATTTAGACAAAAAAAGAAGAAGAAAGTGAGCAGAGAACATAAAAAATGAACATCTGTGTGTGTGTGTGTGTGTGTGTGTGTGTGTCTGCTCCACCTGTATGAACTATATGATATGTGGAGAAGAAGAAGATGATGGATGAAGATGAAGTTAATTAAATTAAGAGTTTAGCGTAAAAACCTTTGTTTCCCTTCATCTTTTTTAAACACTTGACCATAATCTGCTCCAATATAAGAGAAGAGCAGCAGAGGTGCGACACTAAAAGTAGCTCCATACCTCTGCTGCTCTACACCTAATCCCTGAAATTAATAAACTGCAACTTCGTCTTCATCAACCATCTTCTTCGGTTTTATTTTGGGGAACCCGTTTTATTTTCGTAACCTTCTCTTTTGTTGTGGAGTGAATTTGCAGCGTTTCTCTCTTGCAGTTGTTTTGGAAGTTTGCAGCATTTTTCTAACGCATTTGTTTTGGTGTTTTGCACATTTTTTTGTTTCAGCTTCGTTTCTGTTATCGCAGCATTTGCGGGACACTTATGTTACATTTGTGTTTTTGGTTGTGCATGTTTCTTGCATTTGCAGCGTTTCGTCCCCATTGGCCACCGTACAAAACTCAGTAAAAATGAAGTAAAAACAAATAAAATAAAGGAAAATGGTTGAATTGTTCTGAATGTTTAAACTAAACTATCCATTCAGAACAGATCAGCACTGACACTGCAGAGTAAATAATCATCTCCTCATCATCTCTGCAGGTGACTAATAATGATGAAATGTCTTCCAGGTGTGATGGAAGAGGGAAACATCTAAAACAGGGGTGTCAAACTCATTGCCGTTCAGGGTCAGCATTCAGTCTAATATGGTATAAAGTGGGCCGCATCAGTAAAGTAATGGTAAGAACAGGATTAAAAATTGATAAATATTGTCAAAATTCCATAACATAAATGTTTACATCAACGAAATGTACTTGAACATAACATGAACAAATATTGACAACCTGAAAAACAAGTGCAATTTTAAGAAAAATAACATGTTGATTTATCATTTATACATGTGCAACACAACTTAACATTTTGTTAGTCATGCTACAAATATCACAATAAAACTATATATTTTTGCTTTTTCCACCTCACAGGGACTATTCTAACATAAAACATAGATGTATTTACTGACCCTAAATTTAACTAAAGTATTAAAAGTCAAATATTATTCCTTTGCTCATCTCACTAACATTATTTGTGACTTGGTTCAAATGAGATGTATTAACTCTTTGCGTTTGTATCATTAGCGATTAGCATTAGCGATTAGCATTAGCATTTCATGACCCTTTACTGAGCATGTTTTCAAGAAATTATACATGATATCATTATTTCTAAAACATGATGAGGATTATTTATGTAAAATAGACTCTGCAGTTTTGTGTCCATAGCGGAGGTGTTGTCATGGTTACGATCTCCTTCCTTGGTGGTATTTACACTAGCATGACCTGAATATATAATTGACAATGCCTCCCAGTGGTGTTTTTGTGCATTACATGCTTCTTACAAAAGTTTGGTGTCAAAGGACCAGAGGTGTAAAGTAACTCAGTAAAAGTACTTCATTACTGTACTTAAGTAGTATTTATTTTTCTGGCAACTTTATACTTTTACTCTCTACATTTTTGCATAAATATCTGTACTTTATAATCTTTACATTCTCAGAATACACTTGTTACTTTTACAAACTAAACAGATGTGACAGTATGAAAAACCAGTCGCTTCAGAGAGAAAATCACTGGATGATTATATATTATAGTTATATGACTATGATCTCACTATTTTGACTTTTTATCTTATAATCTTGACTTTTTATCTTAAAAGTTTGCATTTTTTTAATCTCATATTTATAACTTTCAAAAAAAATCTCATTACTTTTTTAATCTCAATTGTGACTTTTCTTCCCCCATTTTACTAAATTTCCTGCTCATATCCACAAAACTGAGTAACAGTGACTCGATCAAAAACATTATCTACACAGTAACTCACTTTCAAAGGCTTTATTTTAGATACTTTTGAAACTTTTCTGATTTTATTTTCTGAAGTATTATTGCATTCATGACAAAAAAAAAGTAGTTTTACTTTTTATTTTTGTACTTTATTACAATTGAGAAGTTGTATTTTTTTAGTTTTACTTACATAGAGGAATTTAATCAGTACTTCTACTTTTTTCCACACAAGTAACTGTACAGAATGTGAGTGCTTTCAACACCTCTGCAAAGGACTTACATTTAAATTTGATATCAGGGTTTAAAGTTACCTCTACCAAACGGTTGAGCTGACCAACAAAGGGTTAAAGATAACACAAATACACACAACATTTAGTAACGTTCAGAATATCAGTTAAATTCCACACACATTTCAGGTAATTAGCATTTTTGTGTAATAAGGTAGTCTTTTCATTTAGTTATTCTCCTTTTCACAATAAAACAAAGAAGAAAATTGACATTTTTCATTATTTATTGTTCATTATGATTACGGTCTGATCCATTTTAGATTCAATTGATGCCAAATGATTTTAACTTCCTTTATAATTAATATCTTCTGTGTAATTTGTGCATTTCCCGACCAGATTGGACCCTTTGGCAGGCTGATTTTGGCTCCCGGCCCGCATGTTTGACACCTCCAATCTAACACATGCAGGACACTGGCCCTCCAGGACCTCCGTTTGACACCCCTGGTACAGATGATGGGAACTCTGAGACCTGAGTTAATTCCAGCTTTTCTCAAACAAACAAACCCATGATGAAACGACCATTTAATTCATCGTCTACCTGAACAGCTCTGGCATGTGTGTAACTATTGTCTGTGTTTACTGATGGGATGTCTGGGTGCAGGCAGTGAGACTGGATGGTAAATGACAGGTGACTAATGGAGCCTGACAGAAGCCAACTCTTATCTATTAGGCCCCTCCTTTGTCTCATTTAACACTGTGGAGTCGGTGAACACGCCGGTGCGTCCTGGTGACATGTGTGATTGAATGTAAAATAAGAGCAGACGGAGAAACCTTAACTGCATTTACATCAATGTGAACAGTAAACAGCAAAAGAAAAAAAATAATACTGTCAAAACACTCCTGTTGAAAACCAATGGAAAAGCACAGTTATCAGACACTATATAAACATTCTACAGCTATAGCGTCATTATGTTCAGCGCAGGTAGAGATGGAAAAAAACTGGAAGAAATAATGTATTTCTGCTTAAAAGCAAAATAAGTGATTTATGAGATTTTATGAAATCAGATTGTTTGCATATAGTTGTAATAGTACATTCTGTAGGTGCAATCGTATATTATATAGTTTTAATAATATATTCTATAGTTGTAATAGTATATTATATAACTGTAATAGCACATTCTATAGGTGCAGTACTATATTTTATAGTTGTAATAATATGTTCTATAATTGTAATAGTAAATACTATAGTTGTAATAGTATATTATATATAATTATAATAGTATATACTATAGTTGAAATAGTATATTCTATAGTTGTAATAGTATATTATATAATTGTAATAGTATATTATATAATTAGAATTGTATACACTACAGTTGTAATAATATATTCCAAAATGAAATGAAATTAAAAAGTTTTAATATTTTGGACATTTATTACAAAATAAAATTCAAACATTTTTTACACTGGACATTTATTACAAACTGTATCTCAACACCCTCCAGAGTCAAATATAAATGATGAAGTGCTAGTTATGCACTTGAAGACACATTGGTTTTGTGCAGTAGGAGCCCTGGGGCCACATACTGTAGTTCCACTGTCTAGTACTAATGCACTTACACAATGATGTCAGGGGCACAAACATGAAATGTGCAAAACGCTACATCAAGCACAATGCTGCACGCTTCACTTCCAATCATCCTTAATCCTCCGATAACAGCTCTATAAATGACATTTGGACTGACTTTGACTGCATATGCTGAGGCTTAGAGCTTCCCTTTTCAACTCACTGACTTTCAGAAAGCAGCCTAAACACCCACGCACTGGAGCTGCTGAGATCCCGCAACTAACACGGCATTGTTTGCCTTTTCAGATCGCTTGCATTTTAAGTCAAGCGGGGCGAGGGAGGAGAAAAAAAAAAAAAAAAAAGACAAAAAGAAAAAAACAATGGGAGCAGAGTCCAAGTTACGCAACTCTTTTAATTGGCCTGGAGTTTGATTAGCTATTTAACACTAATGTTTGTTAATATATTGAAATATGAAAAATGATCAGCATCTTAATTCTTATTTAAGCGACAAAAACAATGTGACAAATCCTCATTTATGTTTTTAACCCTGTGATGCATCCTGGTCACTCCACTGGACAGTTATTTTGCAGTCGTTCTCTTGTATATTCATGGGTTTTGTTGTTTTACTTCCATATCAGTCAGTTCATATCATTACTGTAACTCATCTGCTCTTAATACTTGATCTGCACTAACATGTTTACCTGTAAATTAGTTGCATGTTGTTATTATACTGCAATTAAACAAAAACGGTAACACTTTATAATACCTACACATAATCCACTATGTATTAACCATTTATTACCCATATACTGATTATAGACAATTTATCACACGGCTACAAACACTGATTATGATAAATTGTGTATGAATAAACATTAAAAAATAGGTAATAAATTGTTAATGCATAATGAACAAACATCAACAAATAGGTAATAAATGGTTAATACATAGTGAATTGTGTGTAGGTATTATAAAGTGTTACCACAAAAACTGTATTAAAAATGTTTTATTTCATAGTGGTCTGACATTGTGTTTTAAATTATTACATTATTTGCTTCAAATTTTAAACATGTTTTCCAGCTGAGTGGACATAAAAAAAATAGGTTCATTAAAAAAGATTTCAATCACATTGTTTTTTTTTTTTTCAGGCCTAAAGAGGAATAAAAACACATAAAAATATTGAAATAGGTTCTCATAATTCATGCATCAAAGGATTAATGTGTTTTTAATGTGTCAAAATTCAATATTGTGAAAGTTTCTTGGGTGAAAACACAGATTCAGTCCATGTTTCTGTGTTTATTTTGTACATTTTCTTCATTTTGATTTCAAACACTGTGCACTATTGCAAACCTCACGACACACTCACCCACACAGCTTCCTTTCTTTGCAACCTACCTGTGTTTTATCGAGTTTCCCAGATCTCTTCGGGGAATCTGTGGGGACCAGCGAGGCACTGAGAGAGTGTCTACGAGACAGAGACAGAGACAGGAGAGACAGGTTGGTCATTTTAAGTCCATTTTAAAAGCAACAAAACTGTGTTTCACATGAAAAAGAATCATTGAAGATGCAGAATTGAAAGACCAGCATTTTCCTGCTCATTGGAAAGTCTGTAAAATGAATAGTTCAACAGTTATATCCGAAATTTAATTTTGACCTTCATTGTGACCTTGAGGCTTTAAAGTTTGTCTTTCAAGGTTCTGATGTTAATGCACATCAACAGTGAGAGCGAAAAGAAGTTATATGTAAAACTGAGTATAGAGGAATGAAAAGCACAGTCCTGATTTGACCTATCTCTGATCGTTGTGAAAACACACTTTTGGTGACCGTGACCTTTGACCTCCATTCATCAAATTTTGATGTAATCTATTCTGGACTACCTCACACCTTTCCTGAAAATGTCACGGAAATTGGTCGAGCAGCTTTTGTGTAAAAAATGCTGAAAAACAAAGAAATGTACAAACAAGCGTTTCCAGACACAACAAACTCCGTCCCTTTGGCAAAACAAACCCCGCCCCCTCACAAACACATTACCCGATTTGTCCTATTTTGTCTCGTCTTTTCATTGTGGACACACGTTTTTGGTGACGGTGCCCTTGACCTTTGACCTACATTTACTATTATAGGCGGAGGACGTTTCTACAGCCACTGACGATCAAATAAAGGTGAGACTGTGGAGGACGACAAATACTTATGAATACTTCAATAACAGACTGGACTGGAGATCCAACACCGAGGCTGTGGACCAGAAGGGGGTGAACAGACTCTACTTTCTGAGGAAGCTCAGATCATTTGGTGTGTGCAGCAAGATATCAGACATGTTCCACCGGTCTGTGGTGTCCAGTGCTATCTCCTTTGTTGGGGTCTATTGTTCCGAGCTAACAACACCAACAGACTGGATACGATCCTCAAGAAGGATGGACACCTTTGACCTTTAACCCTGGGTCTGAGAGACGATTGTGGCTAAAAATGACAAATTATTTTATCGACAGTGCCTTTTATTTACACAAAAATCTGAAGACCCCTTCCAGAGCAGGGAGTTTTAAAGAACAAGTTGGGTCATGTCTCTGTCTGAACGGCAACATTTTCACGTCACCTAATTCTAAGCATGACCTTTAACCCTAACCCTCTGCACCACACTGAACAGACAGTGGACCATTACAGTTCCACTATCATTCAGGAAATCCTTCCTCCCACAAGCCATTGCATTGTCTAATAAATCATAATCACAAATGTAGTTTTTGTTTACACTATGCACTTTCTGTAAATAATTCTGTAATTACATTCTTTACCCACTTTACATTCTACAGTTTTCTGTATTTACACTTTTACTACGTCATGTCTGTTTGTTTTTCTTATTATGTGAACACTGCTGTTGTTACAAAGCAATTTGCCAATTGTGGGATCAATAAACTACTTCTATTCTATTCTATTGAATAGAATGAAAATTGGTCCATAATTGTTGTGCAAAGTTCCTGGCCAATAGACAAACAAACAACCCAAGACAATACTGTCCTACAAAGTAAAAAGGCTTTTTATCTCATGATTTGGACTTTTTTATCTCATAATTTTGACTCCACTTAATGCGCCTTGTATATGAAAAACCTTCACAAAAACCATGCATTGACAGTGCGCCGTATAGTGCGGAAAATACGATAATTGCATCATGTGTTTCAGTATAATACAGGGATTCACAAACTATTTTGAGCAGGGTCCTAAATGGACATTGGTAAGAACACATTAATGGTCTTTACTGCCGTTTTGCTTTGTTTTACTAGTACTTTTTGCAGTTACTGTACAAACACTCACCAATTTTCTCCAAAACAACAGACATTTGAGATGCGATATTTTATTACATGACAAAGAATGATTTAAATGTTACAAAAAACACTAACAAATTGACACCTATTTTGCTTTGTAGGTCAAACCGAGACAAACATTATATTCTGCTCCAGTCTTAAATGTTACTGTGAATGGTCTTCCAGAACTTAGTTGGACAGAAACCTTGGACAGACAAACAACCGGATGAAATGTGTGGTATTTGTAAACACCTCCACCCTATATATATGAGCAGGTGGGCGTCTAACAATACACATTATATCAGAAAACGCTGAAAACAAATGCATTTTCTGAGGCCATTGGATTGAAAACATCCAAGGTCCTACATTTGTCACCGTAGAGTTCTGCTGTTGGAAGGCCACTTTTGTGGAACCTGTATTCCATTGCAAAAGAGTCTTACTTTAAAAGGTTTTCACAATAAAAAGCTGTTATATAGTCCATTAGTGTTCACAGTGATTGAGGAGTGTTTATGTGCCCTCTTGGCTGGAAGGGTAGCAGCGCTGCCTGCAGAGTGTGTGGATGCGATTGTGATGATCGGCCTCTAATGCGAAACACCGGCTGTCGCTACGACGCAGTGAAGACCAGCCGAACTAACACTGTCTGCAAACAAATGCTTTTCTCAGCTTATTATCTTATTCCAATTTTCAGGTAAATTCACATTTTAGAATATATTCTATTACACCTTTCACTGATGTCGCTGGAGGTAAAAAAATAAAATAAAACAGTAGGTAACACAGACAGCGGTAGGAAAAAGTGCATCAACCCTTTTCTAGTTGAATTTGTCCTTAAATGTTTTCAGATTTGTATTTATTTTTTTTATCTACGTTGCATTTACATTGTAGACAAAGAAAATATAATTAGCACATAAAGACCCCAACTACCAAAAAACATCTGTACCATCTGATCTATACTATTAAATACAGACATGTATAATAGGAATGAAACAAAGAACTGTACTTAAGTGTTAAAATGCAAAATCATTGTTTTTTTTATGTCCTGCCCTCAATGGTTTTTGGAGTACCTACTTTACTATTTACTTTACTACTGTATTTATTCTCCATTTACCGCAATGTTAAATTTCAAAGTAATCCAGGATCTCTTCTGGATCACCATCAAAATGTAATCATTTGTTCCTTGTAACACTGCCAATACTTCATTCATTAATTTCATTAAAATCTGTCCATGAGTTTTTGTGTTAGACTCATACAGGGTGTAGCCCACCTTCACCCATTGTAGCTGGATTAGGCCCCCAGTGACCCCTATGACCCTAGTGAGGATAAAGCAGGTTCAGATGATGAGAAAAGACTAATTAATTAATTAATCTTCTTCACATTTTGTATGATTATATAAATGTTTATGTACATATATATATATATATAAATGTTCCTCTCGCCCCACCTGGGCGGTGTCTCCTTCAGACTCGGGTCTGAGCCTGAGGGTTCTGCGCAGGATCTTAGCTGTTCCTAGCAATGCGCTCTTTTGTACAGAGATCTCTGATGTTGTTCCTGGTATCTGCTGGAGCCATTCTCCCAGCTTGGGGGTCACTGCCCCTAGTGCTCCGATCACAACTGGTACCACTGTTACCTTCACACTCCACATTTTCTCTAACTCCTCTTTCAGCCCTTGGTATTTCTCTTCTCTTCTCGTGTTCTTTCTTTCTGATGTTGCTATCACTGGAGACTGCTATATCTATCACCACCACTGTCTTCTCATGTTTATCCACCACCACTATGTCAGGCTGATTGGCCATCACCATTTTGTCATTCTGGATCTGGAAGTCCCACAGGATCTTGGCCTGTTTGTTCTCTGTCACCTTGTATATATAAATATTATAAGGTAACTTGTAATTGTATGAGTATATATGTTGTATTATTGTTCAATAAAATATTGGGGGGGGGGTAAAATGCAGTATCTGTACATTGTTGGAGTACTGTAGTTATTTTTTTGAGTGAGTGTGTGTGTGTGAGTGTGTAACACAAATGCACCAAAATAAAAGAGTTGTTTTCAGGACTTATCAAACTGCTGTACTGGTCATGTGACTGCAGGCCTGGGGGTACGTTCCATATAGGAGCTTCCCTTCAATTAGGCTCAGAGCTAAAGCAGATGGCGTCCAGTCACATCAGACACACACACGCCCAAAACAATCAATCTTACGTAGACGTCTTTTGAAAATTCTATTGTGGCGTCTCTTTCTGACTGTCCAACACGTCCTACGTCAGACGTCCAGGATCAGTGACTGGAGCAGCTGAGCTTCTAAACCTGCCCACGTCCTCCAGTCTGCAGCACATGTTAGAAGATCAAATATGATGTAAACTAGGGCTGTTAAAATTAAATAATTAATCCATTATCATGAGTAATCTGATTAAAAATGTTAAAGTATTTCAATGGAAAAGTTTACAGTTGTTTTGTTGTATGAGGACATTGATCTGTTTACAGTCACACTATGGGGACCAAAATTCAGGTCCCCACAAGAGTTAAATATAAATCTGTGTGAAGTATGAAAATGTATGCAAATGATGTCCCCTATAAATACATTAACTCTCTCTTTTTTTTTTTAAAAGGGAAATGTGTAGTTTGTCAAAATTAACGCATTAACTCATTAATCCAATCATCATGATTGATCTGATTTAAAATTTTAACACAATTATATGGAACAGGTTTTTTTTTTTTTTTTTACAATTTTGTTGAAACTGTCAAAGGTGTTGAATAAATATGTTAATTGCATATATCTTCACATGTTTGGAATATTTTAGAACATTTTTGGTGGGGCAGTTTATAATATGTTTTGGATTTTTCATCACATTTTTGTATTAATCATTTTTTTTGGTGAATTATTGTGAATTTGAGCATTTTTTTGTATGTTTTCTAACACCTTTTTGTGTTTCTTAGTGTATTTTTGTGTCATTTGTGGGAAATTTGAGGCATAGCCCCACCCCCAAACTGGTCAGTAATGGTCAGTGCAGTAACAGTCAGTGCAGTGAAGGTCAGTGCAGTAACAGTCAGTGCAGTGAAGGTCAGTGCCGTGAAGGCCAGTGCGGTAACGGTCAGTGCTGTAACAGTCAGTGCAGTGAAGGCCAGTGCGGTAACGGTCAGTGCGGTAACAGTCGGTGCAGTGAAGGTCAGTGCAGTAACAGTCAGTGCAGTGAAGGTCAGTGCAGTGAAGGTCAGTGCAGTAACAGTCAGTGCCGTGAAGGCCAGTGCGGTAACGGTCAGTGCTGCAACAGTCAGTGCAGTGAAGGCCAGTCCGGTAACGGTCAGTTCGGTAACAGCCAGTGCAGTGAAGGTCAGTGCAGTGAAGGTCAGTGCAGAAGGTCAGTGCAGTAACAGTCAGTGCAGTGAAGGTCAGTGCAGTGAAGGTCAGTGCAGTAACAGTCAGTGCAGTGAAGGTCAGTGCAGTAACAGTCAGTGCAGTGAAGGTCAGTGCAGTAACAGTCAGTGCAGTGAAGGTCAGTGCAGTAACAGTCAGTGCAGTGAAGGTCAGTGCAGTAACAGTCAGTGCAGTGAAGGTCAGTGCAGTAACAGTCAGTGCAGTGAAGGTCAGTGGACAGTCTTCCTGTCTTGCTCTGGGTTGTGTATAATCGAGCACATCCTGGTTCCTTCCTCTTGGCTCCGTCTCTCCAGAGGTTCAGTGTTTTCTCTCTGCACTCCGATGCTTCGCTCAATTACACTCAATCAGTCTGATAACTCAATCCAGAGGAACTGACATCATCTGCTTCTCGTCGTCCTGGCAGATGATCGGGCTCGTCAGCGCCGTTTATCATCCTGGATACGGGCTGTTGACGTCGCTGTCTGTCTACAACAGTCTTTGATGGTCCTACTGTCGCGCCTTCTCCACAAAAGACAACTAGAAAAACATTTAGATTGTTGACTCCTCCAAGGCAGGACCCCCACCCCCCAAATTACCTAAATGAGTGATAGGTTTCACTTTCACTTCTGCAAGCAGTGGTCTGTCCCGAACAACCCAATGGACCTGTTTACATGACAGTTTTTATTCCTGTTTAATTCAGAACAAAAGGTTAATTCCTCTTTCAGACGAACCATGTAAACACCTTATTGAGCCATATTTTGTAATAAACTGCCCAAACGCATTTTGTAGTAAATTTTGCTGCATTATGTAATAAGTTATTACATTTTGAGAAGATTCTTACACAATGCACTTGCAACTTTTTTATTCTCTAGAAAATGTAATAATAATGTAAATGTATCATTATTGAGGTAAAACTGCTATTAACTAATTTATCGTGATATTAATATATAATTAATATATAGAAATAACGTGTTCGTACAGAAAAACACACCCTAAAAAAAAAATTGCTCTTTTAGTCTCAGCGAAGGTTTACTCATCGTTAGAGAACATGTGAGATGATTATTGCATCCTGAATTGTGAATTGAGAACTAGTGTTTGTGTTTGTGTGGATGACAGATGAGGCTGGAGGAGCTGAGGAACCCTGAGGCGCCAGACGACACTGTCCTCCTCCATCTTCTGTGATTGGCTTCAGCCTAATTAAGCCGAGGCCTTCATGTGACACACAGCAGACCGGCAGAGTGGACGACGCATGTGGGTGTGTATGTGCTTATATTACTATCTTGAAGGGGACATTGATCTGTTGACACAGTCACAAAATAGGGACCAAAATTCAAGTCCCCACAAGAGTCGAGTCTAAATTCAGGTCCCCATGAAGGTTAACTATAAATGTAGGTCCCCACTCATAAAATATAAATTAAAGTATGGGAATGTATGCAAATGATGTGGCCATACATAAATACACATTAATTTGTTTTTCCTAAAGTCCCCATAAAGCAAAGGGAAATGTATATTTTTAAAGGTTTTTAGTGATGTGCTGACTTTTATCATTATTATTATTATTATTATTATTATTATTATTATCACCTGTCCCCCTTTTTAACCTTCATTATTTTTTAGTTACATTTTTTAAAGTTGTGTTCATGCTCACTACCCATGTATTTATTTGTTTATAATTGAATTCAAATTTTTAGAAATCTTTTTAAACGTTTACTCTATTTATTTATTTTCAAAGGCATCTCTAGTCTAGGGGTCTATTTAAGGTCAAATATCATTTATTTGACATTCCACTCAGATGCCAATGATTGACTGAACACTAAACGTGGTCTTCCCCATGGAGACTTTTTTGTTCTTTTTTTTTTTTTTTTTTTACCGCGGGTAAAACAGAATAGAGTGGAGCGTGTGACAACTACAACTATGAAAGATGTATACAGTGCAATGGAATGAATGTGTGACATCAGATCATCAGCCAAACCTACTCTGACTGTTACTACAATCATCCACAGCTCTATGAGAAAAGGTGCCTGAAGGTCTTTGTGCTAAGACAAGCTATATTCTTCTGTCAGTCTACAGTCAAATAACCTACCCAAAAAAATAATGATTCCATTTTTTCTTCTCAGTTTAATGTAAAAAAATAAAAAATAAAAATAAGATTCCATTTGCCGATTTTTATGATCCTTGGACATAATTGCTGTGTTAATATATTTCTGTTTGGTGCATTTCTCCTCCAGCCCTGTAGGAGCGCTATGGTTGTTTTTGTTGCAGGAAGCAGCTGCTGATCGGTGGCCAATAGATGAGATGGAACATTTAAAATGTTCCTAGACACGAGGGATGTCACCCACTCACTCCCTACCCCCTACATAGGGAAATAAATGTAGTGCGCTACATAATGAACTCAATTGACAACTCTTCGGACACTACTATGGCGCTGTCTAGTTGAACAATTAAAATGTAACAGTGTTGTGTCTCACAAAATGAAAAGGCTTTTGAATTATTTTTATTATCTTTGCAATAAAATGAAAAAATCGAATTGGCTCACGACTGTTTTACTGTTATTAACTTAACAAATTTTATTATTTAATAATTTTTTACCTCTGCCAAGGAGGTATTCAATACTGTTTGTTTGTTTGTTAGCAGGATTACGCAAAAAGTTCTTAACAGATTTTGATGAAACTCTCAGGAATGATAGATAATAGGTCAAGGAAGAACCCATTAGATTTTGAACAATGCAGGTCAAAGGTCAAGATCACACTAAAGGTCAACAGCTAAAACACATCAGTGGTAATATCTCAGGATTCAGACAAGATAGTTTCTTGCACTTTTGTCCCTGGGTTTTTTTTTTTTTAATTCATGAGGATTTTTTCTCGTCCCGTCATCTGAACCCGCTTTATCCTCACTAGGGTCACAGGGGTCACTGGGGGTCTAATCCAGCTACGATGGGTGAAGGCGGGGTACAGCCTGTATGAGTCTCTAGTTCATCTCAGGGCTGAACATATATAGACAAACAATCACTCTCACATTCACACCTATGGGTGATTTAGATTAACCAATTAACTTATCAGTGCATGTGTTTGGGTGGTGGGAGGAAACTGGAGAAAACCCACACAGACACGGAGAGAATATGTAAACTCCACACAGAAAGGTCTGGTGTGGGAATTGAACCAGGGTCCTTCTGTCTGTGAGGCACGAGTGTTAATCACTGCACCACCGTGCCATTCAGATTTTTTATTGAATTAAAAAATTATGCATTTTAAATATTTTTTTATTTCTTTTTTTTTTTTATATTTATTTTGGTGCTGAGTACATTTACTTTGCCATAGTAGACTTCATAACGTGCATGAGGCACAGCTCGGTGTTCTAGTAACTTCATTACGAGTTTGGATTAAATTACATTTCGTTGCCGGATCCGACAAGGAATAACAGATGGGGTGTAGAAACGAAGGGGGTGACGACGACAATATCAACATTACAAATAATATCGACCGTGATAGCAACAACAAACAGAACAAGAACCTGGCAAAAAACTAGAAATTATTAATGTTATTATTATTTCATTTTTTTCATTTTATTTATTTATTTGAATTAGGACAGTGCATATTCATCAACATGTCAGCAGAAAGCATCAATGTAAATATGCCAGAGTTAGCAAAAAAGCTAATTTACATCTGTTGTCCTAAGGCAGGTAAGAATAGTAAACAGAAAAAGACAAGAGAATGATAGACTGGATAAAGGTAACATAAAATAGGCATATATAACACAAGGAACAGTCATGAGGAGACTAATGAGTCATGTACTCACTCATTAAAATTATTATTGTGTTTACAAAAATAATCATAATAATTAATAATTTATTATTAGATGAGAATGACAAAACCATAATATCAGTCCTTGTATGTTAACACCAATAAATGTGGTGTTGACCAGTGTAATCAATAGTTTCAGTGGGTGTATTACATGTCCATATAAGGTGGTTGTGTGTGTGTGTGTGTGTGTGTGTGCGCGTGCAGTGGCATCCGCTGAAGGCAGTGAACATGTTCATACTGTGGCCTGTGCAGAACAGCAGAACAAGTGAACAGGACTGGAAAACATGTGTGGGCGTTTGATGCACAATGTGTTACATTATAGCCCAGGATGGTTAGACGGAGGTTTGTCATAGGCTGTTACACACCATTCCTCATTTATGTGCCTTAATGAGACACTGGCTGAGGTGAAAGTACACAGCTGAACAAGTATTTGTTTGGAGTGGCAGCATGTAACGCAGGAAAAAGGAGAGGTGGAAACAGACAAGGGCTTTTTTTTTTTCTGTCCCTGTGTGAAAAAAATAATCCTCCAATGAACAAGACACAAAGCCAGGTTGCACAGTTGCTATGGCTACACGCCAATCAGCCTTTTTTGCAGAATATTGTGCTGTCATCTTTGAATACGTACGCGCACACACACACACACACACACACACACACACACACACACACACACACACACGCACAAAACCCCTGTGATAAATTGACAATAGCAATCACTCTACTAAGAAAAAAAAACAGTAATTATGTTGGCTGAGGCGAGTGTCCCCACATGGGAAGTCGTTCTTACTAATTGTGTGAGTGTTTTGGGTTTAAATGTTGCCAGTGTGACAGAGGGAGGAGGGACGGCAGAACAGATGAAGCCTTCAGGCCTCTTGGAGCCGAAGACGTTTCCTCAGTTAGAGACGTCAAACGGCTGCAGTGTGTTGACCAACCAAGCCAATGACGAGTGGGAGAAGAAGGAAGAAGGTTTGGCTGCGAAGACTGATCTGACACTGCGGAGGCTTCCAGGGGACGCCACCGAGAAAGTGGCTCTGTGACACCATGGCTACACTGAGCAGCAGCAGCAGCAGCAGCAGCAGCAGCAAACCGTTTTAGTACATGTACAGAGTTAGCTGAATTATTAGGATGGAACAAGACTTATTAAAGTGTGTGATGGTGAACCTCCCTTAAGAGACCAGCTGTACCCCCCATTTTTATCTCCAATTTATTAAGATAAAATTTGATAAAATTTATTAAGCCATTATTATTAATTTATTTTTCAAATTGTATTCATTTTTTATTTTTCATTCTTGACATTTTTATTATTATTATGATTATTAAATTTTTATAAATTGTATAAATTCAAAAAATTATTCTTATACATTTTTTATTAGTAGTAGTATTATTTACATTTTATTGTATTTTTTATTCTTATATTTTTATTATTGTCATTGTCATTATTATTAATAATTATTATCATTATTTTATTAAATTTTTTAAATCTTACTTATTTTTTATTTTATTTATTTAATACTACTACTAATAATGGATTGGATTTATATAGCGCTTTTTTTGGCCACTCAAAGTGCTTCACATTAGTGACCCATTATTCATTCACTCTCACATGTACGCTCTGGTGGTGGTGAACTACATATGCAGTCACAGGGGTAGACTGACAGAAGCGTGGCAACCATTTTGCGCCTACTGCCCCTCTGACCACCACCAAACATTTATACACCAGTGTGAGTGACACTGAGAGTGTGAAGTGTCTTTGCCCAAGGACACAACAGTCTGACTAGGACAGAGCGGGACTTGAACCACCACCCCTTCAGTTACTGGATGACCCGCTCTACCAACTGAGCCATAGCCACCCCCAATTATTTATTTATTTATTTATTTATTAACACTTTTTTGTAAATATTGTTAGTTAATATAAAGATTTTGATGTAATTTAGATTTTTTTCCCACTAAAACAAAATCTAAAGTAAAATAGTAGTAAAATCTGCATAGGTGTTTTTTGGGATGGGGGGGCCGATCAGCCCTGTTTTTCTAGTTAATAATATCTTAAGTGTAATTCATCTCATGGTCCAGATTTGGCTCCCGGGCCATATGTTTAACATCTGTGCCCTGCAACCACCACAGTAGCCATTGACCAATCAACCTCTTTATTGACTAGTGTTTCTGACCTCATCTGAAAAGTTTCATTAGTGGGAGGAAGAGCAGAGTTCAACACACAGCTCTGCAGACGTGAGCACAAACCCCATCCTGTCAGAAACACACTGTTCCCACAAAACCGGCTCTTCTCATTTAAATACTTTTTAACATCTGTGTAGGGTTTTTTTTTTTTTTTAGTGTCTTTCAACATGTGAAGGTTTTTGTGTTTTAAACAGTTTTTAAAGACACTTATGTCTACATGTTTTTTTCCCCTCATATTTTAACACCTTTGTGTGTTTTAAAACCTCCACAGGTCATTAATCTGCCAAAAACACTTGGTCTTCAGACTTGGGTCCTTAGTTTCAGTTAGACATTGGTGTTTATATAATCGCATACTGTCATCAGCCACTGGAGATGGTTCATGGACCACAACCGTGAAGATATGGACCACGACCGTGAAGATACAGACCACAACAGAGAAGATACAGACTACGACCGTGAAGATACAGACTACGACCGTGAAGATACAGACCACGACCGTGAAGATACAGACCACAACCGAGAAGATACAGACTATGACCGTGAAGATACAGACTACGACCGTGAAGATACAGACCACGACCGTGAAGATACAGACTACGACCGTGAAGATACAGACCACGACCGAGAAGATACAGACCACGACCGTGAAGATACAGACCACGACCGAGAAGATACAGACTACGACCGTGAAGATACAGACTACGACCGTGAAGATACAGACTACGATCGTGAAGATACAGACTACGACCGTGAAGATACAGACTACGACCGTGAAGATACAGACTACGACCGTGAAGATACAGACTACGACCGTGAAGATACAGACTACGACCGTGAAGATACAGACTACGACCGTGAAGATACAGACCACGACCGTGAAGATACAGACCACGACCGTGAAGATACAGACTACGACCGTGAAGATACAGACCACGACCGTGAAGATACAGACCACGACCGTGAAGATACAGACCACGACCGTGAAGATACAGACTACGACCGTGAAGATACAGACCATGACCGTGAAGATACAGACCACGACCGTAAAGATACAGACCACAACCATGCAGCAGCTCAGTATATTTGGTACAAACCATTTCAAACTCTGATTTATTACAGTAATGTACATGTTGTTATGGTGACTCTGGTCACTTCCTGAAGGGGGCGTGTCGAGGTCAGTCAGTTTTTGGAGCTAGGGTTGGTAGCATTTAGATGTGAGGAGAAGCACATGGGATAAAGTAAACATACTGCTGGATTCATCAGTAAAACGCATGGAGTTGAATCAATAACAAGTGGATGGACATACATGGTTAACATGTGTGTAACAATGATAGATTTTGTTGAAAAAGTAACTTTCATCTTCATTTTTCTCCATTTCTGATATTATGACAGTTAATTTTAATCTCAGCTTTCATGAACATCTACATGATCAGTGAATTAAAAATGGGAAAATATGTCATTTTTATTAAACAAAGGTCTAGTGCAGAGGATAATATAATAATAAATAGTGTTAAATCACTTAAAAAATGTTAAATAAAGAGAAAAATCCCTTTGGGAACGACTACAAAAGTACCACTTGGGTCTATATGGGCTAAAATGAGCTGATATTTGTTGCATTCCTTGTTTTATTTGCCAATTCTCAAAGCGACCACCATTATAGTGCCACACACTTGGTTGCTAAGCGACCTGTGACGCAACTTCCAAGTGTTTATGAGAGGTTGGGGTGATGTCATCAGAGCACATGGAGATACAAATGGCAAAGAGTTGTGCTCAAAGTGCACGAGGAGGCCATTTATATCCTCAAGCAGCAACTCACTGACTGCCTTCTCCATCTTTGTCTTTGTGTCTGCACATGCATACACTCTGGAAAAACACAACTACTGCTGGGAAAATTCATCCATTACCACAATTAATCCAATTCAACATTTTATTGTAATTAAATTAAATAATTGTTAATGACGTTTTGTTCAAGAAGTTGAACATGTTAATTGCATATATATATATATATATATATATGTGTGTATATTCTTATTTTTGCATATGATTTAGATCATTTATCAAATTTTTTGTGTGTTTTGTGTATTTCATAAGAGTTTTTCAATATGTTTTTAATTTTTCATCACTGTGTCTTTTGGGGGTGGGGTTGTACTCAAATGTCCCACAAAATATACAATAATATACAATTTAATGACATTTTTTAAAATTATAATTATTTTTTTCAATGTATTATTATTATTATTATTAATAATAATAATTAGTTTTTTATTTTAACTTTTTCCTTATTTTTCTTTTTATTATTTTATATTTTCTTCTCTTATTTTTATTTGTGTATTTTTGCAGTGTAGAGGTAGTATGTCATCTCACTCATCCGTGTCTACTTTAGCCACATTAGTTGAAATATCCTCAGGTAACAGAGGTGAAGCTTTGTATTTAAAGTGTCCCTCCGTGGCCACCGTACACCTCCACTTGAATACAATGACTTTCCACAACACCTGCAGCACTGACAGGTACAAAGGGGCAAAAGTGCTGAAAACTGAATATTTAATATTTGACCATGAGGGTAAACAGAAAGAAAAAGCCCATTAGAGCTCAGCTTGTTTTCAACAAACTACTAGTTCTGTGCAAACACAGCAAATAGAAAAGTGAAAAAGAAAAAACACAGTCCATGTCTGTGGATGGAGGACGTGTTTCAACTTTATTCAGTGCAAACACATTATTATATATTAAATTAAACAATTAAAATGTCTTTATCTTCATCTCTACTGCGTAGATAACTATACTATAGTTAGTTAACCACATGTACTATAGTTAGCTAATCACATGTAGCTACTAGTTAGCTAACCGCATGTACTGTGGTTAGTTAACCACATACAGTATGCTGTAGTTAGTTAACATTTACAATAGTTACTTGATCACATTTACTATACTATACTGTAGTTAGCTAACCATAAGTACTGTAGCTATCTAACCACATGTACTGTAGTTAGCTAACTACATGTATTGTAGTTGGCTAACCATAATTACTGTAGCTATCTAACCACATGTACTGTAGTTAGCTAATGGCATGTGCTATAATTAACTAATGGCATGTACTTTAGTTAGCTAACCACATGTACTGTAGTTAGCTATTGGCATGTACTGTAATTAGCTAACAGCATGTACTGTAGTTAGCTAACCACATGTACTAAAATTCATAAAACAAAAACACAAAAAAGAGTGATAAAAAAACATCCAAAATGTATGCAAAACTATGAATATATATGTAACTAATATATTTATTAAACACCTTCAAAAGTTTCTATTCAACTATTCAACTAACTACTATTAAAACGTTAAAAGTTTTAATCAGATTAATTATGATGATATCTGAGGTGGGATTTTTTTGGGTCTAATTCAGTGTGAATTAGAGTTTTACGCCCCTGCTCGAAATAATTTCATTACTTGCAACTAAAGAGTCTTATAATGTTTGGAAGCTTTTGTTTCTACATTTTAATTAAAGTGGGTATAATGAACGTTAATACAAGGCGTGAAACAAAGAGATAATGGAGGACATATTCAGAATTGTTTTCAATCACAAAGGACTGTTAATTAGTTTGTTAATATTCAGTCTGGACGTGTTCAATTAAAAAAGAGATAATAATACTCAACATTATTCTAATAGTTCATAGAAACATGACTGGAAAATGAGTGAACATATGTGTTATCCTGTTATGTCCAGCCTTGTTTATAGGGACAAATTTAACCCTTTCATGCATGAATTATGACAAACTTCGTTGCTTTTTTTTTTTTTTTAGTACTTTTTAGGTATAAAATAAACAAATAATGCAATTGAGTTTTTGTTTGTTTGTTTTTGTTTGTTTTGTTTTTTTAAGCAGTTACAAACATCCACTCAGACAGACACCATGCATTTAATTTTCGAAGCGAAGAAATGTATATTTAAAAGCTAATTTCAGAAAGTGATATGGAAAACTGTAATAAGAACATGTTTTAATGTTTTCACATATTTTAATATATTCTAATACTTGTATTAGAATATATATTATATATATAGTATATATAGTATATTCCATAGTTCTAATAGTGTATTCTATAGCTGAAATAGTATTTTATATAGTTGTAATAGTACATACTATAGTTGTAATAGTACATACTGTAGTTGTAATAGTACATACTATAGTTGTAATAGTACACACTATAGTTGAAATAGTACATACTATAGTTGTAATAGTACATACTATAGTTGTAATAGTATATACTATAGTTGCTGCACTATATTATATAGTTGTAATCGTATATTCTATAGTTGTAATAGTACATACTATAGTTGTAATAGTACATACTATAGTTGTAATAGTATATACTATAGTTGTAATAGTATATACTGTAGTTGCTACACTATATTATATAGTTGTAATCGTATATTATATAGTTGTAATAGTATATACTATAGTTGTAATAGTATATACTATAGTTGTAATAGTACATACTATAGTTGTGATAGTATATACTATAGTTGCTGCACTATATTATATAGTTGTAATCGTATATTCTATAGTTGTAATAGTACATACTATAGTTGTAATAGTATATACTATAGTTGTAATAGTACATACTATAGTTGTAATAGTATATACTGTAGTTGCTACACTATATTATATAGTTGTAATAGTATATACTGTAGTTGCTACACTATATTATATAGTTGTAATAGTATATACTATAGTTAGAACGGTATATACTATAGTTGTAATAGTACATACTACAGTTGTAATAGTATTTACTATAGTTGCTACACTATATTATATAGTTGTAATCGTATATTGTATATGGTTAGAACTCTGTGATAATGAGGGTCAAAGGCTCATGAAAAGCATCATGGGTAGCTCCTTCATTATCAATGTGATGCTACGTACAGTACATACATGACATAATTAGGTAAATTACATAGTTACATACAGTACATACAGTAGTGTACAGTAGTATTTATGTCTCATGGGTTCGGTTTCCTTTCGTAAACAGAATTTTCTTTGGTATTCAGAGGTAAAGGTTTTTCGTTACTTGGATCATTCGTTAGCTGGGTCTTTCGTAAGTAGAGGCACTACTGTATATATTTTTTTCCTTTTTGTGTGGGAGGGGTGGGGTTTGCGTTAGAGTTCTTTTAAGGAAGGCTGACTCTTGCAGACTTTGAAAACCCCTGGTCTACAGAACACCTGAAGGCATTTCCTGTCGGACTGGGCACTGACTCATCGCTGCTGCTTCACCTCAGCGCGGCTCGCTGTGTTTCTCATTCACATCACTTCCAGAATGAATGATAATCCTGTTGGCTGGAGGGGTAGTGACGTCTGAGGCGCTACTGATAGCGTAACCTCAAACATACACCCAGCCTGAATGTTTAGCCCGGCTGACCAGGTCTGCACCAATGGGTCCACATGCTCACACAAGCGTTTGCACAAGTATGTTCTTCTCAAAATAAGATGTGGATTAACCCCCAGGGAAGCAGACCATCACAAAACATCCGATTATTTTCCACACTTAGTGATTTACTTCTATTTTTGGACTCAACACATAGTAACTAAGTAGAAGTACTTTGGTGATGTACTTAAGCCTGTTATAATATTATCCTGGATGTTGCATTTATTTCACACATACATACATGTATGTATGAAATAATATGTTAATTATTATTATTTTCTATTATTGATTATGCAATAATCATGTTATTATATGAACACCTGCACTGTTCCTTTTTTAGAACTCTTGTATATTTTTAGGATTTAATTTTTTGTCTATATTTATATAAGCACCTTTTTTTAATTAAATTTTTTTTTTTACCTGCATGCACCTTTATTTCTTATTTTTTACTTTCCTGACTGGAAGAAACGCACAAGAATTTCAATGTGCCTGTGCAAATGGCAATAAAAGTCTATTCTATTCTAGATTTTAGGTATTTTCCTGTATTTAATTCACTGATCATGTACATAGTTCAGATTAACCCTTTGGAATACATCTTACACCTGCTGGTTCCATATGAAGTATCCACAGCCCTGAGGTCATAGGTCATCAGGGACAGGTTTAGTGTGTTCCCAAAATCAGAACCAAACAACATGAAGCATCATTCAGTTGTTCTGCTCCTCACCTGCGGAACAAACTACCTGAATACCAAAGGTCTGAGAAAAACTGTCAGTTCATTTCAGGGGCGGATCTATGGGCGGGTCCCACCCTGATTGACAGCTGTGCCAACCCAATCACAAGCTCAGAAACAGCATTCTAGACCGATTTGCATTGCTTTATCAAACTGAAATGTTGATCAGTATCCTTAATACAGTTATTTATTTGTAAATGTCAATGGAAATAAACTATGTGTATTTAATTATTTGTGTTTATTATTTTTTTTAAATCAGCTTCAATTCCGGAAATGATATAACATTGTTGTCACCCCCCCCCCATTCCAATTTTAATTATTAAATTAATTATTTAATGATTTATTTTTTTATTTAGTTATTTAATTTAGGTACTTTTAGTCCTCCGCATAGGACATTAAATGTTTAGTGGGTACATTTAATTGAATTGTTAACACAAATAATCTCGTCAAATAAACAAGTAGTTGCATTGTACAGTCATTTACGGTTTTATTTTTTGTGTTGCAATATTACAACTTTTTTTGCTGTTAATTCTACACTTTTGGTTTTTTTTACACTATATATTAAAATGTAGTTTTTAGAAATGGGCTGGTTATCATTATATGTACTGAAATGTGTTGTCACTGCTGCTACTCTTAATATTTGGTGTTTAGTGCAGGTCTACTATGCATAATCACTGTTCATTCTCTGTCATTTGTAATAAATGTCAAACTATACGCGCGTCAATCCAAGGACAATACTGACACTTAATGAGAAATTAACAACAGACTGGAACAGCATAGTTTTCCCACATTATTGTCATTTCTGCTGGACCTTTTTAGATAAAGCATTTTATGATGGGATATTTACGTAACATGGTGGTTTGTTATTTTTTTATTTTTTAAAGAAACAAGGTAAACTTAAGAAATAATAAACTATCCATTATAAAAACCATAAGACACCACCGGTTTGTATTCAACAGTTCAGGGGCTTTAATAGATGCGTGAATGGATGAGATGTTATCATGTTAACCTTCGTATAATGATGAAAGATAATTTAGTCCAATGATTAAAAATAATGTGATTTACTTTACATGGTTGCTTTGAATTCATCCTGATTAAATATGAATTTTTAATCTATATTGACTGTGTTTAATGTTTCATGAGCAAACAGACTCAATAAAGAAGGGGATATATAGTTAGATGAAGCATTAGCCTAGCCTGAGCATTAGCCTAATGCTAGCACCAGTCTAATGCTAGCACTAGCCTAATGCTAGCACAACTACACAAAATCCAAGAGAAGTAAATAAAAAACCACTACATAAACAAAACTACACAAAAACCAAGAGAACTACACAAAAAACTACACTTAAAACAACTCACAAAAAACACTACATGAAAAAGCAACCACACACACACACACACAATATAAAATACAACTACACAAAAAACAACTACACAAATAAACAACTACATAAGAGAACCAAACAAATATACAACTCCTGTTTTATGGGTTAAACTGAGATTTTCTTCATCAGACTAGTTTTATTTGTTCTTTTTTTTTATTGTGATCACTAGTGTGTGAATTTTTCCACAGTAAGAGTTTATTTATCACACATCTGCACCACAGGACGTTCTCTTTTCTCACAGAAAAGCCTGACAGTCGGACTCTTTCTACCTTCAGAAACATCCACGGCTGACGGCTTATGTTGGATTGAGTCGTACAGGTGGGTTTAAAACCACGCTGTGACGCCCCTCTGAGTTTAATAATACTTTCTACAACAGCAGGATATAATAAACAGTGTGTACTTCCTCCAACTCCTAAAAAGTCCCATGTATCAGCCAGCGCCGGTGTGTGCTGTGGCCCGGAGCAGACACTGTTAGCATAGCGGCTAGTGCTCAGTGGGTGTTCAGTCTGAACTCCCACACATGCACAGGTGGAAACATGAACAATGACCGTGGGCGTGGGATCATTACTGACACGTCTGACACTCAACACTGCAAAAAACAAACAAAAAAAACAACCACTGCAACAACCATGAAGTAGAAAAGAAACAAAAAAAACACAGATGAAGATACTTGGGTTTTGATATTTGACCAAAGAAAACTTCACATCCAGGAAAAATGTGATATTGATTTACTAAAACCAGTTAAAACTTCACTAAAATACAGTTAAAACAAGGTTAAAAACCGCACTAAAACACAGTTAAAAGCTCCATAAAATCCAATTAAAGCCGCACTAAAAAACAAAGTTTAAAACAAAGTTAAAACCTCACTAAAACACAGTTAAAAGCTAAATAAAATACAATTAAAACCTCACTAAGAAATTTAAAACTTCACTAAAAAACAAAGTTTAAAACACTGTTAAAACTTCACTAAAAATATTTTAAACTTCAATAAATACACTTAAAAACAAAGTTAAAACCTCACTAAAACACAGTTAAAAGCTAAATAAAATACAATTAAAACCTCACTAAGAAATTTAAAACTTCACTAAAAAAACAAAATTTAAAACATAAACTTCACTAAAAATATTTAAAGCTTCACTAAAACACAGTTAGTACTTCACTACAATATTTAAATCTTCACAAAAACACAGTTAAAACTTCACTAAAATATTTAAAACTTCACTAAAAATAATTTAAACTTCACTAAAATATAGTTAAAACTTCACTAAAATATTTTAAACGTCACAAAAACACAGTTAAAACTCACTAAAAAAATATTTTAAACGTCACAAAAGCACAGTTAAAACTCACTAAAAAATATTTAAAATTTCACTAAAAATATTTAAAATTTCACTAAAAATATTTTAAACTTCACAAAAACAGGTGAATCTGTTGGATGGTGATAAAGACATTTAAAATAAACAACAAGTTAACATACAAATGGGGGGGGGGTGGGGTCTTTGTGGGGAGGTTGACTATCACACACAGATTAAATATGCTGGTTGTTTAGTGTGTGTACTGCAGTGACAAACACTGAAGAAATATCAACTGCACAAACACTATAACACACACCGTCACAAACACAAGAGGAAAAACACACACACACACACACACTGACGTTATCAGCCGCTCTCACACCAAACATCATTAGAAACAAATGATTAAACAATCACACACACACACACACACACACACACACACACCATGCTGCGTTCACAGTTCAGTGTGACAGTGGAAAATGTCACAGTGAATAAATGGGACTTTAAAGTGGTACAATGATACATTATTGATTGTTTTTTTTTTCTATACGTCCTACTACGTTGACCTGCGTTTCACGACAAATTCAGCCTATTTTTCCTCATTATGTGGATTGATACTTATTGACTGATATTTACTGAAATTAAACATTTAATTGTGACATGGATCAATATTGTAAAAGGTTTTGGGTGCCTTGAAAAGTGCAAAGGAAATACAATCCATTATTATGATTATGATTATTATTATTATTATTATTATTGCTGTCAAAAGATTAAAATTTTTAATTAGATTAAAATTTTTGTCTTTATTAGTTGTATTTTAAGTATATTTTCACTGTATTTTTACTAATACTAATATAGCATGAATAAAAAATCTGAACGCAAGTAACATATTCAAAAGGGAGTGGGAATTAATTTTAAGAAAAGTATTATCTCCCACCCCTATATAATTGTATAATTGTACTATTAAAATTGTATAATTTTATTGGATTTTAATTGTATATTAATTGTACGTTACTTGTATTTTACTGTATTTTGACTGTATTTTATTGTATTTCAATAGTATATTAGTTGTCTTTTATTGTATTTTAATTGTCTTTAATTGTATTTTAATTGTATATTAGTTGTAATGTAATGATTTTATTTCACCTTTAACCACTTTGTAATATCAGATGTGTGTGAAAAGTGTGATATAATAAAGTTTGTTTACTTCCTATATACTATGTGATGGCATAATAAACCAGCTCTACTTGATTAAATTCAAGTGTGTATTTGTACTTTTATACAGACATGATAAAGTGCATGTGTCTCGTCTTCTATTCATTTATATTATGATGTATTTATTCCCAGTCAGGTCTCTACCAATAAATAAAAATGCGCTGCAGTGTCCTGAAGCTCCTTTAGCTCTAGGACTATTATTCCCAGCAGGAACAGACGCGCGTCCATCACGTCTGGACTGGACACAACGTCCTTCATATGGTCTAACTTAATGTCTTCCGCAGTCATCTGCTAATGCATCAGCTGATGTGCAGCAACACACCACCTCCGGTCATTATGGTCACAACCTGATTGGTCATTTGTTGCTTAAGTATATTTTAAATAATAAAAAAGAATTATGGTGGTAAGAGTGATGATGGGCGTTTGGCTGCTCATTGATTTGAACTCAGAGACACTGTGGCTTTTGTTAAGTGTCACCATGTAAAAGACCAGATTCACAAAAGTTTGTTAAGGAAAAAAAAAAACTACTTTTGTCTAAGGATAAAACTTAAGAACATTCCATATAGTTCCCAAATTAAATTCTAACGTTTTTTTTCCCTCAACCTTCTTCTTATGGTTTGTCTTAACTCTTAAAAATCACAATAAATTTTTTTTTATTTTTATTTTTTGCTTTTTCCACCTCACAGGAACTATTCTAACATGAAATATTTTTATTTCTTTTTAATGACCCTAAATTTAACTAACTCCTGACTTTTTCTTTTATCTACTGGTTCAACAGCTTGACAGTGAAGGATAGAAACTGCCTAAATAAATATGTTCATGTCTGCTCCAAAATTATAGGTGTACAAATGACAGACCTAAACTCTCTCTGGGAGAGATGTGTTTTTAAAAAAGCAAACGGTATTATCAATCAGGAACATATTCCTAATAAAGAATTTGTATTAATGCCATCAGGACGGCGTTACAAGCAGGCTCTTATGAAGACCAACCGGTATTTAAGATCATTTATTCCTTCTGCTGCTAAATGCAGAGATCTGAGTGGGGAATTTGAATATTGTTTAAGGTTTCTGTTTTATGTATTTATTTATTTATTTATTATTATGACACACCCATGCATGCGTGTGTGTGTGTGGGGGGGGGGGGGGGGACTTACTTGCAGAGGGTGTTTCAGCGTGGACAGGGGGCGTGGAGGGGATGAAGGAGGGGAAGAAGAAGGACCTCAGGGATCGTTCAGTGTGGAGGGGGGAGCGCTGCGTGGGCAGGTTCTCACAGCTGCCCACACTGCTGTGGATCTTAAGGTTCAGCGGCTTGGTCTTCTTCTTGGCTCTGAAAGAAAAAACACAAGAAGAGAAGGTTATTAACACATCAGGAGGGAACGAATAACAACTTAACAAATCATAATAATACTAATACTAATAATAATAATAAAAGAGGAAATTCATCATGAAAATAAATATATAAAACACATTCATTTAGAGCAGTCAAAATTAATGTCTAAAAAATAATAATAATAATAAAAAAAAAAAAAACATTTAAAAAAAATATCTGGGAGCCTGAGGGTTCTGTGCAGGATATTAGCTGTTCCTAGCATTAGCACTTTTGGAAACAGATCTGTGATGTTGTTCCTGGTATCTGCTGGAGTCTTGGGGGGGGGTGTCACTGCCCCTAGTACCCCCATCACTCCTGCTCCCACTGTTACCTTTACACTCCACATTTTCTCTCTCTCCTCTTTCAACCCTTGGTATTTCTGCTGCTTCTCATGTTCTGTTCCATCCATCACTACCACTGTCTTCTCATGTTTATCCACCACTGATAGACCATCACCATCTTGTGGGTCTGGATCTGAATCTGGAAGTCCCACATGATCTTGGCCTGTTTGTTCGCTGTCACCTTTGTGTGTGTGGGGGGGTCTCCCATCTTGACCCTGGGACCTCCAGTCCAGATGTTCCTGTACCCTATACCCACTACCTGCTGATGCCCTTCCATCTATGCCTTACCTACCAGCATCTTCCACCCTGCTATGATGTGCTGGACTGTCTCAGGTGCTTCTTTACACCAGTCTACACCTGGGGTCTTGTCTGGTGTGGTAGACCCCAGCCTCTATTGCTCTGGTGATCAGGGCCTGTTCTTGTGTCCCCATGAGTAATGCCTCTCTGCTGTCTTTCAGTCCAGCCTTTTACAGACACTAGCTGCATTTCCATTACCCTTGGAAATTCGCAAAATGTAAATATTGCCATAAAAAACTGGTCATGGAAACACCTGAATTTCGAGAAAAAAAAACAGTCAAATATCGATAAAAACTTTTCACGCTTTCATGAGGTGGTTTTTCAGACGTTTTGATATTTAATATATCGCAAAAGCGCAATGGAAACACTTTTTCCGCAATTATATGTCACAGGATGTGACTACATAGTCACATGATCACTTCTCTCAGAATGAAAATGACAGCCACAGTCACTGTAACCATAACAACCATTGGCTGCTTATAATGTCTTGTTGTTGTTCAGTGCTGAATATATTTACACTTAATATTTTGAACTGACAATGTAGGGACCACATGTACAGACCCTTATGATGTGATACAGGTGGTTTATTTTACATGTTAGTGTCTTTAAATAGTTCGCCAGTGACTTTTACTGATGAGAGAATTAACCGATTCATTCATGCTAATGCTATTACATGCTAATTCGCGGTTGTCATTTAAACACATCTAAAGCATATTTCCACTTAATATTTTGGTCTGACAATGTAGGGAACACATGTACAGACCCTTATAATGTGAGCCGGGTGGTTTGTTTTATGTGTTAGTGCCTTTAAATAGTTCACCAAGGACTTTTACTGATGAGAGAATTAGCCGATTCATTCATGCTAATATCAGGGTGATACTGCGGTCAAGTGATATCAAGCCACGAAGGTGACAGCAGTGAAATCCCGTGGGATGATATTTCACGAGAGTTACAACACTCCTGCCTAGAACAACCGTCAATGGAAACATGTTCAAAGGGCAAATATACTTTGTCAAAATTTTAGGAATATCACTATTGTTTTTGCGAAAAACTGTAATGGAAACACAGCTACAGATGTTTTCTCCATACCAGACACAATATATATGGTATGTGTGTGAATATAGCCCTAAAACAATATCCTTATATTTTTAATATCCTATAATATAAAGTGGCACCTCTATTTATGAAAGACCCAGCTAACAAAAAATCCAAGTAACGAAAAACCTCAATTTTTTTGTCTCTGAATACGAAAGACAATTCTATTCACGGAAGGAATCTGAAATCCCCGAGACATAAATACAATACTGTATGTACATTACTATATGTAACTACGTACTGTACGTAGCATCCAGTGAGGTGCAGGCTGACCCGAAGTGAGCGGGTTCTTGCGGTCAACTGTTTTCAAATAAAAGTTTGAAAAGCCCAAATTTTTGTTTTCCTTGGTCTCAGGTGGAAATGACAATAAAATGTGCATAAAACTGGAAACATTTGAAGAAAGTGGAGAGAAAAACTGAGAAAAACAAGGTCCATTAAAATGACTAAATCAACTCTTAAACCATCAGAAAGTTCTGTCTGGTTGATAGGATCCACCCGGTTTTTACCAACACATCTACTGTCAAAGCTTTTTTTTTTTTTTTTTTTTTTAACCACCATTGTCTCTTTACAACCGCTGAAGACAAAGTGTCGTAATTCCATCCTGAACTGCAGTTAAGTGCCGTATGCTGTAATTATGGGATGAAGCCGTCATGATACAGTGTGTGAAGTCGCGTGTCGTGTTCATGAGCTGAGTACAGAACTGTGGGCAAGAAGCCAGAGAGAAAAGGATCTGCTGACAGGGTTAGATAAGCATGAAGACAAACAGAAACAGAGACGGCAGCTCTGGCAAGAAAAATACATTTACATAGTTCTAAGGATTAGTAGAAGATTATATGTTTATTGTATGATAGTACAATTATGGGAAGTAGTGGGGCGGCCGTAGCTCAGTTGGGGCGAGCAGGTTGTCCATTTACCAAAGGGTTGGCGGTTGGAATCCTTCTCTGTCCTTGCTCAGAGGTCGGCAACCTGCGACTCTTTCATTCTTATTCTTATCCTGCAGCTGTGAGTGACTTGGGAGTGTGTTTTTTTTAAATCACAAGAAGTCACTGTTGGCTCTGAAAAGTTGCTACAAGTCACTAGATTGAGTTGTGACATCATCCATGACGTAACCACACCCATATAACATTGACGTAATCACGTGGTCAGGCATATTTGTGTTTTTTTAAGTGCTTCACCATATGTCACCATCACATGCCGCTGTTTCACCACTTTTCAGTTGGTTTGGTTTGATCTGGCAACACCGTCAATTGGATTTTAATTTGTGCAACATTCCTTTTTTTCATGTAAAAAACAGGAACATTACACAGGTTACAGCTAAATAACTTTATCAAGGTACAGACGACTCACCTTGGCTCAACTGTACAATTGACGAGACCTCCTCAGGAAAAAATACAAAAACCTACCTCGAGTGCTGTGATTGGCTAGAGCCTCTGGGGGTGGGAGTGCTTTTCAGGCACAGCTGCCTTGGAGGCTTGGTTGGGGGCTCAAAACCCCATTAAGCATCATGACATCACAGTATC
This sequence comes from Siphamia tubifer, assembly GCA_020466265.1. Classification (NCBI taxonomy): domain Eukaryota; kingdom Metazoa; phylum Chordata; class Actinopteri; order Kurtiformes; family Apogonidae; genus Siphamia; species Siphamia tubifer. The sequence continues at coordinate 45,145,689 of CM035791.1, read as the reverse complement.
ATGCATAACACACTGACTTCCAGAAAAACTGTCTGAATGTCTAATGGGGAATGCTGAAGCTAATGCTGAAGCTAATGCTGAAGTTTACTGTGTACAGATCATGGCTCATATGCAGATTTCTGTCACCAGTGAAAACAGCTTATATGGTGCCACAGGGCAATGAGTTCTTCACTCATGAGATAAGTTTAATAGTTGCCAGATTCAGTTGCCAAGTTGCTAGATGATCTTTTTAGTCACCACCAGAAATGGCCAAATGTCGCTAAATCTAGTGAGAAAGTATTTAATTGGCAACACTGCTTGGGAAAATAAATTATTTAAAAAAAACAATATTTATTTGAAGTGCATTTTATTTGTGTTAGGTTTTTTTTAATTATTATTTTAGTTCTAAATTGAAAGATTATTGCAAAAAATAAAAATAAACCGCTAAAATGCCGTCCATTTGCCACAACTTTCAATCCCAGTGAGACCAACTATGGAGAGAAAAATATCTAAAGAAGGCATAGAGGTAAGGGGTAGGGTTAAGGGGGTAAGGTCAAAGGGTAGGGCCAACGCATAGGGGTATGGGATATGGGTAAGGGGAGAATTGGGATTGGGCCTTTGTGTCTCTTAATAGATGGTTGGGATCTAGGCTCTCAGAACCCCCATCTTTAAACTTCCTCCATCCACGCTTTAATCGAGACAAGCTTCCATAAACTGTGTGCCAACAGGTGAGAAACATCACAGCGTAGTTTTCAGACATTCTTTGCATCGTTATAAGGGAGTGAAACATATTCATCATCTGAGCAAAACTGAAACCTTCCATCAAGTTTGAAAGACAGCAAACAAAAAAACAGGAGTTGAGAGTGTTTTGGTGACAGCAGTGATCGGCTCACACCCACAGCTGTCAACAGGTACTGATAAATTACCGCAAAATGTCTGCCTTTAATCGGTTTTTATGTCACATCAACAACCATTTCCCATGGTGCCTTTCTTTTGTTTGTCACATTGCTTCCTCTCGGGAGATCCTCTCATTTCAATTCAGTTCAGTTTGAGATAATGAAGCGTACAAACTAATGTGACTTTGACAGTTTCCCTTTGTCACTGTTAAGATTTCAGTAAGAAATCACTTGTATTCATATTATTAGAGCTGTCCAAATTAATGCAGATTAATCGGTAACACTTTACATTACAGATTGCTAATAAGGTGGTAATTCTATGATATTTTCAATGTAATGTCATGGTAACAACGCCTTTGTAATCGCTTACATCAAGTCATTTCCATGCAGTTTCCAGTGCAATAACTCTGCATTTTCTAGGTAGTAGTGATGCAAACAGCTTTCATTAATATGGACATTTCTATGGTCATTTCAACATTATTTCATGGTAATAATTATCAACACAGCTAGGTAACTAAGTAGGAAGAAGCAATAGTGTATTTTACAGCTTTGATACCATGTCATTTCCATTAAATTACTCACTTTCTTCCAGTGTAGTTACAGACACATCATATCTTTTTTACCATCTTACTACTACACGGACTTGATTTTGTCTTTCTTGGTAATAACTAAGTAATTGAGTGGAAACAAGTGATGATGTGTTTTACAGCCCTGATTTCTGTGAATTTTCCCTGGAAATTACCTCCTTGTTATCCAAGTAATTAAAGAAAAAGAAGTTAACCCTGGGCTAATTATTTCAGGAGCTAGAGATTAATTTAAAATAATTACCATTTAATTAAAGTTGTTTGCATCATTATTACCTGGAAACCGCAGCGTAATTGCACTAGAAACTGCATGGAAATTACTTGATATAAGTGGTTAGAAAGGATTATTACTATGAAATTTACCATAGAAATGACCACCTTAATGCATCTGCTATTACCTAGAACCTGCAGGATAATTACACTGGAAGCTGCATGGAAATTGCTTGTAATAAGTCCTTACAAAGGCATCTGGCTTTACCTTTGTTCCTGCCTCGTATACTCTGGAATGTCCTGTTTAAATTCATGGTTTCTCTTTGCCTTTTGTTCACCTTTGGAAATAAATTTCAAACTTCCACCTCAGACGAGACGGTGAAGGACGGACATAAAAGATGCATAAAGACAGCGAAAAGACAGGACGGTAAGAAACATTTGACTAGCAGACAGGACGAACAGAGGTAAACACAAACCAGACAGCAGAAGAAACCAAAGGAAACCTATGTGAAAATATGAGAGAAGAACAAGTCCAGACAGAAAATGAAAAGGAACCAAAAGGAAAAGAAAGTGTATCCACCACAAAAGACAAAAGTTAAACAGTTATATAGTTTAGCAATTAGAAGCTGAGAAATCTATGTGAATGTATATGTGTATGTATGGACCAGTATGTATTTGTACATGTACATGCAAGTGTATGTGTAAGGGTATGGAAATGTATGTAGCCTATATATGCAGGGTGCAATTTATCAAAATACAGAGGGGGGGGTGTTTTTTCCCCCACAGAAAAAGATTGCATTGATTTGATTTCTTTTTTCAAATCAGGAAGTGGAAAAAAAAAGTAAAAAATTATATACATATGATTTAGACAACAGGGGTGGGAGCCAATAATTTATGCATCCTGTCACTCCTTTTTGAATATGATTTTTTCTTGTATTGTTTTTGTATATTATGTATTTATTAAGTCTGTCAATCCATCATCATGATTAATGTGATCAAAAAAAAATTGCGTTTTTTTTTTTTTTCCCAGTAATTCAGAAACATTTTTGAATGTGTCTTGAATTTTTTGTTTCTATAACTAGTTATTTTTTGTTTCCTAGAGTTGTTCATTTAATGTTGTGTTGTTTGCTGACTGGTGGCAGTCAGGAAGCTTGAATTAATCAATGATCGGAAATTTAAAAAAAAAAAAAAAAAAACTTGAGAAAAGCCAAACTTTTAAGGTCTGACCCTTTGACAGGAAGTCCTGGCCTTTAATGCAGACTAAGACTCATTAAGCATGTGATCACACAGGAACCTTTTCTCTCATGTCAGTCTCTAACTCCCTTGACTGACTCATGCAATTAAAGCTGTAAATCATCCCAGCACTTCACACTCATCTCCTGCAATAAGGAAGCAGCCCTTAGGTTAGCACTGCTCCGTCATACGGCTTTTGTTACTTATTCCGATTAGCCCACTTTATGCCATTTGAATCTAAATTAAACCATTCATCTGGGCGCATGCACTGCTTTATCCTCCCCTCCGATGATCTGTAGAGGACTCAGGGTGTAAAATGAATGTGCAGAAGAAGAAGGGAGAGGATTCCCGATTTTGATTTTGAAAACCACTGATGACGCAAAAAAAAAAAAAAAAAAAAAGCAGGCGCGGAAGGCGACCGTCGATTCTACGGTTGTGGTTAAGGCATCTATTCAAACACCTTTTTCTATTCAGGATATTAAAAAAAAAAAAAAGAGGGGAAAAAAAGTTCAGTGAAAGAGAAAGTTAGATCACACACCGTACAGAAAGGCAGAAAAAATAAAAAATAAAATAAAAAAGCGGAGGTGGGTGACTTGTCAAGTGTCAGGAGGCATCGGCAAAGGTGTGAATAGTTGAGCAGGCTTTGACGGAGGCTAGAATAGTACAGCACCATATATCTGTGACGGATGAAAAGCACTGCGTGTTTATCATTCCAGTGAACATAAAACTTTAAACCCCTTAGGTTGTTTTTTTTCATAATGAGTAAACAGGAACAACTACTTTCTTTTTTTTTTAACACTTCCACTCAGGCGTTTTTCACTCGTCATATTGTTTGTACCCAATGATTCCTGCTTCATCCTAAAAGCAATTACCCAGTTTCCCCCTAGAGACGTTAAAGTCATATTCTGTCTTTGCTAAAGTAAGCAAAAGTGCAAACAAATATACATGAAACATTTATTTATCCAAGCAACAAAAGTTCTCTTATTTGCAGATGATACCATACTTTTAGTAATGATATTTGTGGGCTAAACTAAGGTTGATATGAATAATAAGGAGAAATAATAAGGAGAGGAAGAAGATATTTGACCCATGAAGACCCAAACATCCACTGGTGACCAAACACATGTACTGATATAAAATATTTCATAACTGTTGCATTTACATCCATTATACATACATGTTATTTAGAAACCTGTTAGGTTTTTTTAATAATGAGTAAACAGAAACGTCTTTTTTTCTCCAATAAACATGTTTATATATTTAAAGCACCAAAAGTTCACTTATTTGCAGATGATACCATACTTTTATTAATGATGTTTGTAGGCCAAACTAAGGTTGACATGAATACACATGGGAAATAAGGATAAGAAGAATATATTTAACCCAAACATCCACTGGTGACCACACACGTGTTATGATATAAAATGTTTAATAACTGTTTATCCATTAATTATATAATTGGTGTAAAATACAATTTCCCATCTTCTAATTGTCATCAGATATGACCTATTTGAATGTTGCCATGGAAACACTGTCATCTTCTACCACATTGATTCACCAGTAAAACCCATGGAGTTGGAGATATTTATTGTTTTGTTAATACAGTGGTACCTCTATTTACGAAATTAATTCGTTCCAGAAGTGTTTTTTGTACCATGAATTTTTACAGTCACATTTAACATGTAAAAGTCCTCATTCATTCCAAGGCCCCCCAATACTACCCCTCAAACCCTTTAAAAATAATAAAAGTATACCAATTTTGTAAGAAATGTGTTAAAAATAAAAGAAAATGTAGATTTTAGATTTAATGTATTGGTCTCAGTGGGTAAATGTGTCTTCACTGACTGAACATTAAACAATAAACCATTAAAATTAACCAGACCCATTTGGACGTTACCATGGAAACACTGTCATTTTCTATCACATTGATTCACCAGTAAAACCCATGGAGTTGGAGATATTTATTATTTTGTAAAATATTTCTTAGTTTTTGTTAATTTTGTTGCTTGATTTGTTTATTTCTCTACGTTTTGTTCTTTATTTGACTTTTTCCCCTGCGATTTTGTTCCATTTTTGTTCATTTTACTTTTTATTTCATAGTTATTTTTTATGAATTTTTGTTCATTTTCTTGCTTTCCGTTTTTTTTATATTAGGAGTTAAAGGCTTATAAAAACCAAACTCCAGGACATGAAGTGAAATGAAGGACACATGTTTATCACTTGAAGTTTTTCAGAACGAGTTAAGACTTTTCTACGGCAGGTTTTCCTACTGATGTAGAAGAGCATAAATGTGATGTTCATCCACCCACTCCCTGCATGAACACCTCTCCCACACTCACAGATACTAATTACAGTGACACCTTCAAGGAAAAGTTAATTTTGATCAAGGACAGAAAGTGCCGCCCTTCAGATTCTTCCTTTTACATTCTGACACCAGAGGATTTTTCAAAAGCAGGATCATAAATATTGCACAGCTCCTCGGCTAACGACGTAGCACTAGCTCACCATGAAAATGAAGCGTTGTCAAACCACTAAACATTTATGGTCGATCGAATTCACACCTTAACACCTCAATTTAACTATAAGTATATATTAAAAAAAATATTAACGCATTAACTCAGATTCATTCATCGTCATGATTAATCAGATACAATTTTTTGACTCAATTAAATGGATTAAATCAACACTCGTTTTGTTGAAATTGTTGAAGAAATATGTATGAATATATTCATATTTATTGCATATGTTTTGAATATTTTAGCATATTTTTGGGTGTTTTTTCCCCTTTATTTTAGAAGAATTGTAAGGGGAGAAAAGTAAGTTTATCTCATAATTTTGACAATTTTTCTTGTAATCACTTTTTTGTGGTAATTTTAATTTATTATCATCATCATCAATAATAATAATAATAATAATAATATATTTTATTTTCTACAAAAGAATGTTTATTATAATGTGACTCAAGCACATACAGTAGAAACATTTTTTTTGTATGTTACATATTTGTGACAGCAGGTGTTAAGGGGTTAAACTCTTATCATATTTTGTTTTTTTTCCCCTTTATTTTAGAAGAGGTTTTGAATATGTTTTGTATTTTTCCTTACATTTTTGTCTTAGATTATTTTTGTGTGAATGTTAATAGGTTTTAATTTGTTTTGTATTTTTTTCTCCACATTTTTGTGTTTCTATCTATCTATCTATCTATCTAGGAGAATAAATGACTGGCAGGATTTCATCTGCATACCTGCATATATTTTTTTTCTACCTGAAAAATATGCAAAAGCTGTACTGAAACCCATATGGAGAGAAAAAGCACCCTGTTGCTTTTTATGCAAATCAAAAGACGAATAACATTTCTGGCAGCGACTGCTCTGTGCTGCTTTAATAAAATTGGTAGAAAAGAAACAAAGGTGGATGGAATAATGATTACAACAGAGAATGACTGTGAGGCTTTTGAAAAGTTTGATACAAAGCAGGTTGTCTTACTTTCACTAAAGTACAAAAAATAAATCACTTCAGATGGAAAATCAGTGGAAGAGAGAAACTGTGACTTTATATATGACAATTACAACTTATCTCTAATGTTTTTGTTTTTTTTACTTTTTATCTTAATTGTCCTTTTTCCTCTCATAATTGTGACTTTTTATCTCATAACTTGGACTTTTTAAAATTTTTCCAGAAGTCCAGAAGTTTTTGTGTAAACCTGCTTAAAAAACAGACAAATAGACCAACAGACAAACAACAAACAACAAACAATACCCTGAAAACAAAAGAGCAGACACATTTAAAAAGTGCAGGAAAGAGGACATTTTATTTTCTCTTATTTTATTTATTACTTCACCAAGGAATGGCAGATGTTATGTAATCATCGGGGGTTCATTAGATTGAATCCCATTTCACCCATTAGACCAGGTGTGTCAAACTGCGGTCCTCGAGGGCCGGTGTCCTGCATGTTTTAGATGTTTCCCTCTTCCATTACACCTGGAGGTCGTTGCATCATCAGTCTGAGGAGCTGATTATTAACTCTTTAAGTGTCAGTACTGATGCATTCTAAATGGATGATTTAGTTTAAATATTGAAAAAAATTCAACCGTTTTCCTGTTAGTTTTGTGCATGGAAAAGGTGTCAAAAAGCAAGAGATTTTTTTAATTTATTTTTTTTTATTTAAAAGCAAAATTTAAATTGTTGGGACCAAATTTCAATACTAATTTTTTTCTTTAGTAAATATATATTTTTTTTCATTTCCACAGTTGTCATTTTGTAAATATTTATTCGTTTTTGTTGCTCATTTTGGTTATATTTCTAAAAAAAAAATTTATTTTAGAATTTTTCTTTGATTTTCTGCCATTTGTGTGTTACTTTTTTCATGTTACCAATTATTTTGTTAGTTTATTATTCATTTTTGTTTGTGTTGTCGCCCATTTTATTTTAATTTTTTTAATATATATATATATATATATATATATATATATATATATATATATATATATATATATAAATATATATATATATATATATATATAAAATTTTTATTTTTTTTTTTACTTTTTTACTGATTGCTAAAATCGCAGGAGTTAAAGGGTCAAACTGAATCACATGGAAGAGGGAAATATCTAAAACACGCAGGACACCGGCCCTCGAGGACTGGAGTTTGACACCTGTGCCTCCCTTCACATGCAGGTATAAGGGGTAGGGCTTGAAAAACAACCCCTATGAATTGGGACACCCCTTCAACACTCACCTACATCATCAGTTCGCTCCACCGGTTGTTACGGAACCAAAAAAACCGCAGCTTTAACCAGAAGTAACCAAACATATCTGGTGCTGTAGTTAGCAGCAGATATTTTTACTAATATCTGCATCAAATTAGAAAAGTTCTATCCATCGACCGATTACTCCCACGTTTACGTAAATATCGATTTTTTTCATGTGTGATTTATAGAGAAAATTACCAACACATATTGTGACAATGTCAAAATTTATACAACAGTTATCACAAGTGAAAAAGTGAATAATATATTTGTGTGGTTCTTTAATAGATGCCGCCATTTTTAAAAGGATTTGAATTGTATTCTGGAAAATCTTTGAAGAAGATTCCCCTTCCCCCTACCCCTCTGCCTTAATGTGAATTGAGACACACCCCCCTACCCCAACACGAGGATGCGCGTCTGTCGGTCGACTGATTGTTTTTGTTTTGGTTTGTCTGTTTGTTTGTTTGTGTGTCGGCAGGTTTACACAAAAACTACTGGTCCAATTTCCATGAAATTTTCAGCAAAAGTGTGAAGTGGTCCAGAATAGATCCTATTTAGTTTAGTCATTTTATTTCAAATATGTCAAACACAAAAAATGTTATCTTTCAAAAGCCAATAATTGATAAAATAACAAGACAAAGACAAAATAGAATAAATAAAAAATAAGAAGGCAAGTAACATATTCAAAAGGGAGTGGGAAGAAGTGAAAAAAAAGGTATTATCTCCCACCCCTATTGTACCAAATAATAATACAAATGCATATATATATATATATATATATATATATATATATATATATATATATATATATATATATATATATATATATATATATATATATTCCAGCTGATTTATCAAAATGATACAAAAATATCTCATATACAAAATATCCTATAATATATATTACTATGTTTTTACCCCTATACACTCATATACACCTATGCACATATATGTACACACATCCGAACATTTTCTAAATTATACACTCTATATCTTTACATCCACCTATACCTTCATATACAGTATACATATGTACACACATATCCACATACTGTACATACACATCAAAATTAAATACATACCCATGTCAGTATATATATCTACACATATCTAAGCCATTCAATATTTGGTGAAAGTAGGTCAAAGGTCACAGCCACCAAAAATGTGTTCTCACAACGGTAAGTGATGTATGTGAGGGGGCGGGGTTTGTTGTGCCTGGAAACACTTGTTTGTTTTTCAGACGCATCATGAAGAGTCTCGACCTTTTCTATCTACAAATCATCCATCGACCTTCAGATCCAGCGACGCAGCGGTGTTTAAATAGAACAGCTGGTTTCTTCATACACGTGTGTTATTACTGATGGGTGGGGGGGTAGTGGGGGTGTGCATGTGTGGGCTCATGTGTGCTCGCCAAGATTGTTCTGCTCGTCATATGATGTGTCACCGTGACGACACCCACCTGTTGAGAGGGTTAGCTGTTAATAAAATAAACTCCTGGTCCCTCCCTCATCATCTCATGTCTCCCTCCCACAGAGCTGAGGGTGGGTGTCACTGGGGGAGGACGGGGGAGACACCACGTCTTCAGGGAGGACAGAGGTGGAACTAACGAAGTACTTAGTTACTTGACTTAAGTACATTTTTTTTTAGGTATCTGTACTTTACTGGCATATTTATTTTTCTGTAAACTTTTGACTTTTCCTTCCTACATTTGTTTACATTTGTACTTTATACTCCTTACATTTATATAAATATATGTACTTTATACTCCTTACATTTATATAAATATATGTACTTTATACTCCTTACATTTATATAAATATATGTACTTTATACTCCTTACATTTATATAAATATATGTACTTTATACTCCTTACATTTATATAAATATATGTAGTTTATACTCCTTACATTTATATAAATATATGTACTTTATACTCTTACATTTATATAAATATATATTTTTTTAACTTATCTCTTAACTTTTACTTTTTGTCTAATAATTTGGACTTTTTGTTCTCAATTGTGGATGAAAATTAGCACCGACACAAACTCCAGCATATTTACATGTTTATAATGATAAATATGTTCATTAATGTGCATTGTCCCACCTACAAAAATAAATAAAGTATCAGGGACAGATTGTGATACCTTGTCTTCTCATCGCTCAGTGACAGAAAACTGTGACTGGTTCAAATCCACATTTTTCTACATGCTGTTGCCATGCGAAGCCATGATCGTCATGGATATTACAAATTAGATTATGTTTTCTCACTGCGGCAACGTTGTTTGTCAAAGAACTATATTTGAAAAATAATATTTTGTGTTGCAGTAATTTTCATTTTCACTCTTAAAACAAAGATACCTGTCTTTCAAGTGAAACAAAAAGACTGGATTTTGTTATGTATAATCTTCATGAAATACTGTATGTACAGTATACAACGGGTTCTGAGCCTGAACAAGAGGAATAGGTTTGTTTACCAAAGTGTTTCTGCACAATTTGAGGGTTAATGGAAAAGTGACTAATCTATAAATAAACACTATGTAAAATAACACACCATTAGCACCATTAGGGATTAGCGTGATTAGCAGCTAGCTCATTGACAAACCATCAAATGGTGTTAAATAACATGCAAAAAGATGAAAATGCACACACTAAATGTACTAAAATGACATTTCATGAGATACAGAATCTCAAGTCAATGCATTCTGTATGTGGAAAAAAATACTAAAGTACTAAATCAACTCCTTTGCTGAAGTACAAGTTAAAATGTACAACTTCTCACTTGTAATAAGGTTAAAATAAATAAATAAATAAATAAAACTGCATTTTTGTCATGAATGAAATAAGTTTTTGTTTAACCAGAAAAAAAAGTTTCAAAAGTATGTAAAAATTAAGCCTTTAAAAGTGAGTTACTGTAAAAAAAAAAAAAAAAAAAAAAAGTTTATGTGATTAGGTCACAGTTACTTTGTTTAGTGGATATGGACATAAAATGTAGGAAAAATAGAGAAAAAGGTCACAATTAAGATAAAAAGTCAGTATTATGAAAGTAAAAGTCAAAATGATGACATAAAAAATTATAATATATAAATTCTCAATTTCTAAATAAAAAAAATACAACTCATAAAGTGTTCTATGAATTAAATAGCATTGTATTGATCTACAAAGGTAGAAATAGTGTGGAGGCTTGACATTCACAGGCTAAAAATGACACAGGTTTAATAAAACCTATTAGCATACGAACACACAAAGGCTATGGGTGTACATATTACCACTTATCAGTTCATTTCACACAGAAAAATAGGACCCACACCAATTACAGTTGAAGTGTTTTTGGAGGAGATTATGTAATGTAGTGAATGAATGGAACCAATAGTCTGATAATATTGTGTAAATGTGAACACACTTTTAACACTGATGCATAAATGAGGTCAAGAATAACCCTGACGCTTGGTTTTGTTTGGGATTTTTTTCATTTATTTTTTTTACATTATCTTCACAATTAAAAATGTTTATCATTTTATAGTCTGTATTTTCTTCTAATAAGTTTTCTTTGACATGAGGACATTTGGATTTGGATGAACTGGAAAAAAATCTACATCTGAACAAATGAATTTGTATCATTTATAGTTTTAGTCTAATAGAATATAGTATATCTAGTATTTAGAATATATACAGTACATATATATATATATATATATATATATATATATATATATATATATATATATATAATAGTACACATAGTATATAGAATATATTATATGTATATAGTATATCAAGTATATATAGTATGCCTAGTATATAGTATATGTTATATCTAGTATATTGTATATGAAGAATATTGAATATAGTGTATTTAATATAAACTCAGATAATTTTATTTTATATAGTATATCATATTTCAAGTATATAGAAAATAGTATATCTAGTATATATTTAGTACATGAGTATATATTATATATAGATTGTAAATATAGTATATATAATATGTACTATACATAGTATATATTATATATATAGTATACTACATAGTGTATAGTATATATAGTATATCTAGTATATAGTATGTATAGCATATATAGGAAATATTAAAACCTTATTTATAGACAGTAGATCTGGAAAATGTTATTTCAGTGAATCTTACCAAGATCATTTCATTTCTTCCATTAGCAGATTTTATTTTTTCTTAATTCAACCAAAAATATCTTATATTAGTTTATTTTTTTCAACTAGTTTTTAACAGGAGAACAATTTTTAACAGTGAACTAAATAAATGTTTGCCAGTTTCCATCATCAAACACAGTCATTGTATTTGGGGTCAGTTTTCAGCAGAGTCACAGTGTGGACGTCCTGTCAGGTCACATATGGAAGAGTTAAACACAGTCCTCCTCCTCAACACCTTCAATGGATGTCAGAGGTTCCAGAGCTGCTTCATCATGTCGTGTGCGCGTGTGTGTGTGTGTGTGTGTGTGTGTGTGTGTGTGTGTGTGTGTGTGTGTGTGTGTGTGTGGTGAACAAAGCCTCAGGACTCCACACAAACTGGAACCAAAGCCACAGTGACAAAGTAAAGAGAGACGTTGCCATGGAGACGCAAGTAAGCATCTCTGTTTAGCAGGTAGATAGGATGTAATTAAAACAATTAATTACTTTCAGTGTTTAAATACTTTTATTCTGACTGCTTTGTTTTCCATTGTTTCATTTTAGTTTGTTATTATTGTGTTGTATTTAAAGTGTCTGAATACCATGAAAAGAACTTTTTGTATACAAAAAAAAAGGAGTACAAAGTACAGATATTTATATAAATGTAAGGAATATAAAGTACAGATATTTATATAAATATAAATAGTATAAAGTACAGATATTTATATAAATAGTATAAAGTACAATTATTTCTATAAATAGTATAAAGTACAGATATTTATGAACATATGTAGGGAGGAAAAGTCAAAAGTTTCCAGAAAAATAAATACTCCAGTCAAGTACAGATACCTAAAAAAATCTACTTAATTACATAAATGAAGTACTTTTACTTAGTAACTTCCCACCTCTGCATACAGTTAGCGATATCTTTGCTAAAAATTTTAATTTTTTTAGCAAAGACATACATACCACATTCACAGAAAACAACAAGAGGAACGAGGGACCCAGAAAAAGCCGGTCCATCTGACGTCAGATGGACTTTAGCGTCACCCACATGGGGTTAAACGAATCTGAAGTAGCATTAGCATCTACAAGAGAAGACTGAGCCACAGTAGCGGATGGCGGATCTAACTGGTTCATGTGCTCTCTGTGGAAACAACACTTGTTTTTTTCCTGCATGTTTTGAGAACAAGCAACAGCACGAAACCTAGCTAGATGCTACTCTGGTAAAGGTAAATACACAGAGAGAGAGCGAGAGGGGAGTGTTCCTTCACACATTCTGAGCCAATCAGAGATGCCTTGTCACTGCGTCATGGACATGTATGAGAAAGTACCGAAAAACTCTGTTGTTCGACCTCAAGCCGTGAAAAACCAGCTGGAAACAAAACAATCTGGATGTTTTGGTTTTTTTTAAATAGAACCACCACACAATGTATTCAATAACAATGGAGAACACAGAAATATTAACGAAATAACCATGGAATGACACCTTTAAGGAAAACTCTAAACACTAAATAGTGATAGAATAGTTAGTGATGGAATTGGTAATTAATTATTACCAGGGAGTGTTTTTTGTTTCAGACATCTTTTGGATAATTAAACATGCATATCAGCTGATCTACTTTTTTTATCTTATTTTACTCTACTTATTTTAATCAGCGGAGAACACAGTAATATTTATGAAATAACCATGGAATGACTCCTTTAAAGAAAAGTTTATCTTAACCAGGTCCGCTCTTCGGCCATAGGCTTTAATTAAGTAGAGTTACCTCTGCTTTCTTAATTATTATATTTAGTATTAGTATCATTTTTACCAGTAAAGTGATAAATCAATTATGAAAGATATTGACAAAAATTTATAAAATTAGCACTGGGTCTTTTTGGTTTAAAACTGATAAATTGACACGAGCAAAAAGAAGTAGGAAGAAGAATGAAAATAATAATAATAATTTAAAAAAAAAAAACAAATAATAAACCTAATAATAAAAAATAAAAAAAAGTTGCTGAGAAAAATAAGCCAAACAACTGTGAAAGATTAAACTGAAGTTTCCCTTTTATTGTCTGAACTTTTACTGTATGTTCCTAACACACACACACACACACACACACACACACACACACACACACACACACACACACACACACACACACACACACACACAGAGCGTTCACACTGAGCATGTGCAGAGAAGGGACTGGTAGGAAAGGTCAAGTGTGCAGGATTCACCTGGTTTCAGGAGGATCTAATTACAATCATGGAATATAATATCTATAATTACGCTTTCATTAGCCTCTAATCATCAGAAAATGCTAATCACACTCTTTTTGTTGCCGTGATTCTACAATCTGTCTGAAAGAATGACATTACCTTCACCTAACAAGTGTCAACTTTATTTTATTTATTTATTCTACTTTAGTTCTGTTCAATGATTCACATTTTTTCATCAGATAAATCACATAATGATGTTTTTCCATCAGTTGCAGATTTTATGCATTTCTTATCTTATATTTTATCACTTTTTATCTCAGAATTATTTATGATTTGTTTTTTATTTATGACTTTTTTTGGGCGGTACGGTGGTTCAGTGGTTAGCACTCGTGCCTCAAAGCAAGAAGGGCCCTGGTTCAATTCCCACACCAGACCTTTCTGTGTGGAGTTTGCATGTTCTCCTCGTGTCTCTGTGGGTTTTTTCTCACCATTCAAACACATGCACTGACAGGTTAATTAAGTGATAGGTTTAAAAACGGGCACTGGAATGTTTTGAATGGGTTAGTATTAGTATGATTATATGATTATAATTATGGTTATTATGAGTACACCACACACGCTGAATAATGGGGGGGGTCGATGTCAGGCGGTCCCGAAAATAGAGGGGTCCCCAGCCAAAAAGTTTGGGTTAATTGGTTAATCTAAATTACCCATAGTTGTGAATGTCAGAGTGTTTGTTTATATATGTTCAGCCCTGAGATGAACTGGAGACCAGAGGTGGGAAGTTAAAGCACTTTATTACTGTACTTAAATAGATTTTTTTTTTAGGTATATGTACTTTTCTTGAGTATTTATTTTTCTGGCAAATTTTTACATTTAGTCCCTACATTTTTCTATAAATATCTGTACTTTATACTCCTTACATTTATATAGATATTTGCATTTTATACTCTTTACATTTATATAAATATCTGTACTGTCTACTCTTTACATTCTCAGAATATACTCTTTTTTTTTTCAAACTAAACACATGTGACAGTATGAAATATAAGTGGCATCGGAGGAAAAAAAAATCAGTGAAGGAGAGAATCTGTGACTTTATATATTATAGTTATATAAGTATTAGCTCACAACTTTGACTTTTTATTTCAAATTTTTGAATTTTTACCTTATAATATTGACGTTTTATCTCTTTAATTTTTACATTTTATCTCACAATTTTGACTTAATTTCACAGACATTTCAGGTTTTTTGTTCATAATACCAAAATATACACGGTATTTGGATTTTCCATTTCTGAATGGGAATTTTAAAAAAACAAAAAAATTACTGGTTTATTTGACATAAAATTTTTCTTTCATTTTCCTTTTTTTAAAATTTCACTTTACAAAAAGAAGTTCAAAGTCAACACAAACTAAAAAACGGACCAAAAACAATCAACAATAATTTCCCGACAGTTTTACAGTCGAAAATTTGATTTATTAATGATTTCGGTGTATTTTATTTTATTTTGTATATATATATAGTTACCGATTTTCAGCCGTTTTCGGTTTAATTCTCATAATTATTATATTTAAACGGGCAACAAAACATAATAGAATATGTAATTAGCACTAAAAACTTTAATAACAATCAAAAGGGTTGACGACACATATTCCAACACCAGCTGTGAACGTCCATTCACTGACAAATGACCAAAAATTAACATTGACGCCTGATTTGAACAGAGTCGACTGAATGGACGTCATTAGCGACAGACTTGTTTGTGATGGTTAGAGAATAGAAGCCAACATCTGCCAGGAAGCAAAACACGAACAGGTGTCCCAGGATCCTTTGCAACGGTGTCGAGAGGAAAAAAAAACCAAAACACACTAAATGTCATATTCTTTCAGGAGCTTTTGTTTGAAACATTTACAAACCTTTTAGCGCATCCAAGATTCAAAGCAATGAACAACATGAGCATAAAAAAAAATTAATAAATAAAAGTCAAGTTTCTGCTTCAGGAAAAAAATCTAAACTGTTAGATCCAACTCCAGGGATGTTTTCATGTATATATGTTTTTTGTAAATATATAAATCTATATGTGTATATATTTTGTCAATATTTATTCCTTTTTTTGCCACTTTGTTGCGTATTATCTTTATTTTTATACATTTAGTTTTTTATTTCTTACTTTGTGTTACTTATGTGTCGTGTTACTTTTCCTTTTCTTGTTTTTTTTTCCTTGTTCATTTTATTCTTTTTTTGTTTCGTTGAGGAACCTGATGTATTGAGAATAAATAAACAGGTGTCAAAAAGCAACTGAAAAAAAAAAAAAAAAAAAAACCAACTGGAACAAAATTATATTCTTTCTTTCAACTTCTTTTTAGTTACATTTATTTCATGTAAATATATTTATTTTATAAAAATATAAATGTAATGTCATATGATTTGCAAAGTTACCACGCTCTGCATGGGGGGGGGGGGGGGGGGGTATCCATTTTTGTTCATTTTTGACTGTTTGTGTTCATTCTGTTGCTTATTTTTCTACATTTCCTTTCGATTTTATCATTGTTTCTTAAATTTTGCTACATTCGTGTAATACTTTATTAACATTAATTCTTATTTTCTTGTTTTTATATTTGTTTTGGTTCATTTTATGGATCACTTCATTATGTTGCTTATTCTCTTTTTTTTTTTTTACTGTTGAACTGCTAAAGTCACAGTTGTAGAAGTGTTCATGTTAAATAAGTAAAACTACCATTGTACACATGTAGTCAACTTTTAGTGTGTTATTTTAGTGTTATTTTTTGAAGTGCGTTTCATTATTATTATTATTATTATTATTATTATTATTATTATTATTATTATTATTATTATTATTATTATTATTATTATTATTATTATTATTTTCCAGTCCACCAGGATTCAGCTGCAGATTCAGGTGGAAGAAAAACACCAGTGAGTGACCGAAGTGCGAAACAAATATTCATTTTCTCAATTTAAACGAAATGAAACCATCGCTCAAACATTTACGTCTCTAATCTGAACGTTAAAGCAACGGCGCTGGGTGAATCAGCAGCGTTCTGTGCGAATCAGCAGCGTTCTGTGCTTAGGTTTTGAGGGTTAAGTGGTTGTTCGGAGCCACGAGGCCGAGGAGTTACTGCCAATGAGCCTCAAAGAAAAGAGGGGTCAGACACTATATGGAACCTGGAGCCCATCCTTATCTATCTGGACTACTACAGCGCAGAAAAAAAACACACAGATGACAGGCTGCGCTGTGATAGGCTGAATGATGAATGACGGTAATAAGTGCGTTTATGGTCGTTGGGCGATAAACAACAGTCGTCCATAGGAATAAATGAAAGGGCATCTGTCACTGCAGTCTGTTTTATTTGACTTTGGGTTGGGTCAAAATCATGCTGCAGATCATTTTCTCACTCAACTGATGTTCCACCACAGATAAATCCAATTAAGGAAAAAGCACATAGGCTCTAGTTTTTCTATATAATTACTGTATGAGTGCTGTCGAACTGTTAAAAAATGTAATTAGATTAATAATAGGGTTGCTTTCGATTAATCGTGATCAGAACACCTCATGTTAGTCAACTTTTCTGTTTCGTTTTGGGGCCTGTTTTTTTTTTTTACTCAAATTTTCAACAAAATAACATAAAAAAAACTAACAAATGTAGACACAAAAATGTTAACTATATCAACAAAATATGCTAAAATACATCAAAATTTACACCAAAACAAATAAACACAAAACAAACAAAAATCCAAAATATATTCGAAAACTATTCACAAAATTTGATACAATATAAGACTAACCCCCTTAACGCCTACTGTTGCAAATATGCAACATACTAAAAAAAAAAACAAAAAAAAACTACCAATTGTATGTGCTGTAGTCAAATTAAATTAGCTTTACTAAATTTATCGGACTGTCGAATGATGACAATTTTTAATCTGATTAATCACAGGGTTGCTATGGATATGGATATTTCGATTAATCATGGTCAACTTTTCAGCGGGGGGGGGGTTGTGCTTAAATTTCCCAAAAAATACATTTAAAAAAACACGAACACAAAAAAATATTAATATACAATTACAACTATTCAATTTATTTCAACATTTGAAAAAAAATGGAAATAAAAGATTTTAATACTATAGAATATAGTATTACAACTACATAATATATTATTGGATCTATATAATATACTATTAAAACTACAGAATATATTATTACAATTATAGAATATATTATTAATTAAAACTGTACAAAATATTCTTACAACTACATAATATACTACTGCATCTATACAGTATACTATTACAACTATAGAACATACTATTAGAGCTATAGAATTTAGTATTGCAGCTATATAATATACTATTACAACTTAGAATATATTACAATTATATAATATATTATTAAAACTATACAAAATATTATTACAACTACATAACATACCATTGCATCTATACAGTATACTATTACAACTATAGAACATACTATTAGAACAATATAAAAACAATCAGGTGTCATAAAATGTGACATAAATCACTTATTTTGCTCTTAAATATAAATAAATTCCCTTTTCTTCTTTTTTTTTTCCTTCTCTACCTGCACTGAACATAAAATTGAGTTTATATAATGTCTTATAACTGTGCTTTTCCATTGGTTGTGTTTTGACAGTATTAGTTTTTATTTCCATTTACTGTCCACACTAATGTAAATGCAGTTAAAGTTACTTTTATTTCACATTTAATCACACACGTCACCACCGACTCCCCAAGGGTTTAAACACAGAACTTTTTTTTTTTTTTTCCTCTTTCATCCTCTCGGAAAATAATTGAGTTTTACAGATAACTTCTAATCACCCACTCCAGTCCTGTTATCCGGCCCACCCCTTTTCCAACCTCCCACTCCGTCACAAATCTCCACAGGATAATAAATCCATTCTGCGACAGCGACGGTAGCATTCACGCTAACCACCACTCTCCTAAACACTCATATAAATTCAAAATCATGACTCCAATTTCTTGAATTCTGGCAGCGACTGGAATGAGGAGTCATTATATGGATGGTGGGGAGGGGAGGGGGAGGGGAGGGGAGGAGGGGAGGAGGGGGCTTGTGTCTGGATGTGAAGGAGGCTTAGGCTTCTCTACTGACCTGTCATTAATGACCAAAGAGCTTCATGTCTGATTAACATGGATGAGCTTTAGTCCAAACACACACTCACCTTTAACCCTTTCATCACCACCATTACAACCATGTCTTTATGTCATTTGTGTAATAATAGTGTCAGAAAAACTGTCATCTTTGACATTTCTATGTTGTTTCAGGAAGAACCTAACTTTCAAACTATGCAAATTAGTAATAAAGTACGGATATTTATATAAATGTAAGGAGTATAAAGTACATATATTTATATAAATATGAGGAGTATAAAGTACAGATATTTATATAAATGTAAGGAGTATAAAGTACAGATATTTATATAAATGTAAAGAGTATAAAGTACAGATATTTATATAAATGTAAGGAGTATAAAGTACATATATTTATATAAATATGAGGAGTATAAAGTACAGATATTTATATAAATGTAAGGAGTATAAAGTACAGATATTTATATAAATGTAAGGAGTATAAAGTACATATATTTATATAAATGTAAGGAGTATAAAGTACATATATTTATATAAATGTAAGGAATATAAAGTACATATATTTATATAAATGTAAGGAGGAAAAGTCAAAAGTTTGCAGGAAAATGAATATTCCAGTAAAGTATAGATACATGTACATGTAAGTATAGATACAATCTCTTTTACTTGGTTCCTTCCACCTCTGAAGATGAGTAAGTGTATTTTACACTAATTATTGATCTGGATTGATCAGTTTATTGGATCAGAAGTTATTCAACAGTTTAGATCAGTTGTTCGTCGATGGGTTAAACTTGAAATGAGACAAAAATCTATCAAAGGTGTATATATATATATATATATATATATATATATATATATATGTGTGTGTGTGTGTGTGTGTGTTCACATCATTTCTTCTTAATTCTTCACACACAGGGTTTGATGTTGCAGGTAACCGTAGCAACTGCACACAGTATAATGAAGCAATGCTGTGGTATGATATAAAGCTGACAATGGGTCGCATCTCTAGACATCAGTGCAGTAATTTACACCACGGTGCACAGTGTTCAGCGCAGGATGGGGTTTGCTTTGTTGCCATGGCAATGCGCCACAGCAACTTAATCTCAACCCAAGGTGAAAGAACACGGGCAACTTTGTAAACAGCTGGTATTGACAAATAGTTTAACTTTAGTTATGATGATGATGATGATGATGATGATGATGATGATGATGATGATGATGATAAGAAATGCATTCATTAATTTATCTACATTTTTCCAATTTTTATTTATTTTTTAATTTTTTTAATTTTAGTCCATAATGCCATTTGACTTTTTTCACCCAGTGTGACTTTTGTGGCACCTCCAAAATATTTTGTTTTTTATTTACCAGCATTTATTTTATATTTTATATTATATTTTTTGTGTTTCTCGGCATATTTTTGAGCATTTTGCAGAAAATTTGAATGCAAAATAATAAAACCTGAGACATACAATACAGTGTTTTTTTGAGAGGGGGGGGGGGGGTATGTTGCATATTTGCGACAGTAGGCATTCTACTATAGATTCTAGAAAAATATGTAAAAATGTCCAAGACAGACTTAACCTCTTCTGTAAAATCTGCAAACAAAAAAAACCATTAAAACTCATGTTGTGCTGTAGGTGCAGAGTAAAGACACTGATACACATTCATGTGAAAAATAGTGAACTGTCTTAAGTGTAGAGTGATTTATCAGAATTTATAATTTTTTTGCGTTTTTTTTCTGCACTTTTTTTGTGTTTATTTTTTGTGTGACCTTTAACAGATTTTAGCTCCACATTTTGTTTTTCTCTGTATATTTTTGTGCATTTTGGGGAAAATTTTAATGCAAAATAATAAAACCTGAGACATACAATACAAGAGATTTGTTTTGAGTTTTTTTGTTTGTTTTTTTTGGGGGGGGGGGGTGTTGCATATTTGTGACAGTCGGTGTTCTACTGTTGATTCTAGAAAAATCTACAAAAATTTCCAAGAAAGACTTAAGTGTTAAGTGATTTAGCGTCACTTTTTTCAGAATTTTTTTAATCCCCCCCCCAAAAAAACCCCCACTTCTTTTGTGTTTATTTTTGGCGTAAATTTTTGTGTATTTTATTTAGCATGTTTTGTATATATTTTTTTCCCTCCTTTTTTGTGTTTCTTCATATTTGGTGGAAAATTTGAGTGCAAAAAAAGAAATTGACAATTCAACAGATATATATTTTCTTTGTTTGTTGCATATTTGCAACAGTAGGTATTAAGGGGTTAACCTCCTCTGCAAAATCTGCAAACAAAAAAACATTAACATTCATATTGTGCTGAGGGTCTGATCAGATTCAAAGCTGGGATTCAGTCACAGTCATCACCAGCTTCATCACACTTTCCTTCTGCGGCACGAAAAAAAAAAAAACATTAAATAAATTAAATCCAATAAAGAAGAAAAGTATTTTTCTGTCTGAATCGGTAGATGTTACAGATGACGTTAAAATAGCACATTGACAGGTTTTCAAAAGAGACGCATAATGAGGGGGGTGAGGAGAGAAAGAAAAGGAAACAGACGGAAAAAGGGGAAAAGGGGGTGGGGTGGGGGGGGTCGCCAAAATGTAGCATGTGTACACCAGTGCAGTGAAAGCAAACAGCTAAATTAGTCATGGAATGGATGCAAATTTGCTTCCCCTGAGTGCTTCATGGTAAAATTACCCTGAGAGAAGCAGAGGGTGAATCATGCCAACCCCCGGCGCCATGTGATTTATTAGCAAACATCCAATTCAATAAGAAAGTGCTTAACATTCAAAAAGCTGTGAAACTCTCATAAGGTGGATTTAACTGGATGATATTAACAGGGTGTCAACTGTCCCATGGCCTAAAGGGACGGGGGGGGGGGGGGGGCAAACCACATACCACACTGGTCATACACAATAGAACTAATGGGTAAGTATTTTTAATGCAGTTTAGTGTATTATTAGTGCATTTTAGTGTTTTGTTAATGCATTGTAGTGTATTTTTAGTACACTATTGTTTTTGTTTGTGCATTTTAGTGGATTTTAGTCCATTTTAGTGTATTATTAGTGCATTTTAGTGTATGTTAGTGCATTTTAATGTATTGTTAATGCATTATAATGTATTGTTAATGCATTTTAATGTATTGTTAATGCATTTTAGTGTATTGTTAATGCATTTTAGTGTATTTTTAGTACATTTTAGTGTATTTTTAGTACATTTTAGTGTATTATTAGTGCATTTTAGTGTATGTTAGTGCATTTTAATGTATTGTTAATGCATTTTAATGTATTGTTAATGCATTTTAGTGTATTGTTAATGCATTTTAGTGTATTTTTAGTGCATTTTAGTGTATTTTTAATGTATTTTACTCAATTCTTTACTGCATTTCTTAGTGGAATTTACACTATTTTTAGTGCATTTAACTATTCTTAGTACAATTTAGTGCAATTTATTCATAGTACACTTTACTCAGTTTTTAGTGTATTTTACACTATTTCTATAAGTGCATTTAACTACATATTTTAATGTATTTTTATTGCATTTTGGTGTATTTCTAAACACATTTAACTCTATTCTTAGTCCATTTTACTTTATTTTTTTAACTCCATCTGTGGCAGACATTACAGTAGGGGGAAGGGGGGGGGGGTCAACAGCAAGACAAGAGAGCATGTGAAAAAAAGACAAACACAGCCACTCCTTTGCAGAACGGTGTTGGTGTGACGTGCCCAGTGGGACTGTGACAGACTGAAAACTCACTTGGCCTTTTCCACGCAGGCATGTTACTACTCATTAACATAGACAACGAGCTTCATTAATTGACACTCCAGCCCAAAGAGCCCTTCCCTTTGAAAAGGGCACGACGAGAAGCGCAGAGGGGGTGTCGGATAAAAAAGAACACACAGAGAAAGGCTGCAACATAAGCTAAATTCAATCTGCACCGCACTTCTGACTAGAAATGAAAGTTTAAGTGGTGCTGGAGATCCGACACCAACATCACTTCAGTTTTAGATTTAAATAAATGAAATGTTTAACAAGCTCAAAGAAATACTGCACCCACGGACCTTTAACCAGAGCTGGTAAAAGTACTAACTGAAGTACAAGTACACATACTGGTGTGGGAAAGTACTCTGGTAAAGGTAGAAGTACTGGTTCAACTCTAAAGTCAGAGTCAAAAAGTACAACTTCTCAATTGTAATAAAGTAAAAAAGTAAAATTGCATTTTTATTTATTTAAATAATTTTTTATTTTTTATTTTTACCATGGATGTAATAAACTTATTTAACCACGAAAAATGATAAAAGTTTCAAAAGTATCCAAAAATAAAGCCTTTAAAAGTGAGTTACCAATGTGTTCGATCAGGTCACAGTTACTCAGTTTAGTGAATATGGACAGAAAACTTTGGAAAAATTTAGGGAAAAAGGCATAATTGAGCTATAAATATAAAAAAAAAAGTTATCTTTTTGAGAAAGAAAACCATAATTATAAGATTAAAAAATCCAAAATTGAGACAATTGAGATGAAGTCACCATTGTGAGATTAAAAAGTCATAGGTATGAGATGAAAAACTGAATAATTATAATATAAATAATGCATGATTATGAGATAAAAAAGCAATTAATATGAGATAAGAAATGCATAATTATGAGATAGTCACAATGATATAGAAAGTCATTTAAGTAAAAATAAAACTTCTAAATTGTAATGAAGTAAAAAAAAATTTTTGCCATCTGAAAAGTTTCAAAACTATTCAAAAATAAAACCTATAAACACGCGTTATTGTGTCGAAAATGTGTTTGATCAGGTCACAGTTACTCAGTTTAGTGAATACGGACAGAAATTTTAGGAAAGATGTGGAAAAAAATTCCAGTTGAAAATGTTAATTCTGAATTAAAGTTAATTCCAAATAAAGTCACTGGCGCCGTTTACATGAGAACGACTGCGAGTGAAAATGACAAAATATTTTTTTATTGGAATTGCCTGTCATTTGCACGGTTACCATAGGGTCTGAAAACAAAAAAATCTGAAGACCCCTTGCATAGTGGGGATGTTATGAAGACGATCTGGATGGCGTCTTTGTCCCGTCAACCCCGACTACGATATGAACTCATAGTCTGGACACGATCTATAGACTGAGCTTAATCATATGGGTGGGATCAACGGCTGTCAATCAAACTGCTCTGCACATAATAGGCCAGTGCTCTGACCAATCAGAACAACGAAAACAAGTCTCACCTAGCGTCTGTCTCAGTGGCGGATCTAGACGGCTATTTTTAGATGGGCGTGAGTGAAGTCTGGGTGGGCAAGACGAGGGGGGGGGGGGGTATAACAACAATGTAATAGCATTTCTGGAATTGAAACTGAATTTTTTTTTTTAAATAAACAAATAATTAAATATACATAGTTTATTTCCATTGACATTAACAAATAAATAACTATATTAAGGATATTGATCAACATTTTAGTTTGATGAGGCAACGAAAATTGCTCTAGAATTCTGTTTCTGAGCCTGTGATTGGGTGGACACAGCTGTCAATCAGTGTGGGCGCCACCCACCCAGGTCCGCCCATAGATCCGCCCCTGGTCTATCTGGTTGTTTTAATATCCCGTAGGCTAGGCTAATTAACGTTAACACACCGCTAACAGTGGACGAAAAATATTCAACATTTACTTGCTGCTTATCCGACCACAGACTTTATGTAAGTTCGTACTTCTTCAACCCTGTCGTCATTGTGCTAAGCCCCGCCCTACAATCTCGCTACGCAAATGGAGCTTCGTGATTGGATAAGTTAACCGGAACTGGTCCTGGCTGAGGTTGTATGGAATGTAGCTAGACCAGGGGTCTGCAACCCTGGTCCTAGAGAGCCACTATCCTGCATGTTTTAGATGTTTCCCTCTTCCAACACACCTGATTCAGATGATCAGCCTATCATCAAGCTGTGTGGAAGACTGATCATGTCTGTCAGGTGTGCTTGAAGAGGGAAACATCTAAAACATGCAGGATAGCGGCTCTCTAGGACCAGGGTTGCAGACCCCTGAGCTAGACCAACAATTCAGACAACAAAATTTTTTTTTTGCTACTAGAGGCGGGCTAGTTTACTTAGCTAACATGTTTCCATCTAAACGGCAAGAATGTAGGACATGTTCACGTCGTACACCAGGGGTCTCCAACCTATTCCACAAAGGGCCGGTGTGGCTGCAGGTTTTTGTTCCAACCAACCAAGAGTTCACAGTTTGACCAATTGACTCTCTGCAGACTGAGATCAGTTGATTCATTGATTGAAGTCTGGTGTGTTGCTGCTTGGTTTCAACAAAAACCTGCAGCCACACCGGCCCTTTGTGGAATAGATTGGAGACCCCTGTCGTACACCTTTACGTCACACTCAATGAGTCGCTAAAATGACACGCTCGCAGATATGCCACCTAGCTGCCTGGCATACATATCCAATTGAATTTCGTTCACTGTTGCATCTTCATATGAACAAAGATTTCCTCCTGAAAACGCTAAAAACTCTAAATACGTATGAAAAATTTAAGACGCCACTTTTGCGTCAGCGTATAAACGTAGCCACAGTTTGACTTCAGAGCCTTTAACTTCTGAGATAGCGTCAGTTTCTACTTATATTAACCCTCCTCCTCACACACACACACACTTATTCACTGAATCTGTTTCCATTGCACATACTCGCATTTACATTTTAATGACGCACCACATTTTCCACAGCTCCTCAAGCATCACCTTTTTCCAAGATTTTAAGGGTGTGTTAAATTGTGTCCCTAAAATGGAAAGTGGAAATGCAGACAAAGTGCAAAAGTAGCACAAGTTGGACATTTTACAGATGAACGTCCCAGATCAGACGTAGCCTAAGGATGGTTTTAAAACTTCTGGATATTACACTGGTCTACATTTACTTGGAAAATATCAACTTTAAAGATAAATGTTCCACACTTTTGATGAATGGATGAATGAACTTTATTTTCGGGTTGTCCACATGAAAAACTAACAACACAAAAAGCCATTCTGCGCCCTCACACACACGCCATTTTTCCTCCATATCCATTAAACTCAGTAACTGTGACCTGGTCAAACACATTTTCTACACATTCACTTTGAAAGGTTTTACTTTTAGATACTTTTGAAACTTTCAGATTTTTCACGGTTAAATAAATATTTCATCCATGGCAAAAAAAATATTATTTTTTTTACTTTATTACAATTTAGAAGTTTAACTTTCACTTAAGCGGTTCTGGATATAATTATGACTTTTACCTCATGATTATGTATTTCTTATCTCATATGTATGACTTTTTAATCTCACAATGATGACTTTATATCTCAATTGTGCCATTTTATCTCATAATTTTGACTTTATATGTCAAATATTTGACTTTTTATCTTAAATGTTTGACTTTACATCTCATAATTTTGTCTTTTTAACTCAATTTTGCTGTTTCATCCTATAATTTGTACTTTTTATCTCAAATGTTTGACTTTTTATCTCAAATGTTTGACTTTTTATCTCAAATATTTGATTTTATATTGCATAATTTCTTTATCTCAATGGTGCAGTTTTATCCTATAATTTGGACTTTTTATCTCATCTCATAACCCCACCCCTCACAAAAATGACTTTTTATCTCAATTTTGCCCTTTTTTCCTCAAATTTTCCATAATTTCCTGTCGATAACCACTAAACTGAATATGGGGGCCATAAAATGTAATTAAAATAACTTTTAAAAAATACAGTTTTACTTTTTAATTTTATTACAATTGAGAAGTTGTACTTTTTTACTTCAGTAAAGGAGTTGAATCAGTACTTCTACTCTTACCAGAGTATTTCTTTCACACCAGTAGTTTGTACTTTTACCAGCTCTGCTTCAGCGCCACAGCCCAACACTCCCACTCCAGCTCTGTTCGCTCACATTCATAAACAACTTCCAGCAGAATCTGAACCTGGAGACCAATGTGTGGAGTTCTGCCTCCATTCAGTATTGTTTCCAGTGACTCATGCACCACAAAGAATACCAAATGTTGCACCTGTTACGAAACAGTGGATGTGAGTTCATCCCTAAAAAACACTCCGTTTTTAAAAAAAAAAAAAAAAAAAAAGAAAGAAATAAAACCAGAAAGGTCACAAAAGCCAAAACATTCTGACCAGTGAACGTCTAAGTGGTTTTTATTTTTTGGATTATATCATTACAGTGTCAGTGGGTGGCAGCGAACCAACATTTAGCCCTGGAAGTGTTTGTGCTCCAAAACAGCAAAATGGATAAATGTAGAGATGTGATGTGAGCAAGTTTAAGCAGCGTCCACATTATGTTGTTTATTCTCCAAGTGCAGTGGATAGAACTGAAAAAGAAGGATTTATACAACAGCAACTCAACTCATAAAATGAGGTAAAATAATGTAAAATATTACAATGTAAAATTAGATGAGGTGAGGTAAAATGAGATAATGTAAAATAAGATGTTATAATAAGTTGAGATGAGTTTATTTATGATGAAACTCCATCAACAGGAAGAATGAATGTGGACAGAAGAGTTTCTTTTTGCAGCTTTTCTTCATGATCATCCAAACGCTGGTGGACTTTTCAACCCGTTATTAGACATGAATGTGATCGATCGTGTCACATATGGTTTAATGAGTTTTTCAGTCGTTACACTTATATTAATGTTGGTGATATATTGATCTAATACAAAGATGTCACTGGAATAATCCATCTCCAGTAATAAGTGTTCACACTCGTATTAATGTTGGCCAAGTATTGATCCAAGTCCAGGTGTAGTGTAATATAACACCTGAACAATAATGAAAATAACAACATATTTACACTCACTTCACAGTAAACAAACCTGTATCACACCATGTACATGTGCAGCTAGGATGATGCATGTCAATCATATTTAACTTATCGTATGATAACTCATCTCAACTTATTATAACATCTAATTTTACATTGTCTTATTTTACATTGACTTATTTTACATTGTCTTGTCTTATTTTACTTCATTTCATGTTATTTTACCTCAACTTATCTTACTTTACATTATGTTTTTTTTTACCTTGTGTTGCATTAATTTACATTATCCCATGTTACATTGTCTTATTTTACTTTATATTATTTTACCTCATTTTATGTTATTTTACCTCAACTTATCCTACTTTACATCATCTTATTTTACCTTATGTTGTATTATTTTACATTATCTTATTTTTTATCTTATTTTGTCTTATTTTACCTCACCTTATCTAATTTTTCATTATGTTTTTTTTACACCGTCTTCTCTTATTTCACCTTATCATATTTGAGATTATGTAATTTTAATTTATTTTATATTATTTTACGTTATTTTATGTTATTTTACCTCACCTTAACTTACTTTACATTATCTTCATTCATTCATTATCTGAACCCGCTTTATCCTCACTAGGGTCACGGGGCTCACTGGGGGCCTAATCCCTTTACGTCATCTTATTTTACTTATGTTATATTATTTTACATTATCTTATTTTACCTCATCTTATCTAATTTTACATGATCTTTTTTTTACAGCGTCTTATCTTATTTCACCTCATATTGATTTTCTTTATCTTATATTATTTGACCTAATTTTATGTTATTTTACATCACCTTATCTTACTTTAAATTATCTTATTTTAACTTATCTTGTATTAGGTTACATTATTTTATCTTATTTTACCTCAACTGATCTAATTTAACATTATCTTATTCATCTTATTTTACATTCACCTCATATTGTTTTTCTTTATCTTATATTATTTGACCTTATTTTATCTCATCTTTCCTGACATATTTCCTATTACTGTGGATAGAAAATGCAGTCGACTATGGTGATTAAATAAATATTTGTTATTTACACTGTGTGTTTTAAAGTACCACACCATCAATATTTAGGTCATATATAAGT
>CM035791.1:45096608-45111608 GCA_020466265.1 Siphamia tubifer | reverse complement strand
TAACATTCAGCCACATGGCCTTTTTGTGCTGTATTATGCAGTGATAATGAGATATTAGGGCATACCTCATTAATTTAAAGGGAGAAAAATGTCTGTGTGGGTCAGAGGGTAATCCCTGGTTATTGTGTTCCAGCCACAATACCAGCCAATTAAGGGAAGAAAATGAGGACCTAAGGAAGATGGTGAGCTTATTAAAATCCTGCCGTTGGTCATGTGAGGAAATATGGGTAGTTTTGGAAACAAAGAGCAGGACAGAAGCCATTAAAGTATGCAATAGCCTTGTGTTTGAAAGCCGTTTTTAATCCTGACATTGTCCTAGAGTCTGTCTTAAAGCTATGTTCAAGGTGTGCATATGATGATTGAAACAGGTTTCACTTAGTTTGTAAATTATGGGATGCCTCATCTGTCCGAAGCAACAAAACCTAAGCAGATATCTTCCAAAACCACAACTGGAAGTGGAAGATTATTGACTCCAGAGCCTTCAGCCCCCCAAACCCCCCCACCCCCCAGGCCTTTAGAACACAGAAAGACTTCAGACTTTTACTACCTTCAAATCTGAGCTTAAAACTTATTTATTCAGACAAGCCTATAATTCCACATACCAGTTGTGCCATTTTATGTACCCAAGAGTTTTATATATGTATGAATACATGTATTTTAATTGGATTTTATTTGCATTTTGACAGCTCTGGACAGTGATCTTGAGACTTCTGACAAGTTCCAATTAAAAAGGCATTATTATTATTATTATTATTATTATTATCATTGTCATAATTATTATTATTATAATTATCATTATTATCATTATCATTACTACTACTACACCAGTCTATTTTGGGGCAATCTCCCCATGGATTAAGGAAATAAGAGGACTGTAAATAATTTTGTTAAGTTACAAAGATTTATTGCAGAAAGATGTTTGACATTACAACGAACAACCAGCATTAATCAATTATCAAGAAAAATCATGTACAGGTCTTGTTCATACGCATATGGGCTCAGTAAGACATCAACTCCAAATTGAGTAAAGAGACATCAGGGAAGTAAATATTTAAAGGGGAGGCTCAACCTATGTGCATACCTTCATATTTACTCTAAGAAAACAATTGTAAGGCCAGTTTTTTGGGACTTCAAAGAAGCAAACGGAAAAGAAGTTTCACAAAAGCAAATAAAAGAGGACAAGGTCAGTTGAACCTATTCCAATTAAGCATTGGCTATATTCAAACAAATGTGAATAAGACCATATATTGATTCACCAGTAAAACCCCCAGAGTTGGATAAATGATGGTGATTTGAGAGGTGTTTTTATGTTCAGTTACTGTTATATTTGCTGTAAAAGTCAATAAAGTAAAACATCCAAAATGTAAGAATGTATTATTTCATTTTGTAATAAATCTCCAAATCCAAATATTTCACAATCCTTATTGGTCCATCACTATTACTTGTGTTCTAAAACAGACTCTCACATTGTCTTCCATTCACTTTGGGCTAACATAGTAGTAAACAGTAGTAGCAGTAACAGACAGTAGTAAAGCTTGGACTGCAGGTATTTAACATTTAAAATATTCCAACTGGGCTCAAATGCCAATGCCCTTATGCAAACAGAAACAAACAAACATGAGGCGCTCATGCCAGAGCTGAACCACCAACTTGATGCTCACCAGCACCGTCCTCCAACCAATTATGATGGATTATAAGAGGTACTAGACTATCAGCGGCGGCAGCAGATCTGCCCCGTCTCAATGAGCTGCCACATTTCCAGGTTTGCTGAGCCGCATTTTGTAATAAAAAATGTAAGAACGTTTTCATTTCATCACAAAATATTGAATATGTAATTTTTCTTTATTTCATTTTCCAATAAAAGTCCAAAATAAAAGAACTTTGTAATAACAGTCCAAAATGTAAGAATATTCTTATTTCATTTTTTAATAAACTTCCAAAATCTAATAACTCGTTGATTTCATTTCAAAATCCATACCAGTCCATCACCAAAACAGACTCTCACATTGACTTCCATTCACTTTGGGCTAACATAAATAAAGACAGTAGTAAAGCTTGGACTGCAGGTATTTAACATCTAAAATATTACAGCTGGGCTCAAATGCCAATGCCCTTGTGCAAACAGAAACAAACAAACATGAGGCGCTCATGCCAGGGCTGAACCACCAACTTGACGCTCACCAGCACCGTCCTCCAACCAATTATGATGGATTATAAGAGGTACTAGACTATCAGCGATGGCAGCAGATCTGCCCTGTCTCAATGAGCTGCCACATTTCCAGGCACAAACAGGCCATTGATTACAGGAGCTCAATTCTCAGTCTGCAGACTATCAGAGCTCAGGGACCGGTAATCAATTCTCTAATGCCGTTTCCAGCCTATTCACAGCAGCTATGATCCACTCCGGAGCTGCGCAGATACTCGTACAGTCATGTGTGGATATGGTCAAAATGTAACCCAGATGGCCATCGTAAAAGCAGAGTACAACTCCCCAAACATTAACTTACCAAGTGTAGCAGCGATCGGCCACTGTCATCTAATGGCATTATCAAAATGAGTGCAGCTCTCTTGAGGCGGACTCTGGTTCCTGATTACCTGGCGGTGCTGGACCCTGTTTGTGGTCAAATCTGATCAGCATAGCACCAGACGCAGGCAGAGCCGGTCAGGAACTCACCCCCCGGGCCCCTTATCTCCACCAACAGCCTGTTGCTTCTTTATGGCCAACCGTGCTTTCCTAGGAATTAATCTGATTGGACTCAAGTAAAAGATTACGTCCTACAAGAGCAGCTGATGGTAAAGGTGGCGCCATAACTTCCTTTCGAAACCGCCGCCAATCAGATGGAATTATATTGTCAAACTTCCAAAAATGTGTCTTCAGGCGACTGCAGAGATGAACTGGACAACTCAGAAAACTGTTCCGAAGAAACTTTATGACTCAGACATTTTGGACAATAAATGGAATCAAGTGTGTAATCAAAATGTACCTTTTAGAACTAAATATTGACTTGTTTTGTACTACATTTGGACTACATTTAAATTATATACCATGCTTTCCTAGGAATTAATTTGATTGGACTTAAGTAAAAAATTATGTCCTACAAGAGGGGCTGATGGTAAAGGTGTCGCAAAAACTTCCTCTCGGAGCTTCTCCAATCAGATGGAATTACATTTTCAAACTTCCAAAAATGTACCTTCGGGTGACCGGTCTGTGGAGGTGAAGCGGCCAACTCAGAAAATTTATGAATGTTTGCACTAAATTTGGACTACAGTTAGACTACATTTGGAAATAAATAACACAACCATGAACATATGAACCACAACCACGCAGCAGTTCAGTATATTTGGAATAAACTGCTTCAAATGCTGATGTACATAACCTCTTTCTTTGCTATATTTGTACATTAATTGAAAACAGAAATTCTGAAACGTAATTTTCTCCGTCCAAATAATTACTTTTTGCTGTCTGTTCCATTTGCCCATTCTGAAACAATCCAAGGGCTTTTAGTTTTTCTGCTCATTTTCAAAAGGGCAAATTTATTACATTATCGGCTGTTATTACGTTATTGGCTTCAAGCTTGTGTTTCGAGTCAGTGACGTCATGTGTTTCATTGACAGTTGTGAAATACTTGGACTGGAACCATGTGTTCCAGTGCATTGATAAACATGTGTAAAGCAGCTGTAAATGTCGTGTGGTTCCGGATATTTGACAGAAGGTTC
This sequence comes from Siphamia tubifer, assembly GCA_020466265.1. Taxonomy (NCBI): domain Eukaryota; kingdom Metazoa; phylum Chordata; class Actinopteri; order Kurtiformes; family Apogonidae; genus Siphamia; species Siphamia tubifer. The sequence goes on along the minus strand of CM035791.1, from coordinate 45,107,891 downwards.
TTACTTTGGCGTCTGCGTGTCGTCCAGTCGGTTGCCCAGCTGGAACTCGTGGGACTTGCTCCGGTGCAGAGCGGTGAAGCCTGGCAGCAGATGGATCAGCTTGCGGCTGGGTGGCGGTGGCGTTCCCGGGGCCTTCACTTTGTTTCTTCGCCTCATAGGGGGGGTACCAGGGGGGGGTCATGGTGTTGACCACAAGGGGAGTCCGAGGAGGCGTGTGGCCGAAGTGCCTCTGGCGGGGCGACGGGGGCAGGGAACGGTGACCGGACTCCAGGGAAGGGAAGAAGCCCGTGGCCGGGCTGTCCACGGTCAGCCGGTCGGTGTACAGGGGCGGGGCCAGCGCCTGAGGGCTGTGGCACATGTGCTGGTTGTATTTGGACTGGATTTTGGGGCTTTGGGAGAGCTGGAAGCGGATCCACTGACTGGCCTCGGGCGGGCAGACCGGAGTGTTCTCTTTGCCGGATTCAGAGGTGGGCCATTGGATGGACCAGTCCTGCTTGGCCTGGCTCCCTGTTGGACCAAGACACAAACAAACACTGTTTTCACATCTTTTACTGCTAGTCAACCTGCTTTTATAATGAGGCGCGTTTCTTGCTATACGCAGATGATGCAGAGGCAACAGGGCCCACCAAAGCTACTGTGGGCTACAGCTTCATCTAAGAATCCAAATCACTGTCTATTAGGTTTGGATGATAAACTGAAAATTTACAGTTACTGACATTTATTACAATAGCGGCCGTCACTTTGCCCGTGACGGTAAATTCAGTATTTACATTTTTTTTTTTTTTTTTTAAGTGTTTTTTGTCTATTTTGACTGTGTGCTGGTACGATATGTTCATTCCCCTTTAAGACGGTGTGGAGCATGTGCAGTCACATGACTCCACCCATCCAGTCTGAACAGGAACAGAAACAGATGATGAGGAAATGACTGATGGTTCAAATGTAGAAGCAGCTGAAACAGACATAGACAAAGTAACACTAGTCCCATTATACTTGTTCCAAAAAGAAATTTGACATGTGTCTAATAAAGTTTTTGACTTCTAAGGGGGGGGGGGGGGCAGAGACTGCATTGCCCTGTTACCACATCAGAGGATTAAAAGACACAAATTAACCCGCACTTATGGACCCAAACTGCATGTGCACATATATTTATATACACACCAGTGATGCTCAGTTGTGGATCATTGAAAAATTATTTTAGTAATATTCAGCGGCGTCAGGGTGCTGTTCGGACCCATCGGGGAATATTTTTCTCACATGTGCAACACATTATCCCTTGCTTCATGCTGCCAAGTTTGTGGGAACAGTAGTGCATAAAGTAAGGTCCATAAACACATAGGTGAGACAGTTGAATGTGACTGTCCTGAACAGAATCCACAGAACACTTTTAGAATTAATTAGAGCACACACTGAGAGCCAGGCCTTCGGTCCAACATCAGTGTGTGATCTCACAAATGTTTAAAATAGAACGCACTCCTAAACTTAAAGCTATTGTAGCTGCAAAGGCGAACCCATAGGACTGTGTGGATTAAGAATGGGATGTTAAGTTCATATGCAAGTCAAGTGAGACAATACTTTTGCTGATATATATATATATATATATATATATATATATATATATATATATATATATATATATATATATATATATATATATATATATATATATATATATATATATATATATATATATATATATATATATATATATATATATATATATATATATATATATATATATATATATATATATATATATATATATATATATATATAGGCCTCTGGTGGAGGACCCGAGCCTGAAGGAGACACCGCCCACGTGGGGCGAGAGGAACATTTTTTTTTTTTTTTTTGGCTATATTAAGGCTTAATATTCAGGTATAAAAGTAGCTAAGTTAAATGAAACAGTGTTTTGAGTCAAATCGTCATTTGTTGAAGATGTTAATGGCAGCACAATCAGTCACAGCAGGCAAACGTTTACAAGCAGAAAATGGATTCCATTTGGATAATGAAGAATTAACTTGCATTTTGTTTTGGTTGTTTTATGCCAAATGTTGTAGTTTTTTTGGTGGAATTTACATATGTTAATGCCAGGCAGATTTAGCATGAATGAATGGACCAAAAACAAGAGAGAAATAGGAAGAAAGTGCCAGAACAGAAGACTGTAAAAGCACAGGAATCACAACAGGCAGGTTCCACCCACACTGAAAACATTCAGCTGAATGGAAAAAAGAAGGAAGAGTGAGACGGTGAGCAGCAGAAATGAGTGTGATTTCAGTTCTGAAGACAATACTTTACCTCCGTTATTGTGCAATTTATCCTCCTCAAGTTGTTCTTCAGAAAGACACAAAAAAGGAGAAGGTGTTTATTGATGTGGCAAATACATGGTTGAAATAGTCTGGAATATTCCATTTGTAGTTATGCAGAGGGAAAAGAGCTGCTGGAAATGATCGAATCTGAACATATGCATGAACACAGGTGGGAAAAGTACTGACATTCTGGACTGAAGTAGAAGTACAGCTACTGGTGTGAAAAAATACAAGTACTGATTCAACTCTTTTACTGAAGAAAAGTTTAAAAAAATTACAACTAAGTTAAACATGACTGACTGTGTACAAAGTGTGGTTGATTAGGTCATATTTTGGAAAAATAAAAAAAAATAAAAATCTTTGTGAGATTTAAAAAAGTCAAAATTGTGGGATAAAATGCAAAGAAAATTATTAAATAAAGTCATATATATGAGATAGGAAATGAATAATTATGTTTTGTGGGTAATAACAGGAAATTATGGAAAAGATTGGGGAAAAAAGTCACAATAGCGATTGGGGGAAAAAAAGAATAATTGTGAAATAAAAAGTCATAAATATACAGAGGTGGTAATTCAACTACTTTCTAAAAGCAAAAGAAAAATTGTAAAACTTTGCAATTGTAATAAAGTTAAACTTAAGTTACTGTGTAGAAAATGTGTTTGATCAGGTCACATTTTTGAAAAATAGTAAGAATTTAAATAAAAATTCATCATTATCAGATTTTAAAAAACTCATATGCGAGATTAAAAAAGAGCATTAGAGATAAAAAGTCAGAAATATAAGAAAGGAACAGTCCAAAGTTCACAGAAAAATAAATCCTCCAGATACATACGATCATCTGCCAGGATAATGGTATAAAATATTAAATAATCTGGAGTTTACCATCTTTGGTCGGACAAAAACAGCCAATTATCTTTAACCCATTAACCCCTGATGCGTCAGCGATGACGCGTTCTGACAGGATGGTTTAGTTTCAATATTCAGAAAAAAAAAGACTGTTTTTTACTATAATTTTGTTCATGGATCCAATATATGGAAATAAACAGGTGTCAAAAAGCAACTGAAAAAAGCCAAAAGTAAAACTACTGGAACCAAATGACAATATTTATTTATCTTTTTTTTTTTTTTTTTTACAAAATTAAACTATTATTTTTTTAAGTATTTATTAGATTTGTTCATTTTGTTCCTTATATTATTTTATATTTCTAAATTTAAAATTGTATTTAATTTTTTTTTTCTTCCCATTTGTCTTATTTAGTTCATGTTACTTATTATTTTGTTGGTTTATTATACATTTTTGGCTGTTGTCCATTTTGTAACTTATTTTATTAATTTTTTACCTGAACTGTTAAAAGTCTCAGGTGTTAAAGAGTTAAGTGTGAATTCTGGGAAAGGTGGACCTGGGAATGTTCGGAGCCACGGCTGAAACATTTATGTAAATCTCTGTCAACAGCTTCTACATTTCTGCTTGGATTTTGTTTTTTCTTGAGGTGCCATTATTTTTCTATCCTGTGACGTCTCTAAGGAACGACGAGCATCAAAAACAACATCTTCAAACACGGTACCAACATCAAATGAAGCATGAAAAATAGTTCTTATAAAAGGTCCCGGTGGATTTTCCAAACTTAGGGGGAAAGTGGCTGCAGGCTTTGTTATGAGGAGGAGACGAACATGTTAGCAACCACACCAGGGACTGAAGATGCAAGGCTCATATTTTAACGTTTTGTTTTATTATTATTACTATTATCCTAGTGTCACTTTACACTAGAGCTGGAAAGTAACTCAGTAAAAGTACTTCATTATTGTACTTAAGTATCTGTACTTTACTTTAGTATTTATTTTTCTGGCAACTTTTTATTTTTCCTCCCTACATTTTTGCACTAATATCTGTACTTTATACTCTTTACATTCTCACAATAGACTCATTACTTTTTCAAACTAAACAGATGCAACAGTATGAAAAATATGTCACTTCAGAGAAAAAAAATCAGTGGAGGAGAGAAACTGTGGCTTTATATGTTATAGCTATGACTATTATCTCACAATTTCGACCTTTTATCTCAAAACCTTGACCTTTTATCTCAAAACCTTGACCTTTTATCTCAAAACCTTGACCTTTTATCTCAAAACCTTGACCTTTTATCTCAAAACCTTGACCTTTTATCTCAAAACCTTGACCTTTTATTTCAAAACCTTGACCTTTTATCTCAAAACCTTGACCTTTTATCTCAAAACCTTGACCTTTTATCTCAAAACCTTGACCGTTTATCTCAAAACCTTGACCTTTTATCTCAAAACCTTGACCTTTTATCTCAAAACTTTGACCTTTTATCTCACAATTTTTACTTTTAATTTCACAATTATAACATTTTATCTTATTACATATTTTTAACTCATATTTATAAGCTTTTTTTTTTTTACCTCATGATGACTTTTTATCTCAATTGTGCATTTTTGTCATTTTTCCTAAATTCCCTGCCCATACCCGCAAAACTGAGGAAGTGTGACCTGATGGAACACAATTTCAACACAGTAACTCACATTTAAAGGGTTTAATTTTTCAAATTTTTCCTGATTAAATAAGTATTATTTCATGCGTCACAAAAATAAATGCAGTTTGACTTTTTATTTTTGTACTTTATTACGATTGTGAAATTGTACTTTTTCACTTTTCCTTCAGTAGAGCAGTTGAATCAGACTTTTACCAGAGTGTTTTTTCATACCAGTACCTGTACTTCTACTTAAGTACAGAATGTGAGTACTTTGACCACCTCTGCTTTACACTAGAATTAGACCTCCTAAACATGCTCCAAAAACTTAATAAATGTAAAAAAAATAAAAAAACTAACCCCTTAAATGCCAAAATGTGCTCTTTAATGTATTAAAAATGCAGCATTTTTACAAGATTAAATAAAGTTATTATATTTTGGACATTTATGACAAAATAAATAAAGTTATTACATTTTGGACTTTTATCACAAAATGTAACTAAAACGTTCTTACAATTTGGATGTTTAATTCGTTGTGTTGTTTTTCATGTAGGTATGTTTGAGTAGTTGTTGTTTTTTTGTGTAAGTTGTAACATTTTGGATGTTTATTACAAAATGCAGCTCCAGGATTAAATGGTCAACAAATGCGATACCTATTTCTGTCATTTCTGCCTAACTAGCAGTAGCAGCTATGTTAGCATACAGTAAGCCAGGGTGTCAAAGATTGTCACAAGTTACAATTTCCATCTTATTAGCAATCTGTTACCTGTAATAAGTGGTTACAAAGGCATTATTACCATAAAATTACATATAAATTTACAACCTGCGTTCTGTAATGTAAAGTGTTACCAAGTTTTTTTTTTGCATAGTTGTTTTGGACTACTTTACGTTACAGAATGCTAATAAGGTGGAAAATTTATGGTAATTTTTAGTTAATTTCATTGTAATAATGCCTTTGTAACCACTTATTACAGGCAATAGATTGCTAATAAGGTGATAATTACATTTGAATTTGTAACAATCTTTAACACAACGGGTTACTGTATGCTAACATAGCTGCTACTGCTAGCTAGGTTCTCTAGGTTGCTATAAAATAGCTAAATTGAACAGGCTAGCTAAACACTATTGGTTACCGTGGTTACTGTATATTTTACAGACATGTTTCCATGGGTTTCAGATGCTTCAGTTTTCTAAGGCAGAATACAAACACAATTATTGAGCCCAATTAGCAATGTGGCTTCATAGCATCCGTATTTCGTAGAAACTTTTCCTCCTTAGCTTTTCGGAACTTCACTGAAGAATTAGCACCGTATTAGCGATCAGTTACATGTATTAAGCAATTACAAAGGCATTATTACCATGAAATTACATCAAAATTACTACAGAATTACCACCTTATTAGTCATCCATAATGTAAAGTGTTACCGAGTACTTTCCATTTTCTTTTGACACAGTTGTTTTTCTGCACATCTGAAGGCGTGACCTTTGACATTAGAGTTGTGAGTTTAAAGATGTTTTTGACGCTGCTTCTCCAGATGACAAACCTCAGTCAAACACAAGCAGTGAACTCGAATCACACTCATCAAACTGTTGCTTCAAGTAATGAGTCAATTCATCAAACGCACTCGTATCTTAGCAACGGCTTCTGGAAAAATAGTAACAGGACTCGACTTCTGAATGTTCTAGTTTCACATGATGTCACCAAAGTAAAAGCCTAAAATAGAACAAAACCTGTTCACGGTTAAAGAACATGAAGAACACAGACTGAACAGAACCTGTTCTATGTTAACATTCCTATTGTGTAAGAATCATAATAATAATAATAACAAGAAAAAGAAGAAGTTCAGTGTGTGTGTATCTGTGTGTGTGTGTGTGTGTGTGTGTGTGTGTGTGGTGTGTATATCTCCATGTGTGTGGTGTGTATGTGTGTGTGTATTTGTGTGTAGGTGTGTATCTGTGTGTGTAGGTGTGTGTGTAGTGTGTATCTGTGTGTAGGTGTGCATATCTGTGTGTGTGTGTGTGTATCTGTGTATCTCTGTGTGTGTAGTCTGTATGTGTGTGTGTAGTGTGTATGTGTGTGTATGTATCTGTGTGTAGGTGTGCATATCCTTATGTGTGTAGGTGTGTATTTCTGTGTGTGTTGTGTGTATGTGTGTGTATGTTTCTGTGTGTAGGTATGCGTATCGGGGTGTGTGTGCATCAGTGTGTGTATCAGTGTGTGTATCAGTGTGTAGGCGTTTTTCATGTAGTTATGTGTCATTGTGTTTTGTTTATTGTGTAGCTGTATTGTGTTTGTGTAGTTGTGTTGTTTTCAGCCATTTCCAACCACATTCTCCTCCTCCTCCTCCTCCTCCTCCTCCTCCTCCTCCTCCTCCTCCTCCTCCTCCTCCTCCTCCTCCTCCTCCCCCTCCTCCCCCTCCCCCTCCTCCTCCTCCTCCTCCTCTCCCTCCTCCTCCTCCTCTCCCTCCTCCTCCTCTCCCTCCTCCTCTCCCTCCTCCTCCTCCTCTCCCTCAGCCTCCTCCTCTCCCTCAGCCTCCTCCTCCTCCTCTCCTCCTCCTCCTCTCCCCTCCTCCTCCTCCTCCTCCTCCTCCTCCTCCTCCTCCTCCTCCTCCTCCTCCTCAGCCTCCTCCTCCTCCTCCTCCTCTCCCTCCTCCTCCTCCTCTCCCTCCTCCTCTCCTCCTCCTCCTCCTCCTCCTCCTCTCCCTCAGCCTCCTCCTCTCCCTCCTCCCTCCTCCTCCCCCTCCTCCTCTCCCTCCTCCTCCTCCTCCTCCTCCTCCTCCTCCTCCTCCTCCTCCTCCTCCTCCTCCTCTCCCTCCTCCTCCTCCTCTCCCTCCTCCTCTCCCTCCTCCTCTCCCTCCTCCTCTCCCTCCTCCTCCTCCATCATCAATCTTCTCATTGTCTCTTCTACCTTTTTAAACAGTGATTAATGAACAGCTCGACCCTTCGTCAGTACAAACAGCTGATGTGAACGTGTGACAAAGACCCACAACAGCCTCATAATTGGACTAATTATCTGCAGATGTGTTTCTTCTTTGGGCTAAATGGCAGTGAAATGCCAGTGGGACGGTCGTCGCTCCATCCCAGCGCCGCCGTAAACAGGATTTGGTTAAAAGGTCAACGCGTGCGTTCAATAGACGCCGTTTCCTGTTTTTCATCTGCGCTCTTTTGAGTCCATTGGTCGTGGATGTACTTTAGTGTCATCAGTAGGACTCAAAGTTAGACTGGACTAATTAATTAAGCACCAATAAGGACCACCCACAGCACAGGAAGGTGGTGGGGTGTAGGGGGGGGGGGGGCTCCAGTCAATATTTCATCTGGTCGTGTTTTTTTTTTCTTCACAGTTCAACCTGCTCTTTTCATTTGTTTCTTTTTCACCTCCTGCTTTTTGGGTTTGTTGAGCCACGTCTTAAAATAAATGTTATTTTGTAATAAACCTCCAAAATGTAATATCTTCATTTTAGTAATATAATAATATGCAAAACTTAAGAACTTTTTCATTTTATTTTGGAACAAACATCGAAAATGTGAAAAGTTTTTCATTTAATTTTGTAACAAACATCCAAAATGTGAAAAGTTTTTCATTTTATTTTGTAATAAATATCCAAAACTTAAGAACTTTTTCATTTTATTTTGTAACAAACATCCAAAATCTAATAACTTTTTCATGTTATTTTGTCATAAATGTAAGAACTTTGACATTTCATAATACATTTTTAGTTGGTTGTGTGTAGATGTGTCTAATTTTTTTACAGTGTGTGTGTGTGTGTGTGTGTGTGTGTGTGTGTGTGTTGCGTCCGTGAACAGTATGACTCATTGCTGCTCTCAGACTTCATTCCCCACAGTAGAACATTCTATTAGCTTCCATTAGTTTTCCTGCTGCTCCATCACCTTATTTCATTCCATCTTCCAACTGCCTTCATGTCAACGTCCACATGTTCTAGTTTTTTAACAATTCCTGGTGACTCATAAAGAGGAACAACATATTTATTTATTCTCTTTGGATGGATTTTCCATCTGCATAAATCTCTAAATCCTTCCTGTTGCTTTCTTTCATGATTGCCGCTTGTATACCTTTATTTTTTTCCCCACAGATTTATGATTGTATAAGAGGATCCTGACTTTTATACGCTCCGTAAACACAACTATCTCCTACTGTTGCATATAAAACATACCCACAAGTGCTGATACACAACTACAACTTCATTTGTAAATAGTTGTCTTTATCGTCCAGAATAAAAGTCCAAAAATATAATAACTTTTTAATTTTATTTTGTAATGATCATCAAAATATAATAAGTTTTTAATTTTATTTTGTAACAAACATCAAAATATAATAACTTTTTAATTTTATTTTGTAATGATCATCAAAATATAATAACTTTTTAATTTTATTTTGTAATGATCATCAAAATATAATAACTTTTAAATTTTATTTTGTAATGAACATCAAAATGTAATATTCTTTTCATTTTATTTTGTAATTAAACGTCCATTATGTAATATATTTTCATTTTATTTTGTAAATATCAGAAACCAAATGGAAGTAAGTAATTTCCTGTAAGGGATCAATAAAATATCAATCAAATAAAACCACATATTTCTGTGAATTTGTCAATACAAAATAATTTTCCATATTTTAAAGTGTCATTTTGGACATTTATTACAAAATAAGATAGAAATATTTATTGAATTATATAGCTTTAGGAGTTTAACTGTGTTTTTATTTTAATTCTACAGTTAAATTCAAAGTGAAAAGTTTAATATTCCCTCCTGTAATAAAAGGTTAAAGGTCAAATCCACAGTGTATACTCTTTCATCTGAGGCTTAACGTGTCATAACCATGAACATTTAGAAGCATTAAACACTAAGGAACTGTGGACTTTGATCCATTTATATAAGACGTGTCTGTGTGTAAAACTGTAGAAGGAAAGAAAATTAACACAATATTAACTTCCTATTGAAATATCAAAAGTTATTACACATTAGATGTTTATTCCAAAATAAAATTAAAAAGTTTTTACATTTTGGACATTTAATACAAAATAAAAAATTTTAAAATACACTATATTTTGGATGTTTATTACAACATAAAATGAAAAAATTGGATGTTTATTACAAAATAAAATTTAAAAAATTACTATATTTTGGAAGTTTATTACAAAATAAAATGAAGTTGTTGCACATGGGATGTTTATTACGAAATAAAATAAAAAAAAATACACTATATTTTGGATGTTTATTACAAAATAAAATGAAGAAGTTATTACACATTGGATGTTTATTCCAACATACAATGAAAAAATTGTCATGTTTTGGATGTTTATTACAAAATAAAATAAAACATTTACTACATTTTGGAAGTTTATTACAAAATAAAAGAAAAAATGTACTATATTTTGGAAGTTTATTCCAAAATAAAATAAAAAAGTTCTTACATTTTGGACATTTATTACAAAATAGAAGAAAAACATTTATTGCATTATATAGCTTTACCAGTTTAACGGTGTGTTTTTATTCTAATTCTACAGTTAAATTCAAATTGAAAAGTTTAATATTCCCTCTTGTAATAAAAGGTTAAAGGTCAAATCCACACATTATGGTTTCACTGCTGCAGCTCAACGTATCATCATAACCATGAACATTTAGAACCATTAAACACTAAGGAACTGTGGACTTTGATCCATTTATATAAGACGTGTCTGTGTGTAAAACTGTAGAAGGAAAGAAAATTAACACAATATTAACTTCCTATTGAAATATCAATTCTGCCACAAAACCAAAGTATTGACTCAGAAGGGGTCAAAGGTCACGGATGAAGCACAGAAGCCGAACGGACAAAGACGCCTCTTCCTGTTATTACACTTTTAAATGAAAAAAAATCTTTCTTCCTGAATTGACTGAAATGAATAAAGTTAATAATTCATCGAGTTTTTTTATTATTTCTGTCACAAAGAACGCAGATTAATCCATCGTCAGGATTAAAAATGTTAACAATGTTAAATGGAACAGTTGTTTTGTTCAAACTGTTGAATAAACATGTTAATTAAATGTATTCAAATATACATATATATTATGTTTTGGAGATTTTATCACTTATTTTGGGGGGGGGGGTTTGTATCGCTGTCATTGATGCAAAAAGTTCTCACATTTTAGATGTTTATTACAAAATAAAATGAAAAAATTATATTTTAGACATTCATTATGAACTAAAACTGAAAAGTTATTATATTTTGCATGTTTATTCCAAAATAAAATGAAAAATGTATGATATTTTGGATGTTTATTACAAAATAAAATTTAAAAAAAGTTACTATATTTTGGTAGTTTATTACAAAATAAAATATAAAAAAAAGTTACTATATTTTGGTAGTTTATTACAAAATAAAATGAAAACGTTTATACATTTTGGACATTTATGACAAACTGTGGCTCAACATGGAGACCCCTGGAAGAACATTAACTGGATGTTCAGTTGCTAATGGGGACTT
>CM035791.1:44939108-45094108 GCA_020466265.1 Siphamia tubifer | reverse complement strand
ACTGAGTAACTGTGACCTCAAACACATTTTCTAACAGTCACTCACTTTTAAAGGTTTGGTTTCAGATACTTTGGAAACTTATTTTGCCTGGTTAAATATTTCTTTCGTGGCAAAAAAATAAAATAAAGTTTTACAGTTTTACTTTTTACTTCTTTTTTTTAAGTTCGTTACAATTGGAAAATTGTACTTTTTTACTTTTACTTCAGTACTTCTACAGTACTTCTACTTTCATCAGATATTTTTTTCACACCAGTAGGTGTACATCTACTGCAGTATATAGAATAGTACTTTTACCACCTCTGTTGTTTAAGGAAGTATTTATTGTAGTATTCACTACTGCAGTTTTCAGTCCAGCTGATCAAAAGCACATGTTCATGAACCACATGTTCCTCCTTCTGTCAGATTCACATTAAGACAGTTTTCATCCATGGAGCTTATACTGTCCTGTACAGTGGTGGGCGGAGCTTATACTGTCCTGTACAGTGGTGGGCGGAGCTTATACTGTCCTGTACAGTTGTGGGTGGAGCTTATACTGTCCTGTACAGTGGTGGGTGAAGCTTATACTGTCCTGTACAGTGGTGGGTGGAGCTTATACTGTCCTGTACAGTGGTGGGTGGAGCTTATACTGTCCTGTACAGTGGTGGGCGGAGCTTATACTGTCCTGTACAGTGGTGGGCGGAGCTTATACTGTCCTGTACAGTGGTGGGTGGAGGTTATATTGTCTTTTATAGTGATGGGCGGAGCTTATACTGTCCTGTACAGTGGTGGGTGGAGCTTATACTGTCCTGTACAGTGGTGGGTGAAGCTTATACTGTCCTGTACAGTGGTGGGTGGAGGTTATATTGTCTTTTATAGTGATGGGCGGGGCTTATACTGTCCTGTACAAACATCAGGTTTTTTATTGTTTCTATTTATTAGTTTAATTGTTACCAAGTATCTTTTCTAATTTTAATTAACGAACTTTTGTTTTCATTTGACAGAGACAAATAATCAGTATTGGCTCCAAATATGGGCTCAGGCCTCTGTCAGCTGAGGTAAAAGAAAATCACTATTGGCCCCAAAAATAAACTCCATAATCAAACAATAACAGTTCATTAAACTGTGAAAGTGTAACCTTCTCAATAAGAACAGATTAACTTCTATTTAACACAAATGTTTTTTTCTCCTGTAGGAAAAATCTTCCATGAAAATTTCTGAGTCAAAGAGAACAGAACAATACTATCCCCTGCAGGTAGTATGAAGAACTACCACAAAAACTCACTGTGTCTGTGTGTGTGTCACACCACAGAGACCCAAATCCAGGTCCGAACGAGGGTTAAATATAAATAAAGGTCCCCACAAGTAAAATAGAAATGATGTGGCCCTATAAATACATTTGTTTTTTTTCCAGAAGTCTCCATAAAGCATGATGGAAACAGGTCCAAAGTGAAACATGTATTTTTCAAACGTTTGAAGATGTATTTACTTTAATATTTATTTAATTTTTTTAAATTAAAAAAACATTTTATTTAGTTCTTTTTCTTAAATTTTTAAAATTATCTTTAATCTATCACATTTAATTTAGCTTTCTAGTTTTATTTTATTTATTTTTTAAAATGTATTAATTGTGTTTTATTTATTTTTTAAAAGATGCTTTTACACTCACTACCAATGGTACTTAATTACAAACTTGGTCCTCATTAGACATGTAAACAAGTATATGTGCGTGTCAGTGTGTGTGTGTGTGCGTCAAACTACTGGTTTGACTAAATTAGATCATCACCAAATTCTAAATCATCAATCTTTGTTTTGTGTTTTTAATTAAAGGCCAAAAAAAGAAACTCCCACTAAATCTCTGTTTAAAAAAAGGAATTTAACATCAGTAAAGAGATGATAAACAGATGAGAAGAATCACTTCCACGAAGACATAATTCAACACGCAATATACATTTGTTAATTTTATATATGTATACAATTATTGCACCATTATTGGATATATTTGTTCATTTGTTTGTTCATTACAGACCTCATTAACTGCATATCCATCACTAACCTGCAGGGGTCACACCCGCTCCTGTAGGTTCTTAATGGATACAGACCAATATTATCAGAGGTGGTAAAAGTACTCCCATTCTGTAATGAAGTACAAGTACAGCTACGGGTGTGAAAAAATACTCTGGTAAAAGTAAAAGTACTGATTCAACTCCTTTACTGAAGTAAAAGTTAAAAAGTACAACTTCTCAATTTTAATAAAGTAAGATGTAAAACTACATTTTTTTTTTTGCCATGAATGAAATAATACTTATTTAACCAGGAAAAATCTGAAATGTTTCAGTAGTGTCTAAAAAATAAAGGGGTCACAATTTAGATTTAAAAAAAAGATATTATGATGAGATTTAAAAGTATATATATATATATATATATATATATAATTTTTAAAAAAATTTATGTAAAATTGTGAGATAGTTGTTTTTTTAAAGTTAGATCACAAGTTATAAATGTGAGATGAGAAATGCATAATCACAAGGTAAAGAGTTAAAATTATTATATAAAAAGCCCGAATTACGATCTACATGACATACACTTGTTTTTCATTCACATCTGTTTAGATTGAAAATAGGTATTTCTATAAATGTAAGGAGTATAAAGTACATATATTTCTATAAATGTAAGGAGTATAAAGTACATATATTTATATAAATGTAAGGAGTATAAAGTACAGATATTTATATAAATGTAAGGAGTATAAAGTACAGATATTTATATAAATGTAAGGAGTATAAAGTACAGATATTTATATAAATGTAAGGAGTATAAAGTACAGATATTTATATAAATGTAAGGAGTATAAAGTACAGATATTTATATAAATGTAAGGAGTATAAAGTACAGATATTTATATAAATGTAAGGAGTATTAAAGTACAGATATTTATATAAATGTAAGGAGTATAAAGTACAGATATTTATATAAATGTAAGGAGTATAAAGTACAGATATTTATATAAATGTAAAGAGTATAAAGTACAGATATTTATATAAATGTAAAGAGTATAAAGTACAGATATTTATATAAATGTAAGGAGTATAAAGTACAGATATTTATATAAATGTAAGGAGTATAGTTTAGTATAGTCAATACAATAGTAGTAGTACTTCTACTTAGTTACTTCTGTCCTCTGAATATCAACCAGATCAATATGATTGATCGTAAAATAATAATATAACCTACACACACAATACACACAAAAATAATGAACAGTAAATATCATTAACCCTCATAAACCTACAGGGGGCACCCATGTTCCCACATCCAGCCTCAGTGTCATGACCCTTTATGAACTTTATGTGTTATTAAAATACACTAGAACAGCTCCTGAAACATTTACCTTTATTTGTTTATTTTATTCTATTTAAAACATGCAAAGAACAAATAAAAATAAAACATGGCAAAATAAGATAAATATAAAATAACATTCAAATGAACAGAATCTATCGATCGAAAAGGAGCAGGAAGAAGAATACTGTACATTTATTTAATTCTACCCCTCAAATGTTTCTACTCATTTATCACAACCTTAATATAAAAAATTATATATTTTCCAAATTTCACTTTTGACCACAACTAATAGTTAATGCAGTTATTAATATTTACATTATTATTATTATTACAGTCATTACTGTTATAATTCTTACTTATTATTAGTTATTAATGTTATTATAAATACAAATACCATGGACTGTGTAACCCTGTGTTGTAAAGTTGTTGTGTTTCCCAGCATCCTCATGTCTGTGGATGTTTTGTTTCTTTGTTGTTGTTTTTTTTGTTTTGTTTTTCAGGGGGGGGGTCTTACCGAGCTGGTGGGCCTTTCTGAGGCAGGACAGGGAGGCGTTGAGTCGAGCACACTCTTCTTCATTGGCACCAAACTTCTGCAGCAGCTCACACACCTGCTCCTCACTCATCTCCAACAGACCTTCCAGGGTCACCGCACCGGGGCTCATCTCCTGCAAACGGACAAAAACAACAACAAAACATCAACTAAAACCAAACGAACACTGGTTGAAATACATCCAAGTCATTTTAATTCAGGTTCTACATCAGCTCTGTTTACATGAGTTTTTTTATTCCTGTTTAATTAAGAAGCAAGGGTTAATGTATGGCCCAAGAGTTACTATCAGTCGAAGGCGGAGGGGTGTTGTTCGCCCAGAAGGGGAATATTTTTTTGATAGTAACTCGTGTTCCATGTATTATCCCACTTATTCTACGGGTTATTGCCGTTTATTACTGTCACTACTCTAACAGACTAGTGTTGTGAAATAGGTGGGGCAGACAGAAGGGGGTGCAGAGAGTTTTAGGCGGAGAAAAGAGAGAGACAGATGTACACAGTCAGGTCGGCGACCAGAGCAGCAGAAGCTCACTGAAACCGCTCATTGTTTTCTAAAAACCAGCATAGAGGAGTTAACCCCAGGGTAAAATACTTAAGGAGAGGACGGCATTTTTCCCCTGATTTCCTGACTACGGTCAGGATACCATCAGGATAGGTTAACACTGGATAAGCTAGCAGTTACAACGAAGCGAATATTTACTTTAAAAGTAACCGAACTACCTGCGGAGTAATATGGTACAGTGAATCTGAAGACAAAACCTGTTGCCATGGGCAGCAGGCCTTAACGGCGCGCGACTGTGCAAATCACAGGCGGAATTCGGGAACGTTCGCCAAACTCTGCTTCTGATTGGCTGAGCTGTTTCAGAGACATACTCGGACAATAGGGAGCCTAAGTCTCCGCCCTTTCCGGTCGGTGCACTGGGCCTAAATTCGGAAAAAATTAACATGAGAGTGGATGAGGAGAAAATAATTATTTTCTGGTCCACTTTACTTTATGCCCTGAATCACACATTTACTGTACTTCAATTAAAATCTTAACCAATGATGTGTGTTTGGAGTTTCTTTGATACGTGTTTTGTGATTTATTAGCGTGTAAAACTATGTAGTTATTTGGACTGTTTAGACTACATATCATAGCTGACGTCACAGCTGAATCTTTCCCTGCAAACTTTTCAAAACCGTATACCGCCTTTTCTATTTTTCATTTGAAAATGCCTGTGTGCTTTGTGTCCCGGTGTAATCACAACACCATTTCCACATGTTCCCTCTACCGCTTCCCGACTGACTAGAGCTAGTCCCGCGTGCTGGCTCTCCTCGACCAACTATCTCTCCCCCGGAGTAGCTGCCACTTTCCACGTGTCCTGATTTAAAGTGGTTTTCTCCACGTTTGATGCTCTTACCTTCGTCCTGAAAGAAGGAGGTGAAGCTCGCCAAAGTCACAGCCATTTTCAAAGAGTTTAATGGTGAAGCTTGGTGGTGACGTCATATGTATGAGACGAACGTTGTAGTCCATTACTTACTCTCACATAAAACCTAACATAACTTTTGATGCCTGTCCAAAGTGAGTGCTTTCTCAATGTGAAAATGTATCTTTAAAATTCACAGACATCATATGTGAAAACCGTAGCACATTTCAAACGGGACGAGAAAAAAACTTTTATCCCTCCATTGACTCGCGATCATATTTTTATGGTACTTAGGTCCCATTGCCCGGAAATCGACCGGAAATAGAATTGCGTCACTTAGGCTCCCTATTGGAATATCCTGAAAAAGTGCTTGCATTTCTGTACGGTGGAATGTACATATTACATAGACAAATAGTATGCAAATCAATATATTACAAGCTTTCATTTGTTTTGATTTTGCTGATTTGGATGTACAGCTTCAGAAAACTCACTTTCAAGCAAAACTGAATTTTTTTAAGTTTTTGAGTTTGAAGTTTTAATAAGATGTAAATCATAATCAGCAAAATTACAACAAATAATTGCTTGGTATATCTCACTTTGCATGTCATGAGTCTATAAATGTATTGGTTTCACCTTTTATGTTGAGTTACCTGAATAAAAAAACTTTTACACGATATTCTTAATTTTCTGAGTAGTACCTGTACGTAATCTAGTATGGATTTAAACGACGCAACGAAGGCGAACTCATTCCACTGTGGCTGTCGCAGAAGCAGATTTCCCTTTCGTAAACGGTCGTTGCCATCTGAAAGGGTCGATGCCATTCAACGACACCCCTGACGTCGTGACGTACGTTACGTCCCACAGACCATAAACCATAGCGTGGGGTAACCATGGTACACAGACTACACAGAGCACACAATGGCAGATAAAGACACAGATTCTGCTATTAAAGATGCTGCTGCTAATGAGAGTGCATATAAGTCGAGTATCGATGATAAGGTTATCCTTTCTTTCTTAGCTGAAGATTTTTTTTATCGCGTCATATCAGTAAGCGGTACAGCACAGAAATGGAAAGGGAAAGTTGTCTCTGAGGACATAAAGGGAAACCTGGATGACTGGATATCGAGCTGCGAGCAGACAAATAACGTAACTATTAAAATAAAAACAAAGAAGAGGCCAACAAGCGGGTATGTTTTGCAGAATTACTACAGATGCCAGCACAACACCTTCGTTCGTATCCGCCATTTTTCTTAAACAGTAATGGGACGTAACGTACGTCATGACGTCAGAGGTGTCGTTGAATGACATCGACCCTTTCAGATGGCAACGACCGTTTACGAAAGGGAAATCTGCGTCGTGGAAAGCGGCGGCTGTCGCAGGCTGTTAAGAATGAATTTTTCGAATCAAGAATGGGGAGCTAGTTTGACTGACAGGCTGCTTCTCCAATCCTTGCGCTTAAGGCGGAACTTCTCCCGAATTCCGCCGATGATTTGCACAGTCGCTAACGGTGCAGCGGGCGGTTATCGAAAAAAAAAAATCCACCCGCTGACGTCCTTTAAAGTGAACGGGAGCTGCCAAAACGTTCTAGAAGGCTGTAGAATAATAAAAAAATAATTCATCTTTCAGAATGTGACTGTGCGGCATTAGCACGCGGTCAACTCCTGCCCCGTGTGTTTGTTTTTCTCATCTTTTTCCGTTTTTTTTCCTATAGATACGTAGCGTATGTGAAGCACTACTCTACCACACTGTTTCAACTGGACTTCACACACAGACATTTCCCGATGATGGGCGTCTGGGAGTGCATACACAGTGACCCCCCACCACACACACACACACACTTTTTCCTGAGTTTATATATTGTAACGTTACTGGATCTAGCAAACTGACAGAGTTGGTGTGACCTACTTTTTATTTCAGTATAAACAGTTACTGTCGTCACAATCACACCAAACAACATCAGTAACATTTCGGGACTGTTACAATATCTATGGTTTAAACGGTTTACCCGCCCGGTCGGTACAACAGCATATATAAATGAAGCGCACCTCAGTTCACCGGTAATGTAAACAGTTCTTCTTCGTGGTGTTAGCAAACAGTCATCAACCAGTAAGTAATGAGAAATGTTGCCGTTGTTAAACTAAGTTAACTAAACTATGTCTTGTTCTGTGACATTTACCCTAAGACAGTGGTTCTAGAACTTTTTTCAGTGATGCTCCCCCTGAGGAACATATTTTTAGTTTGTTGTTTTGTCCCCTGACATGGACAAAACATTTTTTGTAAGAAAAAAGTCTGTAAAATCAGTGTCTGTTTTTTTTTTTGATTCAAATATATCTTTTTTTAAAATCTCAAAATCTTGACTTTTTATTTCATAATTAAATTTTTTTATCTCATAGCTTTGACTTATGAATTGAATAAATGTTTAATTGAGGAAAACATTTATTATTTTTGACCATATATTACTTTTTTAATATCAAAAAATGTAATCATTAATGGATAATTGTTCCTTAATTTTCCAATGATAGACTCAGAATATTTTGCTCATGTGACACAACCTAGAACCCCCCCACACACACACACATTTTAAATGGCTGTGACACCCTTGCACACACATATGCACTTACCAGCTACAGAACTTGACCAAACCGAATCACTTCCTCATCAGCTGTTAAATAACCCTAATTGGCTTCAACCAAACACCTGACCCTGGACTGAACCATTCATCCACTAAAAAGACTTTCATACATTTTGTTGTTTTTTCCCCCCTATGTTTATGTTGTGTGTTTGTGTAGATATATGGATTAGAATTTGTGTCACTATTTCTAGGATGTGATATGATTTCGTCTTGGGTTGTGGGATATGTAAATATGAGAGACTGTGTGTTAATTGAATTATATGGTGATTGGTATGACTGGGGGTGGATCTTAGGGGGCATATAGAGGGTGAGAGTTTTCTCGTGGGTTATAGAGTTGGAGCCGAATTTGTGTGTGTGTGTGTGTGTGTGTGTGTGTGTGTGTGTGTGTAATTGTGATCAAATTGAATTTTTTTTAGATCTCATGTAAATAGTTTTTCTTTTTCCTGTTTTTTTGGTATTTTTTCCATTGTACATATTTTTCACTCCTCATCACTGCTGGGTTTTTGGACTTTGTGTAAATAAAAATTCACATTAACGCTTAAGTCTCATTGTCCGAGCCATCACTACCATCCTAGAACAAAACGAACCTGTGACACAGATGAACCATGTAAACACCTAATTCCATTTGAAAAAGATAGTTCCAGCGTCTCTGTGCTCATCTGGGCCTCACAGCTGTGATGTCTTACTATCAACAAAAGGGAGTCATTCAATAGACCATAAAATCACAATTGAAATCTTTTGAGAATTGAGGGAGGAGAAGTGATTTTAGTGCCAGGCTGGAAAAATATACAAAGTTGTAAACAAATATGCACATTTTTAGTTCTATTATTCTTCACATGCTGTAATTTTTTAAGTGCAAAAATGAATTCAACAATAAACAAAAATAAAACAATTGTTTACAATCTTAAATTTCGTCTACTGCTTAGATCTATCTAGTGAATCAATTAGAAACTTTAAATCCACTGAGAATCGAGGGAGGAGAAGTGATTTTAGTGAATTGTGGACGACAATGATGACAGACAGACGATGAAGCGCGATGGCAATAGTACATTGCAACTTCTTCCAGATGAGCTAATGATAATTCAGAATTCAAACTTAGTTCGGAATCAAGTCACTGGTTTATTCTGATCTTAATTTCGTATTCCCTTTGTGGAATACTTTGCTCATGCCTGCTCTATGGAGTGTTGCTCGACCAACGATTCAGGCAAAAATATTTTTTGCCACTACAGGTGGGCTAGTTTACAAGGCTACTGTTAATCAGGAAAGACTGTTGTTTCTACAGGAAGAAAAGTGAAACCAGAGTTGGCCATCGTACCTGTGTGACCTCTTTCCTTAGGTTGACGATGCGGAACCAGTGTCCGAGGCGAGGGAAGTCCTCCAGCTCAGCACTGCGCTCCTCTAAGGCCACTTTGCACTTACAGGACAGCTGGCGGCTGAAGTACTTCACCAACTTCCCCTGGAAAACACACACACATCAAATACTGTAAGGAAAACTGTTTTTACATTCATGATGTGCAAACATTTACCGCGTTTTTACACATTTAGTCTTTTCCATCATGTGGTAAGTTTGGCCTCAGAACGCTGTCAGACAGACAGATTAAGGAAATACTTCCTCACACAAGCCATCACACTGTTCAACAAATCATAATCACACATTTTATTTCCCATTTACACTATACACTTTATGTATTTTTATATTTATTTCGTCGAGACAAGGATAACCATGTGAATATGTCAGAGTTGGCATCAATGTGCATTTTCATCTGCCGTCCCCAGAACATGAGTAAATAAATATATGTGCAAAATAAAGCAAATACAGGGGAATAACTAACGTATATTTGGAAATGATACATTACAGTTTTACACAATAATATTTGTGCCGACATATCAAGGCCTAAAATAGAATAAGAATAAAATAAATATGATGTAAAAAGCAATACAGTTAATTTCACATTTGTGTCCAAATAGCTGTTTACATGATAATTTTTTAATTCCACATGATTTATTCTGAATAAAATAATTCAAAATTAAAACTATTTCCTTCTTGTTTACATGGGCATGTAAATTTTGAATAAAGGTTTCCATGGAAACTGTACCTCCAGCTCTTAAAGCCCAGCTGAATACACCAGAGAGTTCTGATTGGACACGACGGTCACTTAACATCTGGATGTCTACTGTAAGAAAATGATCGCGTCCACTTGGCGTTTTTCCACTATCATCATGTCAGACCAGATACTGCATGCGATGTTTGTATTAATTTTTGTGATAACTATGAAGCAGCACCTAATGCTAGCACTAGGCTAATGCTAGCGCTAAGCTAATCACTCAGCTTATGACAAACACGTCAAGTGCAGATCTATTCACTTCTTTCTCGAGTCTGTTTGCTCATGCATAATGAAACAATTCATGTAGATTAAAAATAAACATTTAATCAAGATTCATCAAACTTAACCCAAAGCAACTGTGTGATTAATCAAATGAATATTTTAATAATTTCATAGCCCTACTTTTTTCATGATGTTCTGACTCTTGAGGCCTCTATCGACACGCAAACCTCAATATGTCTTTTTTTTTTGTTTTTTTTTAATCCCAGGTTGAACGTCTGCACATTAGCAATTTATATTTTATGTGCTGTGACAAAGCAACAAAGGAAGTGCTCAACAGCCCACATAAATACTGTTCTTTTGTAGAATCTGAAAGGATGTGCTTATACTTTTCATTAAAACCACCACAGATTGAAAAGGGTTTATTTCAGTTATTGTGTTTTTTTTCCTCCACTGATGTGAAGACAAAACCCCGACTGAGTTCCTGCTCAGAGACAGAACCGCTGCAAAGCTTATCTCATAACCTCTTTATTTTGAGAGCAAACAGTTGGTTGTTATTGGGGCAATAGGGCACTTTAGTCCAGAAGAGTCCATTAACAGGAGGTCTGGGTAAAGTGCTCAGAGGTTTTTCAGCAAAAGCAACAATAACCTGTGTCACTCTTAACAACTACATTTACTGTATTCGCTGTGGTTGTAATGAACTTGAGTATTAGTAAAGGGCCACGGCACTGGTTTTATCAACATTGGACCACATTCTAAAATCGCACTGAATTATAAGGTGCACTGTCAATGAATGGTTTATTTTCATTTTCCATATAGAAGATAATAAAAATTAAATTTTATTTGTATAGCACTTTAAGACGCTTTACATCACAGGTGTCAACATAAGGCCCGGGGGCCAAATGCGGCCCGCCAAAGGGTCCAATCTGGCCCGTGGGATGAATGTGTGAAATGCAAAAATTACACTGAAGATAATTAATAATCGAGGAATTTCAATACATTTCAATCTAAAGTGGATGAGAAAAGTAAAATACGGTCATAATAACCAAGAAATAATGGAAACCAACCTAAAACTAATTTTCTTTTTTTTTTCTGGTGTAAAATAGAGTTTAAAAAAAACACTAGCCTTTTTACAAAAAAATGTAAATAACCTGAAATATTTGTGGAATTTTACCAATATTCAGCATGTTACTAAATGCTGTGTAAATTTGTAGATCTACTGTGATCTGTAAGTTGCAATGCACATGTATAAATGATACAATAAATGATAATTAAATAGGATTTGTTTCTTCGCACTCCTTTTCCAATGTGCAAATTAATACATGTTTTGTTTGGGTGTTCCATGTACATGTCCTTTGTTTATTTATTTATATATTTTTGGGTTGTTTATTAATTTATTTATTTCTGGATTTTTTGTTTGTTTATTCATTTATTTATTTCCTTTGATTTCATTACTAGGGACGGATTGAGATCGTTTTGTTTGATGCATATTCAAAGAGGATTAATATTAACTGAATTGATGGTGTAAATCAGATTGTGTGAGGAGACAATATGTTGATAAATGATTCTAGATGTTTATGTTGATGGAGGATAAGAGGTGTGTTGGAGCAGACGGTAGGAAGCAGAACCTGTCGGGAGTATTGGTTTGTAAAAGAGGGGTGGGAGTTTATAAGTTTACTTCTTTCCACTCCTTTTCGAGTACATAATTTTTTTAAAAATATTTTTTGTTTACTATGTTGATTGATGTATTGATGATTTTCTGTGCTTGAAATAAACTGAACTGAAACTAAATCAACATTTCACTTATTTTTCTTAAGAATTTACAGGTCGTTCATATTTGTTCGTGTTATGTTCACGTATAGTTTGTAGATATAAACCTTTTTATTGGAGATTTTAGCTTTTTTTCTCACTCAAAACCAGGTTCGGTGCTTGGTTTTGGTTGATGGGGCGAGGAAATGGGCAGAAGAGAAAGAATCGGAGGCTGCGGGAGGGGTCATGAGGTGGTAGAAGGTCAGTGAGGTAGGGGGGCGCTTGGTGATGGAGGGCTTTATGGGTGAAGAGGAGGATCTTAAATATAATTCTGTGTTTGACGGAGATGCAGTGAAGGTGTTGGAGGACAGGAGTGATGTGATGGTGTGGGTGGGAGTGGGTGAGGATACGAGCTGCAGAGTTCTGAATGAGCTGGCGTTTATCGAGGAGTTTGGAGGTTAAAACATAAACCATAGAGAAGACTAGTGCATGATTGATGAAGATGATTGAGTTTATTTTGAGCATTCACATAATACATACATTAAAAAAATCTATAATAATTTGATTTACACCCAAAAAGGTGTGAGAAGAAGAAATACTTATGCACTGAATGCACTGGACAATAAGGTGCATTAACCATTTGATGCATGAATTATGAGAATGTTAGTCAAGATGTTTTTCTTACGTGTTTTTATTCCTCTTTAGGCATGAAAAAAACTAATGGGATTGACATATTTTTCATGGAGTTTCATGGATTTCATGAAGTGGAGGAAAAATGTCCACTCAGCTGGAAAACATGTGTTTAACTCTTTGTTGGTCAGCTCAACCGTTTGGTAGAGGTAACTTTGAACCCTGATATCTAATCTAAATTAAAGTCCTTTGACACCAAACTTCTTAGGCAGTCAATGATATATTCAGGTCATGCTAGTCCACCACCAAGGAAGAAGATCATAACCATGACAACACCTCTGCTATGATCTTTTCTTTTGGACACAAAATTGCAGGCATGTTGGATTTTTTTTCTTCATTTTCTGAACTTTCACAGAGTCTATTTTACATAAATAATTCTCATCATGTTTCAGAAATACTTTGGTATTCATGCAATAATTGTTTGAGAACATGCTCAACCAAACAGTACAGATGATATTGAAGGGTCATGAAATGCTAATGCTAATCGCTAATGGTAATCACTAATGACACAATACAAAGAGTTAATACATCTACTTATTTTGGTTAGATTGGTGAATGAGTAATGTTTGATTTTTAATTCTTTAGTTAAATTTAGGGTCAATAAAATATACATTTATGTTTTATGTTGTAATAGTCCCTGTGAGGTGGAAAAAGCAAAAAAAAAACCTTTTTGTATTGTGATTTGATTGTGATTTAAGATTCGAAGCAAAAAAACATGTATTTAAAATACAATATCAGAACACTATGAAATGAAACATTTTTAATGGAGTTTTTTTGTTTAAGCAGAGACTATTAATTACAGTCTAATTAACAACAAGCAACTGATCAGGTATTAAGAACAGACCAGTTACAGTAATGATATGAACTGACTGATATGGATCTAAAACAACAAAACCCATGAATATACAAGAGAACGACTGTAGAATAACCGTCCACTGGAGAGATCAGGATGCATCAAAGGGTTAAGCGAAACAAAACAGTCAGATAAGTCAGTCAGTCAAACTTTCTTAAACAAATTCACAATAACTTTGCGAACATAACGTGTAATCTTTGTTCAAATGTTAACCAGTGTATCCACAATAACTCCAAAACTTGTTGAGTTGTAACAAAACACACTCTTATTACACTGAATCAAATGTTAGCGTATTCGCAATAACTGTCAAAATTGTTCAGTTATAAGACGTGAAATCCAACACAATACACTGACTTTTTCAGTTCAGGCCTTATACACACACACTGTAATATTATAGTGAAGTAAAGTATGTTTTACTTCACACCGTGTACAACACAAAATGGCTTCCAAGTCAGTAAACACAACCAGAATGAACCTAAGGCGTTCTGGATCATAAGGTGCACTGTAATTTTTAGAGAAAATTAAAGGTTTTTAAGCCTTTAATAAATACTAATAATTTTAACATTTTAACATCTATGTTTTTCTTACACATTTGAACATCTTTGTGTTTTTCTACCGTCTGTTTTTAAATACATACTACTGATGATGTGTCCCAAATTTAAACCATATTAGGTACAATTCCCAGGCTATCCCGAACATCAAGGTATACCTCATGTGAAGCACACCATTTATTGGCACAATGGATAGGTTTAACATCACGTCCTGTGTTAACTGATTCTAACATCCTACATATTAATATCACATCCCACTTTAATACCCCACTCTGGGCCGTTGAGAGGGGTGGGCAAACGGGTATGATGTCCCGGGCCAAGGTGTGAGGGGGGGGGGGTCCCTCATGAAGATACCATTAATCATTCAGTTTAATTTCAAAATGTGTTGATTCCGGGGAGAAAATGTGCTATATATGCATTCAATAAACTATTTCTGATTCTTTTGCCTTTATCGTCTTTGAAAATAGATTCAAGACCCACCCCCCCCCCTCACCCTAATGTAGAAATGGTTTGGTCTTTGATTAAGGCGACAAATATCATGACACTATTCCATCAGGCTTCAACAATAAGCATGCAAGGCAACATGCACAAGTCAGGAGCAAAAAAAAATAACTACAAAAGCACTCTGAGAGCGCAGACCTCCACCATGGTACCCCCCCACCCCCCAGTCAAACAAACATTCAAACCAACCAACACCAGCAAAAAAAAAAAAAGATCTCCTTGGCGGAGGTACTGTATTTTCACGACCATAAGGCGCACATAAAAGTCTCAGATTTTCTTCAAAATGTGCCTATGTGTTGTTATAAGGCGGACGTAGTAGAGGACACCATGAGAACGGTACAGAAGATGCAGCTGAGTTTCCGTGGACATAAGGCCAGGTGGCCCGAGTTGGAGGAAAGACTCGAGCAGTAGATCACCGAGCAAAGAACGAGTGGGAGAAACGTTTCGACGGTCACCATTCAACTAAAAGCAATAACACTAGCAGAAGAAATGAACATTGAACATTTCCAAGGAGGTCCGTCTTGGTGCTTTCGTTTCATGAAACTGTGCCATTTTTCAATCCGGACAAAGACT
This sequence comes from Siphamia tubifer, assembly GCA_020466265.1. Lineage (NCBI taxonomy): Eukaryota > Metazoa > Chordata > Actinopteri > Kurtiformes > Apogonidae > Siphamia > Siphamia tubifer. The sequence continues at coordinate 45,078,964 of CM035791.1, read as the reverse complement.
ACGGTAGCGCAGCAACTTCCAACGGATTATAAAGAAAAGCTGGCCATCTTCCGGTCCTACTGCAGCAAACAGATTTCCGACAAACACATCCAGCCCAGCCACATCACAAACATGGATGAGGTGACGCTCACTTTTGACATCCCGGTGAGTCAAAAACGCAAACTAGTATGTTTGTTTCAGCGCCCTATGATCAGGTGCGCCATATGTATGTGTTAAATATAGTAATGGGACAAATAAATGAGACTCTGCCTTTTCATACGGTGCACCATATGGTCGTGAAAATATGGTAATAAAGAATAAAGCCTTGTTTAGTTCAGATATGAACTGTGTTATTTCAAAACTAAATAAAATATTTACCTTGCTACCTTTTGTACTTAAAACAACAAAAGTGCCCTCAGCATTAAGTGTATTAGATGGTCAAATGGTTAAGGAATAGGACTGTGAATTAGTTTCTTTATGTTGCCAAGGGTTTGAATTCCAGGGAGAAACATTCTACTTGGATGGTCTTTTTTTTCTCCTTCTTTTGTTATGATGAAATGTTGAAATAAAATGGTTGTCTGTTATAATGGGTTTGGAATACCTGTTATTTAAGGGTTGGAGTGAATAGAGACTGTGAAAAGAGGGGTTAGGTGTGTATGTATGGGGGGGGGCACTCAGATTATTTCATCCCGGGCCCAGCCAAAGATGTCAACGGCCCTGATCCCACTGTGCATATAATGAGTCTAGAAAAGGTATTGGTTTCACTGTTTATGTTGAATGACCTGGATGAAACATCTTTTACACCTTATATTGTAATTTGACCAGTCGTACCTGTACATATTTACTGTGTTAAAAGCATTTAAAAGTGTGTTAGAAGCAGAAACACGATGCTTTCAGACTGAGGCTGATGATTTTCATGGCCCCGTTTCAAGCACACACCTACAGAGTGAGTTCTGGAAATGATACAGCGCTGGCCTACATCAGTACAGACCAAAGTAGAAGCAGTGGAGGAGGGACCAGCCAGTCAGCTGTGGGAGCAGAAAAGGCTCCAGCAGCTGCCCACGGCTGTGGAAGCTCCGCCCACGGCTGTGGAAGCTCCGCCCACCAGCTGACTGACAGGTCCGCACTATACAAACTGACCTGGACAAAAGCAGCAGCTTCTTATAATGTAATAGACAGGAATGCTACACCGGTTAGACTGGCCTTAAACCTGACTTTCAATACATGCAAAGTTATTATTAGTAGAAATAGTAGTAATGTGTGTATGAAACACACACACGCAACTACACAAAAAAAAAAAAAAAAAACGACACAGACACACAAACTGATTATTTTTTCCGCCAAGGAGGTTATGTTTTTGCCGGAGTTTATTTGTCTGTTTAACTGTGTTCAAAACTTATGGCCGGATTTTGATGAAATTTTCAGGATGTGTTGGAAATGTGAACAGGAAGAACTGATTTCATTTTGGGGGTAAATGGGGTGGGGGGGGGTCTACCTTGGTGGAGGTCTGCACTCTCAGAGTGCTTTTCTAGTTATTTGTTTTATCATCATTATTATTATTATTGATGAAGATGATTATTTAATGTCAATTGTTCACATATTTATTACAGTTATTCATGGTTAAACTAGTTGGACATCTTTGTTTACAGCATTAAAATGCGATAAATAAAATGTGATCATTATTCTATTTTTTGTTTGAGAGTCAGAACAGTTAAATCAGAAGGTCAAAGGTCAGAACAGTTAAATCAGAAGGGGAAATCTGGACGGGAACAACACAGTGAAGGAGGATGAACACAATAGGAAAGTTAAAAAACAAAACAATAGTACCACAGTTAAACAACAACAAACCAACACATAGCATTATCATCCTCTAAAGCACAAGTGTCAAACATAAGGCCCTTGGGCCAAATCCGGCCTGCCAAAGGGTCCAGTCTGGCCCGTAGAATGTACAACAATGAAGATATTAATGGTTCTACATACAGAATAATTAGATCTCCATTGGGTCAGAGCAGTAAAATATGATCCTAATTACCTACAAATATTGAAAACGGCAGATTTACATGAAAATGTTTATATTAACAAATCATTTTACAAAAACCTGAATAAATACCTGAACAAATATGAACCAGATGAAATATCTTAAGAGAAGTGTCATTTTACAAATATTCTGCCTGTTACTAGATTCTTTTGTGTATTTCTAATCGAAATGTAAGTTGTTCTGCACATATGTAAAAGACAAACTGATAAACTGAGGCAGAAAATTGTTAAAATTGCACTTGTTTTTCTTAAGACCTGTCAAGTTGTTGATGTTGTTCACATTTTGAGGGAAACATTATATTATTAGAATGTAATTTGACTCTTATCACGGTTATTATTTTACTGTTCTGGCCCTGGTGGTTTCAGATCATATTGGGCTGAATACGAGTTTAACATCCCTGGTCTGAAGCTCCAACCAGAACAGAGTCAGCGAAGCTAAGTTTACTCACATGGTAGAAAACAACAGAAGGGAGCTGACATACTGTGGGCAGGTGCATGAGCAGAAGCTGCAGGAGCTAACACGCTAACACGTCAAACTACCCGTGTTTAAATGAACACGTTATTGTTTTTAATCTTTCTGCAAGGTTTGTTTTACTCCAGTATTTCTCAGACTTTTTCACAATGAATTTACTGAAAACAAATGGAAAAAAAGATAATTTACACAAACACGCAGAAGCGGTAAAAGTACTGACATTGTGTACTGCAGTAGAAGTACAGCTACTGGTGTGGAAAATACTCTGGTAAAAGTAGAAGTACGAAATTCAACTCCTTTACTGAAGTAAAAGTAAAGAAGTACAACTTCTCAATTGTTATAAAGTAAAAAATAAAACTGCAATATTTATTTAACCAGGAAAAATCTGAAGTTTCAAAAGTATCCAAAAATAAAAGATTTAAATGTGTAGAGAATGTGTTTGATTGGGTCACGGTTACTCAGTTTATTGGATATGGACAGAAAATTTCAGAAAAATCGAGAAAAAAAAAAAAAGTCACAATTGAGGTTTTTTCTAAAAAGTCATCATTATGAGATTTTTAAAATGCTGGCTCATGAAATAAAAATAAATTTTTTTTAGATAAAGTCATAAATATGAGATAAGAAATGCATAATTATGAGAGAAAGACTCCCTTAAACAAAAGTTTTTTTAAAAAGTAAAACTTCTCAATTGTAATAAAGTAAAATTATCCAAAAATAAAGGCTTTAAAAGTTAGTTACTGTGACTCTTGTTAACCCTAGAGGTCAGGGGTCACTGAGTCAATACTTTAAAAAACTAAAATGGACTATAACAGGGGGACTGTAGATGAAAATTATCTTTCTGAATAATTCTGACTTCTTTTAAACCATGTGAAATCATGTGTTTTATTGAATTGTATTGTCTCCTTTCAATTAAACTAAACTTAAACAAAGAAACAAGTGGAAAGTTACTATTATTGACACCATCCAATAATATAAAAACACCTGGTTTCAACCAAACAACATCTGGAACAAACTTGTTCATTTTATGAGCCTTTTATTCAACAACCAATAAGCTGTTTTCACAATGTGTGTGTAGAAGTAAAAACAAAGTGCGCTCGGGTCTTTTCAGTATAAAAGGTAATGGTACGCTTCATAAATAAATAAGGTGTTTTTGACGTGCTCTATTTGTGGAGTAAAAATACAACATATAACCACGTCATGTCCTATCATGTCTTTGAGTGTCTACAAAAGCCTCAAACAAAGATCATTCATCATGTGTGTTCACTGTATCCAAGGGAAACTCTTGACACTGTATAATCATATTCACCTCTTCTCACCCTTACGTCTCTGTCCTGGGACGGACGTGACATTATTTTAATAACACCTATATATATATATACACAGCTCCCACATTAACAACATTATTTTAACACCTATATATACACACGCATTATATTAATAATACCCATATATACACACATTATATTAATAACACCTATATATACACAGCTCCCACATTAACATTATTTTAACACCTATATATATATATATATATATATATATATATATATATATATATATATATATATATATATATACACACACATATTAATAACGCCTATATACACAGCTCCCACATTAACATTATTTTAACATCTATATATATATATATATATATATATATATATATATATATATATACACACACACATTATATTAATAACACCTATATACACAGCTCCCACATTAACATTATATTAATAACACCTATATATACACACGCATTATATTAATAATACCTATATATACACAGCTCCCACATTAATGCACCTGCACTTGTCTCACATCATATAAAAGTGAACAAACTTATCTTAGTGAAAACATAAACCATTCTGAAGTGCAACAGTAACACCACACACCCAAAGGATGGTTTACACTAAAGACTAATAGGACACATGTGGCTTCTTTTATTTTGAAGGCTGTCATCTGATCAATCACCCATGGATCTGGACAAATGTGGTGCGGTTTCCATGGTTACGCTCTACTGAAGATAACCCAGTAAAGTATTTAAGTCCAAAACACACGTCGGATCCATAAAGACACAGAAACTGCAGGAAAATTTAAAGGACAAACTCACATCTATGGTGGGTAATTTTTACATTTTACTCCTAATATGAATTTTCCTCAAATCACTAATATATACATGCAATGTGTAGATGGATGTTTAACTATTGTAGAGTACAATAATAATACAATAATAATAATAATAATAATAATAATAATAATAATAATAATAATAATAATAATAATTAAAAAGAAAAAGAAAAAAAGAGACTCCAGCGGCCTTATGGCATCATAGTCCTGAATTTGCTAGCTTGCGTTGCTGCCCTCTGCAGTCAGCAGAAATGTGTGTGACAGCACCAGTCATGTTCCAGGCCTGGCACAGAGTCCTCCACTACACTACACATGCTGACAGATACTAGGACAGAAACAGCACTCAGTGATGACAAGCCTCCTCTGCATCACCGCTGGGCAACACACTGTAAAATGTACCCATGAATGGGAAAAATAAAGCCTCATCTATCCATCTATCTTTCGTATCTTACTGTTACTGATTTGAAGATCCTACCGCTCAGTGCTAAAGTTTTCCAATGAATGCGACGTATAGCTACATAGAGCTGCACTCAATGACATGTTGTGGACAAAAATGAGGGCAAAACAACCACTTGCAGGTCTGGAGGAAAACCTTCCCCCTTATAATAAGACCAATGAAGTTTCTACAGTTTATTGATGCGGCTGTGGCTCAGTTGGTCGGACAGGTCGTCCAATGATCGAAGGCTCTGCGGTTTGCTCTGGCTGTCCACATGTCAAAGTGTCCTTGGGCAAAACACTGAACCCTGACTTAGTCTCCCAGTTGGACTGACAGAACCCTAGAAACCTACTGGTGTATGAGTGTGTGTGAATGGGTGAATGTGAGGCTAATGTAAAGCGCTTTGAGCCACATGAAGGTGGAAAAGAACTATATAAGGGCCAGTGATGTATAAATGACCCGCAAACCAACTGCTTTTTTAACTAGCCTGCCCGCAACTCAGACTGCAAGAAATATATTTGAAAAGGACGGACTCGACCCACTTCTGGACCCATATTTTTAAAGAGTAGTCACTCATTTCAGGTCAGCCCGCACATCACTGATAAGTGCAGTCCATTTACTTTTTACCATTCATGTTTTAAAAACGCATTAGACCAAACTGCATGGATAATTCAGTGCTGTTTTATATATCAGTACCTTAAATAAATTACCAAATATGAATTACTCAAACTTATTCGAAAGCAAAGGTGCCAGTACCATTCAAAATGTAATATATATATATATGTGTGTGTGTGTGTGTGTGTGTAGTCCAATTACCATTTATACATGAGGAAACCATTGAGTCAGCAATTCCAACACACATTACCAGCATATAAGGCATTGCATATATGTAAGCAACTTTGCCAGAAAGGATGTTCATAAGAATGTTCAAAACAATATGTGTTCTGTTCCTAAATTTGACAATTAAAGTCTTGCTGACCTCTAACTTCTGGTTTTTCCCCCACTTTATATTTCCAGTAACTACATTATTTTCAGATTATATTCTTTTGCTAATTACAAAAACACACACTGGCCCAAACTATTTTCCACAGTGGGCGACCCCAGGTTCATCAAATCAAAGTCCTGACATGCATTGGTTACAACCTGTTCACTGAACACAGGTGATTCCACTAATTATCCCATTTACCTGCAGGAGGCATTCATTAAAATGGACTGGTTCTGTGAACAGGTCAGAACCAATACATGGCAGGACTTTAGACCTGATCAGTAGAGGTGGGTAATCCCAGGTTCATCAAGTCAAACTATAAGACAGAGGTTCATCCAACGAACTGTCGGACTATGAACAACTGACAGAAATATGACAAAACTGGCAATGCAGCCTTTGCTAACTATGCACCCAAGTTAGAAACTCCAAACAACAATTCCAAAGGACATTAGAGAAGCTGAAGATATTTAAAACCTAATTAAAACATTTTATTTTTAGTAGTCTTTGAAGGGAGATAAAAATGGGGTTACAAACCCTGACCTCGAATGTCCCATTTGACATTTGACTGCTCTGTTGACTGTAACTCTGAATCTAGTTTTAAAAAAGGTGGGTCAGACGTTAACACAATGTCGCAGAAAGAACTCCAACCATCAGTGTCTATGCCGATGACATGTCACGTTATAGAATGGCTTGGAACCTCAGCAGAGTAGATACCATAGATCTCGGCCCTGGGACCATGGAACTGGGTCTTTTTCATGGTGGAAATGCATAAAAGCAAGTAGAAGCAATACCTATGGAAATGCAGCTTTAGTGGGAACTCATTCTAGAGTTTAGGTGCTGCAGTCGCCAATACTCCATCACCTCTAAGCTTCCGCCTTGTTTTGGGGCCTACCAGAAGGAACTAGTCAGCTGATCTTAAGGACTTTCCACTACATGGTATTGGCTTTACTCAACTCTACTCATATTCCAGGAACTATTTCTTGTTAGCGTTTCCATACAGATACCATTGTACTTGGATGTCATCGCGAGGTGCCGTCAATCTCACAGTGATACTTTGTCAGCCACCAAAGACAGAAATGTTTGAACCTCCACAACTGACCAGGGTGTAGTTTTGTGGAATGCCATCATTGCATTGAAGGTTGAATTTAAATGGCAGCTGTTTACTTTAAATGCATTATTTTTTTTTAAAATGGTGAGTCGCACGTTGATAAGACGTTGAATTAGAGACAACTGCACCAACATGTGTTTACGCTGCTGACACGTCACATTACAGTATCGCTAGGACCCGGTACCAGGGGACCAGGTCTTTTCTCATAGTGGAAATGCACCAAAGTGAGTAGAATCAGGTAGACATGATACTATAGGAAACATGGCTGTACAGGAGGAACTGGTCTGCTGATCTTAGGCACTACCAGAAGAAACTGGTCAGCTGATCTTAGGGACTACCAGAAGGAACTGGTCAGCTGCTTTTAGTGACCAGCAGAAGGAACTGGTCTGCTGATCTTAGGGACCTGCAGAAGGAACTGGTCAGCTGCTTTTAGTGACCAGCAGAAGGAACTGGTCTGCTGATCTTAGGGACCTGCAGAAGGAACTGGTCTGCTGATCTTAGGGACCTGCAGAAGGAACTGGTCTGCTGATCTTAGGGACCTGCAGAAGGAACTGGTCAGCTTATCTTAGGGACTACCAGAAGGAACTGGTCAGCTGCTTTTAGTGACCAGCAGAAGGAACTGGTCTGCTGATCTTAGGGACCTGCAGAAGGAACTGGTCAGCTTATCTTAGGGACTACCAGAAGGAACTGGTCAGCTGCTTTTAGTGACCAGCAGAAGGAACTGGTCTGCTGATCTTAGGGACCTGCAGAAGGAACTGGTCAGCTTATCTTAGGGACCTGCAGAAGGAACTGGTCAGCTGATCTTACAGACAACCAGAAAGGAACTGGTCAGCTGATCTTAGGGACCTGCAGAAGGAACTGGTCAGCTGATCTTAGGGACCTGCAGAAGGAACTGGTCAGCTGATCTTAGGGATGGGGAGTGAGGCTGAAGCAGCTCAGGTAAATATGGTGGAGCAAGATTATTTAAGCATTTGAAAACAAGTAAAATCTTAACATGAATTGTGTAATGCACAGGGAGCCAGTGTGGGAACGCTAGGATAGGGCTAATGTGTTCACGCCTACAGGTCTGAGTGTGCAGGCGAGCAGCAGAGATCTGTACGAGCTGCAGGCGGCAAAGAGCGTTCCGACGCCTGCGTACAGAGCGTTACAGGAATCCAAATGAGTCGTAATAAAAGCATGAATTACAATTTCCAAGGCAGATCAGAATATTGAATAGCATTTTATTTTCTTAACCCCCCCCAGTATATAGACATGACCGTTCAACATTACTTCCAGGATGCTTTTAACTCACACATTGCTTACACTTTTATTATTTATTATAGTAATCTATTTATTATGTTGTAGTGAAAGGAGATGCTCAAATATAATTGTACATAGTTGTATGATGACAATAAAGGTTATTCATCTATTTTCTAACCTTTACCATTTTGTATTATCACTTATTGCATGTGCAAATTTATGAAAATGTTCTTTTGCTGCACTTTTATTTCTGATTTTACCTTCTTCTTAAACCTTTGATGCACTTCTATTTTATTTCTTGTGAATTTTTAGCAATGTGAAGCACTTTGAAGTATAATCCTTGTTTCAAAATGGCTATAAAATAATGTTTATTATTATTATTATTATTATTATTATTATTATATTCATGTTAGTTAACCCTGTCCATGTCTGACCTACCAGGACAAACACTTTGATGTGAGTTGGTTCAAAACTGACCCTAAATAGAATTAATGCGTTTTATGCTGTTAACTGTCAAAAATATCTTCAGTTACCTGGGGGAAAAGATCCCTGTTAAAAACAAGTTACAAAAATACAACACAAAAAAAATCTACCAATGGAACAAGTGAAAATTATTTTGGTAAGATTTACTCTAATCACAATTTCTAGATCTATTTTCTCTAGATCAGTTCTCCTTCATCTCACTGAAAAGTTCCTATAGGTGATTCTGTCTGATTATAAGTCAGTCCATTTACAGTCGCATCCAAGTCCAGCTATTGTCCATCATCGAGGTTAAGGACTGAACTGGAGTTCATGAAAAAACTCAATTTTCAAGCACAGCAAAGAGAATCCAATAACACTGGAACACAAGTCAAATGCTTCCAGAATAAAACTAATGAAATGTTCCTATGTGTGTTAGTGATAAAGAAAACTCAAGTCTTAAATGATGGTTGGCTCAAGTTTCCAAGATAAGTCTGGAGTCAAAATGTGAAATTCTTAGAATGAACAAGAGAATAGGTTTTAGGGTTAGGGTCATATATATTAAAAACATGAACTAACCAGCACTAAAGTAATTTGTTTTATGATTCATCTCATTAAAGTATGTAACATTTAACACATTTAATGTCTGAAGAAGATACTTTATATATAAGTAGACTAGTGTTATCAATAATCCAGTGAATCAGTTTGCATGCACAGTGAGAGAATCCAATTATTGTTGGACTCCCAGACAGTAGGTGGCGCTACACACCCTTTATAAGTCTTCCATTTGGTCCCATAGACGAAGAACAATGAGTAAACAAAGGGTCAGTCAGATTTTAAGCAGACATAGGAGGACAACACCCAGAGAAGATATAGACCACAACCATGAAGATATAGACCACAGCCATGAAGATATGGACCACAGCCATGAAGATATAGACGACGACCATGAAGATATGGACCACAGCCATGAAGATATGGACCACAGCCATGAAGATATAGACCACAACCATGAAGATATAGACGACGACCATGAAGATATGGACCAAAACCATGAAGATATGGACCACAACCATGAAGATATAGAACACGACCATGAAGATATAGACCACAGCCATAAAGATATGGACCACAACCATGCAGCAGCTCAGTATATTTGGTACAAACAGTTTCAAACTGATATATTACAGTAACATACATGTCGTCATGGTGACTCTGGTCACTTCCAGTAGGGGGTGTGTCCAGGCCAGTCAGTAGTGAAGCTAAGGTTGACAGATTTTACATGCGTGGAGAAGCTCTATTAGAACCACATTATCTGAGTTGGTTAGTCTCGTCTCATCATCTGAACCCTCTTTATCCTCCCGAGGGTCACAGGGGTCACTGGGGGCCTAATCCAGTTACAATAGGTGAAGGTGGGGTACACCCTGTATGAGTCTCCAGTTCATCTCAGGGCTGAACATATATAGACAAACAATCACTGTCACATTCACACCTATGGACAATTTAGATTAACTAATTAACCTATCAGTGCATGTGTTTGGATGGTGGGAGGAAACTGGAGAAAACCCACATAGACATGAGGAGAATATGTAAACTCCACACAGAAAGGTCTGGTGTGGGAATTGAACCAGGGACCTTCTGTCTGTGAGGCATGAGTACTAACCACTGCACCACCCAAGTTAGTTAGTCCCACTTCTAAAACTCCAGTTCCATTCCATTCCATTCTAACTAAGGTGTGACAATTAAAGAGATTAGTCCAACTAAGGCAATAATTGGAATTTTTCTGAGTGCATGTAAACGTATTGGGTGTGATGAGATATTTGGACTAGAAATGACACAAATACAAATGGTTAGATTTAGATTTTTTTACAGTGTGTTATAAAAAGGACCACTGTTGCATAATCATTCAGGATTCATTTGTTTTTAAATGGGCAGGTTCCGGATGTAACACAAGTGGACATGATGGGTTACATTTGGTAAGATTTAATTTTTTTTCCAGATACAGTTTTTATTGTCATCATGAAGCAATGTACAATAATATCTGCTTTCAGTCAGTACAAGATAAAAACCAGAGATGGTAAGTAACTAAGTAAAAGTACTTCATTACTGTACTTAAGTAGACTTTTTAGGTATCTGTACTTTACTTGAGGATGTATTTTTCTGGCAACTTTTTACTTTTACTCCCTATATTTTTATATAAATATCTGTACTTTATACTCTTTACATTCTCAGAATAGACTCATTACTTTTTCAAACAGATGTGACAGTAGGAAAGTTAGTTACTTCAGAAGGAAAAATCAGTGGAGGAGAGAAACTGTGACTTTATATATAATATTTATATGAGTATTATCTCACAATTTTAAAATTTTATCTTAAAATTTTGCAAATTTTTTTTTATCTCATATTTATAACTTTTTTAAAATCTCATGATGACTTTTTTTATTATCTCAATTAGGCCTTTTTTTCCTCTTCATTTTTCCTAAATTTCTTGTCCATATCTAATAATATAATAATAAATATATAATAATAAATAAAAATAAATAAATAAATAAGAAGAAGAACAAAATGCAGACAAATTAGAAAAGGGAAAAAGAAAAAAAAAGGAAGAAAAAGGAAAGGGAAAAAAAGAAAACAAACAAACAAAAAAAACTATTTGTTACCTACTTTCCTATCTGCTCATTTGTTTTTTTTGTTTTTTGTATATATGTATATGTTTAGTACTTCAGTTATTTATTATTGGTATTGTTATTATTGTTATTATTTTTATTATTATCATCATTTTTGTACTATGCACTATATTGCTATAAGATGAATTAAGGTTATTGGGGAAGTGAAGAAGGGGTAGGATTAAATAAGCTTATGCTTCATCCTACTCCTTTTCGGACATTCCACTGTTATTATTATTATTATTGTTGTATTGATTATTGTTGCACTTTGCACATGTTCGAAATAAATCATTCAAATCAAATCAAATCAATAAACTGAGTAACTGTGACCTGATCATACACAAATTCTACACACTAACTCACTTTTAAATGGTTTAATTTTGATACTTTTCTACTTTTAATATTTACTTTTGTACTTTATTACAATTAAGAAATGTTACTTTTACTTAAGTAGAGCAGTTGAGTCTACTTTTCCCAGAGTATTTTTTCACATAAGTAAGCTGTAATTCGACTTAAGTACACAATGGGAGTACTTTTAACACCTCTGATAAAAACAATAGATTACTTAAATAAATAATAATAAATAAGTAATAAAATATGTAAGTAATGCGTGAATAAAAACATATTTTTAATATTAACATGAACTTTGCAGACCCTGGTGAGAAGTGGGAATTAAGCTGTTGGAGCAAATAAATGAGTTTCACTATCCCCCACTTTAAAAACCACAAGTTTACACAAATTATTGACATGTTTTGATGATATCAATAGATCAGAAGTTCTTGTCATTAGATGCTTTTAGTCACTGGTGTAATATTTAGGTGTTTTAAATGTACTGTTCTTCCTGTGCAACATTTAAGTCCACTTTAAGCTGAATATATTACACTGTCTGACTATCTGCTGCCATAAAGTGCAAGTAAATATTATTCCTGCAGGATTGGGGTTAGTGTGTCCAGAGTGGATTGCACTTTGTGGTATTTTTTTTCTTATTTTATGTAATATCTCGGTTCTATCCCCACTGGGGCTGAGAGTGTTGTGATGGTACACAGATACTCAGTGCTGAGTTTATGACGATCTTATCGCACTTTAATGGTGTTTGTTTTAATCTCCTGAGGCATCACTCTAACATTCTTACAGGCCGTTGATGCTGGACTGGGTTTCCACTGACCTTATCGCACTTTATGGCTTTTTTTTTTCCCCCTCTTTCTATTTTAACCCATAAAGACCCAGTGTTGTTGCAATTCCAAAATGTTTTTTATTCTATATATTTAACCCTTTAACTCCTGAGGCTTTTACAGTTCCAGTCAAAAATTCATAAAATAAGTAACACAATGGACAATAACAGCCAAAAATGTAGAATAAACTAACAAAATAAGAAGAACAATAATAGAAAAATAATAAAATACAATATAAAACAAAATAGGGAACAAAATTAACAAAAAGTAATAAATATTTACAAACTAATAACTTACTTAAAATAAACTAAAATGAAGTATAAATAAATAATATTGTAATTTGGTTCCAGTAGTTTTAGTTTTGCCTTTTTCTTTTTTTTTTTTAAATCAGTCACTTTTTGACACCTGTTTATCTTCATATATCAGATCTATGAACAAAACTCCATAAAATTACAGTAAAAAAAAAAAAAAAAAAAAAAAAAAAAAAAGATTTTGTCTGAATATTTACACTAAACCATCCTTTCAGAACACATCATCGCTGATGCATTAGGGGTTAAAGGCTTAAGGGATTTTTCACAATTTATTATGACACAGTCCTCTTTATTTTGCACTTTTCAGTGATTATTAGGTATTTTCCTATATTTAAAGCACTTATCATATAGATATTCATAAAAATTCTGACTAAAATTGAGGGTTATTGTATCAAAAACAAAGAAAAAAGTGACTTTTTCTGCTATATCATTAACTGAATATTTATTTATCACCTCCACTTTGCATGTTTTCCTTTAACAATCAGGTATTTTCCTATATTTAATTCACTGATCATGTAAATGTTCATAAAAGTTTAGTTTAAAGTTAAGGGTTATTATATCAAAAGCAAAAAAAATATGCAAGAAAAGTGACTTTCCCAGTAAAATATACATTTAACTGAACATAAACCCACTGTTTCCATCCACTGTCATTGATCCAATTCCATTGGTTTTACTGGTGAATCAATGTTGTAGAAGATGACGCGTTTCCATGGTAACTATGGAGCTTCTGAACATCCAAATGGGTCATAAGTGATGACTGTGGAATACTAACAGATTAAAACCCTTAAAAACCTAAATGACAATAGCCTAAAATAAATAAAATGCCATATTTAATATATAGCAACCCAAAAATAATAAGACACAATAATACTAATAAAAACAAAGACAATATAATACTAATAAAATACACTAAAAGACACCATAATGCTAATAAAAGGCAACATAATACTAATAAAAGACACCATAATACACTACAATACTAATAAAAGACACCATAGTACTAATAAAATACACAAAAATACAAATAAAAGACACAATAATACACTACAGTACTTATAAAAGACACCATAGTACTAACAAAAAGCAACATAATACTAATAAAACCCACAATAATACTAATAAAACCCACAACAATACTAAGACACCACAATACTAATAAAAAATAAACAACAACACTAATAAAAGACACCATAATATTAATAAATGCAGTTCAGCCCATGCAGTTGGATCAATGGCAGTGGATGGAGACACTTTTGTTTATATTTAATGATAGATTTGACTGAAAAAAAAGCATGTTTTCTATAGTTTTCTGTTACTCATATAACAGGCACAACACACTCCACCCCCTCGAACACATTTGACCTGATTTGCCTTATTTATCTCTGATTACTGTGAAAACACATTGTTGGTGACTGTGACCTTTGACCTACATTCATCAAATTTGAAATGGACCTGTTCTGGACCACCTCACACCTTTACTGGAAATGTCATAGAAATTGGTCCAGTCATTTTTGTGTAAAGTTTTTGAAATCAGACAAATAAATTAAACTAAAATCAATACCTGTCACCTTTATTCTGAGTTTTTAGGAACATTTACATGATTAGTAAATTAAATATGATCAAGCTGTTAAAAAAAATGGCTTAAGTCAGGGGTTTTCAAATGACTACTATTACATTATTATTGTTGTTGCTTTAAATGTTTCATATTCTGTCCAACAAAGCAAAAAGGTAGTAACTGCATCTGTTGGTGAAAATTAGTTATTGTGTTTTTTGTAACATTCAAATCATTGTTTGTCATGTAATAAAATATCTCATCTCAAACGTCTGTTTTGGAGAAAATTGATGAGTGTTTGTACAGTAACTGCAAAAACTACTAGTAAAACAAAGCAAAAAGACAGTAAAGAACATTACTGTGTTCTTACCAATGTCCATTTAACCTGCACCAATAGTTTACAATCAATCACTGTATTAGAATTAAACAGATTATGGAATTACTGTCCAGTGCACTATAAGGTGAACTGTCAATGAATGGCTTTTATGAAGTTTTTTCATATATAAGGCGCGTTAGGTGAAGTCAAAATGATGAGATAAAAAGTGAAAATGATGAGATAAAAAGTGAAAATGATGAGATAAAAAGTCAAAATGATGAGATAAAAAGTCAAAATTATAAGATACAAAAATAAATGTATATATAAAGTGCACTGTGGTTTTTGTAGAATTAGATAATATGCAGTAACAATACTGATTCATGTCCAATAATCTACCTACAACTACAATTTAGTGTTTGTGCAGTTACTGCCTTTTTACTTTGTAAGGCAGTATAGGCTTTTAAAAATAAGTATTATTTATTTCTGGTAAATAATAATAATAATAATAATAACATGCAAACAATTGGTGTAAAATACAGTTATTCATCTTTCCATGGTAATTACATATGGCCATATTTGGACATTCAGAGGTTTGTTACCATGGAAACAATGTCATCTTCTACATCATTGATTGACCAGTAAAACCCATGGAGTTTGATCAATGACAGTGGATGGAAACACTGGGTTTATGTTCAGTTAATGATAGATTTTTACTTAAAAAGCCACTTTCCTCTGTTACTGATCTAATGACATAATCCAATCCATTTTTATTAGGTCTGTCAAAAGTAACACATTAATGCAGATTAATCCACCATCGTGATTAATCTGATTTTTTTTTTTTAAATATATCATTAAATGGAACTGTTGTTTACAGTTGTGTTGTTGAAACTGTTGAATAAATATAGAAATTGCATATACATATTCATACTGTATGTATCACACTTTTTGGTATTTTATTCTGGATTTTTAAAATAATTTTTAATACGTTTTGAATTTTTCAGTTTTTGTTTTTTAAATTTTAGTAGATTTTTGTATGTTTTTTCTGCATATTTTTTTTGTTTCATAGTGTATTTTATGAGACAGAGCTGTCGGCTGACAAAGTATTTTGATCATGATTAATCCAAATCGATCCAAAACAAGCCTGTGATTATTCTGATTAAAAAGATAAGATAACAATAATAATAGTAAGACAAACACCATGAAACATAATAAAAGCTAAAAATGCTAAGATAAAAAAAACACAAAAGTTACAAAAAATACTAAGATAAAGCAGTAAAACATTAAAGTTCAAAAATACAAAGACAAACATAATAAAAGCTCAAAAATACTGAGATAAAAATACAATAAAAGATGAAAACATTTATACTAAGATCAAAGCTAAAAATACTAAGATTAAAAACAATAATACAAAGACAAACACAATGAAACACAATAAAAGCTAAAAAAAAAAGAAGCTAAAACATAATAAAAGCAAAAAAAATAGTAAGAAAAAACAGAAGATAAAAATACTAAGATAAAAAACATAAAAGCTACAAAAAAGTACTAAGATAAAAAACATAATAAAACATAAACACAAAAAAGCTAAACATACTAAAATAAAAACATTAAAGATTAAAAAAACTAAGATTAAAAAACAAAAACATAAAAGCTAAAAAATATTAAGATAAACATAAACCATAAAAGCTAAAAAAAAATACTAAGATAAAAATACAATAAAACATAAAAGTTAAAAATATTAGGCTAAAAATATGATGATAAAAAAACACAACATAATAAAAGCTAACTAATAAAATTAAAATATAATACTAATGAACAGATGACCTCAGTATAGTTTCAACAGTGGATGTTTTTGTCTGTTCTATAGTGAAAAAGAAGACAAAAAAAGAGGGTGAAAGGGGTTAAAGGGGAAAGAATGATGATGAGGAGGAGGATGAGGAGGAGGGAGGGGGGGGGGGGGGGGGAGGGAGGGGGGGGTATTGGTTTTGGAGTGTGGCTCAAAAACGGACAGCACTTTAATCCCAGATCTCCAAACACAACACAGGAGGGTTACAGCCGTTACGTAACGCAATTTACGGAAGACCCCCCCACAAACACACACACACACACACACACACAAACACCACCACCGACCCCCCCCACCCTCCACCCCACGGGCCAATTACACGGAGGATAAGGGATATTTGGCAACAGTTGGGAGTAAATCTGGCCCTCTTGCATAACGTCTGGGGCCTGGATGGATGCGCACGCGGAGCCCAGATGCGCAGGCTTGTGTTGGTCATGGGCTGTAAACAGTGGAGCTGCTGAGCTTTAAGGCCTCACATCTGATTCTGATGGAGAACAGCCACCTTCTCTGGCCGCCACCTGCAGAATGCGCAAGTCTCCCACAGCCCACTGCAGCCCCATGCACACACACACACACACACACACACACACACACACACACAAACCCTCCTGATTTATTACACTGTACTAAACACACAGCACTGTACTGCCTTTATTACTATTATTATTATTATTATTATTATTATTATTATTATTATTATTAGGGAACATAACTTAAAGATTGCATATTTATTATGCAATAGAATCAAACAGGCTGGTTTTATTGCAAAGGGGGGTCTAGGGGGTGGGGGTAAAGGCAAAACAAATATGCATAGTTACCCAGGAAGAAATAATAATAATAATAATAATAACAATAATAATAATAATAATAAGAGAGAGAGGAGTGTTCGTATTTTTGAGATGATGCACAGCAGTGATGATGATGATGATGATGATGATGATGATGAAGATGACGATGATGATGAAGATGATGGTGGTGGTGGTGGTGGTGGTGGTGATAAAGGGAAAAAAAACGGTTCTTACCTCCAGCGTTCTTATCTCTTTTTGTGTCAAGTCGTTGGATGTGGCACATTTGGTCCGTAAACCCTCCAAACTAGAAATGCTTATGTCTATCATATTTTGCACCAACTCGCACTGCTGCAAGGCTTTCTGCAAACTAAGATGCTGCTCCTCGCTTTTGGTCATCTCCTCGTTCATAGTTTGCGCGTGCAGTGGTCGTTATCCCCCCCCCCCCCCTCCCTCCCCTCCCCTCCCCTCTACCCCCCTCCTTTTTTTTTGCACTTGGAAAAAAAATTAAAGAAATAATAATAATAAATTAAAAAATTTTGAATAAATATAAAAAAATAAAAATAAAGAAATAAAATGATAACAATAAACACTACTCCCCCTTCCCTCCCCCCCTTGTTCTGGAGGGGGGTTTAAAAAAAAAAAGGTTAAAAAAAATTAAATAATAATATATAATTCACCAAACAGACGTGGAAAAGCCCACGGAGCAGAGCAACCTCCTGCAAAACGCCATGAAAGGAGCTGGAGTGTTTTTTTTATTATTATAATAATAACACACGCGCTGGTTTGAGCCGTGACAGCGCAGACTCCATTGCAACAACAGTCCTCGTAGTTCCTGCTGTTTCATCCAGGTAGTCTGGGGCTTTTTTTTTTGGAGGCTAAACCGCAGCCGATGTGAAGATGCAGAGCTGGACTACAGGAACACGACTGGCCGCAGCATCCATTTGGGTTTTTTCCCCCCTACGCTTCAGATGGAGAAAAGAGAAGAAGAAGAAGAAGAAGCAGCGGCGGTGGAGGAGCGCATCCTGAGCGGACGGAAGGACGGATGAGGACAGAAGGCTTTAAAGGTGCTGGATGCAGGTACTCCCTGTCTCCCTTGGCAGCAGCTGCATCCCGGTTCGCTCCCACCACACCGACATGTTTCCTGTCAATCAAACCCACAGCAACAGCATCGCATTGCCCAGGCACCACCGTAAGGGGCCGCTCTCGCGAGATTTTAGAGAGAAGCCCACACTGACTGACTGACTGACTGCACTGTTTCCAGGCCTGGACGAGGAACCAAAAAAGTGGACGTGTGTGCACATACAGCAAATATATATATATATATATATATATATATATATATATATATATATATATATATATATATATATATATATATATATATATTACAGCTGTTGAAATTAATCCACCATCAGGATTACTTTGATGATGAATTTGAAGATAATTAAATGATGAATAATGAATGGGACAATTGTTTTGTTGAAATTGTTGTTTAAACTTGTTAATTGACTATATATTCATATTTTTGCATATATTTTATAAAAGTTTTTGGTTGTTTTTACCTGTATAGGTCCCCCCCCCCCCCCCCCATAGTTTCTGGGTTTTTTGTCGCTTCTTTGTACATTACTTTTTTGTAAGGCTGTCAAATTATTCATATTTGTAATCAGATTAATCACAAATTTGTAAACCAATTAAATTATAACATGAGACTCCAAAGTACTAATAAAACAAAAAGACACCATAACACTAATACAAGGCAGCATAATACTAATAAAATGCACTAAAAGACACCATAATACTAATAAAAAGACACTACAATAATTAAAAAAAACACCATAATACTAATCAAAACAAAACCTTTTTCTTTTTTATCTACATTACCTGTACAAATTGATTTTGACCAAGATGTTTTTTAATGTATTAATTTTTATGAGCAAGAAGTCGAGTTAGAAATGTGTACAAATGACTAATGACAAAGTTCTAACTTTTTCACTGATTGTTTTTGAGGCAAAAGATCTGAAACTGAACTAAAGACCCTTCAATGGAATTATGTGATCAATAAATAATCCAGCTCATTGAATTGCACTGCATATTTTTTTTCAATAGTGTGTGAATCATTATTGTATTATCAGGTGCTACTCATGTATCTTTAATATATCAGATCATAGATACTCTATTGAGATACACATTATATCAGCCTTAGAACTAAGGTTCCCAACCTCAGGAGGGAGTGTCTGCAGACTGGAATCAGAACAGTCCACAGACACGTCATCTCTCATAAGGCAGAACGTTCTGCAATGTTGGGAAATGTGTGTGACATTTTCTGTGTCACCTGCTGAGACTTGAGCCACAGTCGTATCCTGCCGTCCTGAAAAGATGATGGGAAAAGCAACAGCTGGAGACACAGGAAACACCATGTCCAGGATCAACAAAGATACAGAGCACAGAAAGGCTGTATTCATAAACATCTACATCAACTGGAGCACACAGGTTCCACTGTTCCGTCACTATTGTTTTGTAGATTTTCAGGCACATTTTTTGTGTTTCTTAGTGTATTTTGTGGGAAATTTGAGTACAACCCCCCTCCCTCCAGTTATATATTATTAATAACATAATAAAATATATAGAGCACGAAAAGGCTGTATTCACAAACATCTACATGAACCCGAACGCATGGGTTTCAATGTTTTTTCACTATTGTTTTGAATATTTTTTGTGTGAACTATGAAATAAAAACTTTTCCTTCAGCTCATCTGATGTTTTCTTACATTTTAACATACTCTAATAGTAGTTATTGCTTTACTCATTACTAGAACTGTCAGAATTTATGCAAATTAATCTGTCATCATGATTAAAAACTATAACACAATTAAATGGAACTTTTGTTGAAACGGTTGAATAAAAATGTTAATTGCACACACACACACACACATATATATATATATATATATATATATATATATATATATATATATATATATATATATATATATATATATATATATATATATATATATATATATGAATATTTTGCCTATGTTTTGGATATTTTATCACATTTGTTGATGGTACCCAGGAGGGAGCATTTTGAGTTGGTTTTGTCTATCTGTCTGTAAGCAGGTTTACACACAAACTACTGAAAGAATTTTTACGACAGAAAAGGTGCAAGTTGATCCAGAATAAATCGTATTAACTGTAGTGTTCTCATAATAAAAGTAGTCTATCGCGAGACTAGAGTAGTAACACTCACGAGAATAGAAGAATATAGAAAGATAAACAGAGGTAACCATGGTGGATTTGGATTTGCCGAGTGTTCATCAAAATAGGAAACCAACAAAAGGACATAATCTCGTGTGTGTGATTCCGACCACACCACATAAACCTACATTGATGAATGTAGGTCAAAGGTCAAGGCCACAGTAACCAAAAATGTGTTTTCGCAATGATAAAATACAGGGCAAATCAGGTAAAATATATGCAAGGGGGGCGGGGTTTGTTGTGCATTTTGGATTTTTTTTAGACGTTTTAGATTAAAGTAAAAACCGTGACAGAACAGTCACCCGACAAGTGTACATACTCGGAGCCCCAACAGACTCTAGCAACGACCCTCGTGATCAGTATGCATGAAAGGGTCAAACACCCCCCAAAAAATCAACTCAAAACCTCAAGTATCAGTATAAAAGCCCCATAACAACACAGTCCTCAAAGCTCCTTAGTTCTTTCAGTATTTTTCCTACAATGAGTGAGTTCAGTGTTATTTTTTTAACTGTGAAACCTCCTTTTACAGTGGGCTGATATGTCAGCCAGGCCCCGCCCATTGTAGTCGACAACGTGATTCCATTGGCTGTACGTACTGACGTATGACGCACGTTTTGTTGTAGAGAGCGCCAAACACAGCCACCATCCACAGCAAGGAAAGTGAAGTTAAAGGAGCGTATTTATTCACTTCGAGCTAATTTTAGCTTTAGAAACATTCATGGCTTCTACTAGTAAAGCACCAGCTCAGCCCAGAAACTTACCATGGTGAGTTCAGTGTATTTGTAGAGGATTAAGCAGAGCGAGCGAACCGGCAGCTAGCAGCTACTAGCTAGCTTCTGTATCTGTCAGTCAGTGTTCGGTTAGTTTTTCTGTTGTACCAGGTAATTTTTTGACTTATGTGTCATCAAATACTGTTTTCAGCCTCTGTTTGGGTGTCTTTAATATGACATACGAATCAGCCAGGTGTCGCTTGATTCATTCAACTATTTTTATCCTCTAAAAAGCAGCAGTGACTGGAATAACAAGATGCCCAAGTTAAATTAAACTGTGTGAAAAAGCCTTTAAAATAGTAGTGGTTCTGAAGTTGCCAATAGTACTCCCATTCTGTACCGAAGTAGAAGAGCAGCTACTTGTGTGGGGAAAAAAAATCCTAACAAAAGTACTGACTTAACACCTTTCCTGATGTAAAAAAAAAAAAAAAAGTACAACTTATCAATTATAATAAAGTAAAACTGCATTTTTTTCCCCATGAATGACATAATATTTGCTTGTCATCACAACAATTTCAAAAGCATCCAAAAATCAAACCTTTGAAAGCAAGTTACAATGTAAATAATGTGTTTGATCAGGTCACAGTACTTACTTTTATGGTTGTGGGAAGGAAACGTAAGGAAAAAGTCACAATTGAGATAAAAAGTCATCACGAGATCAAGTAAAAATTCTGAGAATGTCACAATTTCCCTCAGACTTATTTTTCGTACAGTCACATCTGTTTCGGTTGAAAAGCAACAGGTGTATTATGAGAATGTAAGGAGTATAACGTTCAGATATTTATGAACAAATGTAGGGAGGAAAAGTCAAGTTGCCATAAAAATAAATTCTCAAGTACAAATACCTAAGAAAAATATACTTAAGGACAGTAACAAAGTACTTGTACTCAATTACTTCCTACCTCTGGTTCTGAAAGAGCCCTAACCTGTATGTTTTAGATTTATCCCTCTTCATTATCAGCCTTCTGCAATTGGAAAAGGGATCCATCTAAAACAGTCAGGACCAGGGTTGGGAAACTCCTTCAAATATCCGCATTATGACAAAAATGGGTTAGGTTTAAAAATGTGTGCTTTCAGAAGGGAATTAAAGTCCATTAAATAAATATCATTCATTTTATTTATCTATGATGGGGGAAGGGGTTTCTTCAGGAAGCAATCATCTCCCGAGTGCTTTTTGCAGGAAAATATCAAACAAGTATTAATCACCTCGCCCTCTGCTAAAATCAGCATTCTCAAACTGTTATAGACTTTAGTTCAGTGTTTGCTGCTGTTCTGTTTTACTCACCACACCACTGTCCAATTTGCCAGGGTGGAAAAGTACAGACCACAATCGCTGGATGACTTGATCTCTCACAAAGATATTCTAAGCACCAGTAAGTATAATAGCAGCACATTAAATCATGATTATGTTGTTAAATGAAGATTATCAAGTAATATTAGTGCCTGTCTTGGTAAACAAACATGTTTTAAATCAAGTTGCTGTCATATCTTAAGTTGTTTGTTTTTCCATCATCCAGTTCAGAAGTTTATTAGTGAGGACAGACTTCCCCATCTCCTTTTCTACGGCCCCCCCGGAACAGGAAAAACCTCTACCATCTTGGCCTGTGCGAAGCAGCTGTATAAGGATAAAGAGTTCAACTCCATGGTGTTGGAGGTACATCTGAACAGTCATTACAGATTCAGTTTAACCCTTGAGCTCCTGGTGAATGTTTTGAATGTAGGAGTTATAAGAGAGGATTAATGTTACTGGGGAAAACTGAAACATTAAAGTCCAATAGATGTTTATCATTATGAAAAAAAAAATCATAATTCTGTCTTGTCATGAGGAAAAAAGTCAGAATTCTGAAGATGGGCAAAATTCTGAGGGGAAAAGGTCTATTCTGAGGAAAAAAAGGGGGGAAATATAATGAAAAAAATCAATTATGTGGGAAAAAAGTTATAATTCTGAAGGGGTGAAAGGCAGAAATTCCAAGAAAAACAGTTGGAATTCTGAGAAAAAGTCATTCAGAGTTTAAAGTCAGTCATTCTAAGTGGGGAAAAAAAAGTCAGAATTCTGAAAAAGACCGATTTCGGATGTTAAAATCAGAATTAAACTCAGAACTCAAAGGAAAAAAAACAGTAGGAATGAAATGTCTTTGGACAGAACAACTGGAAGTGAAACTGTTGAATTTCTAAGAATATTTAAAATAAATCATAACTGCTGACACATCAGGGGTTACAGAGTTAATAGGATTTTGTGTTTAGTTGAAAGCCTTTGTTATTAAACTCAGACGTCACTGTTTATCTTCATCTTTGTAGCTTAATGCGTCAGATGACAGAGGTATTGACGTTGTTCGAGGTCCCATCCTGAGTTTCGCCAGCACCAGAACAATCTTCAAGTAAGACGACTTTTCTGGCCCCAACATTATATCCTTTCCTTTTTTGAAAATGTAACCCTTTAATGACCACTATTATAACAGGTCGCCTCGATTTCTTCATGTCGTTTGTGCAATAACAGTATCAGAAAATGTCTTATTTGACTATTCTTTTGTACCTTTTTTCAGGAACAGAATACTTTATTATATATTAATACTTTATCTCACCTTGGGGAAATTTCAGTTACAGCAGCAAAATTAAAGTACAGGTATGGATGGTAGAGAAGAAGAGCAGCATATTTATAATATTTATATTACACAGTGGTGATAAGTGTATGTTTGGCGTTAGTATTATTGTACAGTCTTATGGCTGTGGTGGAAAAACTCATTCTTACATGAGGGTGCCGGTGGTGTAACAGGCCGGTGCTGAAGAAGCCAACATTCATGATATGCAAATTAATTAATTATTATATGTAATACATGTTTAAAGAATTGTTATAATAAAGAAAGAGACTTGAATATTTACTATACGTACTATGAAAAATAAATGAACTTTTTGACAATGAAATTGAGATTATATAAATAGACTTTAGACTATTTTACATGTGCTCAAACATTTGTTTTTCTAGATCATTCTATATCCATGTTCCAGCTTGTGATTTTTACTTATTTCTAGTCATTCAGCAATGGCCTGTATAAACTGGATGATATAAACAGTGAATATAAGATGTGCAAGATTCGACAAAAACACACCGAACAAACTAAAACGGCACCGTCACGATTATGTACAAGAATTCAGAACAGCAGCAGCTAAAACTTCACTAAAACACAGTTAAAACTTCACTAAAACAGTTAAAACTTCACTAAAACACAGTTAAAACTTCACTAAAACACAGTTAAAACTTCACTCAAATGCTGCTAAATCATAAAAATCATCCCTCTCTCACACTGTCTTCTGCTGCTTTAAGCTCCGCCCACCTGCCCCACCCCCAGCCAATGCAGGCTTCTCGCTGTGTTTGTAGAATAGAAAGTACAGATAAAAGTTTGGATTTTTAAAATGGCTCAAACACTGGATGTAAACATGTCATCTTAAAAGAGTTAACTCATAAATACAAGCAGATTGTTTTTCACAGCTATGGCTCCATTTGCAAACGCCTCTCTTGTCCTCTAGGAAAGGTTTCAAGTTGGTGATACTGGATGAGGCTGATGCCATGACCCAGGATGCCCAGAATGCATTGCGACGAGGTGAGCCATCTGTTCATCCAGGCGTCACCCACTGTGAGGCGCACGGCTCAGTGAGCAGCCACACCATCGAGTTTGTTACTGGGTTACAGGGTGTGGGCTTACTGCACTTTAGTGTTTTAAAAAAAAATCAATAACATATCTGAAGGTTAGTGTTATTGACACAATTGTATTTTAATGATGTGTGTGGTTAAAAAAGGTCAATCGTAGGTCTTTGGAGTGGACACTGATGGACAGAGGTGGTAGAAGTATGAAAGAATACTCTGGTAAAAGTAGAAGTACTGATTCAACTGCTTTACTGAGGTAATATTTACAAAAACTGCATTTTTTTTTTTTTTACCCCGTGGATGAAATAATACTGATTTAACCAAGAAAAATCTGAAAAGTTTCAAAATAAGGCGTTCAAAAGCAAGTTATTGTGTAGAAAATGTATTTGATCAGGTCACAGTTACTCGGATTACATGTGGGTATGGACAGAAAATTTAGGAAAAATAGAGAAAAAGTCATAATTCAGATTAAAAACAAATCATGTCATATTACATAAAGAGCATAACTGAGATAAAAAGTCTAAATTATGAGATAGTCCTAAATATAAGTGCATAATTATGAGAGTCAAAATTCAGGAATTCAAAAGTCTCGTCATCTGAACCCGCTTTATCCTCACTAGGGACATGGGGGTCTGTGGGGGCCTAATCCAGCTACAATGGGCGGAGGCGGGGGAACACCCTGTATGAGTACATAAGACAATTCTCAAATAGTCTGTTTTTCTCCACTGATTTTTTTTCACAGAAGTGGCTTAATTTTCATATTGTCACATCTGTTTAGTTTGGAAAAAGTAACTAGTATTCTGAGAATGTAAGGAGTATAAAGTACATATATTTATATAAATGTAAGGAGTATAAAGTACAGATATTTATATAAATGTAAGGAGTATAAAGTACATATTTATATAAATGTAAGGAGTATAAAGTACAGATATTTATATAAATGTAAGGAGTATACAGTACAGATATTTATATAAATGTAAGGAGTATACAGTACATATATTTATATAAATGTAAGGAGTATACAGTACAGATATTTATATAAATGTAAGGAGTATACAGTACATATATTTATATAAATGTAAGGAGTATACAGTACATATATTTATATAAATGTAAGGAGTATAAAGTACAGATATTTATATAAATGTAAGGAGTATAAAGTACAGATATTTATATAAATGTAAGGAGTATAAAGTACATATATTTATATAAATGTAAGGAGTATAAAGTACAGATATTTATATAAATGTAAGGAGTATAAAGTACAGATATTTATATAAATGTAAGGAGTATAAAGTACATATATTTATATAAATGTAAGGAGTATAAAGTACATATATTTATATAAATGTAAGGAGTATAAAGTACATATATTTATATAAATGTAAGGAGTATACAGTACATATATTTATATAAATGTAAGGAGTATAAAGTACAGATATTTATATAAATGTAAGGAGTATAAAGTACAGATATTTATATAAATGTAAGGAGTATAAAGTACATATATTTATATAAATGTAAGGAGTATAAAGTACAGATATTTATGAATGTAGGGAGGAAAAGTCAAGTTTACAGAAAAATAAATATTCCAGTAAAGTATGGTACCTAAAAAAAAAAAAAAAATCCTTAAATACAGTAATGAAGTACTTTTACTTAGTTACTTCCACCGATGCTGATGATACTATTTTCGTCTAACATACACCGTCTCTTCCATCTGTCTCTGTCTCAGTCATTGAAAAGTTCACAGAAAACACTCGCTTCTGTCTGATCTGCAACTATCTGTCCAAAATCATCCCGGCCCTGCAGTCACGTTGCACCAGGTTCCGGTTTGGCCCGTTGTCCCCAGAGCAGATGATCCCACGGCTGGAGTACGTCGTTCAGCAAGAGAGGTGCGTATGTTGTAATGGAAAAATGAAAGTCTTCAGTTTACAAATCTGTATTTAAAGGCGTCATTCCAGTGAAAACACTGTTTTTGGGATCTGATGGGTCACCCTGAGTTACCAACACATGCTGCGTTTGCTGCGTGGTGTGTCACCTCCACTGGGTGTATTTACTATTCATAGAAAACAGAGAAATGACACTCAGAAAAAGTCTGTCCACTAGTGATGTTAAAATGAGGTTTCATGAAGCATTAGTGCAGGGGTGTCCAAATCCAGTCCTCATGGGCCAGTATCCTGCCTGTTTTAGACGTGTCTCTCTTCCACCACATCTGGTTCAATGAATGAATGATTGAATTTAATCGAATGCCTCTAAATGTCATTGCATATAAAATAAAATGAAATTTAATCCTGCTCCAGTAAAGTGCTTAAGTCACACATGCATCACATTACACACTTAGTAATATAATAAATAAAATAGTAGCAATGTTAAAAAGGTAGAAATAAAAATACTCAAATACAAAATGCAGTAATACAAATTCTACTCATTATAAAGCTCAGGGGAAGTCTGATCATGATGTAATGACTTCCAGGTGTGATGGAAGAGGGAAATATATAAAACATGCAGGATACTGACCCTTGACGACTGGATTTGGACGCTCCTGCATCAGTGGTTTCTTTTTAGTCCTCTTGATGGAGTTCTCTGTTCAACAAAGTTGAAATTGTTGAAATCTTCAACACTTGAACAGAGAGCTCCATCTAGAGGACTAAAAAAAACAACTAATGCTTCATGAAGCCTCATTTTAACATCACTACTGTCCACTACATGGACAGGACATTGGCATAACACATGTGGGGTTAAGCCCGTCCCCCATTGCAGCGAATCTGAAGTAGCATTAGCATTAGCATCTACAAGAGAAGACGGCGCCACAGTAGCTGCTGCAGAAACGTGAAAAAAATGGTGGATCAAACTGGTTCATGTGCTCTCTGTGGAAATAAAACCTGTTTTTTTTTTCCTGCACATTTTCAAAACAAGTGATGGCACGAAAAACCAAGCTGGATGATACTCTGGGATGGTAAACACACAAAGAGCGAGAGGGGGAGGAGGGAGTGTTCCTTCATACATTCTGAGCCAATCAGAGACGCCTCATCACTGTGTCATGGACATGTATGAGGAAGTACCGTTAAACTGTTGTTAGACCTCAAGTCATTTTTCTACTCTCCAAAAACTGCTGGAAACAAAACAATCTGGACATTTTTTTTTTTAATTTTTGTTTTAAATAGAACAAACTCAATGAATTCAATAACAATGGTGAACACAGTAATATTAGTGAAATAATGATGGAATGACTCCTTTAATATATACACACATACACAGGGTGTCCCATAAGTCTCCATACATAAGAAGAATGAATGTTTCTTGACATAAACTATTTTTATTTATATAATATGATCTATAAGTGACATTTAAATTTGTTGCTCTTTATTCAAATGCACTCTTTGGTTTGTACTCTACCCCTCTCCCTCTTTTGAAAGGTGGGGTAATAAAATTAATTAAATTATTCTAATAGTGTTTTATGTTTTTGTGCAGCCTTGATTTAACTCCAGATGGCATGAAAGCTATTGTGACCCTGTCGTGTGGGGACATGAGAAGATCACTGAACATCCTCCAGGTGTGTTTCTGGCAAGATGTCATAGAATGAAAATTACATATTGTTCTCAGATCTACTGGATCTACATCAGAATCTCGAAAATTTTGAAATTTTTTTTTTAATCTCTTAACGTCAATTGTGCTTTTTTATCTCAGAATTTTGATTATTATAATATTGACTTTATCTTATAATTATGCATTTTTATTAATTATGCATATGCATATTTGTATCTCATAATGATGACTTTTTAGCTCAATTGTGCCCCCCATCCCCATTTTTTCTAAATTTCTTGCCCATATTCACAAAACTGTCACCTGATCAAACGCATAACACTGGTCTACAAGTCAAATGCTTCTGGAATAAAACTAATGAAATGTTCCTACATGTGTGTTAGTGTTAAATGCTGCTTGACTCAAGTTTCCAAGATAAGTCTGGGGTCAAAGTGTGAAATTAGAAAAGAGAATAGGTTTTAATCCATAGGAATATTGGTCTCAGATCTACCAGATCTACTTCCAAACACTGTCTGCACATTATGATCCATTCACTTTACAGGTTCTTTCTAGTGGAATATTTACACATCCATTGTATACATGTACATAAAGCAGCATATATGTGGAATAACACACCATCAAATATATGAAAAACATGAACTAACCAACACTAAAGTCATTTGTTTTCCGATTCATCTGGTTAAAGTATGTAAGATTTAATGTTTAATAAATTGTAGAGCAGTGTGTAACTGCCACCAATACTGTGCTTTTAAATCCACTGACGTGTGTTGTTTGCAGAGCACCTCCATGGCGTACGGGAATGTGACGGAGGACACGGTGTACACCTGCACGGGTCATCCCCTCCGCTCTGACATCGCCAACATCCTCGACTGGTCCCTCAACAAAGACTTCACCACAGCGTACAATCGTATCCTTCACTGACAGCAGGGGTGTCAAACTGTTTTTAGTTCAGGGGTCACATTCAGTCCTGATCTGAACCGGGGTGGACCAGTGGAATAGTGACATCTATCCTGGGCCAAATGTCATTTAATTCAGATTTGTTTTTGTTGCGGTCGATTTTAAAAATACAAATTTCTCTTCTTCTTCTTATGGTGCTTAGGAATGTCCATGACAGTTGTAGTGGCACAATGTCATTTGACAGGTTAATTAATGAAACCACTTTTCTCGTGTGCGCAGCCTGAAGGTTTCTGACTCGTAATCATGTCCAATAACTTCCAATTGTTCATATCATTCAGCGTACTCACGTAACAGTTGAATTTCTTTTTATCTTCTTTTATTCTTGTACCACTTAACACAAACTGATCCTCTTAATTGGAAAAAAAAACAAACAAAAAAAACCCCTCCAAAGGTAAAAAACAAAACCCATATGGGCTGATCAACGTAATCATTCACTGTGTCCTTCTGCAAACGACAAAACCTACTGAAACCCATTAACCAATCAAAACTCAACATAAACATAATTCTAAGTCTGCACATCCAAATTATAAATATTCCAAAAACAGTACTAAACATTTTTTTCTGAATTATTCAAACTCAAAATATTCATCAAAATGTCTCAGATTTAATTTGGCTCTAACAACAGTGTAAGAGTAGTTAAAATGGCAATGACTTCTGTTACATATTTCAAGTACTTTATGCTTTTAAGTTAATCATAGTTTGTACATATTAACATTTAAGTAACTTTACCTTTTTTTTTTACACTAAAACAGAAAAAAAAAAATCATTTTCAGTATTGAGGTTAATTTAATATTTTATGGATGGAATTAGGCTGAATGTGGCACCATTAATATATACACACTACCTTGAGTGTAATTTTTGTTTTTTACAAAAGCAAATCGGACCCTTTGGCACTTTCTATTTTGGATGTTTGACACCTGTGACCTTCAGGATTAACCAGTCTAATGTTGTACTGTAGATAACAGAGTGTTTTACATTATAGCCATAGACAATTATTCATAAAGTAAATAGCTGAACGTCTCTTAACACTTAAAAGATCAGCTATAGCTCATATGCAAACCTTCATGTTGGAAATAAAATGCAGCGAAGATAATCGTTAGCGCCTCAAACACCCAGACTGTTTTTTGCACATCGTCCTCAACACCCGTTTATAGAAATCCTACAGCTGAAAACATTGAAAGGTTTGGCGCTGCATGACATTCTCACTGAGGTTCATCTGCTCATACACAAAGGTAAGTTAAACCAACAACCACATGTCGAGGAAAAGCTACGAATGCTAGGACAGCAAGTGTTAATTAACCCTTTAATGACTGTTCTCTCTGTATAACATTCATATTATTATTCCACAAAATACAGGGTGACCCCCCCCCCCAAAAAAAAAAAAAAAAAAAACAGGAATTTTTAAAATGCACATTGGCAGACATGAGCTAGTGGCAGCGCTGCGAGACAGTAACCCTTATCACATGAGGTTTTATTCCTGTTTAATTCTGAATAAAAAGTTAATTCCTCTTTCAGATGACCGTGTAAACACCTAATTCCAGTTGATGATAATTCCGAATTAAATTTACACTAAAAATCAAAGTCAACCAAAGAACAAATACAACACTGCTACTTTTATGCTAAACTGGTGGTCTCTTTATCTTTTTAATTTGTGTGTTATTGTTTTAATTTATTTTATTCTATTTGATTGGCTTGTCTTATCCTTTACATGTAAAGCACTTTGCTCTTCTTTTATGCTGTTGTAAAGTGCTATATATATATATATATATATATATATATATAAATAAACTTTGATTGAATGATTGAAACAAAAGTTCAGTCTTACCCACTAAAGCAAATGTCAGAAGTGGTGGTAAATGTCCACACAGCTGAGTCGACCCTTTGAGGTTCATTCACTTTGGTCCCATGTCGTAGTAAAAAAAAAAAGGGGGGGGGGTGAGTAGCCTATGTGTTATACTTCTTCCCAG
Source organism: Siphamia tubifer (assembly GCA_020466265.1). Taxonomy (NCBI): domain Eukaryota; kingdom Metazoa; phylum Chordata; class Actinopteri; order Kurtiformes; family Apogonidae; genus Siphamia; species Siphamia tubifer. Next base: position 45,047,330 of record CM035791.1, on the reverse strand, counting down.
TCCTTCTCCAGCACCAAAAAATGTAATTTGACCGTGTCATTTGGTTTATAGGACAAGTCTCTGTGCTTTAAACTCGACTAAAATGTGTCTTGTTGAGCTTCTGCTACATGTGTGTCCTCCTCTAATAACCCATCAGCTGAACGACACACACCTGATCAACACTGATGAGCAGCAGGCGGCTCAAAGGAACGCACTCGTCATTCCTTCATACATAGTAAACATACAAAGAATGAGAATGACTTTAATGATCTCAGGGTAAAATTATTTTTTGTTTACAATGGCTTCTACTTAAAATGAAAGTGTTAAAATTAAAGTCTTAAAAGTTAATCAGTATAAATAAACATGAAGCAATAAAAGTTACAATAGAATATAAGAATCATCTGAATTAATACAAATATAACAAATATACACAGTGGGAATTAGTTTAAGGATATTCAACAGAAGGAAATACTGGAATATTGGTTTTGTTTTCTTTTAGTAAGAGCTTTTTTTAAATTGTCTTTATTGACATTTGTTCATTAACAAGATATTATGTATAACATGTTTTTTTTCCCCCTTTTTAGTTGTAAAACAGACCAATCAGAATTATTTTATTCATCCCAAGTGGGAATTAATTTTAGTTACAAGAGCTCCTACATAAGATGAAAGTGTTAAAATAAGAGTCTTAAAGGTGATTAAAAAAAGTTCATCAGAAATAAATAGAATATAACAATCATCTGAATAAATATGCACAGTTTAAATAAGTCCAAGGATATATTGTTCTTAATGTGGTTATTGTTCTACAATTAGAATATCCTGAGAAAGTGTATGTGTTGTTTTTTTTTTTTTTTTTTAAATTTAAGTTTGTATTTTATTTTTTGTGCTTGGATTTCTGTTATTTTATACATATTATAGAAACGAATAGACTTTTAAAGCTTCAGAAAACTAATTTTAAACAATATTTACATTTTCCGAGTTTTTGGGTTTGAGGTTTTAATAAATTGTAAATCATAATCAGCAAAATGACAACAAAAAAGCTGTATTCATCCCACTGTGCATGTCAGGAGTTTATAAAATGGTTTGGTTGGTTTCACCTTTCATTTTGAATCACACAAGTAAAACAACTTTTACACCATATTCTCATTTTCCCAGTAATAATGTATAAGTTATGTACATTTCTTCCTTAAACACCCCATTATAGGAAAAAACTATCTCTAGTTATGTGTGGATGTTAGAAACAGGTGTAAAACAATTAAGCCTGTAAAAGGATTAAAAGTTCTTATATTAATCACAGGGTTAATTAAGATTAATCAAGATGCATGCATTATAAATGTATATTATAAATGTTATAAATGCAATTTATTGTATTGTGGCCTGTTGAAATTAAATTAAAGTAAATTTAATAAATTAAAGTACATCTCTGATCATTTTAGATCTTTTTAAAGAACAAGTAGTAACATTTTACATTATGGATCACTAATAAAGTGGTAATTCTTCAAGGTAATTTTTCAGTGAAGCCCCCGAAAAAGGAGGAAAAGTTTCTACAAAGTACGGATGATATCAAGATACGTTTCTAATTGGGCTCAATAATTATGTTTAGTGTTCTCAGGAAGAATGAAAACATCTGAAACCCATGGAAACATGTCTGTAAAATATACAGTTTGTGCTTTAACAATGGAAAAGCAGACAGTAACCATGGTAACCAATAATGGCTCGCAAGCCTGTTCGAGTTTGCTATTATATATCAATCTAGCGAACTTAGCTAGCAGTAGCGGCTATGTTAGCATACAGTAAGGCAGTGTTAACGATAGGTGGTACAACAGGTACAATTCATACAATTTCACTGTCTTGTAACAAATGACCAGAGGTGATAAAAGTACTCGCATTCTGTACTGAAGTAGAACAACTACTACTGGTCTGTAAAAATAGAAGTACGGATTAAACTTGTTTACTGAAGTAAAAGTTAAAAAAAAAAAAAAAGTACAACTTCTCAATTGTAATAAAGTACAAAAGTAAAAAGTTTAGCTGCATTTTATTTTTCCACGAATACAATATTTGTTTAATAGGCGAAAAAAGTTTAAAAATATCCAAAAATAAAGCCTTTAAAATTGAGTTAGTAAGTAGAAAATGTGTTTGATCAGGTCACAGTTCCTCAGTTTTGTGGGTATGGACTAGAAATTTAGGACAAAAAAGTCACAAGTGAGATAAAAAGTCATGAGATTAAAACATTTTTTTTTTTTAAATATGACATAAAAATGCATAATTTTAAGACAAAAAGTCAATTGGGAGATAAAAATGTTAAAATTGTGAAATAAAGTCAAAGTTATGAGCCAGTAGTCATATAACTATAATATACAAAATCACAGTTTCTCTCCTCCACTGACTTATTTTTCATACATGTCACATCTAGTTTGAAAAAGTTAGCGAATCTATTCTGAGAATGTAAAGAATATAAAGTACAGATATTTATATAAAAATGTAGGGAGTAAAAAAATACTCAGGTAAGGTACAGATACCTAAAAAAATCTACTTACAGTAAGTACAGTAACAAAGTACTTACACTTCGTTACTTTCGACCTCATAGAATTACCACATTATTATTAATAATAATAATAATAATAATCTTTTTGTATAGCACCTTTCATACAAACACTGTAGCCCAAAGTGCTTCACATTGATTAAAAAATTACAGGGTGAAAAAATACATTACACAAAAATAAACTGATTAGAAAATTTCAACAAAGTGCTTCACATTGATTAACTGATAAGTAAGAAATAAATCAATAAATAAGAAATAAAATTACAAGAGTACAAAATAAACTGATCATAAAATTTCAATAATGTGCTTCACATTGATTAACAAAATAAACTGATTATAAATAATAGCGAGCAGTTACTTATGTAATAAGCTGTTACAAAGGCATTCTTACCATGAAATTACCGTAGAAATACCACCTTATTAGAAACCAGTGAAGTAAAGTGTTACATCGCTGGTCGTACAGACATTGATCAAATTCTCTTCTTTCAGTTGATTTTCCTCCTGCTATTCGGATCGGTCTGCTCATCAAGTTGGCCGACATCGAGTAAGTGTTTCGCCACCAGTTCATTCTTAAGGTAAAACTATGGGGTTGGTTGACTTTGTTTCATGTCCTCAGACACAGACTGGCTTCAGGAACCAATGAGAAGATCCAGCTGAGCTCCATGGTGGCAGCTTTCCAGGCGGTGCGAGACCTCGTTACCAGTGAAGCCGCCTAAAAAAACCTCACTGGTAACAGATGAGAAGTGACGACTGTGTTAGAAATGCATCTGAAATCTGAACTGAGGTCAGATTTCAGACGCATTTACCTGTGAACCATCTGTCATACTGAGAGGTGGTAAAAGTACTCCCATTCTGTACTTAAGTAGAAGTACAGCTACTGGTGTGGTATAAATACTAGTACTGATTAAACTCCTTTACTGAAGTAAAAGTCAGAAAGTACAACTTGTCAATTGTAATAAAACTGCATTTCTTTTTTTTTTTATTATTACCCTGGTTGAAATAATACTTATTTAACCAGGAAAAATTTGAAAAGTTTCAATAGTATCCAAAAATAAAGCCTTTAAAAGTGAGTTACTGTGTAGATAATGTGTTTGATCAGGTCACAGTTCCTCAGTTTTGTGGGTATGGACTAGAAATTTAGGACAAAAAAGTCACAAGTGAGATAAAATGTCATGAGATTTAAAAAGTATAGAGGATATGGACGGAAAATGTAGGAAAAAAAAAAGGGGGGGGGTCACCACAACTGAAAAAAAGTCAAATATGATATAAGACATGCATAATTAAGTCAAAATTATTAAATAAAAACTGCATAATTATAACATCAGACAAAATTGTGAGATAAAAAAAATTTAAATAATGAGCTTCATAAACATGAGATAAAAAATGCATGATTACAAGAGTCAATTCTGAGATAAAATGGCACAATTGAGATAGAAAGTCATAATTGTGAAATAAAGAGTTAATTATGAGAGAAAAGGTCTAAAGTATGATTTAGAAATTCACAACTTCTCTGCTCATTTACAAGTTATTAGGAAAATTTGGGGGAAAAAAGTCACAACTGAGATAAAAATTAAAATACAAATAATAAAAAAGGTCATAAATATTAAATTAAAAAAAAAAATGCATCATTAGGATATAAAGGATCAACATCCTGACATAAAAAGTCACAATCATGTGAAAAGTCAAAATAATGGGATATGAGGTTATAAATATGAGATAAGAAATGCATAATTGTGACATTTTCCAGGTATATTGTCTAAAAATCTGTTAAATCTCACTGAAACATTTCTCTTTAGTTTATTTTAGATATTTCTACTCAAACAACAAATACATTTGGTCAGATTTTGATTTTCTTTTGTGTATAAAATCACCACAAACCAGAAAAACTCAGACACGTACATGTTTTTTTGATATGTTTAATAAAACTATTTCCTATATTTCCAGTTTATTTCATATTAACAATTAATATGTTCAGGTAGTAGTGTATATGATGACAAAAAAAGCAATTAGAAATGCATATACAGTTGTATTTACACAATAAATTAATAGTATAAAATTTGATACTGAAGTAAAAAAAAAACAACAACAAAGCAACATTGTGTAGTTTTTGCATTGTCTTACAGTAAAGTCGTACAGGAGGTCCTTGGGTCACGTGGTACTCAACTTAAGTGGTTTCGGCTTTACGACGCCTGAGTCTCATCCGCCATTTTGTCTCCATTATGCCCCATAGTTGCTACGTTTACATGATGTTTTTTAATTCCAAATTATTTATTCGGAATAAAATCATTTGGAATTAAGCCATTTCTTTCACTTTTACATGGACATGATAATTCTGAATAAAGGTTTCCATGGAGACGGGTGTATTCTGCTGTAGTTATCTGGGCTTTAAGAGCTGGAGGTACAGAGGATTCTGATTGGACAGTACGGCCCCTTAACGTCTGGAGGAAATGATCATGTCCACTTCCTGTTTTGCTTTCGTTTCAACTATCAACATGTTAGAGCAGATACTACATGTGATTTTTACATTTATTTTTTGTAATAATTACGAAGCAGCAGTTTGAGCAAATATGAGCGGAATATGAGTGTCGTGGCGACGAGACCAGGAGCATGGGCATGAACGACGGGAATAATGTTAAAGAGGAATTAACTGTTTCCACGTCAGAGGAATGATCCGATTTGGAATTAAGTTTAATTCAGAATTGTCATTTTCAACTGGAATGAGGTGTTTACATGGTTCATCTTAAAGCGGAATTAACCTTTATTTTGAATTAAACAGGAATAAAAACTCCCATTATTAAGTGTGTGCGCTTGTGCTCCTCCCATTTTTCACCTTCCTTCACACCATGGCCTCCAAAAAGAAACCTGGAATTTCTAGTGATGCTGATCCAGTCAAGAGGAAAGAAGCCATCACCATGGAAATGAAGCTGGACATAATCAAAACATCAGAGAAAGGCTCCGCGGCGGCGCACATACTGTTGCTAAACCCTTCGGCTTCAGTCGGTCGACCGTGAAGACAGTTATGAAGGACAAAGCCTGGGTTTTAAACCAGTGTTTCCCAAGCAGTGTGCCGTGAGAAATGACGTAATTTCACCTTATTGTTAGTGTAAGTGAGCAGCGTGATTATAGATCCATACAACAGCACACACCACTGATCTGTGGTCGTGTTTGTTAAATTCCTGCTACAGTGTCATTTTGTGTTCAACTAAACTCAGGTTTTGAACTGAATAAGTAAATCAAGACTAGATTTGTAATCTATTTCAATAAATATACTTTTTGTGACATTTTTCTTTTATAGTGTGCCTTGTGAGGTTTCTAATGCAGAGGTGTCAAACATAAGGCTCGAGGGCCAAAACTGGCCCGTCATCAGGTCCAATCTGGCCCCTGGGATGAACTAGTGAAATGGAAAAATTACACAGAATATGTGAATAATTAAGGAAGTTAAAATAATTTGATGTCAGTTCAATCTAAAATGGATCAGACCATAATCATAATGAACAATAAATTATGAAAAAATGCTAATTTTCTTCTTTGAGCGAAAAAAAAAGTGGGAATAATACATAAAAAGACTAGTCTGTTACAAAAAATTTGGAATTTTACCAATATTGTGACGGTTACTAAATGTTATGTGTATTTGTAAATCCACTTATCTTTAAGTTGTGATGTACATGTATACATGATAAACTAAAGCGCAATATTTTTTAATATTGCTCTTATTTTTATTAAGAATTTTCACTATTCAATATTTGTTCAAGTACAGTTATAAACTATATATAAACTTTTTCATCATGGAATTAAACTATTTTTGCTCAAAAACAGAGAAAACTTTGGAGATGACATTATTCATAAGTTTTTTATCCTATTATTTGACTGGTCTGGCCCACTGTATATCATATTAGGCTGAATGTGGCGCTTGAACTAAGATAATGTTCTAATGTAAAATAAGTGCCGTGTCTCATAAAGGTTGGGAAACACTGTTTTAGACCATGTGAAGGGTTCAGCCCCGTGTGAGTACACCATCTTTTTTTTTTTAAGTTTATTAATATAAAGTATAATACATGTATTTGGATAGTTATTTATAGATTTAGGGGTATTCAAGGGTTAATTCCAACTTGTGTGGAAATGGGGGTTACATCGCCAGCGTAGCCTGAGGACCTCCTGTATATTCATACAGCAGTGATGGATAATAGTGCAAAATAAAATTAAGTGTTTAGTGGAGGAATGGATCTAAGATTAAAATATGAGATGCTTCTTGTGCTAGTGTAAGTTCTGAAAGCATCTCAATTATAGCAAACGACTCCATTTTTTAAATTTTTTTTTTAAGTTGTCAAACAATCACTCGCTGTAAATATCATTCATTGCACTGAGTGTTAAAAAGTGGAATCCAAGATGTTTTTCTGGAACATTTTTTACTACATCACTTAAAATCCCCTTCACAACCCAATTGCAACCAATTGATTAAATACTTTGACACAAAAATAAAAATATATGTTCACTCGAGCTGTCAAAATTAACTCGGACTAATCAATCATGATTAATTTGATAAAAAAAAAAATTGAAATGCAATTAAATGGAACAGTTGTTTACAGTGAAAGTGTTGAATAAACATACTATAATTGCATATATATGTATAGATAGATGTTTTTGATGTTTTATGCCTTTTTTGTGTTTTTTTGGTATGTTTTGCAGATATCTTTTCCACATTTTTGGGGTTTCTTAGTGGATTTGTAATTTTAATTAAAGGTTTTCTGACATTTGTTTTCATTTGACAGAGAAACATGAAATAATTAATTAATTAGTGAAATAATTATCTTTTTTACTTAAAAGCAATTGGTATTTTAATTAATTCATGCATTTAATTCAAATTTTAATGAATCAATGGTTAACGTTTTTATTGATGTATTAGTTATTTCATTTTAGCACTTTTAGTCCTCCATAATGTAAAGGGGATTTTAAGCAATACAGCAAAAAATGTTTAAATGCAGCGGGAAAACATGTGAGACACCACCTTTAAGTTCCGATCTAAGTTTCCCAGTCTTCTTCGTCCGAGGAGCAGCCGGTTCGGAGGCGGTCGGGGATGTTTCTGTAGGTGAGGTACTCCAGGATGCGTTTGGGGAGGGGCAGCGGCTCCATCTGGTGCGTGGACACCGAGTGGCGCAGGATGGATCTGCACAGGTGGCTCAGGCTGGGCACCATCCTGGGGGCCTTCCAGAACCTCACATGGCCGTCCCTGGTTCTGCCCGACCCAGAGGAACAACAGGTTAGGGTTCAAAGTTCAAAGTCGGACTGTCCAATGATTCAAGTGTTTAATCAGATTAATTACAGGGTTGATATAGATTAATTTCCATTAATCATAATCAAAAACACTGTGCTGTTACACAATACAGAAAAACCCCCCACCAAAAATGTGATGAAAATATCAAAAAAATTATGATTTAACATGATTAAAATACTTTATGCCAGTCAACTGTTCTGTTATTTTTTTTGGGGGGGGGGGGGGGGGGTTGTTGTATTCAAATTCTCCACAAAAACAAAAGCTGTGGCGAAAAAAAAATCCAAAACGTGATAAAATTCACAAAAATTCATACACAAAAAAAACCTAACACAAAAAGCTATGAAAAATCCAAAACGTATTCATTCTCTTCTAAAATACAGGGAAAAAAACAACACTAAAAAATGTGATAAAATGTCCAAAACATCTGAAAAAATATGAAAATATATGCAATTAACATGTTAATTCAACACCTTCAATAGAACAACTGTTCATTTTCTCTCTCAGTCGTCCTCAGACGAGTTTCCATCGGAGTCTCCAATCCTCCCGATTCTCCATCGGGAGGATTGGAGTCACTCGTAATCACGTCACTCATCATGAAAATACAAACCAGTGAATCAACATGTATATAAAATAATTACATGGACCTAATATAAGTCTATTGGCCAATAATACTTAGTATTTAATGCTCAGGTCATGTGACATCAGTCTTATTGGGTGGAACTTTACCCTGTAGCGACGACGCCCCCTTCTGGGTGGTAGTTGCAGCACAGGCCGTTGGAGTCTCGGTCGGGTTTGGTCTGCATCACCATTCCTCTCTTGCCTGGTTCCCAGATCCGAAGGGCTCTGCGGGAACAAGCTTCTGTTTTCATTTACAGCAGGGGTGTGAAACCTACGGCCCGGGGGCCAAATGCAGCTCGGCAAACGTTCTACTGCGGCCCGAGGAATGAATTTACAAAATACTAAAATTTCACAGTTTAGGCCGTGGAACTGATTTGAGTTCAGGTTCCACATACAGACCGATATGATCTATAGGAAAATAATAACAACAACAGAACAACATGCAACACAGGTGTCAAACATAAGGCCCCGGGGACCAAATCTGTCCCACCAAAGGATCCAATCTGGCCTGTAGGATGAATTGCAATGAAAATATTAACAGTGTAAAAAATATTTTAATTCAGGTTTTACATACAGAATAATTAGATCTCAACTGTGCCAGAGCAGTAAGATATGATCAGAATTACCTATAAAAAATGAAAACTGCAGATTTTAATGTAAAAAAAAAAAAAGAAGTCAAATCATATGAAAATCTTTGTTAACAAACCATCCTTTTACAAATACCTGAACAAATATGAACCAGCTGAAATATCTGAAGTGTAATTTTACAAATACAAACAAATTACAAATTATTTATCAGTTATTGTATTATCATTTTATTGGTCCGACCACTGCAGATGAAATCGGGCTAAATGTGGGACCTGAATGAAAATGAGTTTGAAAACCCTGGTGTACATGAGCTGCTCACCTGTCGTCTGTTATTATGGCCAGGTGTAAACCGTTGGGTGAAAACTGTATGGCTGAGATTTGGTTTTGTCCATAGTCTTCAAAGTAGTCACTGTGGATAAAAAAACATATATGTAAACATGTGCTCTGTAGACACTGGTTCACACTCGTTTATAAGTTCCTCCTTGGTCTGTTACCTATTACAACTCACGTCTGCCCTGTACAAACACTCGGTCTGCACACGTGATCCACCTTAAGATCCCCAAAACTTCATCTACCATAGGGGCGAAATCTTTCAGGACTGGAACAATTTACAAAAAAACACTCAAAACTGGAATCTTTTGTCCCCAGATCCACCTTTAAAAACTCTACTACAGCCACTGTTTCTCACCACAATAACCCCTCAACTCCTGTCCCCCAGTATGTGTGACCCCCCCCCCCCCCCCCCCCTATATGAGTGTCTATTGTGTTTTTTGTCACTGGATCTTCCAGAAGTGTTTGTTGTCTGTTGCATGTTTTTTAACCATAATTTTATGTGAATGTTTTTTTTTATCTGTTTTCCCCTCAAGTGACTCTGGTCTCTTGACAGGCCGTCATTGTAAATAAGGGTGCTTTCACACCTACACCATTTGGTTCGCTTTAGGCGGACTAGAGTTCGGAACACCTGCAGGTCTGGTTTGTTTGGGCTGGTGTGAAAGTGGACCAGTTAATTTTGGACCGTACCGAGACCTCCTTTTCGAGGTGGTCTCGGTCTGGTTCCAAGCAGACTCTGGAGCGGTTCACTGCTGGTGAGAACGCTGACCGGCTCCATCTCTTTTATGGAGCAGTCTTTTTGACCTACGGAAGCTTCCGAAATGTGTTCGAAGAAAAAGTTGGTTCAGGTTTAGGAGCGTAGTCAGCTTTCTGCGATAATGTCTCGCAACGCGTCTTCTCTGCACCAAAAACAAACGCATAGTGTTGTCGTGCCGGATGCGAGCTTCATGCTGGAACAGCAGCAGTAATTGTACTTGCTGCACAAAGCAGTGATAAAAATATATTGAAACAAAAACAAGCAGAAGATCACAGTTCATTGTTCAGAAAAAGACAAATCCGCCTGATGTTTTCTTCCGGGATTTTCCCTCTGCACGTGCTGCACCAATCAGCTGTCGTCTACGTCACCCAAAGCGCAGTATTTTCCAAACAGCGCCTCCACATGGGTGAGGACAGATATAACACCCACAGTGGTTGGTCCGTTTGCAAAAAAAACACTAGTGTGAATGTGAACCGAACCAGTTGAAAACTGCAACATCGTAACAACTTTTGGGCCCAAACGAACCAGTTTACCAAACTAACAGGTGTGAAAACAGCCTAAGAATCTGTTCTTAATTACTTGCCTGGTTAAATAAAAAGGTTAAGTTAAAAATAAAGATGCTGAAAACATAACAGCTGGTAAAATAATAACAGCCAATAATCTAATAACAGGTGAAAACGTAATAACAGCAATAACGTAATGACAGCCGATAATAAAGTAATAAGAGCCAATAATAAAGTAATAACAGCCAATAATAAAGCAATAACAGCCAATAATAAAGCAATAACAGCCAATAATAAAGTAATAACAGCCAATAATGTAATGACAATAATGTAATAACAGTTGAAAACTCATTAACAGGCTTATGCGTTTGCTCGTTGTTGTGCTACTCTGGAAACCTCCATTTCCTCAGGGCTTTTCCCAGGGGACCATTAAAGTTCTATCTAATCTAATCTAACATTTCCACAAACATAATACTTCTCCACTGCTTTGCTGCTTTCCTCCAGACTTACACCAGTGTGGCCAGTTTCTGTGCCGTGTAAGGGTCCCACAGGTCGATCCACCAGCTGGAGCCGCTGAAGGCTGCAGTGGCTAGCAGCGCCCCGTCAGGGGAGAAGTCACAGGAGGACAGCAGGTACAGGGTCTTATGGGCCCCCCCCGTCAGGTTCCTGATGAACGTATAGGACCGCAGACTCCACAGACTGACCATCTGTGACAAAGACCAAACATTTAAGGTTAATGAGTACAATAAGTATAGACTGTTACGACAAACTAGAAGAACAAGTGGTGCCAGGTACAACAAACCCTGCCCCCTCGTAAACATCTCCCTCTCAAAACACGAATATAGGTTTGACCTTTCAAGGTCGCTCAGGGTCAAAGGTCATGATGCCATTTTGGAGCCTACATGTAGTTTCCTATCTGTCAACAATAGTGACTGAGTACTTATCACCAGTGTTTGGAGTTCCAACTATTAGTGACCGTTTAAGGTCACAGGTCACCATGCCATTTTGAAGCCCATGCCAGGTTTCCCATCTGTCAATAATGGTAACTAATTCACTATCTAGACTAATTTTTCAGTCAAAGTCCATTTTAGGTTTTTTTTCAGGCATTGACTGAGTGAACCCTGACCTCCTTTTCCTTTCTTATTCTTTTTTAGAAGAGTTTTTTTTTTTTTATGTTTTACTTTTGTTAATTGCTCCTTTGTGTTAATTTTAGCATGTTATGTACTGTATGCATGCATCCATCCATCACCCTTGCCTCCCTTTCTGGGGGGGGGGGGGGGGGGGGGGTTAGAGGCCGGGACAGGAAATGCCTACAATAGTCACACACGTGGTCATTTTCAGAGCAGATAACAGTGCAGACAGTTGAATGGTTGCATAATAATCCAAGTGTAGATAACAGTAGGACATGCCCGGACCTGTTCTCTATGCACTGAGCAGGTCAGAAAAACACAGAATCAGCATCAATTCCCATGAGATACAACAAGTTTGAGCCTCTGGGAAAAAACATCTCTGTGTTGGGTAGACAGGTCACCAAGTACAAATCCACCATCACTGTCCTCCAGAGGAGGTTTCATATATCTGTACTTTCCTGGACTATTTTCTGCATTTACCTGACCAAGCATTACACCCACATTTTAATACACATCTCTTCTTTCTATTCATCATATTTGACAAAAACAGGCTCAATTTTAATTAGAATTAGAGCTGTCTAATGATTACAGTTTTGACTCCAATCAATCACAGGTTTGCTTTGGATTAATTTCGATTAATCATGAGTAAAATACTTTATGTCGATTGATTGTTTTGTCTGGTTATCCAAATCATATAAAAAAAAATATGTATATATGCAATTAACATGTTTATTCAACACCTTCAACAGTTTCGACAGAACTAAACAACTCTTCTATTGAATTGTATTACAATCTTTAATTTGATTAATTCCCCAGTTGATTTGAATTGATTTTGGTGAATCATGGTTAAAATACTTCATGTTGGTCGACTGTTTTGTCGGGGTGGGGTTGTTTGTGCTCAAATTTCCCACAAAATACAGGAAGAAGCACAAAAACACAGATAGAAATTATACAAAACATGCCAATATCCACAAATAATTAAACAAAAAAGTGAATAAAAAGTCTAAAACATATTCAAAAACTTCTAAAACACAGAAAAATAACACCAAAAACTGTGAGAAAATATCCAAAACATATGCCAAAATATGAATATATATGCAGTTAATATGTTTATTATTCAACACCTTCAATAAAGCAACTGTTCCATTTAATTTCATTTAAATTTTAAATCACATTAATCATGATGGATTATTTCACATTAATGCATTAATTTTGACAAACCTACTTTTTTCACATTAATTTAAATTATTGCACTGTTAATGGGTGGACTTTATTGCACAGATTATTTGGAGCAGTTTCTGTTTTTATTTTATTTTACTTTTTACTTAATATCACTTTCAGGTGTCTGTGGACCCTGAACACCCTTAATATTTTCAGTGTAGTTTTTGTGTTTTGCAGTTTCAATCCCGCCGACCCCTTTTGGCCCACAGACCTCATGTTTGACTCATGTCAGACTAAGACACACCCGTGTCTTAGTCTGTTAAGAATTTTCTGTCATTGGGACAACCATGGCTCAGTTGGTCCATTAACCAAAGGGTTGGCAGTTCAATTCCCGCTCTGTCCTAGTCAGTCTGTTGTGTCCTTGCCTCCAGTGTCACTCACACTGGTGTATGAATGTTCGGTGGTGGTCAGAGGGGCCGTAGGCACGAAATGACAGCCACGCTTCTGTCAGTCTGCCCCAGGGCAACTGTGACTACATATGTAGTTTACCACCACCAGAGTGAGCATGTGAGAGTGAATGAATAATGGATCACTAATGTGAAGAGCTTTGGGTGCCTTGAAAGGCGCTATAGAAATATAATCCATTATTATTATTATTTATAATTTTAGTAAAATTATCAGTCATTTCAATTATTAGCAATGAGCTGTTGTTTTGTCCAGTTCTGTTGTATGTAGATCTGAGAGCCAGTAGCAATAGACAGTATAATGTTTTGACTGTGAACATGTTGACCAACACACAAACACACCGAGTCTTAAATACATACAGTAACTGAGGCGTGGACTGACAGTTGGCAAGTCCCGTCAATAGGTGAAGGTCCAATGAGAAGAATGAGTCAGATGATGTTGCCAAGTCCAACCCGTTTGTTCACCCAAGAAGACACTGTCAATTCAGACCCGGAATTCTGGGCTTTTGGGGCCTGAACCCTGTAGGGTTCTGGTCCACAGAAACTAGTGCTGGCTTTTGTATTTTCCATGTGACCTGAATACATTATTAAACTGAGACCAACACTGTCTTGAACTCGGCTTTGGAGCTTCTAATCAATGAACACAAAAATCCTGAAGGTCCATAGGTCAACTTCTACAGGTAACTTAGTCAAACTCTCAGCATTGAGTTTCCTCTGCCCTCATTAAACAGTAACTCGACCTCTTGAATAATATGAGGTAAAAGGTCAACTCCTTCAGCACTCAGGAAACTAGAGTTACCTCCAGAGGAGGTAAAAGTACTACCATTCTGTACTTAAGTAGAAGTACAGCTACTGGTGTGAAAAAAATACTCTGGAGAACGAAGAAGGACTGATTGAACTCTGTTACTGAAGTAAAAGTTAAAAAAGTACAACTTCTCATTTGTAATAAAATCTCATCTCATCATCTGAACCCATTTTATCCTCACGAGGGTCATGTGGGGTCTAATCCAACTACAATGGGTGAAGGTGGGGTACACCCTGTATGAGTCTCCAGTTCATCTCAGGGCTGAACATATATAGACAAACAATCACTCTCACATTCACACCTATAGGCAATTTAGATTAACCAATTAACCACATTTGTAAAAAGTAAAACTTTGCCATGAATGAAATAATATTTATTTAACCAGGAAAAATCTGAAAATTTCAAAAGTATCCAAAAATAAAGCCTTTAAAAGTGAGTTAGTGTTGAAAATGAGTTTGACCAGGTCATAGTTACTCAGTTTAGTGGGAATGGAAAGGAAATGGAGGGAAAATAGAGGATAAAAGTCATAAATAGTAGATAAGAAATGCATAATTATGAGAATCAAAATTCTGAGATAAAATGGCACAATTGAGATGAAAAGTCATATTGAAATGATGAGAGAAAAAGTCTCAATTATGATTCAGAAAGTCACAATTCCTCTGCTGATTTAAAACTTTTTAGGAAAAATGGAAAAAGTCACAATTGAGGAAAAAAAGGCAAATAATGAGATTTTTAAAAAATGCATCATAAGGATATAAAAAGTCTAAATTGTCACATAAAAAGTTACAATAATGACAAATGTCATAATTATGATATAGAGTCAAAATTATCGGATATAATGTCATAAATATGAGATAAGAAATGCATAATTTAAGGTTTCTAAGGTTTCCTAAGTTTCTTAAGCTTTGAATATATTTTGAATTCTTTATTGCTTTTTTTGTATATTTTTCAGAATTTTAGCATGTTTTTTATAATTTCTTCTCCACGCTTTTTGGAGCCTAAACCTTTAGAGTCTATTTGGTAATTCAGAGTCTATATTTGTTCTGTAGATATTTAAATACACTAAACTGCACAAGAGCACAACAGAAAGAACAGTGTCCTTAAGCGTCTACAGAGATCATGTTCTGAAAATGCAGCTCCTCACTTCCTCTAATGCACAGGTATCAAACATGAGACCCGGGGGCCAAATCCGGGCCGCCAAGGGGTCCAATCTGGCCCATAGGATGAATAATAATGAAGATATTAATTATGTAAAATTATTAGAATTCAAGGTCTACATACAGAATAATTAGATCTTAATTGGGTCAGAGCAGTAAATTCTGATAATTACTTATAAATAATGAAAACAGCTGATTTTTATGTTTAAAAAGAGTCAAATTACATGAAAATCTTTATATTAACAAACCATCCTTTCACAAAACCTTGAACAAATACCTCAACAAATATGAACCAGCTTAAATATTTGAAGAGAAACAGGTGTCATTTAACAAATATTCCGCCTGTTACTAAATGTTTAGTGTGTTTGTAATTGAAATGTAAGTTAGACTGAGGCAGAAAATGGTTAAAATTGCCCTTGTTTTTCTTAAGACGTGTCAAGTTGTTGATGTTATTCACATTTGGAGGGAAACATTATATTATCAGAATGTAATTTGACTCTTTTCACTGGTATTATCTTACTGGTCTGGCCCTTATCAGATCATATCAGGCTGAATGTGGACCTGAACTAAAATGACTTTAACACACCTGTTCTAATGCAAAACCTGGGACGTGTAGAATAATGCAACTCACTCTGTCGAAGCGTCCAACGGATGCGATCATGCTGCAGTCTGAGGAGACGCAGCAGCAGCTCACCCAGTCCTTGTGTCCAGACAGAACCTGCACCTTTTTACCTGCAAACACACACCCACCACTTCCCTTTTAAGTCCTGTTCAAACACAAGCTGCAGCCGAGTTGGTCTGGACGGTGATAAAGACAAAGATGTGAGAAAGGGGACAAAATATGGGATAAGTCACTTTAACCCCAGGTGTGTCCAAACTATTCCGCCAAGGACCGATTTGGCTACGAGGTTTTATTCCAACTAACCAAGAGTTCACAGTTTGACCAATTGACTCTGAAGACTGAGATCAGTTGATTAATTAAGTCCAGTCTGGTGTGATGCTGCTTGGTTGGAACAAAAACTTGCAGCCACACTCGTCCTTTGTGGAATAGTGTGGATATCCCTGCTTTAACCCTTTCATACATATTGGTCACTCCAGTGGATAATTATTCCACAGCTGTTCACTTGTATATTCAAGGGTTTTGTGGGTAATGTATCATCTAATACACTGACATTCATACTATTACTGTAACTTTGCTGTTCTTGATGACTATAATAATAACAAGGCAGACAGAGACACCAGACCTCCGCCAAGGCTGTATATGGCGTCATATGATGTCAAAACGTGACGTGATTGAACCATAGGTGTTGACCCATCTGATGTGCGAAGGTGACACCATGCGAATGCCAAAAAAAACCCCCAGCAACATTCTATTTTGTCTGAATCCTAAGACATTACCAATGATGTGTTTTAGCTGTTGACCTTTAGTGCAACATTGACCTTCGACCTTCATTGCTCAATATCTAATGGGTTCTTCCTTGACCCATTATCTATCATTCCTGAAAGTTTCATCAAAATCCGTTGAGAATATTTTGCGTAATCCTGTTGACAGACAGACAGACAAATGGACCCGAATTTAATACCTCCTTGGTGGAGATAATAATAATAATAATAATAATAATAATAAT
Organism: Siphamia tubifer; assembly: GCA_020466265.1. Taxonomy (NCBI): domain Eukaryota; kingdom Metazoa; phylum Chordata; class Actinopteri; order Kurtiformes; family Apogonidae; genus Siphamia; species Siphamia tubifer. The sequence goes on along the minus strand of CM035791.1, from coordinate 45,030,399 downwards.
AATAATAATAATAGATTAGATTTCTATAAAGCACTTTAGATTAGATTAGATTTGCTAAAGCACTTTACATTATTGATCCATTACTCATTCACTCTCACATTCTCACTCTGGTGCTGGTCATTTTAATACATTTGCAGCCTGGGGCAGACTGACAGAACCATTGCAGCCTCTGACCACCACTGAACATTCACATTCATTCACACACCAGTGTGAGCACTAGAGCTAAAGAGGGTGAAGTGTCTTTTCCCGACAATACAACAATTTGAACTACCAACTTTTTGGTTCATGGATGACCCGCTCTACCTCCTGAACCATGGCCACCCCTTTTTGAAATTAATAAATTATGCATTTCGTATCTCTACTGGCAAGAATTACATTTTTTTTTAGTGTAGAAGGCAGACAGGTGTGAACAGGTGTGACTTCATGTTTCCACACCGTCAGCCGTTTACATGTGACTCAACACATCAGGACTCTTGTGGCCTGTGAAACTTGTTTTTCCATGTTTACTTTTTGTTCTCCATCACCTCCGCCAAGGAGCCGATGTTTCCAGCCCCTTCGTTTGTTTGTCTTTTAGTAACATAAGGCAAAAGGTTATGGACAGATTTTTGTGATATTTTCAGGAAATGTCGATACTGGCACAAGGAACAAATTATTACATTTGGGTGGTGGTCTGGGGGTGTGGCTGGGCTTTACAAGTTTTAGTTCAGAATTTAACATTCATGAATCAGAGTGTGTAGAGACCGATTACATAATAACAGACGATAACGTATCTGATTACATAATAACAGCTGATAATGTAATCATAGACATAGATAAAATAAAAACACTTAAAATATTAATTAACAAAATATATATTTTTATCACATTAATCATGACCATGGATTAGTCTGGATTAATTTTGATAGCCCTAATTACCCCACCCCCCAAAGGGGAGAGGGGTATTGTGTTTGAGTTGGTTTGCTTGTCTGTCTATTTATTTGTTTGTTTGTTTGTAAGCAGGTTTACACAAAAACAACTGGACCAATTTCCACAACATTTTTCAGAAAAGGTGCGAGATGGTTCAGAATAGATCCCATCAAATTTTGGTGAATGTATATCAAAGGTCACAGCCACCAAAAATATGTTTTTGCAATGATAAGAGATAGGGCAAATGAAGTAAAATATGTGTAAGGGGGCGGGGTTTGTTGTGCCGGGCACCACTTGTATAAAGACATGGTTTTAAACATATCACCAATAGCTTGTACTAACGTGTGTCTGACTGTATCCACTCTGAACGTCAACGGGCTTCATATACATAAACAAATGAAACCATCTTTACATTGTGTTTTCGATAAGTTAACATTAGATTGTTGTCGACGCGGTCTGATAACGAAGAAAAGCATAAGTGCTTCACACACCTTTATGAGCTAGGTCCCAGATCCTCAGCGTCTTGTCTCGGGACGATGATATGAGGGTGAGCGTGCCGTTCTGAGGGAAGACCAGGTGTCGCACTACGCCTTCGTGGCCATGGAGATCGAACACAGCATCACCTGAACACAGTAAAAAAAATTTAAATTTAATGAAACATTGTATTGGCAATACCCTTCATTTGCTGAATGATGGTCCCATGTTTGTAGACCCTTGGTTTTATGCTACACACTTTAAATGTTGGATGTTCATCTTGTTCAGGGGAAATTAATGGAATGTGGAATATACTCATTTCCCTTTTTGTACACCCCCCCCACACACACACACCTCCCCGAAGGAGGGGGGGGGGGTGTGTTCGAGTCGGTCTCTTTATCTGTCTGTTTGTTTAAGCAGGTTTACACAAATACTACTGGACCAATTTCCATTACATTTTCAGGACATGTGTAAGGTGGTCCAGAATAAACCCTAACACATTTTGGTGAATGTAGGTCAAAGGTCACAGTCATTTAACAATCATTTTCGCGGTGATAATTGATAGGGAAAATCAGGTAAACTGTGTGCAAGGGGGGGGTGGCGTATTTTGTGGCGGGCATCACTTGTTTTTTGTTTATTTATTTTTAAAAGAAGTCATGTAAATGGTGTAAAATGTAAGGATAACCAACTCTGAAAAGAATAATAAGTGGTGCCCGGCACAACAAGCCCCGCCCCCTTACACACATTTTACCTGATGTCTGATGATCTCTTATCATTCCAAAAACACATTTTGGCAACCGTGACCTTTGACATACACTAACCAAAATGTAATGTGATCTATTCTGGACCACCTCACACCTTCCCTGAAAATTTCATGGAACTTGGTCCAGTAGTTTTTGCATTAAGCTGCTTACAATGAAACAAACAGATCAACAATAAATAAATAAATAAATATATATATATATATATATATATATATATATATATATATATATATATATATATATATATATATATATATATATCAATGGAAAAAGGACAAATAACAATTGTTAGCAAGTCGACGCAGGTTTTTAAAATGTGGGTCAAGCCGATAATTTTGTTGGAAAAGCAGTGTAAGTGACTTCAAGTTTGAGAATGTGGACGTCCTCACTACGCCGGTTCCTCACCTGTCAGGACATTCCAGATCTTAATCACCCCGTTCTCCAGGCCTGTGGCCAGTAGCAGGCTCTGGTTCTTCTGTCCCTTTGGTGGTTTTTTGTCTCGGCAGGTTGTCGCCGCCGATTTTGGGGGTTTGGGCCCGAAGGCGAGTCCCCACACTGGGTGACCACAGCTGAAGCTCTTGTCTCCTCGGTCTGTGTCTCCATTCCGAGTGTCTCTGTAGCAAGAAGAGCATCTGATGAATGCAAGTAGTGTGTGTGTGTGTGTGTGTGTTGGGGGGGGGGGGCTTGTGTTCAGGTACTACTGAATGTGCAAAGAGTTGGAGCAATGTTGGCTATGTTTACATGATGTTTTTGAATTCAGTTATTTATTCTGAATAAAATAATTCACAATTAAAGCGGTATCCTTCGTGTTTACATGGACATGTTAATTCAGAAAAAAGGTTTCCATGGAAATGGTGTAATTGGATTTTAAGAGCTGGAGGTACACAGGGTTCTGATTATCTGATTAGACAGAATGGCCGCTTAATGCCTGAATGTTTACTGGAAGAAAACGATGGCATCCACTTCCTGTTCCTCTCAACATGTTAGACCAGATACTACATGCGATTTTTGCATTTTTTGGGTGATAAATACGAAGCAGCAGCTCAACCAAATCAACCACAGGAATCAACAAACTAATGCCAACAGCGCAGAATCTGTGCGTCATTGTGATGAGACCAGGAGCATGTGCAGAACGACAGCAATAATGTTAAAGATGAATTAACTGTTTACATGTCAGAGAAATTATTGATAATTTTCAAATGATCATTTTCTACTGGAATTAGATGTTTACATAGTTCATCTTAAAGAGGAATTAACCTTTATTTGGAATTAAACAGGAATGAAAACTCTCATGTAAACAGACCCAGTATGATGAATCTGACACTTTAGAAACTTTTGTTGCAAATTTGCTCAAAGCTAGGATGAAGCAACTTGATGTAGCCTAAGCTATGATTTAACTCTCCATTATAATGTGGTATTTTTATGTATTGCTGCATATTTTATATTGTTATATATCTTTTTGAAATATCCTGCATTTCATGGAATTTGGGAAAAGACCTATAGGGTGGGGTTGTATAGGGGTTAAGGGGCAAAATAAAAAAAACATCTAGGTACTTTGTGTTTTCCTGATGTTTCATGGATTTAGGTTCAACTGTCAAGTGAAATAATGCATTTATGTATGTGTATACATTATATGTACATCTATTACTATGAATATTTTTCATAATTTTTTTTTACATTTCTGTAAATTAACTGAAAAAGCACAGGTTAAATGTCATGAAAACACTTCCTGTGGGACATGTTTGCTCTGAACATGAGAAGTTTGACATCATGTGATAGGCAACGATCATTTCTTGCAAATGAATTCTATTATTTGGTCAATAATAATAACTAGAAAAGCACTCAGAGAATGCAGACTCCGGCAAGGCAGATCAGCCCCCACCTCCTCGGTCACTTCTGTGAGCAGTGGTCTGCCTCGACCAACCCAATGAAACATACATAACAGGAATGTGTAGACCATTTCCCTGTGTAGATCATGTCCCTGTATGGACCTACTCAGAATCCAGAGGCCAGGCGACCACCCACACCATCCCGTGGCCCATGGACCAGGCGAACCAGGCTCCATCTGGGGAGAAGTCCACACTCCAGGTCTCGCATCCTGCCCGGCCCTCCAGGGACGGAGGCCGCCTGGTCTTCAGTTCCAGGACTAGAGCTGGGTCTGAGGCTGGATAGGATGAAAATATATGACCAAGTGAATAAGCTCCTCAGGGCTGTTTCTTTCTATGGGCAAACAAGGTGAATGCTTAGGGCCTCCAAGCCAACGGGGGGTCCCAAAACTGCATGTTCAACCTCATTTGAGGAGAATTAAAATGTCCTGTTTTAATATCTCACTTGTTTATTATTTCAGTTATATACAAGTATATAAAATATTTTATTTATATCCTACATTTATATTTTTAAGTAAAAAAACACGGTATATAAAAAGAGAAATGTAAAAAGCTGGTGTTTTTTTCAGCATTTGTAAGGCCATATTCATCATACAAAATATATTAAAATAAGAGTTTAAAAATAGTAGCAGGGCACATCAAAACTCAGGTGAAACTCCAGTTAATTATTTTTTTAATTTAAGTTAACACTCAAAATCTGTTTTACTCATTGACCTATAGAGAATTGCTACTTTCCTTGTATTTCCTTTTTCTGTATCACTAACACATATGGCAAAAATGTCATTACTTTTATCCCAGAAGCAATTTACACGTAGACCAGTGTAATGTATATAATGTGTAATCAATAATGTAAAGTGATTTGGGTGCCTTGAAAAAAATATAAAAATACATTATTATTATTATTATTATCAACATTAAAAGTAGCGCTGGGTCTTTACAGGTTAAGTGTAATAGGTTGTGGCATCTTAAAAGAACATCTACAGGGTTTAAGAATGTTCTTATTGCAGTTTGACAAACGAGGGGCCCCCAAACAACAGCTTGCTTAGGGCCCCCACGAAGCTAGGAACGGCCCTGCTTCCGTGTTTCCTCCGGAGGATTAACGGCTGCCTGGTTACGGAGATCACAACAACCACCAGTACCAGCACCAGTACCAGTACCAGTACCAGTACCAGTGAACTAAACCCAAAAACGCACTCACATGTTGGCTGTAGCTCAGACTTGTTTCCTGTGGAGCACATCTTGTTCTGGTTAATTCTTTACATTCTTCTCTCGGTCACTTCCGGAGTCTGTCGGAGTCCCCTGGTCCATTTAAATGAGCCGTGTCGTGTCTTGTCGTGCCAACCCTGTGGTCCTGGAGCAGTGTTGTGTTCTCTGCTCTTCTGTGTCGGTATTTGTTCTGTGTGAATTGAACTAAATGTTCAGGTTCCTGTCCTCTGACTCACCCTGCTCCATCCGCTGCACGAGCACCGGACACTACATAATAAAATGTACTGCTTTGCGTGGTCACGTGTGTTCTTACGTAAGACGAGTCCAACGTAATGACGTAACTAAATTAACACAAATAAACAACACGATATCACACAGTACAAGACAATGACAAAAATAAATAGGTAGTATTCGCGTAATATACACTGTACAAAATACACATTATACTACACAATATAACACAAAAAACAATACAATATGTAAAAACAACACAATACAGCACAAAAACAACATACCGTAATACAACAAAAAAAACCAACACAATATGACATAATGACACAAAGTACACAATATACCCATATAGAAAACAGAGCACAATATAACACTATCAAAAACTGTATTTTAGAAGAGTTTTTGAATATGTTTTGAAATGTTCATTCCTTTTTTTATGGATGTTAGCATGTTTTGAATTTTTGTGTTTCTTAGTGTATTTTTATGTATTTTGTGTGAAAATTGAGTATGAAAAAAAAAACATAGACAGAACAGTCGACAGACATACAGTGTTTTGACCATGATGAATGTAATTTAAATTAACCCAAAACAACCTTGTGATTAATCAGATTAAAAACCATTTTAAAAAAAAACATTTGACAGTTCTAGTAAAAGGTTCTTCTCAAATTCACTGTTTTTGGTGCCAGACTGACTAAGGACAAAGTGATAAAACAAAGGCTTAGTTTTATCATGGTATCAGATGACAAACTGACTCATTGGTAAAATAGTGTGTGTGTGTGTAATGAATAGGGTGACGTCAATGGAAATGGTGAATCACAAACAAAAGTGGATGTAACTAAATAAAATTAGATTAGATTAGATCAGATTAGATTGAACTTTATTGATCCTTTGGGAAGACTCCGTCAGAGAAATTATGGTTCCAGCAGCAGACAGGAAAGCAGCACAGAAGGAATCAAGAATAAAACAATTCTTGACATGAAAATATACATATGAAGAAAAAAAACCCCAAAAAATTAATAAAGTACACCATTACTGTACTTAACCTTTTACTGCCATATAGCAACATACCTTTTCTGGGGGGATTTCCAAAGAGTTGAAAATATCCATGGGCCCTGATTAATCTGAAATCCATGGTGGAACCTTTATCCAGCCAATGACATGCTTTGAAAACATCACATGACCACCCTCTATCTTTCACTGTCATTCCTTCCCACACTGGTTGTGGCATCAGTCATGTCAGAAATGCTCCTGATTTCAAAAAGATTATCCAATCAAAGTGATCATAATTTAAAAAACATAATACCTGCAGAAGTTGTGATAAGTTCTAGCCTTTTTTCTGTAATATGCATAAAATTTTATATACTACTTACCATTTTATTCCATAAAATAGATTAGTTGTCATATGTCCACACTGCTGTAATGGAACATTTGCTAACACTTGTGTAGTGTGATCTGCTGACAGAGTTTTGAAACACAGATATTTGGATGCACTTTAGCCATGAATTTATGCATTTGTCATGCATTACTTAGCATTAGCATTTCATGACCCTTTACTATTATCTCTACCATTTGGTTGAGCAGGTTTTCAAAAATTATTAGATGAATATCAAAGTATTTCTGAAATATGATGAGGATTATTTGTGTAAAATACTATGTAAAAGTTAATAACATGCAAAAAAAATCTAATTTACCAGTAATTTTGTGTTAAAAAAGATCATAGCAGTTATGATCTTCTTCCTTGGTGGTATATATACTAGCATAACCTGAAGATATCATTGACAGTACCACCCAGTGGAGTTTTTGCAACAAAAAAAAAAGGGGGGGGGCTGCCCAAGAAGTTTGGTGTCAAAGGACTTACATTTAGATTAGATATCAGGATTCAAAGTTACCTCTACCAAACGGTTGAGCTGACCAACAAAGGGTTAAACCAAAGGAGACAAATACTTAAAGAGAATGCTACTCTAAACAAGAGGCACCACAACATAAAGACTGGTCCAGAGCGATTTGTGAAGTCTGTGGTGGAGAAAATCAGATACATTTGGGGGGGTGTGGTCAAGTTGGATTGTTTGCATTGGCCCACTGAGGCCAGATAGGACTGAACTAGAAATGTATCTGAAACGATTGAATGTGTTGGAGCTGATTCTTGTGTGGACTTCTGCAGTGAAACATGGAGAAACTGATCTTTTTTTTCCCCTCTTCTTTTGCTCTGGATCATGTTTAAAAAAGGAGAAGGGAAGACAGTTTTCAGAATAACTCTTTGCTTGCTTTTTGTTATAAGCATTGAACCTATATGCATGTTAGACACAGTGGCGGATCTAGACGGCTATTTTTAGACGGGCCTTAGTGAAGTTGGGGTGGGCAATCGCCCCGTATAACCCCCCGTACGTATAACAACAACATAATAGCATTTTCGGAATTGAAACAGATTTTATTTTATTTTTGTAATAATTAAATATACATAGTTTATTTCTATTGACATTTACAATTAAACTATATTAAGGATATTGATTGTGATGGTCCTAGTCTGGTTTGTCTCTGGTTCTGGTTGTGTCTCTTGATTCCAGAGAATTGGCTTCAGTTCTGAAGGCTCAGGAGTTTGGAGGTGGAGCTGCAGCTAGATTGGCCAACGAGCGACACCTGGACTGAGGAGTATACAGGATGGACTTCCTGTTTCTTCCATGTGATCTCCCTTGGCCTGTGGAGAGTACCACTGGCAGCCACGCATTCTGTGATTCTTCAGAAATAACTATATTTGTTTGAAGATAACCAGAATTGTGCGGTCTTCCATTACTTTTTGTTGTGGCCATAACATGATCAACATTTCAGTTTGATGAGGCAACGAAAATTGGTCTAGAATTCTGTTTTTGAGCTTGTGATTGGGTGGGTACAGCTGTCAATCAGAGTGGGCCCCGCCCCCCCCACCCATAGATCCACCCCTGGTTGGACATCGTGCTTTAGTGTTGTTGTTGATGTTCGGTCTATTGACTTGAGTATTGTCTGTTGTAAGATGTCTTTCCAAATAAACAAATAATGAACACACGATAGTGATTGTTTGGCTACACACACACACACACACACATATATACACACACACACACATATATACATATATATTCAACCCTGTGATGAACTGGTAGGCCCCCAGTGACCCCTGTGACCCAAGTGAGGATAAAACAGGTTCAGAAGATGAGTGAATGACTCAGATAATGACAGGTATGTACTCTGTGCCACTCATGTATTTAGAACATGCATGGATTTAAAACTATTTTATTTTACACACCAATAGCTGTATTTGTACTTCAGCTTTTACCACCTCTGGTCACAACGGATGAAACACACCAACAATCAGGTTGTTTTGAGCTAATTTTATAAACATCAGAGCAACATGTTCAAATTGCTCAACAAACATCAATTCTAGAAGTATCTTTACAAAAAAAAAAAAGAAAGCAAAAAAAAAAAACAATCACAACCCTGTTAAAAAATAAAGGATTTTTTTTGTTTTTTAAAGAGATCATGTTTTTTGTTTACAGCATTGACACCAGTTCTGTTCACATTCTCATTGGGAGTAAATGTTATTCACCTAAAATAAAAACTTTGTACTTAAAATCACCCGTTTTTCTAAAATGTTAAAAGATCCTCTGGTTCTTGTGTCAGTTCAGTGTCGTCCTGCTGTTGTTTAACAACGTCTGTGGGATCTGTGTCCTCGTGATCACCTGCACATATACAGAAAAATAATACATTAAAAAAAAAAAGCATTAGCATCTTTTAATATTGAAAAGACTTTGGTTTATAAATAACACTGGTCTACAATGTTTTAGAAAGTATCTGCTTCAGATATTAAATGTTTTGTACTTTAATAAGATTAATCAGAAAACAAATGACCAAAGTGCTGGTTAGCTCATGTTTTTAAATAGAGCTGTTAAAGTATTAGATTTAATAGCTCTAATACATTTACTGTATTTTCCAGACTATAAAGTGCACTTAAAAGACTAATTTTCTCCAAAATCAAAAATGCGCTTTATAATCCAGAGTGCCTTATATGTGGATACATTCTGGTAGTGCATAGTGACTTGGAATTTAGACTTTTTATCTCATCGTTTTAGCTTTTTATCTCATAATTTTGACTATTTATCTCATAATTTTGACTATTTATCTCATAATTTTGACTTTTTATCTCATAATTTTGACTATTTATCTCAAAATTTTGACTGTTTATCTCATAATTTTGACTATTTATCTCATAATTTTGACTATTTATCTCATAATTTTGACTTTTTATCTCATAATTTTGACTATTTATCTCATAATTTTGACTTTTTATCTCATAATTTTGACTTTTTATCTCATAATTTTGGACTATTTATCTCATAATTTTGACTTTTTATCTCATAATTTTGACTTTTTATCCCATAATTTTGGCTTTTTATCTCATAATTCAGACTTTTTATCTCATAATTTTGACTTTTTATCTCATAATTTTGACTATTTATCTCATAATTTTGACTTTTTATCCCATAATTTTGACTTTTTATTTCATGGTTTGGACTTCACTTCATGTGCCTTATAGTCCAGTGTGCCTTATAGTGAAGAAAACACAGTATACACATTGCTTGTTCATAATGTAAAGCATCTTTGAGTGTCCAAAAACACTCAAAAAAAAGGGGGGGGGGGGGGGGGGGGTGCACACATTTGTGCCTGTATGTGGGGTTGCCCCAACTAATTATTATCGTCTTTCTTTCTGCTCCTTTCAACTCATTTCACCCACTTCCACAACACATTAGTACCAAACCATCTCTCATTTTCCACTGGCTCTGCACTAGTCTTAAGACTTTCACATGTTGACCCCAGACTTATCTTAGACACTTGATCCAACCAAAATTTAAGACTTGAGTTTCCTTTATCACTAACACATGTGGGTAGACCAGTGTAATGGGGTCGTACTGGATGGGATTCGGTGGATCTGGACCAGTGTTGTGTGGCGCCCGTTTGTTGCCGTGGTAACTGGAGGGAGTCGAGGGACAGAGTCTTGAAAGATCTGCTCGTCGTCAGACTCCACCAGACTCAGAACGTCTCCGCGGTCCTCGTCCATTTGCCTGGAAAAGACGAAAACCATGAACTGAAGGCAGATGCACACGTCAGTTAGTACAGCGACATAGTGTTACAACCACATTTTCTCAGTAGAACCTGTATTCAAACAGACGTGAATAGAAGTGACATCATTCATCACTTCCATCACCACCTATAGGAAAAAAACGACATTAATTCCGTTCTGCCGTTCACCTGAGGAACAAATGTTTCTAGATTCACGTTCCTGATATGACATTGTCTCATGTTTCCACATAGGTTTTTTTTTTTTTTTTTTTTTTTTTTTACTTCCTACTTCAGCGACCATTGTCTTTATTTCATTTATATTTTCTTTAACTTAACATTTGTACTGTTTATTACTGTAGTTTTATTACCAATTTAAAAATTAAAAAAGTATTTTGTTTAAACTCTTCATTTCAAACGTGCAGAAAATGAAATAAGAACTAAATCTCTATAATGATGCACAAAGTAAGTAAAAGAACACACACACACACACACACACACACACACACACACACACACACACACACACACACACACACAAATTACAAACTGAAATCAAACAGGCTTGAAAAGGAGTTGTTGTTACCCATTTTTATTGATCACTTTGGCTGTTTTTGTTCATTATGTTGCTTATAGTTTATTTTTCTATATTTTATTTCTATATTACTTATAAGGGCAGAGGGGTTATTTAGTTTGAGTATGTTTGCTTGTCTGTTTGTCAGCAGCTTTACACAAAAACTACTGGACCAATTTCCATAAAGGTGCAACATGGTCGAGAATAGATATCATAAAATTTTGGTCAATGTAGGTCAAAGGTCAGGGTCAAAGTTACCAAAAATGTGTTTTTGCAATGATAAGAGATAAAGTCAATCATATTAAATGTGTGAAGGGGGGGGGGGGGGGTTATTATTTAATTTTGTTCATATTTATTGATCACTTTGTCGGTTTCTGTTCATTTTGTTACTTATCAATGAAGCGCCGATCGATGTATAAACGACCAACCAGTTTTTTAACTAGCTTGCCCGCAAGTCGGTCGCAAGAAATATATTTGTAAAGGATGGACGTGACCCGCTTCTCGACCCGTATTTTTAAAAAGTCGTCAATGGTTTTTATAACCATCACCTGACCTTTGACCTTACTCACATACCTGCATTTCTTTCGGTTGTAAAAGCCGATGTCATTGTTTGTCAGTTAATATGTTGAGAAAATATTTCTGTCCTGCTTCATCATTCAAAAGTTAGCAACGCTAACGTAGCATCTAAACCAGGGGTCGACAGCCTGTAACACCCAAAGAGACATTTGAACCCAGAAAAGAAAACACTTTAAAAATGTCAGTGAATGTGTCGCAAATCTTCCTTTTTTATTTGTATGTTTACGGAGCTTCCACTCTCCTAACTTTATTTTCTCTCTTGCTCCCTCCATATCGTAGGATTCAGTTAATAAAGCGTATGTATTAATAATAGAAAATTATTCCTAATATTTAAATTACAGGTTATTTTAATGTTTATCTCAAACGACCCGACCGACGACAACCAGAATATCATTAAAAATATTTTTCAATGACCTGCACCTGTGGGTGACTGCAGGGGCCCGCTCACTTTGGGTTAGTCTGTACATCACTGTTACTTATCGTTTATTTTTCTTCATTATATTTTTTATTTGACTATTTTTCCTTCATTTTTGTTCTGCTTGTGTCTTACTTTGTTCATGTTAATTATTAATTTGTCAGTTTATTATACATTTTTGTTGTTTTTTATGAATCATTTTGGCCGTTTTTGTCAAATATTTTCCTTATTTTGTTCATTTCTCTACATTTAGAATTTTTACTTTGGTATTTTGTCTATTTGTGTCTTACTTTGCTTATGTTAATTATTAATTTGTCAGTTTATTATTAATTTTTGTTGTTTTTTTATGAATCGCTTTGGCTGTTTTTGTTAAATATTTTCCTTATTTTGTTAATTTCTCTACATTTAGAAGTTTTATTTTAGTATTTGGTCTGTTTCTGTCTTACTTTGTTCATGTTTATTATTCATTTGTCAGTTCATTTATTATTATTTTTTATTTATTTATTTTTTTAATGAATAAACCGATACTGGAATGCTCACAGGTAAGGTAGCGGTCGACAGTAAAAGGAAGAAACGACTCAAAATCTACACAAAAAAATATAATGAAAGAAGGAAACTGTATTGTTTGGGTTTGAAGTGTGTGTGTGTTTTATTATGTCATACTCACCCAAAACCATTTCCTGTAACAGAAACGCAAACAAAAGATGTCAGATGTGGACTGATGAAAGTGTCGTTCAGTCTTTGCAGATGTTGGTGTGAACTGAAGTTACCCAGACAGATCTTGTGTCGACTCGAGTAAACGGTTCTGGCGATGATGATGGCCGAACCCACGATCAGCACCGCGATGAAGACGCCGATGATTGCTCCAGTGTACGCCGAGGAGGCTGGGGATGAAACCAGATGTTAGTGGTAGAGAGAGGTGGGAGGTAATGGAGTAGAAGTACTCCATTACTGTACTGAAGTAGATTTTTTTTTAGGTATGTGTACTTTTTGTGTAAAATGTTGACTTTTTCTCCCTACATTTATATAAATATCTGTACTTTATACTCCCTACATTTATATAAATATCTGTACTTTATACTCCTTACATTTATATAAATATCTGTACTTTATACTCCTTACATTTATATAAATATATGTACTTTATACTCCTTACATTTATATAAATATATGTACTTTATACTCCTTACATTTATATAAATATATGTACTTTATACTCCTTACATTTATATAAATATATGTACTTTATACTCCTTACATTTATATAAATATCTGTACTTTATATTCTTTACATTCTCAGAATATACTTGTTATTTCTCCAATCTAAACATATGTGACAGTAGAAAAATAAGTCTCTTCAGAGGGAATAAAAAATAAAAATAAAAAAATCAGTGGAGGAGAGAAACTGGGACTTTAGAGATTAGAATTAAGACTTTTATTTTATGATTGTGATTAGAAAAAAATCTGAATTATGATATTTGTATCTCATATTTGTGACTTGCTATCTCACAATTGAAGTATTTTATTTCATAATTATGTTTTTTTTTTTAATCTCATGATGATGATTTTTATCTCAATTGTGACTTTTTTTTCCCAATTTTTCCTAAATTTTCTGTCCATATTCACTAAACTGAGTAACTATGACCTGATCAAACACATTATTTACACAGTAACTCACTTTATTTTTGGATCATTTTAAAACTTTTCTGATTTATCCTGGCTAAGAAAGTATCATTTCATTCATTCATCCTTTTTTTTTTTTTAATTTTACTTCAGTAAAGGAGTTGAATTAGTATTTGTACTTCTACCAGAGTATTTTTTCACACACGTAGCTGTACTTCTACTTCAGTACAGGATGGAAGTACTTTTCACAGCTCTGATGGTGGGAGGAGCAGCAGGTTTATCGACATTCCACAGGTGGAGCTAAGACGGCATTGTACCTGCTCTTTGTTCAGATGTGGTAAAAGCAACAGAAAACTGAGTGTTCATCTGTTTGACTATTTTTTTAAACAATCCCAGTCTGTCCCCACTAGTGAAACAGAAATAGAAAAATAGAACTGGTACATGAAAAACAAAACACGGCTTCATTTGTTCATAATGTTTGAGTAATACTGGGTCTTCATGGGTTTGGTTACGTTTGTACAGTGATGAAAACAGAAGATGCAACAGTGGGTCGAAATTTGATTGGATATACATGTGAGGCCGACGTAGGTGATTGTACCCCCCGTCTGTTCAGCTATGATAGGAGAATAAATTCTGTATAATTACTCAAACGACTCCTGTCATATTTTGACTTGGAACCGTCCATATCTCATGTTTCCGCCCAAACATTAGCGTTTGTGCTACGGCTGCTCTTACATCTGTGCTGTGACTCAATCTAACTCAGTGGTTCTCAAATCCAGTCCTCGTGGCCCAGTGTCCTGCATGTTTTAAATATCTCTCTTTTCTTCATCTTCATATTTATTTATTTTTATAAATATATATATATATATATATATATATATATATTAATAAAAAATACAAATAAAATATTAATTAATTACATTAAAAAAATTAATACAAAATTAAATGAAAATAATTACAAACAAAAAATGTACTTAATTAAAAAAAAAAGATAAAACATAAAAGATAAAGAATAACATTTTTAAAAAATTACAAATAAAATGTATTTAAAAATTAATTATATACAAAAATAATAATAATACAATGAAATAATACAAAAAATAATAATAAGCAAAAGCCGTAACAAAAATTTTTAAAAAGCAATTTTAAAAATGTACAAATAAGAAAAATTAATTACACTACAAAATAACTTAAAATATTTTTTTTTTTAAATCTCCCTCTTCCGTCACACCTGAAAGCCATTACATCATTATCAGTCTTCTAAACTAAAGAGCTGATCAATAATTGAACTAGGTGTGATAGGGAAACAAGTAAAACATGCAGGACACTGGGCCACGAGGACCGTTTTTGAGAACCACTGAGCTAACTTGACATGGTTCTAGCAGGATTGGTTCAGTGTAGCGCTACTTAACTATCATTGGCTGTTCTTACATCTGTCCAAACATGGACCAATGAATTCAATCCAACTTGTATCGAGTATGTCTCATATGTCTATCGAGGAAAAGTGATAGTGCAATATATAATATTATTATTGTTTAGTCAGCCCTACCTGTGTTTGATATGTTGTACCTTAACTGTGGGGATTCATTTATTTTATTGGACCTGCCAAAGCAGTTTAAAGAACTGTGGATCCGGGAAGTCCGACACGTTTGTAGTTTTAGCAAATCATTGCATCGAGTGTGACGTAAAGGTGTGACCAACATGAACATGTTATACGTTTCTTGCCGTTCAGACGGAGACATGACCCGGTGTTCTGTCAAAATGGACACCTCGTTACATTGGGTTTCCAAGCGCTTCTGAGCATGCTCATAAAAAGCCTGTCAATTCAGGCATCCCCAGCCAGATGTGCAATTGACTTGGACGCTGGCTGTAAGTAATACTTTGTTTATTTTATCGTGCCTTTGACCACTAAGTATATAAGCAATCACATGCGTACGATAGATTGGATATTGACGTTAGTAAGTTTTAAGTAAGTTTCGTATGATATGAACGTTATGCACATGAGTTACCTGGGTGTTATTGTTCACGTTTGTTCAATGGATGTAAACAATAGTCTACCTTTTGAGTAACTAAATCTAAATACAATATTAGAAAAACAAAATATATATATAAAAAAAAAGTCTCCCTATAATGGGAGCATTATATGATGGCTAAATAGACTTGTCAAAATGGGCTACCTATGAACATTATAAGATATCAATAGTTTCCAAATGCAAAGTAACATATTTTGTCTGAATAATGTGAATTTCTAGAGACTATTGTTAATTTCGGCAGCTGGTAGCTCATGTCGACGGGGATGCCCATTTTGACAAAACACCGGCTGTCCTCAAAACTCCCCACTCCGGAAGGGGTCTGCAGATTTTTGCGTTTCCAGACCCTGATAGCGCAGTTGCCGTGTAAACAAAAGGCACTTCTGGTAAAATAGTTTACACGAGGACGATTGCAGTTAAAAACGGGGTTTGTATAAAAATGCAGAGACTCACTCTTCACGGTGAGGTAGACTTCCAGCTCCCGGACGCCCAACGGGTTCTCACTACGACAGAAGTAAATGCCCTCGTCCTGCTTGCTGACGTTGACGATGGTCAGCCTGAAGGTGGGGCCGTCCTCAGACAGAAGGTGCTTGGAGCTGTGGACGATGATGTCCTGCTGGAGCCCCTTCCTCCAGGTGGTGTTGGCAGGGGGTTTGGACATGGACTCGCTGCAGCTCAGAGTGATACTGGAGTACTCCAGAGCTGTGGCCAGGGGATCTCCTACTGGGTACGGAGGCTCTGAGGAGCAACAAAACAACACGCTTTGACAGCATCCAAACAAACGCTCTCCTTCAATTCAGCTCAGTTTTATTTGGAACAAACACAATCATCAAAACCAGTATCATCCAACAGGTGGGATGGGTGATACGACTTGAAATGAATATCACGATAAATTGGGTAGTTTTACCTTCATAACGATAAATGTACGATAAATGGGGAGGACTCGACCACACACACAGTTTGGTTTGGGGGGGGGGGGGGGGGGGTGTCACACGTAAGGAGCGATTTTTGGGAGAAAATTAAGCCTATTCACAGGAAAGTAATCCATGCATATTAGGGTTATGCAAGCTTCTTTGGTTGTAGTTGACCATTAAAAAAGTATTTGCAAACTCTAAAGTGAGTTCATTAGGCCCTCTATAGCGCCCCCTACAAATTCACCTTCACTAAAAAGGCTGTAGTTCGGACATACGAACACCGATTTGGCTCAAATTTGACTCCGACGTCGAATGGGGAGTCAGTCGCAACGGGTCGCAATGAAGGCCTTTGAGACTGTATTTTATTTGATTTTATTTTAATTTAGTTTTAGTCTCATGACGAAAATGTAATTTTCATTTTAGACACAATTTAGTCATCTAAATAATTGTAGTTTTAGTGTAGTTTTATTTAACTAAAAGTCATAACATTTTCGCTGACGAAATCTAAAATAATTTTAGTCGACTAAAATATGACAAGTAGTGTTTTTGTTTTGTTCAAAGTGATCAATGTGTTTATTGTAACGTTTTAATGTGTAATACACATAAGATTTCACCAATTCATTCCATTTGAATTAACAGCTAAGGTATCATTAAGAGACAATTCTGTTAAAGTATGGGTGCATAATCAAAGAAGAACAAAAACCAGAAATACATCAATGCAAATACCTTTATTATATTAACTGTTAAGATTCAAAATCGTGAAATATAAAAATGCCACTTTAGTGCCTTGCTCAAGAGCAGATCAACAGAGCTTGCTGATGAGCTGATGATTTGAATCAGGTGTGTTAGAGCAGGGTGACATCTAAAACATGCAGGACAGTGGACGCTAAGGACCAGGGCTGAAGACCACTGATCGAATGAACGTACATGTAAAAATACTCATAATGAAGTGAAGCTGAACTGCGTCAGGATTCTGTCCATAAAGAATTGTTCAGTGTTATTTTGTCAGAAAATGTTTTATTTAGTTTTAGTCTCATGACGAAAATGTAATTTTAGTTTTAGTCACAATTTAGTCATTAAAATCATTTTAGTGTTATTCTAGTTTCAGTCTACCAAAATTTGCAATTTTCTATGTTGTGAATTTTAGTCGACTAAAATAATTTTAGTCGACTAAAATAATAAAATAAAATAAAATAAAAAATAATTGGAAAATAAGGTCTTGGCTGTACAGAAGGCTGTTACATAAAATGTAGACTAAAATAATTTCAGTCAACTAAAATTCATATCATAAAATTTAACATTTTTTAAAAAATAAAAAAATAATTGGTTCAGTTCATTTCAGGGCTGGACATATATAGACAAACAAACACTCTCACATTCACACCTTATGGGTAATTTAGATTAACCAATTAACCTATCAGTGCATGTGTTTGGATGGTGGGAGGAAACCGGAGTACAAAATTTGGGGAGGCGGTCGTGACGGACAGCGAAGCCCTTTGAGACTGCTTGCAGTTTTTATTTGTACTCATCTGTTGTGTGTTTGACATTTGTCAGAATACCAACCGAAAAGTTACGACATCAAAAATGACAATTACAAAATAAAAACTAGGAGCACACCGTCGTCAGTACAAATACACCATCAGCTACATCATCACATCACAAGCATTATCCACTGAACACAGAAAACAGATGGAATTCAAACAATCACTGCTCAATGGCAATTTCATTCCCAGAATTTGTAGAAAATCTTTGACTTGTCGCACATGTGCAGGTCTATCCATGACAACTGGATGATGATGATGTAAGCCATGACATATTTTTGGCCACGTTCTTCCATCTGAGAAATTCATATTCGTACAGAAAACGGTGTACACACAACTTTTCATTTCATGAGCGCAATTTTTGATGTCGTAAGTTTTTGATTCATATTCTGACAAATCTCAAACACACAACTCATCATAAGTACAAATGGACTCATTTTAAAGTTTGCAAATATTTATTTCATGCTCAACTACAACTAAAGGTGCATGCATTGACTTTCCTGTGAATAGGTTTAATTTTGTCCCAAAAATAGCAACATACAAGTGTGCCTTTCGCTCTGTAAGCAGGTACACATGCTTCAGTCCATAACTGGGGGTTAGTTTGTGACCGATGCATGCATGAGTGTTTACCTCCAGCTGAACTGGGTGCATGCAGCCCTGACAAACATGCATATGCAGCCCTACACCAGACCGCTATCTATCTATCTATCTATCTATCTATCTATCTATCTATCTATCTATCTATCTATCTATCTATCTATCTATCTATCTATCTATCTATCTATCTATCTATCTATCTATCTATCTATCTATCTATCTCAAATTTTTCTTCTTTTTTTTTGTTCATATTTGATTAATTAGGTTGCATTTTGCTGTTTTTTTGGGGGTCTTAAAAGTCATTTCCTGATCCTGATCAACAAAGTAATTTGTTTTAGCAGTGTTTTGAGCCGATTTTTCTTTGTTTTAGACTTATTTACTGTCAGACTCAGTTGTTGTCAGTTGTAGGAATTTCACAAACATTCATAGTTACAAATGTTCAGGAGACATTTTATTTGGATTTAATGCATAAACTTCAAATTCGATAATTTTGACCCATATAACGTATTTGAGGCTAAAGCTAGAAATACTGCTGTGACACTTCTGACTGGTTTTGTACTGGAGGGTCACATATTTGTTATTCGATTCTTATTTTGTCAATTTTTATTAACTTTGTTCATTTTCTTGCCTATTTTGATCAGGGTTGTTCTCCATCCATCCTTAAACCAAAACTATGAGGAAAAAGCCAACACTGGACACATGACCAACATAATGCGTCTGTCTCCTTTGCACTGACTTGCACATTGCCCCCACAGAATTGCACACTACATATTTTTACTATATTTATTTTCATCTTATTCTATCTTGGTGCATGCTTAGCATTTTTATTATTTTTTTTAATACTATATATATATATATATATATATATATATATATATATATATATATATATATATATATATATATATATATATATATATATATATATATATATTTAAAATTCTTTTTTTTTCTCTTTTTCTTTTTATTGATATACTATATGTTGAATGTTGCAGCGTTACACCAAGACAAATTCCTAGTTGTATACTACATGTGTACCATATGAACAATGGCAATAAAACTCTTTCTGATTCTGATCTGATTCTGATTCTAATGAGCACAGTTAGATGTTAACAGTGTGGAAAGTCACAGTGGCCTTTAAAGTGGAAAGAACATAAAAGATTCAGCAGCAGGTGCACAGGTGAGGTTTGTTGAAGCGGCTCATTTAACTGGAACACACTTACTGAGGGTAAACCAACAGGACGCCTGCTTGGCTTTTGTCAGCGCTGGGTGTTGTGCTCTGCAGGTCAGCGTCTGGCCGTCCCACAGCGAGCTGCGGTTCAGCACCACCGACAGACTGTTGGTCACTTCTGAAGCGTAAACTCCACTTTTCTGCTGAGCTCCTTTGGCGCCGGCCCCGCCCCCCTCCCAGCTCAGCGTTGGCAGGGGATAGGCCCCAAACCAGGTGCAAGTAAACTCGGCAGAGGATTCGTCCGCCGCCACCACCCACGTGCACTCAGGGTGTCTGTCTGGGACGTCTGGTCAGGAGAAAAAAACAAAACCAAACTGGATAAAGAGTTCAGAAACATGGAACTGGGTTAGTGTTCCCAGGGCTGCTGATATAGACTACAAAGAAAATAGATTTTTTTCACACAAAAAAATTCGATTTACGACCCCCCCCCCCTCTACTTTTTAAAGAAAACAATCTGTTCAAATGACAGAAGAAGCTCAAGAACAAGGGTTACTTTCATTACCTTAAAAGTAATGCCCATTTCCCTCTATGAATTATAGTGTCAGCTGGTATTTGGTTTTAAAGGGAACATTTTCCACCAGTGAACACAGTTCTCAGTGACCTGTCAGTCACATGCTTTGGTCAAAATACCACATTAGACCTGTTTATATGAGAGTTTTTATTTCTGTTTAATTCCGAATAAAGGTTATTTCTACTTTCAGATCAACCATGTAAACACCTGATTCCAGTTGACAATAATAATTACGAATCAAACTTAATTTCCGAATAAAGTCACTGGTTTATTCCGATCTTAATTCCAAATTTTATAATTCCTCTGACATGTAAACAGTTAATTCCTCTTTAACATTATTCCTGTCATTCTGCACATGCTCCTGGTCTTGGTATGATGACGCACATATCCCGCTGTGAGCATTAGTTTGTTGATTCAGTCGAGCTGCTGCTTCATAATTATCACAAAAATAATCCCCAACATCACATGTAGTATCTGCTCTAACATGTTGATCATTGAAACAAAAGTAAAACAGGAAGTGCACGCCATAATTTCCTTCCAGTAGACATCCAGACATTAAGCAGCCGTTCCGTCCAATCAGAACCCTCTGTACCCCCAGCTGTTAAACCACAATTAACTAGAACAGAATACACCCGTTTCCTTGGAAACCTTTATTTGGAATTAACCAAATATTAACCATGTAAACACGAAAGAAATTGCTTTATTTCCAAATTATTTTATTTCGAATAAATCTCGTCTCGTCATCTGAACCCGCTTTATCCTCACTAGGGTCACAGGGGTCACTGGGGGCCTAATTCAGCTACAAAGGGTGAAGGCGGGGTACACCCTGTATGAGTCTGCAGTTCATCTCAGGGCTAAACATATATAGACAAACAATCACACTCACATTCACACCTATGGACAATTTAGATTAACCAGTTAACCTATCAGTGCATATGTTTGGATGGTGGGAGGAGCCAGAGTACCTGGAGAAAACCCACGCAGACACGAGGAGAACATGTAAACTCCACACAGAAAGGTCTGCTGTGGGAATCGAACCAGGAACCTTTTTTTTGTGAGGCACGAGTGTTAACCACTGCACCACCGTGCATTCTGAATAAATA
Organism: Siphamia tubifer; assembly: GCA_020466265.1. Taxonomy (NCBI): domain Eukaryota; kingdom Metazoa; phylum Chordata; class Actinopteri; order Kurtiformes; family Apogonidae; genus Siphamia; species Siphamia tubifer. The sequence goes on along the minus strand of CM035791.1, from coordinate 45,008,729 downwards.
ATTCAACTCGACCGAATCAACATACTAATGCCGGCAGCGCAGAATATGTGCCTTATGGGAACAAGACCAGGAGCATGTGCAGAACAACAGGAACAATGTTAAAGAGGAATTAAGTGTTTACATGTCAGAGGAATTATTGAAATCCAAATTCAGAGTGGAATAAACTAGTGACCTTATTCTGAATTCAGTTTAAAGGTGTCATTCCACTGAAAACCACTTTTCTACGCTCCTTTTGGAATCTGATGGGTCACCCAAACTTACAAACACATGCTGCCTTTGACAGTGGTTTGTCATCTCCACTGGCTGCATACTGCATTTACACAAAACAAGAGGAACGAGGGACCAAGAAAAAGCAGGTCCGTGTGACATCAGATGGACGTTAGCGTCACACGCGTGGGGTTCAGCCCATCCCCGGCAGCGAATCTGAAGTAGCATTAGCATTAGCATCTACAAGAGAAGACGGCGCCACAGTAGCTGCTGCACAAACTGGAAAAAAATGGTGGATCAAACTGGTTCATGTGGAAGTAAAGTCTCGTTTTTTTCCCTGCACGTTTTCAGAACAAGCAACGGCACGAAACCTAGCTGGATGCTACTTGGGTAAAGGTAAAACACACACACAGCAAGAGGGGAGGGGGGAGTGTTCCTTCATGCATTCTGAGCCAATCAGAGACTCCTCATCACTGCGTCATGGACATGTATGAGGAAGTACCGGTAAACTCTGTTGTTCGACCTCAAGTCATTTTTCTACCATGAAAAAACAGCTGGAAACTAAATAATCTGGACGTTTTTTTTTTAAATAGAACCAACACACAATGAATTCAATAACAATGGAGAACACAGTAATATTAATGAAATAACCACGGAATGACACCTTTAATTGGGAATAGTCATTTTCAACTGGGATTAGGCGATTCCTGAAAGAGGAATTAACCTTTATTCTGAATTAAAGGGGAATAAAAACTCAGATGTAAACAGACCCAGTGTCACTTACAGTAGACCAACAGTTGTGTGCTCCTGCTCACAGCCTGATGGGAAATGTAGTTGTGGGCTCTGCAGGTGTAGACCCCCTGGTCCCTGGGCTGAACGTCTTCAACCCTCAAGTCTACCCAGGACCGGTTGTTCGCAACCAGGGACGTGTTTGTGTAAAAGCGTCCGTTGAAGGCCCAGGACAGCAGAGCAGACGGGTACGAGGACGCCGAGCAGTTGAAGGAGACGCTGGAGCCGCGAGTGGTGAAGAGGGTCCGATTGGACAGAGCAGAGGACGGACGTATGGATATGGAGACATTTTCAGGTCCACCTGAGAAGAAATTATTGTGTTTATCGACAGTAAAAGTACTGAAAGTACAGCTACTGTGGTGAAAAAAAAAATACTCTGGGAAAAGTAAAAGTACTTTACACTTGTAGAAGCTGCAGATCAGATCATATATGGTCCCAAAGAAAAATAAGAAAACAGGTACCATCTTAACTCAAATTCATGTTATGTTTTTGCTAGGTCTGTCAAAATTAATGCATTTAACGCAATTCAATAGAACAGTTGTTTTGTTGAAGGTGTTGAATACACATGTTAATTCATATTTTTGCACATGTTTTGAATATTTTATCCAATTTTCATTTGTTTTTTCCTATATTTTAGAAGACTTTTTGAACATATTTAGGATTTTTCAGCGCTTTTTTTTGTTCCGTTTGTTTAGTTTTGATGAATTTTAATTAATTTTAGCATGTTTATGTATTTTTTCCCCACATTTTTTGTGTTTCTTAGTGTATTTTGAGTACAAAAAAAAATGGAAAAACCCCTGACACAGAACAGTTGATTGTTTCAATCATGATTAATTGAAATGAATCCAAAACAATAGTGTGATTAATCCGATTAAACATGATAATCATTTGGCAGCTTTAATTATTATATAAAATGTAGGTATTGACAATCTTGTAAAACTTTTGTGGCATTATTTTTTTAAATTAAGTGTTTTAGTGCCAATTTAAATTTAAGTCATCCAGATCATCATTATTATTATTTTTACTAAGATATTCTAGACATTAAGTGTATATATCGCTGATAATAACTGTAATTGAACTGGGTATCAGATCAGAAAGGAAATGACGTGGTATCGAACGTCAGGAATTAAAGCAATGTTTTAAGATTTCTTGTGATAGCCAATAGAAAACTCTTTCTCATGAGAACATTACAGGTCACGGTTCTATGGAAACCCTTTTTGCGGGTGTCATTAATCAGCCATCACATATTATTGTTAAGCATGTGTGTTATGTTGAAAAACCAGTTTGTGTTTCCGTTTTGCTTCCTATAGTTTCAGTAGATGAAGCCTTCAGTGGTTGAGGTCATGAAAAGGAGCTGCTACCTTCATTCACTGTTTCTATCCTGACAAACTGTTCCTACAAAAACAACATCAATTACCCTGTTTACATAAGAGTTTATTCCTGTTTAATTCAGAATAAAGACAAATTCATCTTTAAAATGAACCATGTGAACATCTAATTCCAATTGAAAATGATACATCCAAATTACTCTTAAGTCCGAATCAAGTCTCTGGTTTATTCTGATCTTAATTAATTAAATTAATTAATATATAAAATCTATGTATCGACAAACTTCTGTAAATTTCGTGGAATTTTTTTAATGAAATATTTTACTGCCAACTAAAATTTAAGTCACCCAGATTATTATTATTGTTGAGGATTTTTGCCTTAATGAAAAACAGTGGTTATAATGTAAATAATAGTACATTGTTAGCACCGTTGGGAGACAAGATTTTCCTTTGTTCCGAAGGCTGTCCTCCTTAACTCTTAATATCACCACCTTCCCCCTAACACACACACACACACACACACAGAGTGCCCCCCCCCCTTCATTAATCATACTTAACTTCATAACACCTACACTTCCGGCCATGCAGTTTTGTGATTCATGTTACACCATGACTGTCTTTTACTCATTTGCACTTGTTGCTCCATAGGATTTGTGTGTGTGTGTGTGTGTGTGTGTATAAATTATTTATTTAACTTGTAGTTTTTATACTTTTATACTTGCACTTATATTGACATTGCTGACTCTTCACTGTTTTTAAATTGCCCTTTGGGGATAAATAGTCTTTTGATTTTGAATTTGAATTTAGATGTTAGTCTCGTCATTTTCTTTTGTTTAAAATATGCACATTTTAGTTGGTGTCCAAAATTTTAAAAAATTTTTGGTGTTTTTTCTGTATTTCAGAACAGTTTTTTTTCCCCATACGTTTTGATTTTTCCATTGCTTTTGTGTTAGTTTTTTTGTGAATATTAATTAATTTTAGCACGTTTTGTGTAGTTTTTCCTCCACATTTTTTTCTTGGTGTATTTTGTGGGAAGCTTGAGTACAACTCCAAAACAAAAACAAAAACCTTGAGACAGAGCAGTCAAGTGTTTTAATCATTATTAATTGAAATTAAACCAAAGCAACCCTGGGTTAAAATCATAATCATTTATTCATTAAGTAATTTCCTGTAAAGGATCAATAAAGAATATATCAGCCAATCAATTTGACAGCTCCAATATTTAAAATGTAGCCATTGACAAGCATGTAATTTTTGTGATATTTATTTTTTCAAATTAAATATTTTACTGGTAATTAAAATTTGAGTCACCCAGAATATTATTATTATTATTAGTAGTAGTAGTAGTAGTATTGAACAGGATTTCTGCCTTAACATTTTATGGATGAAAATCAGTGGTTATAATGTAAGTAATAGTACATTTTTGGCACCGTTGGGAGAGAGACGTTAGCCTGGTCACTTTCTTTTGTTTAAATTGTGCACATTTTAGTTGGTGTGCAGAATTTTAAAGGTCATTTTTGGTGTGTTTTTTCTTCTTTAGAACAGTTTTAAATACTTTTTGACCCCCCGTTCCTTTTATGTTAGGTTTTTTTTCCAGCACATTTTGTGTATTTTTTCCCCCTGGATTTTTTTTCTTGGTGTGTTTTGTGGAAAATTTGAGTTAAACTACAAAACAAAAAAACCTTGAGACAGAGAAGTCAAGTGTTTTGATTCTGATTAATTGATCCCTGGGTTAATCTGATTAAAATCCTAATAATTTATTCATTAAGTGATTTTCTGGAAGGAATCACAAAAAAATCTATCAATCAATCAATTTGGCAGCTGTAATATTTAAAATGTAGGTATTAACAAACATGTGCAATGTTTGTGTCTTTCTTATTATTAAATATTTTACTGGTAATTCAAACTTGAGTTACCCAGATTATTATTATAAAAGGATTTCTGCCTTAATGTCTTATGGATGAAAAGCAGTAGTTATATTGTAAGTAATAGTACATTTTTGCACCGTTGGGAGACAGATTCTAGCTCTGATCGTTTCCTTTTGTTTAAAATATGCACATTTTAGTTGGTGTCCAGAATTTTAAAGAGGGTGAAGAAATGAACAACCTTTAAATTCTGAAAAATAATATGAAGTTTATTAACACGAAGGGCAAAGTGTGCGTAAAAAGCACACCCGAGTTAAACACAACACAAATGCGCGCGCGCGCGCTTACTTACTGGCTACTTGCAGCTGTACGCGTGCATGGAAAGTGTTGTTTCCGGGTAAGGTGGAAGCGCACAGGTAGGCGCCCTCATCCCCACGCCTCACCTCCCGGATGATCAGGCTTCCGTCAGACAGCACAGTGAGCCGCTGTCCGGTCACAGGTGTGGGGGTGACCGCTGAAGCACCCCCGCTCACGAGCCCGCGTCCATTTTTCAACCACGTCGTTACGCTTGGTGTCACGTTTCCCACGGAGTAACACGGAAGTAGAGCGACGTCTCCCGGTGCGGCTGTAAGGACCGTGTCCGGGGAACCGTCATCACCCGAAACCGTCACTTTAACAACAACAAGAGAAACAAACGAGAAAATAAGGCTCCGTTTTCCAACACTCACCTGCTTTACCTGTAGGTCAGACACGTTAACTAGGACCCACCTGTGGCGGAGGGATACAGCAGTAGAAGGGCTAAGGCCAACACTCCTGTCATGGTACTTAACTTTCTAATGGCTACATCGCCTTCAGACAATGCGAACAGAAGGCTACCGGTCCAAACCTGTCTGACTAGTCCACCTGTGAGAGCCGCTGCTGGAGCTCCGGGGAGCAGTGGACATCCCTCCGCCCGCCCGGGGGTGACAGACTCAGAGTGGACTCGGTCACAAGTGGGACATGATGGGACTGAGTGGGAGTCAGAGCCGCTGGACGGACACAGACACGGACACGGAGGGCCTTTGTTTACTAGAACATGCGGGTCCGGAAACGGAGTCTGGAATAAACCACACCTTGATTTCACCTCCTTAAAGAGACACGAGCACATTTAACTAAACACTACACAGGAAAGACCACGTGACATGTGTGGCGCCTTATGAAACCTTTAACTCTTGACACTTTAGGAGTTCCAAAATAAATAAATATAGAAACAAAATGTAATAAAATAAGCAACAAACTGAACAAAAACTGCCAAAGTGGTTAACAAAATGAATCATAAACCACACCCTTATTTCACCTTCTGAAAGAGACACGGAAATATTTAACTAAACACTACAACAACAAAGACAAGACTGTGAGGGACAAAAAATTACTAAATTAAAAATAAATACCTGAATAAATAAGCCAATGCATCTGTTTTATGTGTTTATTTATTAATTAATTAATTCAAGAATTTCATTTATTTATTATTTTATACATTTATCTATACATTTATTTCTGCATTTATTTATTTCTAATTTAGTCATTTTTGGTCTCACATATGTGACATGAGTCAACGCTACATCCTATTAACCCTTTAACTCCATGAGATTTATGCAGATCCACAGTAAAAAATAAAAGAATAAAAGAAGCAACAAAATAAACAAAAATAGCCAAAGTGATTAATAAAAATAAAGAATAAACCACACCCTGATTTCACATAATTGAAGAGACACAAGCACAAAAAAATGACCAAATTCAAAATAAATAAATAATCGAATAGATAAATGGATATAAATAAACCATTCAAGGTTTGTGTTTTATGGATGTATTTATTTATTAAATTATTTATTTAATTTCTAATTTAGTCATGTTTTGTCCCTCAAACATGACATGAGTCAACACTGTATCCTATTAACCCTTATAGACCCAAAGCAGGGAGGGGTGTCAAACTCTTTCTTCTGGGGTCCTCATTCAGTTTAATTTCCACTTCAATCTAGTTCACTTTATTTATATTCTCCTGCGACCCGTGACAAAGAAGTCATCATTTTGAGATAAAAAAAAGTCATAGTTATGATTTAAAAAGTCCAGATTGTGAGATAAAAAGTACAAATTATGAAATAAGAAGTCCAAATTGTGAAAAAAGACAGAAATGGAAGATAAGAAATGCATAATTATGAGAAAGAGAGTCAACATTATGAGATAAAGTCCAAATTGTGAGATAAAAAGTCGCAATTATAAGATAAAAGTTGTAATTATAATATATAAACTCAGTTTCTCTCCTCCACTGATTTTCCATCTGAAGTGACTTATTTTCCGTCCTGTCCCATCTGTTTAGTTTGAAAAAGTAACAAGTCTGTAGAATGTAAGGAGTATAAAGTACAGATATTTATGAAGAAATGTAGGGAGGAAAAGTAAAGTTTCCAGAAAACCCTACTTAAGTACAGTAACAAAATATTTCTACTAAGTTACTTCCACCTCTGACTGATTTTCACTTTCTTTGTTTTGCTGCAATAAAAACCATGATGTACCTGCTGTAGTGAATAAACCATGACAAACGTTAATATTATTACACATTAATAAGGTTTCTGAGCTGACACAATAGAGGTCATGTCTTTAAATGAGGACAGAATCTAAACTTCATTATTTTTCTCTTAAAGCCTAGTTACTAAAAAGGGCCATGTGCAAAAAAAGTGTGTTAATGAAGCATGTGAACAGTCAGGCGGGACCGTTATGGAACGAACCAACTGACTGACAAGCCTTTTAGCCAATCACAGTGCTTCTAACATGACCTCATGTGACTGGGTCTATGTGGCGTTCCCTTACAGAAGTTTGCTAGGAAAATTATACAATTTTAAGTAACACACATAGGAAGTTGTAAAATTAATGCTTCATATTTGCAAATTACTAAAACAACATGGCATGATAGTACATAAGATATGTAGAATAATTCGTTTTTTTAACATTTAACAAAAGCCGAGAGTTTATTGTTACCGAGTATTAATTAAGAAATCAAATTCACACGTGATAAAATATTTCATTTCAGGTGTTGTTTAACAAGCATAGCAATGTAGTATAATATTTCCAGCCATGTGTTTTAATTATCGTGTAAAATATTTAATGTACTGCAAATGCAACACGGTAAACTTTTAGATAGTAGTGTAATGTCCTGAGCCAGTATTGAGATCCTGAATGCACCAGTGTCGGCAGCGTGTGCTTGAATGCCAGCAGCGTTTCATTCTGCAGCAGTAGCGGGTTAAGCTAGGCTGGTAAAGTGACAATGGCCGTGGATCTGAACCAGTGGAACGGAGCTCTGGCTTTGGAGGAGGTGGAGGAGAAGCCTGCCGAGCCCCTGACCATAAAATACGGCTCTGTGGAGATCGACGAGCTGGGCAAAGTGCTCACTCCAACACAGGTTTGTTAGCTACTACTCAGCTAAATGTTAACGCTAGCTAATTAAGCTACATATTTAGCACTGAGCTAACGTAATTTTACTTAGTAGAAACATAAGCACAACTTTACACGTGTGTTTTAATTGTAGTAGGTGTTTGCCAACAATGACTTGTGTTACATAATGTGGCTGGAGACACAATGCATGGTGAGTAGCGCCCTCTAATGGGCTTGTGTGGGTGTCAGACAACAATACATGAAGTATTGACCTTTGACCTGTGTTGTTGCGCAGGTGCAGAACAGACCCACTTGCATTGAATGGGCAGGATGTGACTCCAGTAAACTGTACACCTTGGCCCTCACAGACCCTGATGCTCCCAGCAGGAAAACTCCTAAATTCAGGTAAATACAGAATATGGGTGGTGTTTTACTAAATAACTAGGTCTGTCAAAGTTAATGTGGATTAATCTGATTAAAAGGTTTAACCTAATATAGTGGGACACTTGTTTTGTTTCAAGTTATTTTGTTGCATAAACATGTTAATTGCATATATATTTCTTGCACTATATATATATATATATATATATATATATATATATATATATATATATATATGTATATATATATATATATATATATATATGTATATATATATATATATATATATATATATATATATATATAATGTATATGTGTGTGCAATTAAAACATTCAATAGTTTCAACAAAGGAACTTGAAACAAAACTGTTCAATTTAATTTTTAATTCGTTTAATCACAATAATGGATTAATCTGCGATAACTTTGACAGCCCTCATTTGAATATTTCCAAAGCACAAATGTTTACTGTTAACATTTTCCTCTGTTACAGGGAATGGCATCACTTCCTGGTGGTGAACATGAAAGGAAATGACCTCTCCTCTGGTTCCGTCATGTCAGACTACGTGGGCTCAGGTCCTCCTAAAGACACAGGTACGAAGGACTGAAACTAAAGTCCAACCTTTCCTCCATGACTTACCTGTTCATCCTGCATGGCCTAGGTTCTGTCCCGTCCCATCAGAACACTGATGACCCGCTGCGTGTCTTTGCGTCCTCAGGTCTCCACAGGTACGTGTGGCTGGTGTACGAGCAGCCCGCCAGCCTGTCCTGCTCTGAGAAGGTCCTCACCAACCGCTCCGGAGATGGCCGCGGGATGTTCAAGATCCAGGCCTTCAGGAAGAAGTACCAGCTGGGGGCTCCGGTGGCCGGAACCTGCTACCAGGCCGAGTGGGACGACTACGTCCCCAAACTGTACGAGCAGTTGGCCGGACGATAGAAACAAAAGATCTTAAGGACAGAGGCGCTGGTCCAAACACCCAAACTACTCAACCAGTGTACGTTTACCTTGTCCCAGTAAATAACATTGCCTCCTCTTTACTGCCTCCTCACATTTACCCACTAATTAAAACAATAATAATGATGATCTCAGCTGTGTCATCTGCACAATAAATCTGTTCAACACTGAGGTGGACTGTCTGTTCATTCTGGTTCTGTTTTCTTTTGCACAACACCACATGGAAGACTGATATTAACCCTTTGATGCGTCCTGGTCACTTCAGTGGACAGTTCTACACTTGTTCTTTTATATTCATGGGTTTTGTTGTTTTACTTCCATATCAGTCAGTTCATATCTGGTCTGTCCTTAATACTGCACTAACACGTTTACCTGTAAATCAATTGTTTATTAGACTGCAATTAACAGGTTTCGTGAACAAACATTGCATATATGCATATATATATATATAATACAGTTTTTTTCCATAGTCTTCTAATATTGTTTAAATAATTCTGAGGTGAGTGGATATTTTCGTAACTACATAAAAAAAATAGGTTAATTAAAGGTTTCAATCATATTGCTATTTTCAGGCTTAAATGGGAATCAAAACACTTAGGAAAAAAATCTTGACTAATGTTCTCACAATTCACATATCAAAGGGTTAAATCAGTTATATAGGCTATTAACACTGGTCTACAAGGTTTTATAAAGTATCTTCTTCAGACGTTAAATGTGTTAAATCTTACTTTAATCAGATGAATCAATGAAAACAAATGACTTTAGTGCTGGCTAGTTCATATTTTAATATATATGCTGGTTTATGTACATGTATACAATGGATTAGTAAATATTCCACTAGAAAGAACCTGTAAAGTTAATGGATCATAATGTGCAGACAGTGTTTTGAAGTAGATCTGAGACAAATATTCCTTTGGACCAAAACCTATTCTCTTATTTTCTAAAATTTCACATTTTGACCCCAGACTTATCTTGGAAACTTGAGCCAACCAGCATTTAAGACTTGAGTTTTCTTTATCAATAACACATGTGGGAACATTTCATTAGTTTTATTCCAGAAGCATTTTACCTGTAGACCAGTGTTATGAAAAGACTTTTTAATCTTAGAAACTATTGTCCACGAGTGTTTCAAGTCCTGGACAAAAGGAGTTTGAAATTACTTTTAATTAAAACTTAAAGAAGATAATGTTCTTCATTTATAGAAATCCTCATGAGACTCCAGGAAGTGAACATTTTACATTTTTACATTAAACAATTCTCTTGATTGAGAACTACATAATGCAACCATTTTTTCAAATAAATTTTTTGAGTGGATTAAAATGTTTTATTCACATAATTTTTTTTGTCTTTTCACCCATTTTCAATGATACAGCAATATGTAAATGCATTAGCCTAGCTGCGTTATCCCCATTCATTTCATGTATAGGTCACGTGGTGCTTCATAGTCAGGGGGGGCGGGGCTAAAAGGTTGTCTTTCAAATCCCTCTGTCTACAATAGGACGGTACTACAACCAATCGATGTAGTTAGACACCATCAAGTTCACAGACGAGTCCAGAGAAAGTTAAGCATGACTAAACAAAAATATAAAGACTGTTTGTTGCTTCTGTAAAAATAATTTAAAGATTGCTGATGTTTTCTCACATTCTTCACTCATCTTTGATAAAAGGAAATCACCACCCGTTGTTCTTCTTCTATGGTTGCTTCTGGTTGTTTCTCTACGAATCCTTGCAGCGTCACTTTGTAAACGCTCGCCCTCTGACTCTATGGGGAGCTTAAGACTCTGCCCCTTCCAAGAGGCTCATAGGGCCTGAGATCGAAAGGTTAATGAATGGTATTCAATGGGAAATAAAATGCTAAAATCGTACCTGGTTTGTCATGTGCTGGAGTGTGGTTTCGCATTGTAGTCTTTTACTAAGCCCACATAAAACCTAACGTCACGTTTGCTTCCCATCAAAAACGGGTGGTCTGCCTATGCCACATTAAATATTTCTTATTAACCGCTATCATATGTGGATTTCAGAACACTTGTCAAACAGAATCAGAATTCAGCTTGACGAGCTCCATTCACTCCCATTCAAATTTTTTGCGAGATAAGCACCCATGGACTGGAAGTAGAAGGGCGGGACTTAGCCTCGCCATACTTCGCCGTGGTTCGTTGACCAGTTTCAGGGAAATGTAGCCAAGAGTTACATTGAGTGTAACTAGACTACTACGGTAGAACATAAGAACTGCTGCTGCGAGGGGTGTCTAGGCTAGAAATGCATAATAGAAATATGACCATTTTATCTCTCTCTCTCTCTGTGTATATGGGGAGGCTAAGTCACGCCCCTGGAAGGGGAGGACAAGGGGGGTGACTGAAGCTCCCAATTATATATATGGTTATATAAAATGGGGAGCTTGACTCTCCCCATATTATATATACACACCAGAATGACCATAGAATTACCACCTCATTCGCCATCTTGGGGGCGGCTGTGGCTCAGTTGGTAGAGTGAGTCGTCCATTGAACAAAGGGTTGGCAGGTCATGTCCCGCCTCTGGCTGTCCACATGTCGAAGTGTCATTGGGCAAGACACTGAACCCTGAGTTGCTCCCAGTAGAGTCAGGCAGCAGCCGTCTACTGGTGAATGAGTGAACGTGAGGAATTGTAATTTTGTACACCCACTGGTGTACAAAATGTAGTATATAAGTACAGTCTATTTCCAATCTTTATATATATATATATATATATATATATATATATATATATATATATATATATATATATATATATATATATATATATATATATATATATTTATATAGTGTTACCGAAGTGTTATGCTGTTAAAATGACAAATGATAAGATGAACAATTTGTGTGAAGAACATGTGACAAAAGGAAGTGAAGAATAACATGTGTTTAGTTTGTGTGATGAGCACTTTATTTACAAATATAATTAAAAGCTCTGACAGATTCATGCTTTCTTTTAACCTGGAAAAAAAATTAAAGTGCATGCAATAATAAAGCATCATACTGTTCTGGTTTATAAGAAAATACACAGCTATGAGAGCTGCGGTTGAAGCAAAAAAAAAAAAAAAAAAAAATAGAGGAAGAAAGAAAAGAAAAATCAAGTGAAAATCCCATTGACAGACGACTGAACTTCAAATACTATCTGAGGAGGGAGGAGGAAAAAAAGCGCTTTAAAAAATTTGTTTTTGTGATTTGAGTGACAGTTAAAATACATATGAAAATAAGTAAAAGCTCTCCATAAATCCTTCTATACACAAAGTACAAGTCCCTCCACCCCCCCACGAAGCCCTTTGTGCTAGCTGGGAGTTAATGTATCACATGGATTTGTATTATTATTATTATCATAATTATTATCATTATTATTATTATTATTGTTGTTCACATTACTGCCAGTGCAGAGAAATCAGTACAATACATAGAGTACCATGGCTCATCATCGTCTTCATTAAGCCACATTTTGTAATAAATGTCCAAAATGTGTCATTTTTTTTCATTTTATTTTGGAATAAATGTCCAAAATGTAGGAAGTTTTTCATTTCATTGTGTAATAAAGTGCAATAATGCATTTTGCCACATTACATAACAATTCATTATATTTTAAGAAGATTATTCCAAAATGCCTTGCTAATTTTTTTTTATTTTCTTGAAAATGTAATAACATTGTGCATGATGTAATAAAACTATTGTTGTTTGTTAAATAATGAATTTAGACCAGAGTGACTTTTATTAATTGTTAGATAATTTCTGTAGAATATATCTATATATGACAGAATACCACAAACCAGGTCTATCAAAATTATTAATTAAGCCATTAAGCCATTATCATGATTATTGTGATTACAAACTTTAATGTAATTAAATGCAACAGTAGTTTTGTTCAAACTGTTGAAGGTGTTGAATAAAAATGTTAATTGCATATATATTTATATTTTTGCAAATTTTGATATTTTATCACATTTTTGTGTTTGTTTATTTTTTGTTGTAAATTTTAGTGGATTTTTACGTGTTTAATATATTCTTTATTATATTTTGCTGTTCATATTTTGTGTTTCTTAGTGTGTTTTTATGTATTTTGTGGGAAATTTGAGCCCAAAAAACCCCCAACAGAGGCATAATCATGATTAATTGAAATTAATCGATAGTGACCCTGTGATTAGTCTAATTATTAAACATTTAAATCATTTGACAGCGCTATTCCAACCTCAGTATAACCTTAATTGCATATTTAAAGTTTGTAATTATATAGGCTAATAATAAATGTCATAGTTTATTACATAATGCGACTTTATCACAAAATAAAATTTAAAAATGATTACATTTTAGACATTTATTACAAAATAAAATGAAAAAGTTTGAACATTTTGGACATTTTTTTTTTTTTTACAAAATGCAACTCAACTTCCTTCATCTATAAGCCACATTATTTTTAATCGTACCTGTTTGTATATCGTGATATTTGTCTCAAAGTATCAAATTACTGTAAATCGTTGTAAAAATGTCCTGATGAATAAATACCAAAAAGTGTTTAAAGGAGCAGTGCCACCCATCGGCTGTGGAAGGATCTGCATGTTTGATTTATCGCTTTTACTGATTTTTAAAAAATGTTTATTTATTTTTTGCTTTTTTGAGTCTGAAAAACGACAGAAAAACAGAATCAGTTGTGTGAAAAAAAAAGCATGTTTCAGGACGGTGGAAGTGCCCTCTTTTGTCTTTTGTGGGTTTTCTCTCCCCCCTTCGCTCGTCCTGAACGTTACGTCACACCCAAAGTGTCATCATTGCACAAGAAACAAGAAACACTGACGATGGGATCATTATTCCGACAAAAACATGACGACTACGGGAGGTTATCCAGCATTTTTAGGTCGACTGGTGACACCACGAGTGGGAGGGAGGAGGGGGGGAAAGGTTTAGGAGAGGGGGAGGAGTTTAGGGGAGGAGGAGGAGTTTAAGTGGGGTTGGGGAGGGGGGGCTCGAAACCTGCCATCGACTCTGTCTGAACGGCCCTGGACACACCAGATACTGAACTGGTTGTGTGTGTGTGTGTGCGTGTGTGTGCGCGTGTCTGTGTGTGTGTGTGTGTGTGTGTCCTTCATCAGCGTCAGTACTGAGCGCGTGCACTGTCCCATCAGTTCAGGTCTCCATTAGAGCAGTGGTGTAGGTAGATGGTGGGGGGGGCCCCTCATCTGTACTCGTCCTTGGGAAAGTCCAGGGTCCCCAGGTTCCCGAAGCCCAGACGCAGACTCTCCATGTCGAAGGAGTCGGTCTCACGCTCCTGACGCTCCAGCAGGTGTTTGATACGGTCGGTCCGCTCCTTCTGAAGGGAAACCAGCTCCTCTTCGATCTGTGGGAAAATTAACCAAACACTTTATTTCACTGTGTCCTCACATGTTCTGTTCCAGTGACTGAGAAACACTGAGGTGGGTCTACCCTGGGGGGGGGGGGGGGGGCTACAGGGGAAAATAAACCTGACTAAAACTACAGTACATGTGTGTAGCTAACTACAGTACACGTGTTTAGCTAAATACAGTACATGTGGTTAGCTAAAAACAGTACATCTGGTTAGCTAACTACGGTACATGTGATTAGCTAACTACAGTACATGTGGTTAGCTAACTACAGCACATGTGATTAGCTAACTACAGTATATGTGGTTAGCTAACTACAGTACATGTGGTTAGCTAACTACAGCACATGTGATTAGCTAACTACAGTATATGTGGTTAGCTAACTACGGTACATGTGATTAGCTAACTACAGTACATGTGATTAGCTAACTACAGTACATGTGATTAGCTAACTACAGTACATGTGGTTAGCTAACTACAGCACATGTGATTAGCTAACTACAGTATATGTGGTTAGCTAACTACGGTACATGTGATTAGCTAACTACAGTACATGTGATTAGCTAACTACAGTACATGTGATTAGCTAACTACAGTACATGTGGTTAGCTAAATACAGTGCATGTGTTTGGCTAACTACAGTACAAGTGCTTAAAGGGATAGTTAATTATTTTTCACATGAATCTTTATGGCGTCAGCGTCTTTACTCTGTTGCAGCCACAGTGACTTACCCCCAACAGTGTCCTGTGAGCTGGTTTTGAACTGTTAAAAACAGATTAGGGCAAAAATATTTCTGGCAGTTATAGGCGGGTTGGTCAAGTTTCTGCTGCTGTAAACTGTAAATGTCGCCAATGTGAGACAAAAAAAAGGTTTATTTTATTCTTCTGCATAAGCGTATTACCACAGCCTTTGACATCCTGCATTAATGTTTTATTTCTGTTGGTGTTTAGTTAAATGTGAAGTGTCAAAGGCAGAGTGAAGTGTAGATGTGGTGCAGAACACACACACACACACACACACACACACACACACACACACACACACACATATGAATAATAGACAGTAAAGGAGTGAAAGCTGCTGCTGTTTTTACCTCAACTCCAAAGGTTTATTCAACAAACTGAAAACTGTTCTGTACAACCTGTCTGTAAGTTTGTTTATCTGGAGCAGATTCTCTTTTTTTTTCCTGCTGTTTGAGTTTGTTTTTGTTGCAAAATGAGTCGGACAAAAATGAGACATACGTTTTAAAATATGACGCAATCACAAAAAACACAAGAACCAAAAAAAGAACAAGACTGTAGACCATGAAATCTGCTCCTCAGAGACAATATCCATCTATCCATTCGTCCATTCACCCCCCCCCCCCCCCCCCAAAAAAAAAAAAAAACAGACAACAGTGGCATAAAGTGTTTGGATCATGATTAACTGAAATGAATTCAAAGCAACCCTGTGATTAATTTGATTAACATAACGTAGTGTGTATGTATATCTGCAATTAACATGTTTATTTAACACGTTCAACAAAACAACTGTCCCATTTAATTGCATTATATTTTGAAATCACATTAATCATGATGATGGTTTAATCTGTGTTAATGTGTTAGTTTTGACACACCTAGTTTCTTCATATTTATCAATAGCTTGATGTAAAATAAAGAATAATTGTTTCTAAATTTAAGCATTCGACTGCAGCTAATAGTTAATGTAGTAATTCACTGATGCAGAACACAATGACCAGAGCAGTACAGTTACACAAACACTCAACAATTCAACACTTTCTTCAATAAAATCAGCATCAATAGAACTATATTGATAAACAGCTGTTATTGTCATTATTAACGACTGTACGTCACCAGAATCTGTTCTTTATTCCTGTTTTTAAGGTGAATTATATGTGTTTTCTCTCATGTATGTAAACAGACGTGGCGCATGTTTGGTGAAGTTGTGGCCTGAACAGTGAAGGCACTGGTTGCTGCTGCTGCTGGATGTTTGTGCTGAATCGCCATGGTAACGCAGCGTGTGCACATCCACAGGTGCAGACAAAGAGCGGCGTGGTGCAATACGGCAAGTACTGAGCATGCACAGAAAACTCCAGACTCTGACCACGAGCCCGACCGGAGGACAATAGTGCTCCTAAACTATGACATCATCTGGGTCCACAGGCTGCAGGTATGGGTGCAGCCAGGAGGGGGCGACACACACCCACACTTCAGCCACACCACACTGGACGCAAACATGCTTTTATTTATTATGTTTCTACTTATTCCACTATTTGTAAATGTATTTATTTTTATTTTATCTCCTTTTTAAATAATTTTTTTCTTTTAATATTTTGTTATTTTTAATAATTTATCATTTTAATTTATTTATCGGTTTATTAATTAATTTTTTCTAATTTTTTAAATGTATTTTTGAAACATTGTCAATTATTTTTATTTATTTATTTTTTACTTTATGTGTTAATTTTTTGGTTTTATTATTTTTATAATAGGGTGGCACGGTGGTGCAGTGGTTAGCACTCGTGCCTCACAGCAAGAAGGTCCCTGGTTCAATTCCCACACCAGACCTTTCTGTGTGTTTGCATGTTCTCCTCGTGTCTGTGTGGGTTTTCTCCAGGTACTTTAGTTTCCTCCCACCATCCAAACACATGCACTGATAGGTTAATTGGTTAATCTAAATTGTCCATCGGTAGTCCTGCGTTTCGGCGGTAGTCGTGCTTTTCGGCGGTAGTTGTGCGTTTCGGCGGTAGTCCTGCGTTTCGGCGGTAGTCGTGCGTTTTCAGCGGTAGTCGTGCGTTTCGGCGGTAGTCCTGCGTTTCGGCGGTAGTCCTGCGTTTCGGCGGTAGTCCTGCGTTTTGGCGGTAGTCGTGCGTTTTCAGCAGTAGTCCTGTGTTTCGGCGGTAGTCTTGTGTTTTCGGCCGTAGTCGTGTGTTTCGGCGGTAGTCGTGCGTTTCGGCGGTAGTCGTACGTTTCGGCGGTAGACGTGCGTTTCGTCGGTAGTCGTGCGTTTTGGCGGTAGTCATGCGTTTTGGCGGTAGTTGTGTTTCGGCGGTAGTCGTGCGTTTCGGCGGTAGTCGTGCGTTTCGGCGGTAGTAGTGCGTTTTGGCGGTAGTCGTGCGTTTTTCGGCGGTAGTCGTGTGTTTCGGCGGTAGTCGTGCGTTTTGGCGGTAGTCGTGCGTTTTTCGGCGGTAGTCGTGCGTTTCGGCGGTAGTCGTGTGTTTCGGCGGTAGTTGTGTTTCGGCGGTAATCGTGTGTTTGGTGCAGAAGGCGTAGCATTGTCATCACCACCTGTAGCGAAGGGAATGTGTGCGTCTGTATGAACTCATGACGCTCTGTCTGGGTCCGACTGTTTCGCTGCTGAGTTGGATGTAAATGGAGCCGTTTGCTCAGGCTCGGCGGCACAGATTTCAGATTCTTACAGCCTTATTGCTCGTTTGTCGACACCGAACGCACGCGCTGGAGCCTTTAAAGTTTTTGGAGAAGCGGTACCTTTACTGGCTTAATGTGATGTAACTTGTTGAAACAGGGATGAGGACGGAAAACACAGTGAAAGATTATTTAATACACTGCAATATCAGTTAGAGGAAGACTGACGGATCCGTGCAGAGGGTTATGGGATGGATTTACTGGTTTTCAGGTGCTGCATTTTCACAATATTTGAGACGTAACAAGACAGATTAAAGATGAAAGATGAAACACACTCACAAATAGTTGATCAGCTGATAATTTCTGAGTTGATTATTTCTTAAACATATTTTTAAAACATTTATCTTCATCTCTATATGTACTTAAATATATTTTAAAAACCCATTTTAACATCTGTGTGTGTTTTTTAACATCTCTTCGAAAAACACTCTAAGATGTTAAAATATGTTTAAAAACATACATTTAAGTACATATAGAGATGAAGATAAAGACAAAATAAAACCAAAAATAAGACAACGTAAAAACAACTACATTATTTATTATTTGTTTCCAAAACCAAAATGAAAAACCAGATAGTGAAGCATTTTTTTTCATTTTTCCTTTTTGTGTTGAAATGAATAATAGAAAAAAAACAGATAATGGCTGTGTCCTGTTTTATCAAATTCCAACTTGAAACAAATTGATTAAGTTGGAAATCAATCTTAACAACCAAAAGAAACATGTCCACTGGAATTGAAGATCATTATGGTATGATGTGACACCAATTTTCTCAGTCGTCATATTTTCAGGTCTTAGGGTGACCCTCTTAGTTTCCTGAAATAGGACGTATGTTTCCATCTTTGTCACTGCGGTTTACTCAATTTACTTCAAGCCAAAATTGGATAAAACAGAAAATGGCCGTCATCCAATTTTTTTCCATTATTCATTTAAACACAAAAAGGAAAACTGCATTGTTATCTGTTTTATCATTTTGGATTTGGAAACAAATACTGAAGAAACAACTTGTTTTTTCGTTGTTTGGTTTTATTTTGAAAAACAAATAATACACAGATTAAGAAATAACAAATTAAGATAAAAATGGGAGGGTACGACTGTTTTTAAGGCTCTTAGTGGAGGCTCACACGTTGAAAAGCTCTGAACTAAATAAGTGTAGTGATGTAAAGGTGATGTTTGTGTGTGTGTGTGTGTGTGTGTGTGTGTGTGTGTGTGTGTGTGTGTGTGTGTGGTTTAAAGGTCCAGACCTTCTGTTCCAGGTGAGCTCGGCGCAGTGACACCTTCTGCTCCAGCTTCTGCTGCTCACGCTCGTGCTGAGCCTCCGTCTGCATCTTGATCTTACTCTGGTACGCGTTGAGCAGCTCCATCTCCTGCTGCAGCTGCTGCCTCAGCGCCTGGCACTCCGCCTCCTGGGCCTCATCCAGACGCAGCTGATGGGGACCGGACAGGGGACCCACAAAGGGGACAGGGGACCAGGGACCCACACAGGGTACAGGGGACAAGGGACCCAAACAGGGGACAGGGGGCCAGGGACACACACAGGGGACAGGGGACCAGGGACACACACAGGGGACAGGGGGCCAGGGACTCACACAGGGGACAGGGGGCCAGGGACCCACACAGGGGACAGGGGGCCAGGGACTCACACAGGGGACAGGGGGCCAGGGACCCACACAGGGGACAGGGGGCCAGGGACCCACACAGGGGACAGGGGGCCAGGGACACACACAGGGGACAGGGGGCCAGGGACACACACAGGGGACAGGGGACCAGGGACACACAAAGGGGGTCGACACCAGACCAGGCAACAGAGTGAAAGAAGGAGTAGGAGAGAGAGGGTTAGGGTGAGCGAGAGAGAGAGAGAGAGAGAGAGAAAAGAAAAATGACAGACAAGGACAGAAGGACAAAGTGTCAGGAAGAGGATGGAGACAAACATGGAAGAAAAAACAGACACAAAATAAGTAACATGTGCAGAAAAAGGCTCTTGTTTTTCTTTTTTTACTTTAATATCTACAAATATTCAAAGGTGGAAGTAACTAAGTAAAAGTACTTCGTTATTCGTTATGTATCTTCTTTGGGAAATTTGAGTAGAAAAACAAAAAATCCACACCCTGCGATTAATCTGATTAAAGATTTTAACGCAATTGAATTGAACTGTTGTTTTGTTGAAAATGTCAATTGTGTTAAATAAACATGTTAATTGCATATATATATTCCTATTGTTGCACACGTTTTGGATATTTTACCACCTTTTTTTGTTGTTTTTTTTCTGTATTTTAGAAGAGTATTTGAATACATTTTGGCTTTTCATCCCTTTTTTTGTGTTCCTTTATTTTTATGGTGAATTTTAGCAGATTTTGTACATTTTTCCCATACATTTTTTGTGTTTATTAATGTATTTTTGGGGAAATTTGAGTAGAAAAAATGTTTAATAAATAATCCAAAGCAACCCTGTGATTAATTGGATTAAAAATTTTAATCATTGGACGACTCTGGTTTGAATCTCATTTTGTTTTATACGTTTCTTTGCATGTTCGAACCCCTTGGAGATATTGGTGTGAATGTGAAGGTGGTGCAGCGGTGCGTGCTCCTACCGCCTGCGACGCCATCATCTCGTTGATGCTCTGCTCGTACTGCTCAGCCAGGATGGCCAGCTTGCGCGTCTGCTCGTCCTTCAGGGCCTTCAGCACCGTCTTGTGCTCGGCCTTGGGCGTCACTTCCATCTGGTGGTGGCGCAGGGCCTTGTACTGCTTGGTCTGCACCTTACACGTGTCCTGGAACTGCTTCTTGATCTGCAGCTCTAACGCCTGGAAAAGACAAAAGAGTTGAAGCGGGTGAGTAGACGGAAAAAAACCTAGTCAGATTTAACCAATAAAGACTAAGTGTGACCTTTGTGTCAATTCACAAATTGATTTTACTGTCTATATAACCCTTTAACTCCTGAGGTTTTAGCAGTTCCATATAAAAAAATTAAAAATAAAATAAGCAGTGAAATTAAATAGTTAACAAATGGAACAAAATGTTAGAAAAATAAAAAAAAGAAAAAGTAGAATGTGGGGAAAATAAGAAAAAAAAAGCAATCAATAAAAATGAAGAAAAATTAGTAATAACCCAACAAAATAATAAGTGACATGAACAAAGTAAGACAGAACTGGAACAAAAGTGAAGAAAAAAATAATAAAATAAAAATTAAATGTGGAAAACTAAACCAAATAAGCAAGGAAATGATTAAAAGAAGGCCAAAGTGATCAATAAGAATGAAGAAAAATGATTAAAAACTGACAAAATAATAAGTAACATGAATAAAGTAAGAATCACATGGAACAAAAGTGAAGAAAAAATATTAAAATGAAAAACTAAATGTAGAAAAAAGAACAAAAAATAAGCAACACAATGATAAAAAAAAAACTGCCAAAATGAGTAATTAATAAAAACCAACGAAATAATAAGTAACATGAACAAAGAAAGGTTTTCATTCTGTTACGTATTTAACTGTGGATCTGCTAAAGGGTTAAAGGTTGAAAATAACCCAGAAAACAAATACAGATGTAGTTTCCTTAAATAAAAATGTCATCCTCAAAAGTAAAAGAAAATATCATGTCATCCACATATGACTTATTGTGTACGATAATTTCCTTTTTTTTTTTTTTTTTATTAATTTATTACATTCACATTGCATCATGATTTTATCAAAAGCTACTGAAAACATTAAAGCTATTGCTCATCACTTGCGCCACATGGAAGGTTCATGCAATGTGTCTGGAATGAAACATGAGAAATGGAGAAAAAAAAAAAGAATTTGGCAACAGAATAATTTCAAAAAGAAATTGATTTTTTTTTTCTGTGTAAAAAAGTTCTGTTTCACAGATCAGAGACACACTGGATCTGGCCGGCATGTCGGGACAGAGGTCTGGTTTTCAATTTGTATATAGTTATATTTGTAAATAAAATAAAACCATCTAAAATCTCTTTCTCTGTTGTTTATATGTTTAAGTTTCACTAAATACATAAGTATTGACGTCAAAGTCACTGATTTGTTTGAAATTACTTTTCACAAAAAGATCATTTTCTCCACTTTTTGCTCAAGAACCAGATTTTTTTGTTCTTGAGCTGAACTAACTTAAACTAACCCAAACTAACCAGTGAACCCAGCCACCTACATGTTCTTGAGCTAACTAAACCGAACCTAACCTAAACTGACCTAACCTAACCTAACCTAACCTGACCTAACCTGACCTAAACTAAACTGACCTAACCTAACCTAACCTGACCTAAACTAAACTGACCTAACCTAACCTAACCTAACCTAACCTAACCTAACCTAACCTGACCTAACCTGACCTAAACTAAACTGACCTAACCTAACCTAAGCTAACCTAACCTAACCTGACCTAACCTAAGCTAAACTGACCTAAACTAAACTGACCTGACCTAAACTAAACTGACCTAACCTAACCTGACCTAACCTAAGCTAAACTAACCTAACCTGACCAAACCTAAGCTAACCTGACCTAACCTACCTAAGCTAACCTGACCTAACCTAACCTAACCTAACCTAACCTAACCTAACCTAAACTAAACTAACCTGACCTAAGCTAACCTGACCTAACCTAACCTAAGCTAACCTGACCTAACCTAACCTAACCTAACCTAACCTAACCTAACCTAACCTAACCTAAACTAAACTAACCTGACCTGACCTAAACTAAGCTAACCAGTGAACCCACTAACCTTCAGGTTCTTGGGTTGCTGCCGTAGCTCCAGCACATGTTTGCGGTGCAGTTCTCGTTCGCGGCGGTTGTTGTACTCGATCTGGTTCTCCAGCTCGGTCTGGTGCTGCAGACGGATCAGGTCCATGCGCAGCTTCTGCAGCGTCTTCAGCTGCCGCTGCTCTAGTTCCTGCGTGGACTCGTCGTGGCGGATCAACATGGCGTGTTCCATTTCCTTCTGCGTCTTCTTCTTGTTCAGTTCCTGGAGAGAGTGAAGAGAAACAAAGAGCACGACTGGATGAGAAGATGCATCTGCTGCTGCAGAGACACCGAGTCCCCCCTAAAACAACCCAAAAGAAGGGGTCTCCAAAGTATTTACACACAAATGTCTAACAAAATACACAAACCCTCTCACTAAAAACACAAAAATACGGAGATAAAAATACACGAAACACGCTAAAATCTAAAATCTTCCATAAGGAAGTTCAAGGAATATCCGCTGGCTGTTGGTGATGTTGACTTTTATCCTCAGATTTCTGCTGCACATACGACAATGGTCATTTACAGACAAGGCAGTGGTGCATTTAGGTGCAGCCATACCGTAGCTTTTGTTTTTATCGTCTACTACAGTGTGACTCTTCTTCCTGCTGTCGCTCTGAGTCATGGCTTGAGTTCAATGTGAGTGGCTGAAACGGTCTGTCAGTCAAGATAACGGACAGATTCTTCATATAATCACATGCAAGGATTTTAAATAAGGCCCTTCCTTTGAAAACGGATTGGCTGTGGAAGGGTCCCAGATGGTATCATGATAGATACCAGATGATAACAGTCATGTTAGTGAAAATATGGACCATAACCATGAAGATATGGACCATAACCATGAAAATATGGACCATAACCATGAATATATGGACCATAACCATGAAAATATGGACCATAACCATGAATATATGGACCATAACCATGAATATATGGACCATAACCATGAAAATATGGACCATAACCATGAATATATGGACCATAACCATGAATATATGGACCATAACCATGAAAATATGGACCATAACCATGAATATATGGACCATAACCATGAATATATGGACCATAACCATGAAAATATGGACCATAACCATGAATATATGGACCATAACCATGAATATATGGACCATAACCATGAAAATATGGACCATAACCATGAATATATGGACCATAACCATGAATATATGGACCATAACCATGAAAATATGGACCATAACCATGAATATATGGACCATAACCATGAATATATGGACCATAACCATGAATATATGGACCATAACCATGAAAATATGGACCATAACCATGAATATATGGACCATAACCATGAATATATGGACCATAACCATGAATATATGGACCATAACCATGAAGATATGGACCATAACCATGCAGCCATTCAGTATATTTGGAACAAACTGTTTCAAATTCTGATTTGTTACAGTAATGTACATGTTGTCATGGTGATTCTGGTCACTTCCTGAAGGGGGTGTGTCCAGGCCAGTCAGTAGTGGAGCTAAGGTTCCATTAGAATCACAGTACCTGACTTCGATAGTTCCACTTCTAAAACTCCAGCTCCATTATACTACGATTAAATTGTATAAGTGACTTTGAAAAGTTGTACTTTACTCAGAGTACGGCAATAATTACAATTTCTCTAAGTGCATGTAAACGTACAGTGTCGTTAGCTAGTACGTTTTTCCTGTCTTATTCAGGTTGATTTCTCCCTCGTAGTCCTCTGGTCCAATGTTGTTATCAATTCAACATTTCATTTTATATTATCTGCAACATTATCTAAAATGAAACTCAAAGTTTCCCACAGAATAATTGGGATTTTTCCAGACTCAGATTTATGCAAACGCTTTTCAGATTATGACATTTCTGCCTTACTTTGGTCAATAATAATCTCCTTACAGCTAATAGGAAACACCACAGATCTATGGAACAAAGCAGGTAATTGTTGTGTGTAGTTTTTGCCCAGAAAAATATTTGGTTTTTGTTGTCGAGTGTGTTCCATTCCAATGTGAAAAACATCAAAACCATGAAATGCTTTGGTTTTCTGAACTTCATTTATCATCATATGAACTTGACTACACACTATGTTGGTCCACTGTTCTGTTTTCTTGTTTGTTTTGCACTCAAATTCCTCACAAAATACACCAAGAAAAACAAAAAATGTGGATAAAATAAATACACAAAACATGCTAAATTCCAATCAAATAAAAGCGATACAAAAAATTATAAACATTCAAAAACTCTTCTAAAATACAGAAAAAACACCATCAAAAATGTGATAAAATATACAAAACATGTGCAAAAATATGAATAAAATTAACATGTTTATTCAACACCTTCAACAAAACAAACTCTCAACGACGGTTTCAATTCACTGTGTTATGTGTGCAGTGAATGTCAATAATAAATATACAGTGAATATCAATAATAAATATGCAATGAATATCAATAATAAATATGCAGTGAATATCAATAGTAAATATGCAATGAATATCAATAATAAATATGTAGTGAATATCAATAATAAATATGCAGTGAATATCAATAGTAAATATGCAATGAATATCAATAATAAATATGTAGTGAATATCAATAGTAAATATGCAATGAATATCAATAATAAATATGTAGTGAATATCAAGAGTAAATATGCAGTGAATATCAATAATAAATATGTAGTGAATATCAAGAGTAAATATGCAATGAATATCAATAATAAATATGCAGTAAATATCAATAATAAATATGCAGTAAATATCAATAATAAATATGCAGTAAATATCAATAATAAATATGCAGTAAATATCAATAATAAATATGCAGTAAATATCAATAATAAATATGCCTTAAGTGTCAAACAGGATGTTTCCAGAGCTTCTCACTCACTTCTCTGATTTGTTCCTGTTCCAGCTCGTGCCTCTTGATCATGACTTTGCGTTTGAAGGCGCGACAGTTTCTGTCGTAGAAGACCCTCTGCTGGGACAGAAGGTGCGCCTCCTCCTCGGCCTGGGAATGTTGCATGTTCTCCTTGTGCTTGGACAAACGCTCCTGCTTCTCCTTCTTGGGTGTGCTGTGGTCTTCATTCATCTCCTGAGGAGGTGAATGAAGCAGAGAAAAAAAACCACTGGTTATTAGGAAAGAAAAGGAAAGAAAACACAACTTTGGTAAAAGATAGTGGACAAGTATTCACTGTAAAAAAAATAAATAAATACAATTATATATATTTATATACATATACTGTTGTTTTACTGGTAAAGAAACAGCCAGCTGTGACTGCCAGAATAATCTGATAAAAAACTAATCAAACTGTAAACAGATTAACATGTAGATTTAACATTTTAAACATGTAGATTTAATATTTTAAACATGTAGATTTAACATTTTAAACATGTAGATTTAATATTTTAAACAGGTAGATTTAATATCTTAAACATGTAGATTTAATATCTTAAACATGTAGATTTAATATTTTAAACATGTAGATTTAATATTTTAAACATGTAGATTTAATATTTTAAACATGTAGATTTAATATTTTAAACATGTAGATTTAATATTTTAAACATGTAGATTTAACATTTTAAACATGTAGATTTAATATTTTAAACATGTAGATTTAATATTTTAAACATGTAGATTTAATATCTTAAACATGTAGATTTAATATTTTAAACATGTAGATTTAATATTTTAAACATGTAGATTTAATATTTTAAACATGTAGATTTAATATTTTAAACATGTAAATTTAATATCTTAAACATGTAGATTTAATATTTTAAATGTAGAGATTTAACGTTTTAAACATGTAGATTTCATATTTTAAACATGTAGATTTAACATTTTAAACATGTAGATATAACATTTTAAACATGTAGATATAATATTTTAAACATGAAGATATAACATTTTAAACATGTAGATTTCATATTTTAAACATGTAGATTTCATATTTTAAACATGTAGATATAATATTTTAAACATGAAGATATAACATTTTAAACATGTAGATTTAATATCTTAAATGTAGAGATTTAACGTTTTAAACATGTAGATTTAACATTTTAAATGTAGAGATTTAACATTTTAAACATGTAGATTTCATATTTTAAACATGTAAATTTAACATTTTAAACATGTAGATATAATAATTTAAACATGTAGATTTAATATTTTAAACATGAAACACTTTTTTTTCCTTTACAGTTCATTCTAGGGTCATTTTTTTTTAACAGTGTAGGTTTAATAGAAAAATGAAGAGTAGGTTTATATGTGGTTTGGGTGTGTGGGGTTTGAAACAATATGTATGATTTACTAATGTATTTGTGCTTGTAAAACCATTTTGTGTGACTATCATTTATGGACAGTGAGTCAGATTAGTCATTAGAGCCTCAGAAAACTCCAGCTGACCTTCTGTCTCATCTACAGATACTTTTCAGAGCTGGAGGAAGGATGAGAGAGGGGGCGAAATGTGGTAATTTTAGCCCGTCCCTGCACAGTTTGAGTCGTCTTTCTCTTTAATCTACAACTCAAGCTAAAGCGCTGAACACATGAGTCTGATCCCCCCCCCTCTGTGGAGGATAATTCTGTTGTAGGCCTCAGTCGGTGGAAATATCTCCCCCTGCCAGCGATGCCTTCTTTTAACTGTGCTGACCCATTTTTGGTCACTTATCTGGGAAGTGAAAACACAGCGTATCACAGTCCAGACCCACAGGAGCGTTTGTCTGGACTCTGTTTTCAAGGTTATGGAGGCGTTTTGGAATAATGGTGCATTCTGGAATAAATGTCCAAAAATAAATTACTTTTTCAATTCAGTTTTTAAATAAATGTACAAAATTTAATACATTATTACGTAATGTGGTAACATTACAAAATTAGTTGGTTTTATATATATATATATATATATACATATATGTATATATATATATATATGTGTGTGTGTGTGTGTGTGTGTGTGTGTGTGTGTGTGTGTGTCCATATTGTGTAGGCAGAGTGACTCAACTTGTGTCTCAGTCCAGTTTAGAGTCAGTGCTGGTTGTGTTTGTGGAGGAAAAGTGACTCACCAGTAAACAGCAGCAAGACCATGTATGACCAATGACAGAAGAGTATGAAGTATGACGGACCAATGACAGACGGGTATGAAGGACCAATGACAGACGAGCATGAAGGACCAATGACAGACGAGCATGAAGGACCAATGACAGACGAGCATGAAGTATGAAGGACCAATGACAGACGAGTATGAAGGACCAATGACAGACGAGCATGAAGTATGAAGGACCAATGACAGACGAGTATGAAGGACCAATGACAGACGAGCATGAAGTATGAAGGACCAATGACAGACGAGTATGAAGGACCAACGACAGACGAGTATGAAGTATGAAGGACCAATGACAGACAAGTATGAAGGACCAATGACAGACGAGCATGAAGTATGAAGGACCAATGACAGATGAGTATGAAGTATGAAGGACCAATGACAGACGAGTATGAAGGACCAATGACAGACGAGCATGAAGTATGAAGGACCAATGACAGACGAGTATGAAGGACCAATGACAGACGAGCATGAAGGACCAATGACAGATGAGTATGAAGGACCAATGACAGACGAGTATGAAGGACCAATGACAGACGAGTATGAAGGACCAATGACAGACGAGCATGAAGTATGAAGGACCAATGACAGACGAGCATGAAGGACCAATGACAGATGAGTATGAAGGACCAATGACAGACGAGTATGAAGGACCAATGACAGACGAGCATGAAGTATGAAGGACCAATGACAGACGAGTATGAAGGACCAATGACAGACGAGCATGAAGTATGAAGGACCAATGACAGACGAGTATGAAGTATGAAGGACCAATGACAGACGAGCATGAAGTGCCAATGACAGACGAGTATGAAGTATGAAGGACCAATGACAGACGAGCATGACGGACCAATGACAGACGAGCATGAAGGACCAATGACAAACGAGTATGAAGGACCAATGACAGACAAGTATGAAGTATGAAGGACCAATGACAGATGAGCATGAAGTATGAAGGACCAATGACAGACGAGTATGAAGTATGAAGGACCAATGACAGACGAGTATGAAGTATGAAGGACCAATGACAGACGAGCATGAAGTATGAAGGACCAATGACAGATGAGCATGAAGTGTGAAGGACCAATGACAGACGAGTATGAAGTATGAAGGACCAATGACAGACGAGTATGAAGTATGAAGGACCAATGACAGACGAGTATGAAGTATGAAGGACCAATGACAGACGAGCATGAAGTATGAAGGACCAATGACAGACGAGCATGAAGTATGAAGGACCAATGACAGATGAGCATGAAGTATGAAGGACCAATGACAGACGAGCATGAAGTATGAAGGACCAATGACAGACGAGCATGAAGTGTGAAGGACCAATGACAGACGAGTATGAAGTATGAAGGACCAATGACAGACGAGTATGAAGTATGAAGGACCAATGACAGACGAGTATGAAGTATGAAGGACCAATGACAGACGAGTATGAAGTATGAAGGACCAATGACAGACGAGTATGAAGTATGAAGGACCAATGACAGACGAGTATCAATGACAGATGAGTTTGAAGAACCAATCACAGAGGAGTATGAATGACCTGGGCCCAGGACGTAGGAACAAATAGAAAGCGCACACACCTCCTTAATCTTCTCCTTGCAGAGCTTGTACTGTTTCTTCTGATTATCCAGGAAGGTGGTCAGCTCCTTCTTCTGCTGGGCCATGATCTGCTGCTGGAACTTCTTCTCATCTGTTAACGACGTCTTCATCTGAGGGACAAAAAAAACAACAACCACACAGTCCGTTAACCCTCCGCCGCTACAAACACTCTATACTTCATGTTTAAATAAGTTATTATTTTTTATCACTCTTAAATGATTAAAATTTTTAAATCTGGATTAAATACTCACTTTTAATCTATATTAATTGCATTTCACAAGAAGTGAATATATCTGCATTTAACGTGTTTATCCAAGCTAGGCAATGCATTAGCCTCGCACTACTATTCACCTGGTGCTAGCATTAGCCTAGTGATACCATTCATCTAGTGCTAGCATTAGCCCAGTGCTAGCAGAATCACAAACTAATGTATGCTTTGCTTTAATGTCATATTGTATGTTTTGTATACTCAATTTTCCCACAAAATACACAAAAATACACTAAGAAACATAGAAAATGCAGAGGAAAAAACATGAAAGATGTTAAAATCCACTAAAATTCACAAAAACCCCCCACAAAAAAGCCAAAACTTATTCAAAAATACCAATATACTGTATGCAATTAACATGTTACAACAATGTCTTCAACATTTAACAAGTGTCTTTATCATTTTTAATCATGATAATGTTTTAATCGATGTTCATGCATTAATTTTCCCAGCCCCTATTGTATTGTTATTAGAATTCCTTGCTGTATTCTTATATTTACTACTTATTCATTTTTATTTTATTATTTTTCTTCAATTTTGTTCCATTTGTCTTACTTTGTTCAAAACACTTATTATTTTGTTGGTTTAATATTCATTTTTGTTGGTTTTTACTGATCACTTTGGCTGTTTTTGTTCAGTTTTTTGCTTATTTTGTTTATTTTTCCACATTTTGGTTTTGAATTTTTAAAATTTTGCTCAATTTGTTCAAATCACTTCTTCTTTTGTTGGTTTAATATTCATTTTTTGTTCATTTTTATTGATCACATGGGCTGTTTTTGTTCATTTTGTTGTTTATTTTATCCATTTTTTAACTGTGGAAGGATATCCAGCTCCATGTTAATGAGTTGAACTTCAGTTTGGTGGCATATTTCTGAATATTCATGTGCTGAGGCGTCCACATGTGACGCCCTGTGTTTATAGCTGTTCATCGTGTGTGCAGCGCGGCCTCTATTAACAGATACACTATCTGACTGGTTGGTGCGACGTGCTGCATGTTAATCACAAAGATATGGAGATTGTTTTTTCCAAGTGTGACATTGTGTGACCTCCTTCTGCCCTTGTGTTTCAGTGTTAGTGTCATTGAGCTGCAGCAGTAAAAGTGCACGTTACACTGACATCTGAGCGCTTTAGCTTCAGGCCTTAACATTTTCTATTTATTTATATCCACAGGTGGGAAGTAACTAAGGGAAAGTACTTCCTTAGTGCACTGAAGTAGATGTTTTTACACTCTTTACATTTATATAAATATCTGTACTTTATACTCCTTACATTTATATAAATATATGTACTTTATACTCCTTTCATTCTCAGAATAGACTCATTATTTTTTCAAACTAAGCAGATGTGACAGTAGAAAAATAAATCACTTCAGAGGAAAAATCAGTGTAGAAGAGAAACTATGACTTTAGAGATTAGAATTGGGACATTTAGCTCATGATTATAACCTGTTATCTCAGAATGTTTCTATTTAGCTCATAATTAACCATTTGTCTCATATTTCTGGGGGTTTTTTTTCTCACGATTTTGACTTAATCTCATCATTGTGACTTTTTAATTAAAAATTTTCACTTTTTAATCTGACAATTTTGACTGCAACGGTAACTGCTCCAAATAAACTGTGCAATAAAGTCCATCCATTAACAGTGCAATAATTTATATTAATGTATATATTGTGTATATATTTAAAAAAAACAACTGTATATTGTACATAAAATTATTTATAGAAGTAATAACTCTTGTGTGCTGTGCTATAATCACAATCAATATAATTGCACCGCCGTAGGTATTTCCATTCCTTCCCGTTCACCAACATTTTTCCACATCAGACTTTATCCTCCAGCCAACTGGTGCACATTACATGTTAGACCTGTGAAATAACTGAGGGGTTAACGTACTTATGCCTCCCCATTCATGTCCTAAAAACAGAGGTGGTGAAAGTACTTCCATTCTTTACTGCAGTAGAAGTACAGCTACTGGTGTAAAAAAATACTCTGGTAAAAGTAAAGTAGTGATTCAACTCCTTTACTGAAGTAAACGAAAAATAAAAGTACAACTTCTCAATTGTAATAAAGTAAAACAAAAATCTGCTTTTTTGGCATGGATGAAATAACACGTATTTAACCAGGAAAAATTATAAAAGTTTCAAAGGTATCTAAAAATAAAGCCCTTGTGTGGGAATGGGCAGGAAATATTGGAAAAATTAACAAAACTAGTCACAAATGAGAGAAAAAAATGCATAATTATGAAATAAAGACTTGAAATTATGAGATAAAAAAGTATAAATTCTGATTAAAAAAAAGTCACAAATATGAGAGAAAAAATTATAATTGTGAGATAAAAAGTCACAAATATGAGATACCTCTGCATAACTCTGAGATAAATAGTCATAATATAGAAGGAGATTTAAGATTAAACATCCACAGGTGAGAATGACTGGAAAACAAATGTGTATTTCTGTTGTTGGTGTCAGAATGTTAAATGTAAGGAGTATAAAGTACATATATTTATATAAATGTAAGGAGTATAAAGTACAGATATTTATATAAATGTAAGGTGTATAAAGTACATATATTTATATAAATGTAAGGAGTATAAAGTACAGATATTTATATAAATGTAAGGAGTATAAAGTACAGATATTTATATAAATGTAAGGAGTATAAAGTACATATATTTATATAAATGTAAGGAGTATAAAGTACAGATATTTATATAAATGTAAGGAGTATAAAGTACAGATATTTATATAAATGTAAGGAGTATAAAGTACAGATATTTATATAAATATAAGGAGTATAAAGTACAGATATTTATATAAATGTAAGGAGTATAAAGTACAAATATTTATATAAATGTAAGGAGTATAAAGTACATATATTTATATAAATGTAAGGAGTATAAAGTACATATATTTATATAAATGTAAGGAGTATAAAGTACATATATTTATATAAATGTAAGGAGTATAAAGTACATATATTTATATAAATGTAAGGAGTATAAAGTACAGATATTTATATAAATGTAAGGAGTATAAAGTACAGATATTTATATAAATGTAAGGAGTATAAAGTACATATATTTATATAAATGTAAGGAGTATAAAGTACAGATATTTATATAAATGTAAGGAGTATAAAGTACAGATATTTATATAAATGTAAGGAGTATAAAGTACAGATATTTATATAAATACAAGGAGTATAAAGTACAGATATTTATATAAATGTAAGGAGTATAAAGTACAGATATTTATATAAATGTAAGGAGTATAAAGTACATGTATTTATATAAATATAAGGAGTATAAAGTACATATATTTATTAACAAATGTAGGGAGGAAAAATCTAAAGTTTTACATAAAAATAAATACTCCAGTAAAGTACAGATACAGATTTACTTCAGTACAGTAATGTACTTGTAACTTGTACTCAGTTACTTTCCACCAGTGTAAATCCCACCTCCTTCTCCGTTTGCACAGCGTGGCGTTTGGCCAGCTTCTCCAGCTCGATGTAGGCGTTGTTGGCCTGCGTCTCCACTTCTTTCTGGAGCTTTAGCCGGTGCTCGTCCATCTCGGCCTTCAGCTTGTTCTCCAGCGCGATCAGCTGTTTCTGGTGTTGTCGCCGCATGCGCTTGTAGCCAGACATCTGCTCCCGCAGCTCGCTCTCCTGCTCATGCTCGTGGATCTGCTTTGTTACCTGTGAACGATGACGATGGACAAACAAGGAGAATTTAAGTTCCATATTATCTGATACTTGATGAAATAAACATTTATTTCTATTAAATATCTTTTTTTTTTTGTCCTGACAAAGTGTTACCATAGTAACTAACTTCTGACCAACTAATAAACCAACACACCGAAGGTACAACCTATTGTCTGCAGGAAAGGGCACACTGTCAATGAAAGATTTATTTAAATGTTTTCATGTATGAGGTGGATTAAGCAAAACAAAACAGTCAGATAAGTCAGTCAGTCAAATTTTATTAAACATGTTCACAGTAACTTTCACCTTTGTTCAAATGTTCATGAGCGTATTCAACAATAATTTATTTCATTTGTCAATTTCTACATGTGTTGTTTTCTTCCAGTATGTACATAATTACAAAAAAGTATATATATGGATAGCAGTGGATCCAACAGTATATTTGATGTCATGTATGATGTGTGATAACCTGCTGTTCAACAAAAAAAAAATCAAAATAAAACCACACACACTAAAAAACTTTTCAACCATATTCTAATTTTCCCCGTCGTACCCTTATAAACAATTTTTTTAATTCCCTTTTCTTTTTTTTTAATTCGGAGGAATTCAATGGTTTCCTATTTCAAACTGAACTGTACCATTGATTACACTAGCCCAGTATTTAAGTTTGCGTACAAACAATTGGCTCATTTTAACATAACATTTTTCTTAGTAGATGAAACTGGCTCTTCTTTACACAGACAATAATTATTGTGTTATTATAGCAATACCAAACACCCGTATTGCATGTGACATTTTAATAATAAGCAAAACTCTAATAAAGAAATGCCACTGTGCATGTCATGAGTTTATGAAATTTATTTGTTCCACCGTTTCTATGTTGAATTACCTGAATAAAACTAGTTTTTCACCATATTCTCATTTCCTCAGTCATACCATATCTGTGATAAACACAAGAAATGTGGAGAAAAAAATTGACAGAAAAAGTGATGAAAAATCCAAAACATATTCAAAAACTCTTATAAAAGAAGAAAAAAATACCCCAAAACTATTCATGATGATGGATTAATCTACATTAATGTGTTGATTTTACTACTTAAAAAAATACTTATATTTAAATTCAGAGGTTGAGGGGTTAATACGCTGTAAATCATATTCAAAAACTCTTCTAAAATAAAAAAAAACATCCAAAAATGTGATAAAATATCCAAAACATATGCATAAATATGAATATATATATGCAATAAACTTGTTTACTTAACACCAGTTGCATTCAACTGTGTTAAAAAATGTAATAAGATTAATCATGATTGTGCTATTAATCCACACTAAAGTCTTCATTTTGACAGCCCTCCTTGTAAAACACTTTTATATTCAGTAGTTAAGGGGTTAATTACATGTAAATCATAATCATAGAAATGCTGTAGATATCCCACTGTGCATGTCATGACTCTATAATAGTAATAGTGTGGTAGTGTCTTCTAAAATAAAGAAAAAATGTGATAAAATACTGAAAAATATGAATGTGTTTATTCAACACCTGTTGCACTGAATATTAAAATTAATATTAAAATATAAAGTTTTAATATTAAAATTAAAATTAATATTCAGTAATATCATTTTTTTTAATGAATTTAATCATGATGATGGATTAATCCACATTAATGTGTTGATTTTGACAGTACCACTTTGTTATACACTTATATTTAACTTCAGTACTTAAGGGGTTAATTAGCTATAAATTCTAATCATAGAAATGTTGTAGAAGTCCCACTGTACATGTCGTCAGTCTTTAAAATGTCCTGGTTTCAACTTTCATATGTTGAATTACCTGAATAAAACTACTTTTACACCATATTCTCATTTTCTTAGTAATAGTGTGGTAGTGTCTTCTAAAATAAAGAAAAAAAAAACACCCAAAAATGTGTGTTAATGTGATCATTTTGACAGCCCTACTTTTAATATACTTACATTTAACTTCAGTAGTTAATTAACTGTAAACCATAGTCAGTGAAATTACAACAAAAAATGCTGTAGATGTCTCACTGTGCATGTTATAGGTCTATAAAATGTATTTGTTTCACCTTTTATATGTTGAATTACCTGAATAAAACTACTTTTACTTTTATTTTTTCAGTAATACCTGTACTGTGATGAACACAAAAAAAGGAAAGAAATGTCCAAAACATACAAAAATAGAAATATACATGCAAATAATGTATGTAATGTGTACAGACGCATACTTATATTTATATTCAGTAGTTAAGTGGTTAATTAGCTGCAAATCATAATCATAGAAATGCTGTAGATATCTCACTGTGTATGTCATGACTCTATAAAATGTACTGGTTTCACCTTTTATATGTTGAATTAACTGAATAAAACTACTTTTATACCATATTGTCATTTTCCCGGTAGCACCTGTAGTACGATATGATGCTAAATTTAGTCTTGGACCAACATCATCTTGTACCACCAGTGACAGAACAGAAGAAATGTCCACCTGACACACCGACCTGAGGACAGAACGGGTTCTCCACGTCTAGGTAGTACTCGCTCCGCATCTTCTCATAACTTCCACCTGAATTCTTCAGGCCAAACATGATGGCGACTTTAGCCAAGAGCTCCAGTGTTCAGGAACATTGTGCAGCGTCCGATGGCTGACAGAAGCCCGTCTGAGCTGCAATGGCCACCCCGTAGACGCCACCCCTTTACTGGACCTGCCCCCCCCCCACCCCCCTTGCCCTGGCCCCCCCTCACCCTAGTTCATGCCCTGGGCACGCAGCAGCAGAGGCAGGCGTGTGAACTCTGAATGAGGCGGGCCAACACGAGCACAGAGCCGCTCTTTAGTGCGGCTAACGCTAAGCGGCGGACAGCAGGTGGGTCACATGAATACCTCATTGAGAAAGAGTGGGAGAAGTTGGAGGGGTCAGAGAAGGGGGGGGTGAAAAGATGAGGGGAGGGGGAGATGATCGCAAAAGAGAAACTGCAGATGGAGACTGAGAGGAAGAGAAATAGAAATAGTGCAGATAAGATTTATTTTATTAAGTTTTGTTGCCCAGTTCTTCTTCTAGTTGTTGTTGTTATTATTATTATTATTATTATTATTATTGTTGCTATCTGGGTTATTATTATTTGTTATGTTGATCAGTAAGTGAGGTAATTTTTATTTATAGAGCAGCTTTAACAGACAAGGGCTCACAAAGTGCTTTACAGTGTAAAACATTTAAAATACAGTTTAAAATATAGTCAAAATACAGTTAAAATTCAATTAAAAAATATTAATTACAGTCAGTTTGTAACAGCCCTGAGTCAGTTTAAGTTTAACATGGTTGTTAAAACAAGAATGACTAAAGATGACCTTAAGAAGGGGGGGGGGGGGGGGGGGTCGCAATAGAGAAACTGCAGGTGGAGACTACTGAGACGAAGGGAAATAGAAACAGTGCAGATAAGATTTATTTTTTCTGTTTAATTACATTTTTTTTTGCCCAGTTCTCGTTCATGTTGTTGCTACTATTGTTGCTACCAGGGTATATTGTTTGTCATATTTATTTATTTATTTTTATGACTTCCGCTGTAAATAGACCAAGAATTTTGACACTAAAATGTATGGCCTGGTCTCGAAAAATGTGCTATTTATCAGGGTTGACATCGCAAAGCACAGACTTTTCCCTAAAATGCGAAAAATCAGTCTGAAATTAATTGGGCCGTTTTAATGTGGCTATAACTCCAAAACGATACATCGTAGCATATTGTAGTAAGTAGAAAATATTTGTCAGATTGGCTCAGAGATTATGCGTGTGGTTTCATAATTCCGATATGTCGTATGACTTTAGCATTATTATGCCAAATAAAACCCCATTCATTCTTAATGGGACCGACTAAAAAAAATTGTCTTTTTTGCCAACGCTACTGCTTTGGCATACTTTGTCGCACAGACTTCATTGGAACTTTAAAACGCAGGCATTTTTGTCCTCTCTGCCGGATGTGATTCTCATGAAACTGCAATTTACGGTTGTCGATAGAGAACTCATGAAATCCACCCTGAAAAGACCGAAATCTGACTTTTTATCAGTGGGTGATGTCATCGCTTTCTCTGAAAAATGTCTCAATAACTCATCCTCACGGCAAAACCATAAATAGTAGGCAAACAATCTTTTCCACAAATGTTGCTATGGTTCTCAGAATTCAAACAAACCAGGTTTTGAAGATCTAGCTCTTTTTAAAGTGAAATGACAGGAAGCTGTTTGGGATGATGTCAGGGCTTTCTGTCAATAGACTTCCATTGAAAAAATTATTTGTGTCTCATGTTGAGTTCAGTGTTTTTTTAAATTGCCCTAACTCAGTTATTTTTCAAAGTACAGACATAAACCATACATGTACTTGTTCCTTGGACCCTCCTGCCACTCATGATCAACTTTGTTTTTACCAATTATTTACGGTTTTCCCAAAAATCGCAGGAGTTCTGTGGTATTTTCACACCTATTTTTTTTTACATGTAACAGAGTGTGGAGCTCCGCCTCAGTCTCCCATTTAAAGTTCCCGCCACTGCTCATCACCGTGGCAACAGTGCTCCTCGAACACCTGCAGACAATTAAGACTGTGGGAGGAGCTTTAACATGATTGACAAACACTCTGTGGGCGGGGCTTTAACATGATTGACAGACTAACAGATCTGCTTCATTTTGGTGAGTTCAGTGGTTTAAAAACTGCTGTATCTCACTTATTTTTCACAGTACAGGAAAAAATAAATATATCTACTTGTCCCGTAGAACCTTCTGTCACTCATGATCAACTTTGTTTTCACCAATTATTTACAGTTTTCCCCCAAAATCGCAGGAGTTCAGAGGCATTGTTTAACATTCAGACAGGCTTTACTCCAAGTCAGCGCTCCGTGTGCGTCTGCGTGTGTAACTCAAGGCCAGTTTCCCAGGCAACAGGGAAAGTCCCTTACTCACAGAAAATGGGAGGGGCTTTAACAAAAAATGGGAGGAGCTTTAATAAAACTGGCAAACACTAATAGATTCCAGCAGATATTTCTTCCTTTTACATCACACCAGCCACGATTCCACCGATCCAGCAAGAGACAAGCACACAGGTTATATTTTCTTCAGGAAAATGTATGGAAGTCTAGTTACTGTTTATGTTGATCAGTAAGTAAGGAGGTCATTTTTATTTATAGACTGCAGTTTTCATTATTTATAGGTAATTATAATCATATTTTACTGCTCCGACCCAATTGAGATCTAAGTATACTGTATGTAAAACCTGATTTCAAATGTTTACACTGTTAATATCTTCATTGTTATTCATCCCATTGGCCAGATTGGACGCTTTAGCGGGCCAGATTTGGCCCCCGGGCCTTATGTTTGACACCTGTGACCTAAAGAAACCAGATTAATATTCTGACGTGAAGGATGATAAACAAGACAAGAGAAGATGATGACAGTGGAGAAACTGCAGATGGAGAGTGAGAAGAAGAGAAATAGAAATAGTGCAAATAACATTTTTGGAAGGGGAGGTTGAGCCCCCCCCCCGCCCCTTAATCTGTGTTGAATAAATAGTCCTACTGTAATAGCGACTCTCAAACCCAGTCATTTGCTGCAGTGCCACCTTGTACAAAACCACAAAGAGCCAAGTCATGTCATGTGGCCGTCTTTCATATAAGGCTCAGGGAAAGGAAAGGAGATCATATTCTGGGGGGTGGGGAGGTGGGGGGGGGGGCAGCATGCAGGGTAAAGGTGAACGTTCCAGTGACATCAGTGCCAATTTAGCAGCTTAACAGATTCTTACAAACATTCCCCAGTGTTTTTCCAACATTAACCCTTTAATAGCCATCATTATAACAAATCTAATCTAATTTTATTTGTATAACACCTTACAACACCAAAAGGATGTGTTCTAAAATTAGATAAAAATAAACAACAACAACAAGTGGTGCCCAGCACAAGAAACTCTGCCCCCCGCAAACATTTTACCTGATTTGCCCTTATGTCTCTCTCATCATCACTCTTTGCAAATAAATACTGTGAACTGAACTGAAGTGTAAAAACACATTTTTGCTGACTGTGACCTTTGACCTACATTCGCCAACATTTTCTGGCATCTATTCTAGACCACCTTGCAATTTTCCTGCAAACTCCATGGAAATTGGTCCAGTAGTTTTTGTGTAAACGTGCTTACAAACAAACAAACAAGTGGTGCGTAGGACAATAAACCCCGCCTCCTTTCACACATTATATCTGATTTGCCGTACATCTTGTAAGAGATAAAGTATTGCCCACGTGTGACTATCGCAAAAATATTTCCCGACGGCGCCAAACAGCAGGAAGGGAAATATTTTTTGACAGTCACACGTGGGCAATACATTATCCTGCTTATTCTACGGTTTATTACAGCTTATTTTGAGAAAAGACAGACAATTGTTTACCAAAATGTTTGAGAATTTATTCATTCGAGAACGTCCATTCAAAGTGAATGAGACCGTAGAATAAATTGTGAAAACATGTTTTTGGTGACTGTGACTTTGACCTTCATTCACCAAAATTTAATAGGATCTATTCTGGACCACCTTACACCTTTCCCGAAAATGTAAAACGATTTTCATTGACAAAACACAGATGGTAAAAGTAAAAGTAAACAGTGATAAATACCATAAGAAGTTAAATACAAAGAAAATAACATTTTAGAACTGGATCTTTATGGGCTAAAGTATTTTCTACAGATATTCAGTGTTTTCTAGATGTGAAATAAACCTATTTTATGACACGAAGACAGTGTAATGTTTTGAAGTGAAACGTAGTGTTTGTCAGATAATTGATGGTAGGAACAGGACACGGTTGTGCTGTGAATGTAAAGTAACATATGGTGAAGTCATCCAGCTACACACAGGAAGCTAAAGCCTCTGCACACTCACTTTATTGTCCTGTTTTTCCTCAACACACACATGTTTAAACACATAAAACAGTCTGTTGATGCAGGAGAAAAGTGCTTCAGGTAAAAAGATGTTTATCAGTCACTTAAACATCATGTATTGAACAAGTCCTCAACGTAATAAAAATTAGCAGCAAACACAAATCACACACTTTTCCACAAACATAATAGCAGTCACTGAGCAATTTATTACATTTGTGGAAAAATCACTAACATTTTTCCCCATGTTGATGGGGTTATTACATTTGTGGGATTATTAATTTTTTGGTATTATGTTAAAATATAATAATTTCATTAAGTTACATTTCTGAGATTATTACGTCAAAAGCTAGTAAATTTTATTTATTTATTTATTGATTGATTGATAATCTTTATTTGAACTCAATTTAAAAGACAAAAAAACTAAATAAAAACAGGTAATAATGATCACACTGCAAGAGAAAAAAAAAGAAAGAAAAAAGTGCATTAATTATGATCATTATTCGTTTTACAAAAGTCCAAAAGGAATAGGTTGAAGCACAATGCAGGAATTTTTGGAATGCATGCAATGCATTTGTGGAATTATGATGATAAAAGCTGTTAATTTTTATTAAGTTTGTGTTTTATTACATTTGTAGGATTATTACGTTAAAATCTTTTTCTGTGTTATTACATCTGTGGAATTATTATGTTAAAAGATGCTAATTTTCATGATGTTTGTGGAATTATTACATTTGTGGAATTATTATGTTAAATCAGCTAATTTTAATTGCGTTTTTGGTTATTATATTTGTAGATTACGTTAAACGATGCTAATTTCCATGACGTTTGTGTGATTATTAAATTTGTGGAATTATTACATTAAAAACTGTTAATTTTCATGACATTTGTGGAATTATTATGTTAAATCAGCTAATTTTAATTGTGTTTTTGGTTATTATATTTGTCAAATTATTACATTAAAAACTGCTCATTTTCATGACGTTTGTGGGATTATTATGTTTGCAGGGTTAACCAGGCTTCTGCACTTGTGCTTATTTGAACAGATAAAAACAGTCTGTTGATGCTTCAGGTAAAAAGACGTTCACATCCACTCAAACATAAAGTTATTGAGCTGGTGTTTTTTTTTTTTTTTTTTTTTTTTTTTTTTTTAATCCAGCCTACTGTTGTCAGTTTGTACGTCTCTGTAAACATAAGTGCAGTCTTCTGGTTGACATGCTGACAGGTTTACAGGCTGACGGGTTCACAGCTGAACACACGACATATTTACAACAATGTGCCGCCTTTGACTTGGTTTGACCTACAGTAACCCCTGCCCTGCCTTTTACTGGTTCCCTGTGCCTCACATGGGTTCCTCTTCTCTGTGTGAGTCTGTTTCTTCACTTCCACATGGTGTCCTCCGCCTTTAACCCTTTCATGGATCAATCATTTTTTTCCTGAGTGTTTTCATTCTATTTATTCTTCAACCCAATGCAATCCAGTTGTTAGAAAAATGTGTTTAGTTTTTAAAGCAAAGAAACAAGTATTTAAAACCCAAAATCAAGGTCTGTTAACATTAATACATTAACACGGATACATTTGATCAAATATTTTAAGGCAATTAAATGAGACCCTTGTTTACAACTGTTTTGTTGAAACCGTTGAACATGTTAATTGCAGATATATTCATATTTTTGCATGTTTTTGGATAGTCCATCACATTTTTTTGGGATGTTTTTTTTCTGTATTTTATAAGATAGTTTTTTATATGTTTGAATGTCTCATTGCTTTAACTGTGTTTTAGTGTTTAAAGAGATAGTTCACTATTTTTCACATTCATTTGTATAGAATCAGTGTCTTTACTCTGGTGCACCCATAATGACTTACCCCCTGACAGTGTCCTGTGAGTTGAGCTCTGATCCGGTTTTTGGTCAAAGCAAAAGTAGTCCCGGCAGGTTTCCTGGGGTCACGAAAACAAAATGTGTTTCTTCTCAAAACCGTATGTGTTTGAATGAGTGATTCATTTGCGTAACAAAACCGTCACGGTACATAAACTCACTCCTCGTAATTGCTTGGAGCTACTTTCTCTTAATAGCAATTAATGATCGTTGTCACTGTTAACAGCTGTGCGCCTTAGCAAACTACTTTCATCAGTTGTTCGGCAGTGTTTGCGGCTGCTACGTGCAGGCGCTGTTAACAGTGACAACACGCATTGATCGCTATTGAGAGAAAGTAGCTCCAAGCAATTATGAGGTGTGAGTTTTTGTTCTGTAAAGGTTTTGTTATTTCCATAACAAAACCATGAATCACTCATTCAAACGCATATTGTTTTGAGAAGAAACACGTTTTTATATTGTTGACCCCAGGAAACCTGCCGGGACTACTTTCACTTTGACCAAAACTGGACCAGAGTTCGACTCACAGGACAGTTTTCAGGGGTGTGGACGCACCAGAGTAAAGACACTGATTCTATACAAATTCATGTGAAAAATAGTGAACTATCCCTTTGAGCAGGGGTCTCCAACCTATTCCACAAAGGGCCGGTGTGGCTGCAGGATTTTGTTGAAACCAAGCAGCAACACACCAGACTTCAATCAATTAATCAACTGATCTCAGTCTGCAGAGAGTCAATTGGTCAAACTGTGAACTCTTGGTTGGTTGGAACAAAAACCTGCAGCCACACCGGCCCTTTGTGGAATAGGTTGGAGACCCCTGACTAAGAGTGTGTTTTAATGAGGTTTTAACTGTTTTAGTGAAGTTTTAACTGTGTTTTAGTGAAGTTTTAACTGTTTTAGTGAAGTTTTAACTGTGTTTTAGTGAAGTTTTAACTGTTTTAGTGAAGTTTTAACTGTGTTTTAGTGAAGTTTTAATTGTGTTTTAGTGAAGTTTTAACTGTGTTTTAGTGAAGTTTTAACTGTTTCAGTGAAGTTTTAACTGTTTTAGTGAAGTTTTAACTGTTTTAGTGAAGTTTTAACTGTTTTAGTGAAGTTTTAACTGTTTTAGTGAAGTTTTAATTGTGTTTTAGTGAAGTTTTAACTGTTTTAGTGAAGTTTTAACTGTGTTTTAGTGAAGTTTTAATTGTGTTTTAGTGAAGTTTTAACTGTGTTTTAGTGAAGTTTTAACTGTTTCAGTGAAGTTTTAACTGTTTTAGTGAAGTTTTAACTGTTTTAGTGAAGTTTTAATTGTGTTTTAGTGAAGTTTTAACTGTTTTAGTGAAGTTTTAACTATGTTTTAGTGAAGTTTTAACTGTTTTAGTGAAGTTTTAACTGTTTTAGTGAAGTTTTAACTGTTTTAGTGAAGTTTTAATTGTGTTTTAGTGAAGTTTTAACTGTTTTAGTGAAGTTTTAACTGTTTTAGTGAAGTTTTAACTGTTTTAGTGAAGTTTTAATTGTGTTTTAGTGAAGTTTTAACTGTTTTAGTGAAGTTTTAACTGTTTTAGTGAAGTTTTAATTGTTTTAGTGAAGTTTTAATTGTGTTTTAGTGAAGTTTTAACTGTTTTAGTGAAGTTTTAACTGTTTTAGTGAAGTTTTAACTGTGTTTTAGTGAAGTTTTAACTGTGTTTATTTGCTGAATTCTTGTAAATAATTGTATATAATCCTGTTAGTGCTGTTTTTTTTTTTTTGTTCTAGTGTGTTTTTGTCCAGTTTGGCTGATTTTTTCCCCCACAGTTTATCTGCATTTTTCCAGTTTATACAGTTCATTAATGAAGGACTTGAAAATCAGTA
This sequence comes from Siphamia tubifer, assembly GCA_020466265.1. Classification (NCBI taxonomy): domain Eukaryota; kingdom Metazoa; phylum Chordata; class Actinopteri; order Kurtiformes; family Apogonidae; genus Siphamia; species Siphamia tubifer. Next base: position 44,964,965 of record CM035791.1, on the reverse strand, counting down.
AAAATCAGAAGCTGTAGAACATGGACGTAGAATGATCTAGACCAGAAGTGTCAAACTTGTTTTAGATCAGGAGCCACATTAAACCAAATTTGATCTGAATTGGGCCGAACCACTAAAATAATATATAAATAATGTCAACTCCAAATTTTGCTCTTTGTTCATTTTCATATCATTGTACTGTATTTACAATAAAACAAACTATTATTTTCATTTCAAACATGAATCACTTGAACAAATATGAACATTTTGAAATGTCTGAAGTGTACGTTTTAACAATGTTCTGCCTGTTATTACATGTTTTGTGTATTTGTAGATCCACTAATAAATAATCTGTACATTGTAAATGACATGTAAATGATAAGCTAAGACATAATCTTGTTAAAATTGCATTTAATTTTCTGAAGAAGTGTTGGTTTATTCATGTTATTTAAATTGTTTTACAGGGCAGTTGGTAGATGTGAACATTTTCATCACATAATTTAATAGATTTTTTTTTTCTAAAACATAGGAAAATTTGGAGTTGACATTATTTATATATTATTATTTTTTTGGTTCAGCTCAATTCAGATCAAATTTGGTTTAATGTGGCCCCTGAACTAAAACGAGTTTGACACCCCTGATTTATTACATCCAATAATAATAATAATAATAATAATAATATAATTTTGCATATATTGAAAGTTAGGTTCTTCTTGAAAAATGGTTCAATAGAATTGTCAAAGAGGACATTTTCTGACACTGTTATTATTGCACAAACAACATAAAGAAATCTAGTCGACCTGTTTATAATGAGAGTCATTAAAGAGTTAATGTTGTGTCCTTTGGTGCAGCTCATGTCTGTAAACTGAACTGACCCTGGAGGATAAATAAAGTCATCTGAATCTGAATGCACTTTACAGCTCATTTCCATTGGTTTGCTTTTTCTTATTCTCCATCTTCTTCTCTTTACTGATCCATCACCTCTCACCATCTGGACCCCCTCATCCTCCTCTCTCTCTCTCTCCCTCTCTCGCTCTCTCTCTCTCGCTCTCTCTCTCACCCCTCTCTCTCTTTCTTTGTCTACCTGCTGATTCCAGTCTCGGTAAGACGAGGCCAATCTGAGGACGTCTGCGCTCGACAGAAAGCGATGATGTCATCCTTTTGAGCGCCGGCAGGAGGACGATCACACAACACTGATGCTGTGGTGTATATGGTGCAGACGTGTGTGTGTGTGTGTGTGTGTGTGTGTGTGTGTGGGCTTGTGTTACTATCTCTATGGGGACAGTGATATGTTTACACAGTCACAACATGGGGACCTCTGACACCATGGGGACCAAAATTCAGGTCCCAACGAGGGTTAAATATAAATGTAGGTCCCCACTAGTAAAATATAAATTTGTGCAAAATATGACATTTTATGCATTTTATAAGTACATTTATTCGTTTTTTTTTTTTTCTGGAAGTTCCCATAAAGCATGAGGGAAAAGGGTGCAAAGTTTTGTGATGTATTTTTCAAAGGTTTGAATATGTTTACTTTTTTTTAATTATTATTTATTTTCTTTATTTTTTATAGTTATTTTCATGTGTGTGTGTGTGTGTGTGTGTGTGTGTGTGTGTGTGTGTGTGTGTGTGTGTTCGTCAGTTTTAATTAGGTTAAAATTAATGCATTCATTCAGATTAATCAATTGTCATGATTAATCTGATCAAAATTTTTAACAAAATTCAATAGAAACTTGTTTGAAGGTGTTGAATAAACATGTTAATTTCATATATATATTCATATTTTCTTTTGTATATTTTATCACATTTTTGGCAGTTTTTCTATATTCTAGAAGAGTTTTAAATATGTTTTGAAATTGTCAGGTTTTTTTTCTTTTGGGGGGGGGGGGTTTAGTTAATTTTATCATGTATATATATATATATATATATATATATATATATATATATATATATATATATATATATATATATATATGTTTTGTGTTCCATAATGTAATTTTGTATCCCACGACAGAACAGTCGACTGACATAGAATGTTTTAATGATGATTAGTCAAAATTAATCCAAGACAACCCTGTAATTAATCTGATAAAAAATGTTAATGCAGTGAAATGGAACAGTTGTTTACAATTGTTTTGTTGAACCTGTTGAAGGTGTTGAATAGACATGTTCAATGCATATATATTCATATTCATGTTTTGGATATTTTATAAAAATTTTTGGTGTTTTTTTCTGTATTTAAAAGACTTTTTGAATAGGTTTTGGATTTTTCATTGCTTTTCTGTTTATAGGTCAAAACACAGTCATGTCCCATCAGAGACAATTTGACAGATAACAGTTGAAAAATGATCCACGTTTATACTTTTTTAGTTTTTTAAATTTCATTTTGTAAAAAAATGTCCAAAATTTCCATTTAATTTTGTATTAAACTGACCCAACGTGTTATGTCATAAATGTTGCCCTATTACATAATAAGTTATTACATTTTAATAAAAGTTGCAAGTGCATTTTGTAATAACATTCTCAAAATGTAATAATTTTAGTTAATTACAAAATTAAAGAAAAATATCACATTTTGGACATTTATTACAAAATGCACTGTTATTATAAAATGAATGAAAGTTATAATAATTAGGATGTTTATTATAAAATTAATCAAAGTTATATTTAGGATGTTTATTACAAAATACACTGTTATTATAAAATTAATTAAAGTAATTATATTTTGGACGTTTATTACAAAATGAAACTGTTGTTATAAAATTAATTAAAGGTATTACATTTAGGACATTTACTCCAAAATACAGTGTTATAGTAAAATGCTCCTGAACAGTATTCTAGGGTTAATGTGGTGCCGAAATACATTAATTTCCAAAAATCAATCTTCAAAGGTGTAGACTTGGAATGAAAAGCCCAGCAGTGGTTGAATCCTAAAGAAGAAGTGTTAGAAATCAACAACAAAGAAAGACTGATATCTCTGGACAATTGTCGGTTCACGTTTCGGTCAAGGACGGTATGAGGACGCACACGCTACATGCACAAACACAGCTTTACAAATGTCTGGATTAAGATCTGACAGAATCCACTCACAATTAAACCCAGTGGGTCATGGATGGGTAAACACACACACACACACACACACACACACAGACACACACACGCATACAACTTAATAGTTACTAGAGCTGGTTTCCATGACAACAGACGAAGAGGGAGAAAGAGAGACCTAGAGAGAAAGGGAAAGAGAGAAAGAAAGAGAGAGAAAAAGAGAGAGAGAGAGAAAGAGAAAGAGAAACAGAGAGAGAGAGAGAGAGAGAGAGAGAGAAAGAGAGAGAGAGAGAGAGAGAGAGAGAGAGAGTCCCACCCCCCTGAATGAAGAATACTGAGTCAGATGTGAGAATGATGTGGAGTTGAGTGTAGGAGATGAGGAAATAAAAGGAGTGGGTGGAGGTAGGGGAGGGGAAGGGGAGGAGGAAGGGTGATGTGAGGCGTAGTAGTGAGAGGAGAAAACAAAAGAAGAAAAGGTGAATGAGAGGAAAAATGGAAAACAGCCACTGGTAGCTAACACTGGCTACGTTTATACGAGTTTTTATTCCTGTTTAATTCAGATTAAAGGTTAATTCCCCTTTAAGATGAACCACGTAAACACCTAATTCCAGTTGAAAATAACTACGGCATTTTCCGCTCTAGAAGTCACCCCTGTTTATAAGTCGCGGCAGACAAAAAAAATGCATAATACAGAAGGAAAAAAACCTATATGTGGCACCAGTTGTGCAGTAGAGTGATAATGACCATCAGGTGTGCTGGTCTAAAACATGCAGGACAGTGGCTCTTTATGACCAGGGTTACAGACCCCTAGTGGACAGTTATTTTCTCAGTATCCTCACCTTTTTCACCATCCATTTGTCGCATTACGGTCCCAAAACAAAGAAAGCAAGAACTTCTAGCGATGCTGGTTGACCACTTGTTATTAGGGGTATTGTGTTTGAACAAACAATTTTTATAATAATAATAATAATAATAATAATAATGATGGATTGGATTCATATAGTGCTTTTTTTGGCCACTCAAAGCACTTCACATTAGTGACCCATTATTCATTCGCTCTCACATGCACTCTCTAGTGGTGGTAAACGACATATTTAGCCACAGTTGCCCTGGGGCAGACTGACAGAAGCGTGGCAGCCATTTTGTACCTACAGCCCCTCTGACCACCACCAAACATTCATACACCAGTGTGAGTGACACTGGAGGCAAGGAGGGTGAAGTGTCTTGCCCAAAGACACAACGGACCGACTAGTGCAGAGCGGGATTCAAACCACCAAACCTTCAGTTACTGGATGACTCGCTCTACCAACTGAGCAATGGTCGCCTCAAATGCCTGCATTTTTTGAAAACACCTTCGTATGTGCCTGTCGTTCATACACAGAGTTTTTTTACGGTGGCCGACGAGGGCAAATGCACCGCATCGACGAAACGCTGCAAGAAAAAGAAATATGCACAACCAAAAAAAACACACACACATAAAATAAATGCAACACAAGTGTCCTGCAAGAGAAAAATGTTGCAATAATAGAAACGAAGCAGAAGCAAAACTGTACAAACCCCCAAAACAAATGCGAAAGAAAAATGCTGCAAATACCAAACAACTGCAAGAGTGAAACCCTGCAAATTCACTCCACAACAAAATGGCAGTTCACCAAAATAAAACGGAAGAAGAAGAAGACGGTGGATTTCATAATTTAAAGTGATTAGTGTGAAAAAGTGTAGAGCAGCAGAGGTGTGGAGCTAATTTTAGTGCCGCACCGCTGCTGCTCTTCTATTATACTGTAAAGTGTTTAAAAAAGACCAATGGAAACAAACCTTTTCATGTTAATCACTTAATTTAATGAATTTCCACCATCATCTTCTTCTTCTTCAGTTTTATTTTAGTGAACTTCCATTTTGTTGTGGAGTGAATTTGCAGTGTTTTTCTCTTGCAGTTGTTTTTTTAGTTTGCGTGTTTTGGTATTTGCAGCATTTTTCTTTCACATTTGTTTTTGGGGTTTTTGCTTTTGCATCGTTTCTGTGATTGCAGCATTTTCTCTTGCAGCTTCACTTGTGTTGCATTTGTTTTATGAGTTTGTGCTTTTGCTTGTTGCATCTTTCTTGTGTTTGCAGCGTTTCGTCGATGCGGTGCGTTTCCTCCCGTCGGCCACCATAGTTTTTTCCTCTGAAAACGCATCTGTATAAAAACTCTGGGAAAAGTGAAGGTTTTTGAAAACTGTTTTCCTTTTCCTTTTTTTAAGCTACTTTCTGCCACAGAGCAGCATCATACATCTGGCATGGATAAAGTCCAAATAGCAGTGTATCTTTTATTAATAGTTATTATATTCACAAGTTTACTTTTGAAAATAAAGCTGATCCAAGTCATAGACCAGGGTTAGGGTGGGTCAGCGATTGCTAGTGACCAATCAAAGAGTGCGCGTGTATCGACGTCTGCAACTTTGGGTCCAACCTGGATGGACTGTTGTCTGGTGGGAGAATTTCGTAAACGTCGTCGTTGTCAATGTCGTTGTCAATGTCATTGTCAGTTCAAACAAACGACTTTGTCCTGCTTTGCTTTTCTCTGTGGAATGGAACAGGAAGTAAGATTATCCGTGATTCTCCATGAGGCTTCTGATTGGCTTGTGTGGAATTGTCATTCATCTAACACGGTCACGGACAGGCCTGGTGTAGTTTTAACAGCTCTGGACAGTGTATTTATATAAACATAAACATAAATAAAAAAAAAATAAAAAAACCAACATGTTGCTCTGTGCACAAAGTTTTTTTGGGGGAAAAAGGAGCTTAAAAAATATGTTTTAAAAATACCTGGGTTTGTGTAAACAGCCCTGAGTCACTTTATTAAAACTGTTTGTTTGTTTGTTTGTCAGCAGCTTTACACAAAAACTAGACCAATTTCCATAAAAATCTGTAAATGCAAAAGGTGGTCCAGAATAGAGCCCATTAAATTTTGGTTGAATGTAGGTCAAAGGTCACAGTTGCCAAGAGTGTGTTTTCACATTGATAAGAGACAAATGTGTGAAAGGGGGCGGGGTTTGTTGTTCCTGGCAACACTTGTTGAGTTTCGTGTTTGTATTTTTAAACTCACCAGAGACGCAGACTTGATGGTTGCAAAGCGTCCCTGGTTCTTGTAGTTCTGGGAGTTCTGGATGGAAGAGGCTGGTCTGAGCTCCGGCCGGTGGTCCCTGGGGACCGCATCGTCCCAGTTGTACTGGTGGTCCTACGACAAACACACACACGACCCAGGACAGTCACGTGAGGAACGAGGGCATTAAAATACATTAGGAAAGTAGAGTACGAATATGAAATAAAAATAAATATGAGATAAGAAATCCATAATTATGAGATAAAAAAGTGTAATTTATGAGATAAAAATACATAAATATGAGACAAGAAAGACATAATTATTAAATAAGTCACGAGTTTAAAAAAAACTTATATGAGATAAAACAAAATGCAGAATTGAGATAAAAAAAAATTCAAAATTGTGAGATTAAAATAAGTATAAGAAAACAAATGAGATATGGGATAAAAAGTCACAGTTATGAGACAAAAAATACAAAATAAATATGAAATAAATGCAGAATTATGAGACAAAGAGTTAACATTATGATATAAAAAGTCAAATTTATGAAATAAAAATACATAAAAATGAGATAAAAAATGCACAATTATGAGAGAAAAAGTCACAATTGTGTGACAAAGTTTAAATTATGAAATAAAAATACATCAATATGAAATAAATACATAATTATGAGATAAAAAGTCAAAATGATGACGCATAATGATTCTGGGCGACTTTAAAGACGTGTAAATCTTCAGTGTACTACATCCACGTTTCAAAGCGGCATCGTTAGCGTTTGTTGAAAGTGTGTCAGACATAAAGTTCCAAACATGATGAAACATTCAACAAACTCTAAAGGTTCAGTACGAGAGCCAAAAGCCGCCGTATGTGTGGAACGAACGTCATCTGAGAAGTGTTTGTCACTTTGGTTTGTTCTCAGCTCAGCCCCTGAACTTGAAACAACACACGAGCTGTCGACTGGTGAAGTGACGAGTGCATTCATGCACCCACGAAAACACAAAGAGAGAATGAAGAAAGAGAATGACAGAGCAGCAGCCGCCGCCTGCGCTTCACACACTTTTACTCACATCACATACTAAACGAGGACGTCGGAAATTGTGTTTGACCTGTATACGTATGTGTGCTTGTATTCCTATATTTATGGGGACATTGATCTGTTCACAGGGTCACCCCATGGGGACGCGCAACACCGTGGGGACCAAAATTCACGTCCCCACAAGAGTTAGGTAGTATATAAATGTTGGTCTCCGCTAGGAAAATATAAATCTGTGTGAAGTATGGAAATGTATGCAAATGATGTCGTCTATAAACACATTCATTTGTTTTTTATGGATGTCCCCATACGGTATGAAGTAAACAGGTGCAAAATGAAATATGTATTTTTCAAATGTTTGAATACGTGTTCACTTTTATTTTTTTACGTTAATTTTTTTTTTTTTATTTAAGAAAAACACTCATTATTATTTTATTTCTTTATTTTACATGTTACATTCTTTCATGTATGTATTTATGTAACATCCTGGACATTCTGTGGAAAATTTTTGTTGAAGTCCGTTGCTAACTTTTTGAGTTATGTTGCTAACAGACGGACAGACAGACTAACAAACCCTGACGTTTCCATAACCACTGCTGTCAGATGTAAATATGTACAAAAACTGATTGTGAGTGCAGACTGTGGCTACCTGATCTGCACCGCACATGTACGTTAAGGTCGGCAGTCATGGCCGCTTAACTATAGCAAGTACGTTTGGACAAAACTAGTGGATTTCACCTGATTTGCAACTTTATTAAAAACATTTACATTAACAAGCTGTGTGTCCATTACCCTTGGAAATTTGCAAAATGTAAATATCGCTATAAAAACTGCTAATGGAAACACCTGAATTTCGAAAAAAACACTAAAATATTGATAAAAAGTTTTCATGCTTTCATGAGGTGGTGTTTTAAAATTTTTTCGATATTGTAATATATTGCAAAAGTGCAGTGGAAACACTTTTATATGTCACAGGATGTAACGTACATGGTCACTGATCACTTCTCTCACAGTGAAAATGGCCGCTGCAGTCACTGTAACCATGACAACCATTGGCTGCTGGGACACGAGAACTAAGGCAGTCCTGATCACGGTCTTTGAGTGATGATCAGGGTGATTCCTACACTAGGAACAGTGAAGGTTTAATTTTATTATCTGTTAGTTTTTAATATTTAATTTTTTTTTTTTTTTTTTTTTACAGATAAATCTATTTTCTGTTCTGTAAAGTGTCGAGTGCAGCACCGTGTAAAAACCACTACATACATTTATAATTTGTTAAGTGCTGAGCATATTTACACTTAATATTTTGATCTGACAATGTAGGGACCATATGTACAGACCCTTATAACATGAGACTTTTACCAATGAGATAATTAGCCAATTCATTTGTGCTAATGCTATTACATGCTAATTTGCGGTTGTCATTTAAACGCATCTAAAGCATATTTACACTTAATATTTTGAGCTGACAATGTAGGGACCACATGTACAGACCTGTATAACCTTAACTAGCTGGTTTGTTTGAAATGTTGGTGACTTTAAAGAGTTCAGCAGGGACATTTACTGACCAGACAATTAGCCGATTCATTCAATCTAATACTATCAGGATGATTGTCAGTATGAAGCTCCAAAGGTGACCGCAGTGAAATGTGGTGGGATGATATTTCACAAAAGTTACTACGCTCCTGCCAAGAACAACTATTAATGGAAACATGTTCAAAGTGCAAATATATTCTGTCAAAATTTTAGGAATATCGATATTGTTTTGCGAAAAACTGTAATGGAAACACAGGTTTGGGATGTTAGTCGATAACCGTTGACCGCATCAACGTTATCTGGTCATAATTTTCTGTCGTCAGTTAAAACAATAAACAGCCTGCATCTGTCATTGACATAAAAATTGTGACGACCTACAGGGTGTCCCATAAGTCTCCATATATAGGAGACATAATATATGCCATACATATATGATATATCTAACATGTGTTTCTTTATATTTCAGATAAGTCAAAGAAGGCATTTGAATAAAGAGCAACAAATTGATATGTCAGTCATATACAGCAAATTATATAAATAAAAATAGTTTATGTCAAGAAAAAAAATTTTTTTTCTATGCACGGAGACTTATGGAACACCCTGTATTGTATGTGCTAGAGTCAATTTAATTATCTCCACTTAATTTATCATTTACCTTTTTCTTTGACATAGTTATATTTAAATTAAGGGGTTAAACTGATACAGCCTTTGCATTTGTACTTGGCATGAGTAATTTAAGGTTTGTCCACGTGTCATTTTCTGCCAATAAATCCTCAGAATGGCATCTTAGGTGGGTGTTTATTTTTGCACAGTTGTAGTTGGTGACTCACAGATGAGACTCAAACGCCCCGTCCTTCCACCTACAGCTCAAACCTTCAGACCTTTACCTTCTTGGTGTGCGGGGACGAGTCCAGGGTACTGCTGTAGTCCTGCGGGTGCATCATGGTCATGTCGGAGCAGCTGTCGTCCAGCACCTCCTGCATGCTGTTGACGCTGCTGCTTTGGCTGCCTGTGCTCACTGAGGTGCTGGGGATGGAGTGGTTACTGCCCAGGCTGTTCATCTTACAACTAGCTGCCTCACTGTCCTGCAAACAGCCACACACACACACAGTCAGTGTTACAACACATTCTGCTTCCACATCATTTCATCCACTGGTCCCCACATGACCCCCTCAGATCAATTTACATGTTTATATATGAAAAGAATATTATGAATGATGGAAAAGTACAAACTTTCAACTTTTAACTATGAATAAAAGAACAAAAAACTACTAAATAATCTAGAAATGGAACCAAAATGGAAAAAATTGCCAACAAAATGAGCAAATGTATGTGAGTGTAAGGAATATAAAGTACATATATTTATGTAAAAGTAAAGAGTATAAAATACATATATTTATATAAATTTAAGGAGTATAAAGTACATATATTTATGTAAATATAAGGAGTATAAAGTACATATATTTATATTAATGTAAGGAGTATAAAGTACATATGTTTATAGAAATATAAGGAGTATAAAGTACATATATTTATATAAATGTAAGGAGTATAAAGTACAGATATATATATAAATATAAGGAGTATAAAGTACATATGTTTATATAAATATAAGGAGTATAAAGTACAGATATATATATAAATATAAGGAGTATAAAGTACATATGTTTATATAAATATAAGGAGTATAAAGTACAGATATTTATAGAAATATAAGGAGTATAAAGTACATATATTTATGAACAAACATATGGAAAAAATAAGTCAAAAGTCTACAGAAAAAAAACCCAGATACCTAAAAAAATCTACTTAAGTACAATAATGAAGTACTTTTACTCAGTTACTTCCACCTGTGTTTGTTTTGCACTTCTTTTATACATTTCCTTCTGTTACTCTTCCATTACTGTCATTTCAAACTCAGCCTCTGTCCAATCATTTCTGGTCTTTTCAGTCTTAGTCCCACCTCCTCCTCCTCTTGGCTCTCTCCCATTGGTCCGTTGTGTTTCTCCTGGTAGAGGATCTTCTTCATCTTGCGGTACTGCAGGTTATCCAGTTCACGCACTGCATCCTTGGTCCTCTGGATGAGGTCGATGAGAATGCGCGGCGAACGTTCTCGCCGCACAAAGTCATGCTGGAGAGAAAAACGTAGAAGAGAAGGAGTTTGTCAAATAAGCAGCGAGGAAGTGAATTTTTAAAAAAATCAGGTCTGTCAAAATTAAACAAATTACCTCAGATTAATTCACCATTATGATTAACCTAAGTAAAATTTGACATAATTCAATGGAACAGTAAGTTGTCTTGTTATTTAGTTATTTAGTTTAAACTGTTGAATAAACACATTAATTGCATATATTCATATTTTTGCCCATTTTGGATATTTGATCACATTTTTTAAAAGTTTTTGAATATGTTTTGGTGAAAAGAAAACTCCGTCAAAACACTTTGTTGAGAAATTTTTTTTACAAAACATCCTAAAATCCACTCAAATTCACCAAAAAATGGATGACAGCTTCAAATGTATTTGAAATCTATTTTAAAATACAGAAAAACAAACCAAAAATAATTGATAAAATATCCCAAGATTATCTATATTCAATGAATAACACTATCAACAGTTTCAACAAAACAACTGTTGCATTTAAATATTCAGTCAGATTAATCATGATGATGGATTAATCCACTTTAATTTCCACAGCCTTAGTAGTAATTTGACAAACGCATGTGCTGTGGAGTTACCAGTGATCTCCTTCATCGTAAAAAATGTTGTCTATGATAATGGACATTCCATTAAAAACAAGATGAATAAATGAAAATAACATTAAAAAAATTAATGTAAGAAAAACTGTTGCATTGTGCAGTTTCCAATGAAGACAAAAAAAAGCTGAAACTTTCACTTCCCTGAGTCTCAGGAGGTTTAAATGTTGGATTTTTTCCACTTGTGTCAGATTGTTGTATGAGTGCAGTAACCAGAGCTGTCAGTAGAGGGCGCCTGCAGGTTGGTTTTATCCTCCACTACAGGGGTTTTCAAACTGTGGGATAATGAACCCCCTTATTTTTCTACATTATAACATAACACTATATTTCTACACATTTTAACATCTTGATTTCTATCATGTTTTTAAATAGATTTTAACATCTGTGTACGTCTCTTTTAACATATCTTATCAGTTATGTGTATTTTTTAATCATTTTTAAATACATTTTTACATCTGTGTATACTTTTAAACACCCCCCTCTCTATTTTTCTACATCAGGGGTGCCCAGTTCTGGTCCTCGAGAGCTACTATGCTGCATGTTTTAGATGTATCCTCCTTCTAACACACCTGATTCAAATGATAAACCTCTCATCAAAGCTCTGCAGAAGCTTGACAATGACCATCAGGTGTGTTGGAAGACGGATACATCTAAAACAAGGGTGTCAAAGTGTGGTCCTCGGGGCCAGTGTCCTGCATGTTTTAGATGTTTCCTTCTTCCATTCCACCTGGAGGCCATTGCATCATTATCAGTCTGATGAGGAGCTGATTATTAACTCTTTAAGTGTCAGCGTTGATTCTGAATGGAGGATTTAGTTTAAATATTCAGAAAAATTCAACTATTTTCCTTTTAGTTTTGTGCATGGAAAGGGTGCCAAAAAGCAAGATTTTTATTTTATTTTATTTAAACATTTTTTTAAAGGCAAAATTAAAATTGCTGGGACCAAATTTCAATACTAGTTTTCTTCTTTCGTAATTTTTTTTCCCAAAATGTTTCACATTATTTGTGATTTTGTAAATATTTATTAGTTTTTGTTGCTTATTTTTCTACATTTTTTTTTATGTTAGTATTGTTCTTTGATTTTCTACCAATTGTGTCTTACTTTAATCATGTTACCAATTATTTTGTTAGTTCTCAGGAGTTAAAGGGTTAAACTGAATCACATGGAAGAGGGAAATATCTAAAACATGCAGGACATGGGCCCTCGAGGACTGGAGTTTGACACCTGTGATCTAAAACATGCAGGATAGTAGCTCTAGAGGAGCAGGATTGGGCACCCCTGGTCTACATTATAACATAACATTTCTACATATTTTAACATTATTGTTTTTAACATGTTTTTAATTACATTTTTACATCTGTGTATGCTTTTAACCCCCCCCCCCCCATATTTTAACACCTTAATGTGTTTTAAAACACCCACAATTCATTGAGCTTCTTGTCAAAAAAATACATACTGTTGTAAAAATGGAGGACTAAAAAGTGCCAAATTAAAAAAATAAATATATAATTAAATAATTAATCAAATATGTCATTAATTAATGTACTTTTATTCTGTGCAGTGTTTCGTGATTCTGTGCAATATTTTTTATACTGTGTCATTCTATCATTTACACCTTTTTTTCTTACATTCTCTATTCTTTATTGCACTTCCATTATTTGCACTAAATATACAGATTATATGTTATAGTTTTTAAACTGCTGCACAACATGTAGGTTTATATCCTATCCGGAAGCCAAGGAATGACATTTCATTGCCAGAATTTTTCGCCAATGTGTGTGGTTTAAAAAAAAAAAAAAAAAAAAAAAATCTATTTATTTTGTGCAATGACACAAAAAAAGTTTACGTCTACACTCCACTAGTTGGGGTTTACAGTGGGGTGGGGGAGGGGCTGGTTGGAATGGTGGGAATAGGGAGTGTTTGTTTTTTTTCCTATTATTATTTATGTAACGTTTATCTGTTTAGCTCACTGATATCAATATGAAAATAAAAATAACACCAAAACACAAGATGCTACCCCCACCCCACCCCGCCCGCCCCCTCCCTCCCTCCCTGGTGATTCCACCCACTTCATCACACATTTATCTTCACACCTCCTCTTAGTCACTCTCATTCATAAAAGATTGGCTCCTTAAATGACTCAAATGTAAAAATGTAATGTATCTTCGAGAACTGAAAATAGAGGGAAAAGAGCATATTTTTGGGGTCTGTTTCTGCACCCCCCCCCTCCCCCCCCCCCCCCCCTCCCCCCCCACACACACACACACACACCCTCCCTGTGACAGATGCTGGTGGAATGGGTTTAGTCAGGGCACAGGGGAATGACATCACACTCTGAAAATAGACGTGAGAGTGATTTGTCCCGTTTTCTGACGGACCTCCACCAGAGCGGAGGCGCCTCCCCCCCACACACCCCCGACACATTCACCGACGGGAACTTATCCACCAACATTCTTTCTCATTAGAAGGTTATTGTTAAGAAGAAGTGACAGCAGCTCCACGTTGTCCTCAGCTGCTTCTGCACAGTCTACACCCACAGCAGCGATGACACAACCACATTCTCTGTGGAATTTTATCATTTCATTCTGTCATAAAAGTGCATTTTGTAATAGAGAACCAAAATGTAGGAACTTTTTTTATTTTTATTTTGTAATAAATGTTCAAGATCTACTAACTTTTCCATTTTATTTTGTAATGAAAGTCCAAAATGCAATAACATTTTTATTTAGTTTTGTAAGAAATGTCCAAAATGCAACATTTTTCATTTAATTTTTTAAAACTACATCACTCAGAGTTCAGACCTCTGTGAAGCAGCATAAGTCTGCCAAGGTTTGAATCTGGATGTTTGTAACTTATTTGTAAACTAGTGTTCTGTGTTCACTAATGATTTGACCTCTAACATTTTAAACATACATGTGTTTTGTGTTTTGTTTTTTGTTTTTTTATTCTACTGACACTCACATTTCTATGACGGAACGACAACGATCTTGTTCAAAAAGCTAACTGTTAAACATGTCAAAAAGATTCAGCAAATCAATAGAAATATCTGTGGTTTTGTAAATTAATTTATGGAATTAACAAAAAACATACACGCAAAACCAAACAACATCCGGAGCTATTTTTAACTCTTCATAGGGAGTGTTTTTCCTTTTAAATGTCAGTTATTTAAGGGAAAAGGTCCCACAGCTGTTCTATTTCATTCATATTCTAACTCTAATAAGGAACCAACATATGATGAGTGTGTGTGAACCTGAAGCTAAAGCACTGATCGCCCAAAGGCCCCAGATTAGTGACCTGATTTACCCTGTAAAGAGCCGAAAGTGCGTGCGAGTGTGTGTGTGTGTGTGTGTGTGTGTGTGTTGTGTGTGTGCGAGTGTGTGTGAGTGTGTGTGAGTGTGTATAAAGGGGAGGGGGGGTATTGAAAGGAAGACTGATTGTTGCTACGTTTACATGATGTTCTTTAATTCCAAATTATTAATTCTGAATTAAAGCTATTTCTTTTGTATTTACATTAGCATAATTCCAAAAGAAGGTTTCCATGGAAACGGGTGTATTCCGCTCTAGTCAATTGCGCTTTAAGTGCTGGAGGTACAGAGGGTTCTGATTGGACAGAACGGCCTCTTAATATCTGGATGTCTACTGGAAGAAAACGACAGGATCCACTTCCTGTTTTGCGTTCGTTTCAACTATCAACATGTTAGACCTGATACGACATGTGATCAACAAACTAATGCCGGCAACATGAAATATGTGCCAGGAGCATGTGCAGAATGTTCAAGAGGAATTAACTGTTTACATGTCAGAGGAATTATCGGATTCGGAATTAAGATCGGAATAAACCAGTTTTGAACAGGGTGGACTGATTGCCACCAAATTCGGTTTGCTTATACTCTAGGGCAGGGGTGTCAAACTCATTTCAGTTCAAGGGCCAAATTAAGCCAAATTTGATCTGCAGAGGACTAGACCAGTGAAATAATAACATAATAATATAAAAACCTCATACTTTCCTGTATGTTTTCGAGTGAAAAAAGCAAAGTCATGTGATGAAAATGTTTACATTCTTTAAAACAATGTGAATAGTATGAACAAACTGAAATTTTAAAAGTAAACTATTTGTAGTTTTAGCAATATCATGTCTACGTGTATCATTTACACATGTAAATTCCAATTTTCAGATCACATTGGGGTCAACAAAACATACAAAACATTTAATAACAGGTCAAATATTGGTAAAGTTGGCCTTCAGACATTTAAAAAAAATGTTCATATTTGTTCATGTGATTATTTTTTTTAATGATTATTTAAGTGTAAATACAATAAAATGGCATGGACATTTGTATATTTATGAAGAGAAACATTTGAATTTGTGAGTATTTATACATTATTATGATCACATTTTACTGATGTGGAACTGGAACTAAAATGATTTCTATCTTCAGTGTCATTTTTTAATTTAACAAACTCATCCCAGGGGCCAGACTGGACCCTTTAAAAGGACTAGATTTGGCCCCAGGGCCGCATGTTTGACACCTCTGCTATTGTACAAGCACATGCAGTCCTCAGGTGTTGGAGGCTGACAATTTCAAGATGGCCGACTTTTGTTTGGCCCATAACTTTTGATCAGGTGGACAAATAGTGTTTTCTTGCTGTAGATCAGGCACATGTACTGATTCTTTTATATTTAATATATATACGTTTATGAATGGGTGAATGAGTGGACAGGACTGGTGGAAATGATGGGTTACTGGACATGCCTGAGGCGGCTGTAGCTCAGTTAGTAGAGTGGGTCGCGCAATGACCGAGAGGTTGGCAGTTCGCATCCCGTCTCTGGCTGTCCACATGTCAAAGTGTCCTTGGACAAAGACACTGAACCCTGACTTCGTCTCCCAGTAGGACTGACAGAACCTTAGAAACCTATGTGAATGGGTGAATGTGAGATTAATGTAAAGCGTTTTGAGCATCATGAAGGTGGAAAAGAACTATATAAGTGCAGAACATTTACCATCATGCAGTGGGAGTCGCCTGCATAAGCAAATGAAAATATGTTTAAAGAAGTTTTTCTTCTTCTGACTCCTGAATGATTTGGAGTTTTCTTTTTTTTTTCTTTTTGACTTGCATGTATTCTATGAATGTTGGAAATGAAAGCTTCTGCTCAGGCTCTGAACTGTTGAGTGTATTTACCAAGAACATAAAACTCTTAGAGGCCAATAGGATTACCTGTTGGTCACAAACAAAAAGATCAACTCCTCAATTAGCAGAAGAATAATATTGCACATAGAAGAATTAACATGAGCATAGAAGGGCTTTACTCTGGGCTTTGTGTGGGTTCTTAGTTCAGTACGTATGCTTTTTAACCCTTTGTTGGTCAGCTCAACCGTTTGGTAGAGGTAACTTTGAACCCTGATATCTAATCTAAATTTAAGTCTTTTGACACCAAACTTCTTGGGCAGTCAATGATATATTGGGGTCATGCTAGTATATATATATACCACCAATGAAGAAGATCATAAATGTGACAAGAACTCTGCTATGATCTTTTCTTTTGGACAAAACAATTGCAGCCAAGTTCGTTTTTTTTTTTTTTTTTAATTTACTTTTAGAGTCTATTTTAGAGAAATAATCCTCATGTTTCAGAAATACTTTGGTATTCATGTAATATATTTTTTAAACATGCTCAATCAAATGGTAGAGATGATAGTAAAGGGTAATGGAATGCTAATGCTAATTGCTAATACAGTAATGTTTGAGTTTTAATACTTTAGTAAAATTTAGGGTCAGTAAAAAATAAATAAATCTATGTTTTATATTATAATAGTCCCTGTGAGGTGGAAAAAGCAAAAAGAATTTTTTTATTTTTTTATTGTGATTTTTGTAGTGTGACCAACAAAGGGTAAATCCACACCTGTTCAATAAAACTTTTGTTTTCATAGGTTAAAATGGACTGAATTCACTATTTATAAAACAAATCACATTCAATTGAATTTCATTACTGCAGCTTTTATCCTATTTTATGGAACTTCGAGTCAATAGGATGAAGATTTACATGGTTTATCTTAAAGCAGATTTAACCTTTATTCAGAATTAAATAGGAATAAAAACTAATATAAACAGGTCCAATGTATGTTCTGTATTGTTATGTTGTTGAATGAAATCTTTCAGCAAAACAAATCTACCCACAGGTAAAAAATATAATAACCTTGAAATGCACTGAATTAACTTAAAGTAGATATTGCTAAAAAAAAAAAAATTCTACATATAATTGTATTCCTTTTTCTTTGTTTTGTTCTGTTTGTGTCTTACGCTGTTCATGTTGCTTATTGTTTATTATTTTGCTGGCATTTATTGATAAGTTTTGGCCGATTTTGTTCATTTCATTGCTTATTTTGTTTATATTTCTACATTTTGCTTTTTTATTTATTTATTTTGTATTCAATTTTGTTCCATTTGTGTCATACTTTAATCATCTTGTTATTTTTTTGGTTTTATTGATCATTTTGTGTTCATATCGTTGCGTCTTTTTTTCCTACATTTTTTATTTTTTTTTATTCTTACCACCTTATTAGCATCCATTACTTGTAATAAACAGTTACAAAGGCATTATTACTTGGAATATAAACTCATGTAAACAGGGCCAATGTAGGTTCTGTACTGTTTTGTTGGCAAATGAAATCTTTCTGCAAAACAAATCTACCCACTGGTACAAAAAAAATTACCTTGAACCTTGAAATGCACTTTCTAAACCAGCCTTGAATTAAATTAAAGTAGATATTGCTAAATACGTCCAGCTTTTATAAACCTGTGTGTGTGTATGTGTGTAAAAGACAGAATAAAAACTCATAGTGACTGGACGCTAATCAAAGGACGGATGTGAAAGTAGCACAGAGGCTCAAACTGAACGAACAGGAAGCAGATTTACAACAAAAAAAAAAAAGAGGGAAAAAAGAGAAAGAGATTAGGCCCAGCAGGGTGCCTGATGCCTGCGCTGGAAGACCATAGTGTGTGTCTGCTGGCGTATTACAGAGCTGTGGGTGGGACTGACTCATCCAAACCAAACGGCTCACAGACAGGAAGTGAGGTCACACGCCAAAAGGATTACGCAGGAAGACCACTCACTCGTAGCAGCTCCCCCGATGAGGGTCTGTCCTGAGGAATTTTCAGTAGGCAGTAGTCCACAAAGCTCCGGAAGGGGTCAGACCTGAGGACAGAGGTCAAAGGTCACTGATGCTCCCTATCAAACAGGACAAGGCTATGGCTGTCACATGACTGGAATCAGATTAACGACACATTCATGTTCATTTAATCATGATTAATTGTTCATTTTTAAGTAGCGCTGTCAAATTTAGACAGTAATGTGGATTAATCCATCAGCAATTTCCCCAATTGTGCGATCAATAACTATTCTATTGTATGTATGATAGAAAACTACAAAATGAATGCATTAACTCAGATTAATCCATCATCATGATTAATCTGATTATAAATTTTAACTCAATTCAATGGAACAATTGTTTTTAGTTTTGCTTTGTTGAATAAACATGTTAACTGTATAAAACTGTGTGTGTAATATATATATATATATATATATATATATATATATATATATATATATATATATATACATATATATAGAATTTTTTGCACATGTTTTGGATATTTTATCACTTTTTTTATGTCAGTATTTTCGATTAGTTTTTTTGGGGGGTTTAGTATATTTTTTGTGAAGTTCAGTGGATTTTAATATTTTTTTCTACATATTTTTGTGAAAATTTTAGTAAAAAACCCCCAGAGATAGAATAGTCTACCGACAAAGTGTTTTTATAGTTTTCTTTTCACTGAACAACTTCAACATAGAAAAAAAAAACACATTAAAGCAAAGCATATGTTAGTGGGAATCTGTTAGCATGAGGCTAAAGCTTAAACACATTAAATACAGATATATTAACTTTTGTTCATTAAAAGTGACACACAATTAAAATGTATATTTAATCATGTTTAACTGAAATTAATCCAAAACAACCCTGATTAATCTGATTAAAATTTTTAATCATTTGACAGCCCTAATTATTACGTAAAATACATGTTTAAAACAGTGTGTTTATAATAATAATAATTAAAAAAAAAAAACAGGCATACATTTTTTTTAATCACATTTAGAATTTAAAAAATACTGTAAATGTTCAGAATAAATTTTTTATGAGATTATAGAAATAGATTTTTTGGGGGGTGGGCTAAAAAATAAATAAATAAATAAATAAATAATGTGTTACCTATCTTAGACAAACTCTCAAATCCTTGACGACCCCAAATTAATATTTAATCATGATTAATTGAAATGATGTTTATTTATTAAATATTTTTATCCAACACCTTTGACAGTTTCAACAAAACAACTTGAAACAGCTGTTTACAAAATGTAACGCCATTAAATTAATCAGATTAATCTGCATTAATGAATTAATTTTGACAGACCTAGAATAAACTGCCACTATTTTACATGATAAGTAATTACTTCTATGTTTATCACATCAGTCAATTAAAGCAGATTATCTGGATGTAATCTCTTTATGTGGATTCATCAGTGAACCATATACAGATTATGTAAATATGTAGAGCAATAAAAATATAGGCCAATGGAGCTGTGGAGCACTGGGCCACTGACTGATCTAAAAATATGCCTGTGATCACATTAAATATGACACCGTTTGTTTTCTGGATGGGTCGTCAAGGTAATGTTATGATGTTTAGAAAGCCTGTAGTAAATGTATATATGCAGTATTTAAAATAATCATCTGTCCATCTATATCAACCAGCTGCAATTAACCCATAAAAACATTTTGCTCATGAATGATTTCTGAAGTGATTATTGTAATAAATTAATACAAACTATAAAAAAAATTTAATAAAGAAAGAAAAAAAAAGAAAAGAAAGAAAAAAATACAAACTATCATCATTAGGCGATATTATGGTAAGTCAACCTGTGAAAATTAAAACATTAACATGCATTCATGTTTTATCCATCATCATAATTAATTGGATATGCAATTAAATGGAACAGGGGGGTTTTGGAGATTTTTTTCTGTATTTTATCAATATTTATTTGTCTTTTTTCATTTCTTTGCTTATTTTGTATATTTTTCCACATTTTGACCACTGTTTGTGTCTCACTTTGTTTACTAATTATACTTATTATTTGCCAGTTTTTCTCCAGTTCGTTGCTTATTTTGTTGATTTTTCTACATTTTATTTTTTATTGTATTACCAATATCTTATTAGCAATATATTACTTGTAATAAGCAGTTACAAAAGCATTATTACCATGAAATTACATTAAAATTACCATAGAATCAGCACGTTATTAGCGATCAGTACTGTAAAGTGTTACTGAAATATGTTTATAATATATTTTGTTGGGGGGGTGGGGCTTCTGAGTTCCTTTATATTAGTGAAAACCTCAGAGAGAAACAGTTCAGATCAGTCCATAGTTGTGGACCATCATGGATGTTTGGGTCATATTTGGCCTCTTTAACGTGTTGTGTTGTGGTTTTGTGTTTGTGTAACACATGACTGTGAAGCTGATGTCTTTACTGGTCTCATCTGGCAGGAGAGCGTGAACACCTTCGGGCCATTGGAGCTCCTCCAAAAATACCACAACCTCTGAGCCGCCCCAAAAACAATCATGTGCTTAAGCACCAACGCAACAAACCACAGCTCATTTTGGAACAGATGTTCTCATCAAAAAAAAAAAAAAAAAAAACCCACAAAAACACTAATTTCAGATCATGTTGTCACTAATGATAGACCGATACGATATATCTGCCGCATGATATATCGCACACGTGTCAATCATAAGGCCCGGGGGCCAAATCTGGCCGACCAAAGGGTCTAGTCTGGATGAATTTGTGAAATGCAAAAATAGATATTAAGATATTAAAAATGACTTAAGTTCAGGTTCTACATTCAGACCAATTCGATCTAAAGTGGGTCAGAACCAGTAAAATTCTAGGATAATCTGTCTATAATTCATCAAATCTCTGTCTGCAGTGTTGGAAAAAAAAGTTGGAAAGTAATAAAAAGGAAAAAAGGAAGAAAAAAAAAAGGAGATAAAGAAAGAAATAGGGGGAAAAAATAAATAAAAGGGGAAAAAGAACAAAATAAGAGAAAGGGGAAGGAGGGAAAAAAAGGGTAAAAAAAAAAAAAAAAGAAGGAAAAAATGAATAAAATAAAACAAAAAAGGACAGAAAAAAAACCCATCAGGTATCTGTTTGTTCCTATGTAATAGTTTAACCGTTGCTGTTTATATTTTCTAATTGTAATTAAAGAAGATTTGGGGCCTGTATCAGTCATGAGCTAAAGCTGATGGAAAAGACAAGTGGGTGAATCAGAAGTGAAGACATTTTCACAGGTGTAAAAACAGAACAGTGTGATGGAACACAGACAGAAAAGGCCAGTGTTTCCTTCAGGCAAAACTAAAAACACACACACGTCCTCGTCTCATTCACACACAACACATGACAAACCTGTGAACGCGTGTTTACACACTTCACTGAAAGGCCTGTGTTCAGGGCCGGTGCTAAGGTCTGTGGGGGCTCCAAGCAACAACCCCCCCCATATGTGTGTGTGTATATATATATATATATATATATATATATATGAAATTAACATGTCTCTTCAACACCTCCAGAAAAACAACTGTTCCATTTCACTGTGTTAAAATTTTTAATCAGATTAATCATGATGACGGATAATTGTGTCGTTCACTCACCACTCGTTTGACTGAAGTGAAGGAGAGTCGTTCTGGGCAATGTGATATAAGGCACTCATGGCGTTCATGTTGAATAAGGGAGGTTTACGCTCCGCTAAAGAAGAAGGAGAGGAAGTGAGAGGAGAGAAAAGAAAAGATGAGAGCGGGTATGAGAGGAGAGGGGAGGACAGGAGAGGGGTGGAAAAGAGGTGAGAGGAGAGGGGAGGAGGTGAGAGGAGAGGATAAGAGGAGGTGAGATGAGAGAAGAGCAGAGGAGGGGAGAGGAGAGGGGGAGAAGAGGATAAGAGGAGAGGGGACGAAGTGAGAGGAGAAGAGAAGGGGGAGAGGAGAGAAGAGAAGAGGATGAGAGGAGAGGGGAGGAGGTGAAAGGAGAGTAAAGGAGGTGAGAGAAGAAGAGGAGAGAAAAGCAAATACATTTTGTTTGGTCGTCTACTCCTTCACATCAGTATTTTCCACCCACTGCTGTGGAACATAAATGTACGATGAGGCTCGGCAGTTACCATGGAAACACAGTCATCTTCTACAGCATTGATTTATCAGTAAAATAGAAACACTGGGTTTATGTTCATTTAATGACAGATTTGACTGAAAATGTCAGTTTTTTCTCAACTTTTCTTTGTTTTGATATAATAAATTTCAAATGTTGACTTTTTCTCGATATTTTCACTGTATGAAATCGTGTTTTTTCTGAACTTGTATTATTCCCTTTCACATAAACCTTGAACTAAAATTAAACGTAATTCGTTTAATTATAATTGAACATGGTTTTAAGAATATAGTAAAAATCTTAAAGGCCCCGTCCACACAGCAACACAATGAGATTTCATTTTGTACCAGATAGAAAAGACACCTCGTCCACACTGGGCACACATGGCAACAAAACACATCCTGAAAATGATGCAATACACATGCCACACCTCTAGGTACGCTGTAAGACAGTCCCACTGGATACAACAGAACAATAGAAGAAGGAAAGTGCATATGGATACTATTGCCAAACACCCCCCCGAAATAAACAACAACAACAACAAGGTGTGTGTAGGCGTCTCTGCTACTTGTCTGGTTGGTTTAAAGGTGTCATTCCGCTGAAAACCATTTTTCCACGCTCCTTTTGGAGTCTGATGGGTCATCTTGAGTTACTAACACATGCTGTGGGGTGTCCCCTCCACTGGCTGCATTTACCATCCATAGAAAACAACAGAGAAACGAGCGACTCACAAAAAGCCTGTCCACTACACGTCACAAGTACACTGGCGGTTAAACCCATCCTCCATTGCAGTGAATCTGAAGTAGCATTAGCATTAGCATCGGTGCCACAGTAGCTGCTGCACAAACTGGGAAAAAAAATGGCGGATCAAACTGGTTCATGTGCTCTCTGTGGAAATAAAGCCTTGTTTTTTTTCCTGCATGTTTTCAAAACAAGTGATGGCATGAAACCTAGCTGGATGCTACTCTGGGATGATAAACACACACAGAGCAAGGGAGAGGGGGGAGTGTTCCTTCACACATTCAGAGTCAATCAGAGACCGCGTCATGGACATGTATGAGGAAGTACCGGTAAACTCTGTTGTTCCACCTCCAGTAGATTCAGTAGATTTTCCCTCAATAACTAGTAAACTGCTACTACCACGACTCTGGTGTCCGCCATGATGGTCACTGTCCTGTTTACGAATGAACGTTGCGCGCAGGTGCTATTTGTTCTGGTCATGTGATTGTGACACCGTTGTCCGATCCTTCCACTCTGGAACCAGTTCTCAAAATATATTGTTTGGGGACACCCAAAAGACAGCTGCTGTGTGGACGAGAGACTGAAAAAATAACAAACCGTATCGGATTCACTTGAAAACGTTGCTGTGTGGACGGGGCCTGAGTGCTTTATCAACGGGACAGATCAGAAACTCACCCAATTCAATACAGGTGATCCCCAGGGACCAGATGTCCACTTTCCCTTCATACTGTCCCTCGTCCATGGCTAGGATCACTTCTGGGGCCATCCTGAGGACAGACACACACACACAAATGCAAACACCCTCAGACTTTATTAAGCATGTGTGTGTGTGTGTGTGTGTGTGTGTGGAGGAGGGGGGGGGGGTGCTATGAAAACGTTATAATCTGCTAAGCCTCTCAGAGCTTTTAAAGACTCTGGTATGCTGTGATAGCGGCTCAGTTTTTGGAAAATGTGCATGCCTTTGTAAATGTGGGATGAGGCGAATGCAAGTGAATTTAACCCCTTAACACCTACTGTAGCAAATATGCAACATACAAAAAAAAACCCAACTATCTATTCTATATGCCATTGTCAAATTAATTATCGCCAATTAATTTAGCATTTATTGTTTTATATATACACACACACACACACACACGTGTATTCAGGTGTTAAGGTGGTTTACGTGAATGAGAAAAAGCTGCTAAGTTTCTGCATCAACAATAGTTTACTGGTTATAATGAACTTTAGTCAGTATTTGAATGAGTCTTTATTGTCACTGCAACAGATGATACAATGAGAATGAGTGGAAACTTGTTGAGCTGCATTTTGTAATAAACATTCATGATGTAAGAAGTTTTTCATTTAATTTTGTAATAAACTGTCCAGTTCAGACACATTTTGAAATAAACATTCAAAATTGCTTTTATAACTTTTTTATTTTATTTTGTCATAAATGTACAAAATGTAATGACTTTTTCCATTTTATTTTGTAATAAATGTTCAATATGTAATCACTTTTTTATTTTATTTTGTAATACATGTCCAAAATTGAATAACTTTTTTATTTTATTTTGTAATAAACGGCCAAAATGTAGTAACTTTTCCATTTCATTATATTGGGGGTTTAGTGAAGTTGGGTAATTTTAATCCATCTAAATAAAGCTACATTTCTGTGTCTCAGAAGGATGTAAAGAAAACTCTCACACCACAAAAAGAAACCAAACATTTGTATAAAAAGTTAACTGTGGATAGAAACGTACTTTTCTCACCAAAGAAAGAAAACAAATCCCACTATAAAAGCACTCAGAGCAAACCTCCGCCAAGGCAGACCCCCCCCCCTTTTGAATGAAGGAGGTATTAAAAAAGTCCATTTGTTTGTTTGTTTGTTTGTTTGTCTCTGAGCAGGATTACACAAAAAGTTCTGAACAGATTTTGGTAACATTTTCAGGATGTGTTGAGAAGAGATCCTGGATTCTAAATTACATTGCGATAAATGGAGAACACATTTCAAAGTGATTCAGAATCCAGAATCTCTTCCAGATCACCACAAAAATTGGAATCATTTGTTCCTTATGATCAGAGATGTACAGTAACGAAGTACAACTACTTAAGTACTGTACTTAAGTAGTGAAATGCAGTATCTGTACTTTTTTGGAGTATAATTTTTTTCGCCTACTTCCACTTCTACTGCACTACTTTTTTTTTTTTTTTAAATTAATACTTTTACTCCGATACATTTTTTATGTGCCGAATCGTTACTCTTATTAAAATTGTTCGGAAGCACACCAAACCCATAACATATCAATGCCACAGCGATAAATGGTTCTGTCACCTGGTTTGATAATGGTGTCTCATCATTGGATGAGTCAGCGATCAAACACTACATAATAAAACTGCACGCTCTAATCGGCCTTTTGGCAATGTTACATGCGTAGCTGCTACACCGTGTTTA
>CM035791.1:44926608-44934108 GCA_020466265.1 Siphamia tubifer | reverse complement strand
TTTGGTCCCAGCAATTTTAATTTTGCTTTTAAACAGTTTTTTAATAAAATATTTTTTTAAACTTGCTTTTTGGCACCATTTCCATGCACATAACTATAAGGAAAATGGTTGAATTTTTCTGAATATTTAAACTAAATCATCCATTCAGAACGCATCAGCACTGACACTTAAAGAGTTAATAATCAGCTCCTCATCAGACTGATAATGATGCAATGGCCTCCAGGTGTAATGGAAGAGGGAAACATCCAAAACATGCAGGACACCGGCCCTAGAGGACCACAGTTTGACACCCCTGGCCTAGTGCTACCATTAGCCTAGTGCTACCATTAGCCTAGTGCTACCATTAGCCTAGTGCTAGCAAAATCCCCAACTGCTTCACGTTAATGTGTTATTTTAATCTCGAAGTGCTTCACTGAAAACTTGGCCAAAACACTTTCTATCTCAGATTTTTTCGTACTCAAATTTCCCGCAAAAAATCTAGTACGAAACACAAAAAATGCAGAGAAAATCAAAATCTACAAAACATGGTAAAATTTCCCAGAAAAAGTAAAAATGCAAAACAAAAGCCTTCTAAATCACAGACAAAAATATAATACCTTTTTAATCAAAACAATCATGACGATGGATTAATTCGCGTTTACATGTCAATTTTGACACCCGTCCTTTTACAAGTTCGGTATCAGTCGGTCTATAGTTGTATCAGTCAGTAAATGTCCTGACAGTTTCCAAAACCAAATGAAGCAGCAGATCTAACAGATCCACTCACCCAGGCAGTGTTGTCCTTCAGGTAGCAGCCTTTGTACTCGATGGTGTTTGGGTGTCGTAGTTGTCCCAAAAACTTCACCTCCTTAATGATGTCCTGCCACTTCTGTCACAAACACACAACAGTTCAAACTCTGCAGCTGGAAACACATGGAACACATTCATCTAAATTAACAATAGGCGTGTTTCCACTATCGGAACTTCCAGGACTTTTGTGGGGGAAGTACTTCTGACTTTTGTGGGGGGAAGTACTTTTGACTTTTGTGGGGGAAGTACTTTTGACTTTTGTGGGGGAAGTACTTCTGACTTTTGTGGGGGGAAGTACTTTTGACTTTTGTGGGGGAAGTACTTTTGACTTTTGTGGGGGAAGTACTTCTGACTTTTGTGGGGGGAAGTACTTTTGACTTTTGTGGGGGAAGTACTTTTGACTTTTGTGGGGGAAGTACTTTTGACTTTTGTGGGGGAAGTACTTTTGACCTTTGTGGGGGAAGTACTTTTGACCTTTGTGGGGGAAGTACTTTTGACTTTTGTGGGGGAAGTACTTTTGACTTTTGTGGGGGGAAGTACTTTTGACTTTTGTGGGGGAAGTACTTTTGACTTTTATGGGGGAAGTACTTTTGACCTTTGTGGGGGAAGTACTTTTGACTTTTGTGGGGGAAGTACTTTTGACTTTTGTGGGGGGAAGTACTTTTGACTTTTGTGGGGGAAGTACTTTTGACTTTTATGGGGGAAGCACTTTTGACTTTTATGGGGGAAGTACTTTTGACCTTTGTGGGGGAAATACTTTTAACTTTTGTGGGAAAAGTACTTTTGACTTTTGTGGGGGAAGTACTTTTGACTTTTGTGGGGGAAGTACTTCTGACTTTTGTGGGGGAAGTACTTCTGACTTTTGTGGGGGGAAGTACTTTTGACTTTTGTGGGGGAAGTACTTTTGACTTTTGTGGGGGAAGTACTTTTGACTTTTGTGGGGGAAGTACTTTTGACCTTTGTGGGGGAAGTACTTTGACTTTTGTGGGGGAAGTACTTTTGACTTTTGTGGGGGAAGTACTTTTGACTTTTATGGGGGAAGCACTTTTGACTTTTATGGGGGAAGTACTTTTGACCTTTGTGGGGGAAATACTTTTGACTTTTATGGGGGAAGCACTTTTGACTTTTATGGGGGAAGTACTTTTGACCTTTGTGGGGGAAATACTTTTAACTTTTGTGGGAAAAGTACTTTTGACCTTTGTGGGGGAAATACTTTTAACTTTTGTGGGGCAAGTACTTTTGATTTGACCAGAAAAAGGTTGTTTTGTGAGTGTGTCTTTCATACTTCGGTTGTCTGCTTGCCATTATAGGACATCTTCTTGATGGCCACCACCTCATTGGAGTAGGAGTTTCGTGCCTGAAGGAGAAAAGACAGAAAACAGGTGTTACAGGTTTATAACTATGAATGGTCAGAAAAGTCAAAAGTCTCGTGTGTGAACAGATGTGGAACAATTAGGTCTGTGAAAATTAACATGTTAATGCAGATTAATCCATCCACCATGATTAATCTGATTAAAACATAATTCAATGGAAGAGTTGTTTTGTTGAAACTGTTAAATAAACATGTTAATTACATATATATTCATATTTTTGCATAGTTTTTGTGTATTTTGTCAAAATGTTTTGGTGAATTTTTCTGTTTTAGAAGAGTTTTTGAATGACTTTTAGATTTTTCATTGCTTTTCCATGTTTTTCTGTGAATTTTAAGTGGATTTTGTATATTCTCAGATCTACTCAAAAACCTTGTCTACACATTATGATCCATTCACTTTACAGATTCTTTCTCGTGGAATATTTACTGATCCATTATATATGAATTACTATACATGTACATAAACCAACATATATGTGGAATAACACACCATCATATATATTAAAATATGAACTAACCAACACTAAAGTAATTTGTTTTCTGATTTATCTGATTAAAGTATGTACGATTTTACCAGAAGTATAAGTACAGCTACAGCTACTGATTCAACTTCTTTACTGAAGTAAAAGAGAAAAAGTACAACTTCTCAACTGTAATAAAGTAAAAAGGAAAACTGCATTTTTTTTGCTATGGATGAAATAATACTTAAGCAGAAAAAACAGAAACATTTCAAAAATATTCAAAAATAATTCCTTTAAAAGTGAGATTTATTGGGTCATGGTACTCAGTTTAGTGGATATGGGAAAAAATTCAAGCCATAAATAGGAGATAAAAAAAGGAAAAGGGGAAAAAAAACACAATTACGAGATTACAAAACATCTAAATCGTGACATAAAAAATCTAAATTATGAGAAAAAAGTGATACTTATGAGATTAAAGTTAAAATTATTAGTCACAATTTCTGATTTACAACTTATTTTTCATACTGTCACATTTGTCTGGTTTGAAAAAGTCAATTCTGAGAATGTAAAGAGTATAAAGTACAGATATTTATATAAATGTAAGGAGTATAAAGTACATATATTTATATAAATGTAAAGAGTATAAAGTACAGATATTTATATAAATGTAAAGAGTATAAAGTACAGATACTTATATAAACGTAAAGAGTATAAAGTACAGATATTTATATAAATGTAAAGAGTATAAAGTACAGATATTTATATAAATGTAAAGAGTATAAAGTACAGATACTTATATAAACGTAAAGAGTATAAAGTACAGATACTTATATAAATATAAAGAGTATAAAGTACAGATACTTATATAAACGTAAAGAGTATAAAGTACAGATACTTATATAAATGTAAAGAGTATAAAGTACAGATACTTATATAAATATAAAGAGTATAAAGTACAGATACTTATATAAACGTAAAGAGTATAAAGTACAGATATTTATATAAACGTAAAGAGTATAAAGTACAGATATTTATATAAATGTAAAGAGTATAAAGTACAGATATTTAAATAAATGTAAGGAGTATAAAGTACATATATTTATATAAATGTAAAGAGTATAAAGTACACATATTTATATAAATGTAAAGAGTATAAAGTACACATATTTATATAAATGTAAAGAGTATAAAGTACACATATTTATATAAATGTAAAGAGTATAAAGTACACATATTTATACAAAAAGGGAGTAAAATTTGCCAGAAAAATAAATACTCAAGTAAAGTACAGACACCAAAACTGTACTGAAGTAGAGTAAAGGAAGTACTTCTACTTAGTTACTTCCACCTCTTTATTTAACATAAACAGATTTAACAGATTTATTAATTTTATATAATAATTTCAGCTACAAGAAGGATGACACTAAAACATATGTTCTGTATCGACCATTAATCTGTTTGACCATCACACAGCTGTTATTTACTCCTGAGGATTTTTTCATATCGCAATATATATCGCAGGGTTAAAAAAATAAATAAAAAAATCACAATGTCAATGTTTTCTAATATCGTGCAGATCTCCTTAAATGTCACCATGAACCAGATGTCAAATAGACTTTATTAGTAAATGAGGAACAGAAGAGTGAAGGTTGGTAAACATACTATTTGAACATGTGTTAATAATGTGTTAATAACTGCTATGATATCTGACGTCTTCTTCATGGATAAAATTCACTATATTTTCTCATCAGGCCTCCTTAAACGTGTTGGAGTGTTTTTGTCCACAACAAAAATGATTAAAATGCAAAGGGATAGATTATTAGTTTGCATGCTGTTTACTTTACTGTAATTTAAATATCTGTAGAAAGATCTTGGCTCCTGATTAAGCAGTAACTCCCTGTGGTTCCCATTAAACATCCTAAACGCTGACTCACCATGAAAGGAAAAAAGAGGTCATGAATGAATGGGTATAAATAAGCAAAAATACACATTACTTTAAGGCAGGGGTTTTCAAATAGTGAGGTGTGTGTGTGTGTGTGTGTGTGTGTGTGTGTGTGTGGTGGTGGTGGGGGGGGGGTAAATATAAAAAATAAATGTGTAAACGTGCGGTTAGTTTATTACAGCACATGTGAGAAGAAAAATTACATCTGAAGTGAAAACACGCAAACATGTTAAGACATTAAATGGCATTAAATGTTAAACTTTTTTTTTAAAGGTAAAAACACCCAAGGATGTACAAATATTTACAGGGGGGGGGGGGCATACATTAATGTAAATATGGATTTAAAAATGTGCCAAAAACACACAAAAATGTTAAGATGTGTTAAAAGAAATGTTAAAGAACACACACAGATGATAGACTTAATTTAAAAAAAAAAAAAAAAAAAAAAAACCCAACGGCCAAAAATGTATAATAAACCAACAAAAATAATAACATTAACAAAATAAGACACAAATGACACAAAAGGGAAGAAAAAATGATAACATACAATATTAAATGTAGAAATATGACAATTAACAAAAACAAATATTATATGTAAAATAAATATTTACAAAATAATAACTTAACTTAGTTCAAATAAACAAAAATTAAGTACAAATAAATAAATAAATCAATAAATAAATAGTTTTAGTTTTGTCTTTTTTTTTTTAATCAGTTGCTTTTTGACACCTGTTTATTTCCTTATATCAGATGCATCAATAAAACCATTTTTTTTTCTGAATATTGAAACTAAACCATCCTTTCAGAACGTATCATCGGTGACACATCAGGTGTAAAAGTGTTAAGGTCTTATTTTTAGAACAATGAATTCCTTTTAAGACTGTCTAACATAAACTATTGTGTGGTAAACGTGCTAGTGCAGTAAAGTGATGATGTGTGTTTGCTTTGTAACCAGTGTAAAGCTAAAGCATGCGCACGTGTCCAGAGCATATTAAAACCTCACAGGCGTTTGGCCTTTGGGACGACCAATGCCGAGGCTCAACATAAGCCCTTATCTCACATTCATCCCTCTTACAAATGAATGGGAATTTCATGGCGAGATTCAAATGGAATTACAGTCACAGCAGGCTACGGAGAATTCCCATTCGCCGTTTTTTTTTTTTTTTTTTTTTTTTTTCCTCCACATTCATTTGATCCGAATGATTGCCTGTCAGTACATGCAAAACAGTCGTTCCCTCTGGTGTAGAGTGTGTGGATAGATCTGTACAAAGATGTGTGTATGTGGGGGGAACAAAAAAAAAAAAAAATATCATGTAATACTGAAATATTCAAATGCATTCAGGCTAATTGTCATTGCAAGAAAAGGATGTATCAATAATTACAACAGGGTAATCCATTCAGCATTCACTCCAGTCATGTGTGTTCAAAGCCTGGCTAATGGGCCTACATACTCAGCAGGGGAAATTCCCTCTGTTCTCTTTTCATCATGGCGTTCTTACTCAGTCTTTACATGCATTAAGAATGAATGCACATCCATGTTTTTGTCTATGCTAGTAATAAGCAGCGGCGTACGCATGCAATTATGTTGTACTCTACTTCCCCCCCCATCCACGCCATCAACCTACAGCTTTAATTATTATACAGAATTAGCACTACAGACATTTAACTCTTTAATGTTAGATGTATAACCTATCACAGAATTGCAAAACACTGAGCTTTTTTAGCCCGGGGCAACAGTGGTTGTATTGTTGGATTCTATGCATCTGAAAGGAGGAAGTGTGTTCTACCCATGTACCAATTCATTCATTTATTCACTCATTAACCTTCATTTAAACTCAGCAATACATTATATTTACAAAAGTATATTGTGACCTGCCTCTGCTCTCATATGTCATATGAACATGTCCAGCCACATAGTTAATCCATAGGGTTTAATCTGATGCGGGTTCATCCTTTGTAGCATTTTTTTTTTTTTTTTACGTGTATTCACATTTCCCATAAAATACACACAAAAAATCTTATACTAAGAAACACGAAAAATGTAGAAGGGAAAATAAACGACATATAAAACAGACTAAAATCCACCCAAAAAATATATTAACACAAAAAAAGCATTGGAAAAATCCAAAATGTATTCAAAACAATCTTCTAAAATACAGAAAAAAATACCAAAAATGTGATAAAATATATACAAAAATATGAATATATAATGCATTTAATGTGTTTATTCATGTCATTAGCATGATAAAAAAAAAGAAACTAAAAATGAACTTTACTTTCAATGTGCGTTTCCTGACTTCTGTCTTTTTTTTTTTACAGTGGATCTTGTATTAAGCATCCAGTAGGTATGTACTAACCTTAACCTAACCTAACCCCCCCCCCCCCACACACACACACACACACACACACACACACATAAATGGTCACATTTATGCCCCTTTATCAGCACCCCTGACCTTACAAAGGAACAAATACAGTTAAATCAGTCTAATCTGATAATTATTCATCCTTTAACCAAATACATTTGACAATTAAACACATAGAACATCTGGAAAAAAAGACAAAAACGTCACCCTGTCTAAAAACTGTTTGGGTTTAAAAGTTACAGCTACAGTTACAACTACAGTTACAACTACAGTTACAACTACAGTTACAACTACAGTTACAACTACAGTCACAATTACAGTCGCAATTACAGTCGCAACTACAGTCACAACTACAGTTACAACTACAGTCACAACTACAGTTACAACTACAGTTACAACTACAGTTACAGTTACAGCTACAACTACAACTACAACTACAGTTACAGCTACAACTACAGTCACAACTACAGTCACAACTACAGTCACAGCTACAGTCACAACTACAGTTACAGCTACAGTTACAACTAGAGTTACAGTTACAGTTACAGCTACAGTTACAACTAGAGTTAC
>CM035791.1:44890207-44926508 GCA_020466265.1 Siphamia tubifer | reverse complement strand
GGTTATTTTGCTGAATTCTTGTAAATAATTGGTATACAATCCTGTTGAGTGCGTGTTTTTTTTGTTCTAGTGTGTTTTTGTCCAGTTTGGCTGATTTTTTCCCCCACAGTTTATCTGCATTTTTTCTAGTTTATACAGTTCATTAATGAAGGGGCTAGAAATAAGTAAAAATCAGAAGCTGTAGAACATGGACGTAGAATGATCTAGACCAGAAGTGTCAAACTTGTTTTAGATCAGGAGCCACATTAAACCAAATTTGATCTGAATTGGGGGCCGAACCACTAAAATAATATATAAATAATGTCAACTCCAAATTTTGCTCTTTGTTCATTTTCATATCATTTTACTGTATTTACAATAAAACAAACTATTATTTTCATTTCAAACATGAATCACTTGAACAAATATGAACATTTTGAAATGTCTGAAGTGTACGTTTTAACAATGTTCTGCCTGTTATTACATGTTTTGTGTATTTGTAGATCCACTAATAAAATAATCTGTACATTGTAAATGACATGTAAATGATAAGCTAAGACATAATCTTGTTAAAATTGCATTTAATTTTCTGAAGAAGTGTTGGTTTATTCATGTTATTTAAATTGTTTTACAGGGGCAGTTGGTAGATGTGAACATTTTCATCACATAATTTAATAGGATTTTTTTTTTTTTTCTAAAACATAGGAAAATTTGGAGTTGACATTATTTATATATTATTATTTTTTTGGTTCAGCTCAATTCAGATCAAATTTGGTTTAATGTGGCCCCTTGAACTAAACAACGAGTTTGACACCCCCTGATTTATTACATCCAATAATAATAATAATAATAATAATAGATAATAATAATAATAATAATAATATAATTTTGCATATATTGAAAGTTAGGTTTCTTCTTGAAAAATGGTTCAATAGAATTGTCAAAGAGGACATTTTCTGACACTGTTATTATTGCACAAACAACATAAAGAGAATCTAGTCGACCTGTTTATAATGAGAGTCATTAAAGAGTTAATGTTGTGTCCTTTGGTGCAGCTCATGTCTGTAAACTGAACTGACCCTGGAGGATAAATAAAGTCATCTGAATCTGAATGCAGCTTTACAGCTCATTTCCATTGGTTTGCTTTTTCTTATTCTCCATCTTCTTCTCTTTACTGATCCATCACCTCTCACCCATCTGGACCCCCTCATCCTCCTCTCTCTCTCTCTCTCCCTCTCTCTCTCTCTTGCTCTCTCTCTCTTACCCCTCTCTCTCTTTTCTTTGTCTACCTGCTGATTCCAGTCTCGGTATAGACGAGGCCAATCTGAGGACGTCTGCGCTCGACAGAAAGCGATGATGTCATCCTTTTGAGCGCCGGCAGGAGGACGATCACACAACACTGAGTGCTGTGGTGTATATGGTGCAGACGTGTGTGTGTGTGGGCTTGTGTTACTATCTCTATGGGGACAGTGATATGTTTACACAGTCACAACATGGGGACCTCTGACACCCATGGGGACCATAAATTCAGGTCCCCCACGAGGGTTAAAATAATAAATGTAGGTCCCCACTAGTAAAATATAAATTTGTGCAAAACTATGACATTTTATGCATTTTATAAGTACATTTATTCGTTTTTTTTTTTGTTTTTCTGGAAGTTCCCATAAAGCATGAGGGAAAAGGGTGCAAAGTTTTGTGATGTATTTTTTCAAAGGTTTGAATATGTGTTTACTTTTTTCTTTAATTATTATTTATTTTCTTTATTTTTTATAGTTATTTTCATGTGTGTGTGTGTGTGTGGTGTGTGTGTGTGTGTGTGTGTATGTGTTCGTCAGTTTTAATTAGGTTAAAATTAATGCATTCATTCAGATTAATCAATTGTCATGATTAATCTGATCAAAATTTTTAACAAAATTCAATAGAACACTTGTTTGAAGGGTGTTGAATAGACATGTTCAATGCATATATATATTCATATTCATGTTTTGGATATTTTATAAAATTTTTTGGTGTTTTTTTCTGTATTTAAAAGACTTTTTGAATAGGTTTTGGATTTATTCATTGCTTTTCTGTTTATAGGTCAAAACACAGTCATGTCCCATCAGAGACAATTTGACAGATAACAGTTGAAAAAATGATCCACGTTTATACTTTTTTAGTTTTTTAAATTTCATTTTGTAAAAAAATGTCCAAAATTTCCATTTAATTTTGTATTAAACTGACCCCAACGTGTATGTCATAAATGTTGCCCTATTACATAATAAGTTATTACATTTTAATAAAAGTTGCAAGTGCATTTTGTAATAACATTCTCAAAATGTAATAATTTTAGTTACTTACAAAATTAAAGAGAAATATCACATTTTGGACATTTATTACAAAATGCACCGTTATAATAAAATGAAATAGTTATTACATTTTGGACGTTTATTACAAAACACACGTGTTATTATAAAATGAATGAAAGTTATAATAATTAGGATGTTTATTATAAATTAACTAAAGTTATATTTAGGATGTTTTATTACAAAATACACTGTTATTATAAAATTAATTAAAGTCATTATATTTTGGACGTTTATTACAAAAATACACTGTTATTATAAAATTAATTAAAGGTATTACATTTAGGACATTTACTCCAAAATACAGTGTTATAGTAAAATGCTTCCTGAACAGTATTCTAGGGTTAATGTGGTGCCGAAATACATTAATTTCCAAAAATCAATCTTCAAAGGTGTAGACTTGGAATGAAAAGCCCAGCAGTGGTTGAATCCTAAAGAAGAAGTGTTAGAAATCAACAACAAAGAAAGACTGATATCTCTGGACAATTGTCGGTTCACGTTTCGGTCAAGGACGGTATGAGGACGCACACGCTACATGCACAAACACAGCTTTACAAATGTCTGGATTAAGATCTGACAGAATCCACTCACAATTAAACCCAGTGGGGTCATGGATGGGTAAACACACACACACACACACACACACACACACAGACACACACACGCATACAACTTAATAGTTACTAGAGCCTGGTTTCCATGACAACAGACGAAGAGGGAGAAAGAGAGACCCTAGAGAGAAAGGGAAAGAGAGAAAGAAAGAGAGAGAGAGAGAGCGAGAGAGAGAGAGAGAGAGAGAGAGAGAGAGAGAGAGAGAAGAGAAAGAGAAACAGAGAGAGAGAGAGAGAGAGAGAGAGAGAGAAAGGAGAAGAGAGAAACAGAGAGAGAGAGAGAGAGAGAGAGAGAGAGAGAGAGAGAGAGTCCCACCCCCCTGAATGAAGAATACTGAGTCAGATGTGAGAATGATGTGGAGTTGAGTGTAGGAGAGGAGGAAATAAAAGGAGTGGGTGGAGGCAGGGGAGGGGAAGGGGAGGAGGAAGGGGTGATGTGAGGCGTAGTAGTGAGAGGAGAAAACAAAAGAAGAAAAGGTGAATGAGAGGAAAAATGGAAAACAGCCACTGGTAGCTAACACTGGCTACGTTTATACGAGTTTTTATTCCTGTTTAATTCAGATTAAAGGTTAATTCCCCCTTTAAGATGAACCACGTAAACACCTAATTCCAGTTGAAAATAACTACGGCATTTTCGCTCTACAAGTCACCCCTGGGTATAAGTCGCCGGCAGACAACAAAAAACATGCATAATACAGAAGAAAAAAACCTATATATGGCACCAGTTGTGCAGTAGAGTGATAATGACCATCAGGTGTGCTGGTCTAAAACATGCAGGACAGTGGCTCTTTATGACCAGGGTTACAGACCCCTAGTGGACAGTTATTTTCTCAGTATCCTCACCTTTTTCACCATCCATTTGTCGCATTACGGCCCAAAACAAAGAAAGCAAGAAGTTCTAGCGATGCTGGTTGACCACTTGTTATTAGGGGGTATTGTGTTTGCAACAACACAATTTTTATAATAATAATAATAATAATAATAATGATGGATTGGATTCATATAGTGCTTTCTTTGGCCACTCAAAGCACTTCACATTAGTGACCCATTATTCATTCGCTCTCACATGCACTCTCTAGTGGTGGTAAACGACATATTTAGCCACAGTTGCCCTGGGGCAGACTGACAGAAGCGTGGCAGCCATTTTGTACCTACAGCCCCTCTGACCACCACCAAACATTCATACACCAGTGTGAGTGACACTGGAGGCAAGGAGGGTGAAGTGTCTTGCCCAAAGACACAACGGGACCGACTAGTGCAGAGCGCGGATTCAAACCACCAACCTTCAGTTACTGGATGACTCGCTCTACCAACTGAGGCAATGGTCGCACTCAAATGCCTGCATTTTTTGAAAAACACCTTCGTATGTGCCTGTCGTTCATACACAGAGTTTTTTTTACGGTGGCCCGACGAGGGCAAATGCACCGCATCGACGAAACGCTGCAAGAAAAAGAAATATGCACAACCAAAAAAAACACACACACATAAAATAAATGCAACACAAGTGTCCTGCAAGAGAAAAATGCTGCAATAATAGAAACGAAGCAGAAGCAAAACTGTACAAACCCCCAAAACAAATGCGAAAGAAAAATGCTGCAAATACCAACCAACTGCAAGAGTGAAACCCTGCAAATTCACTCCACAACAAAATGGCAGTTCACCAAAATAAAACGGAAGAAGAAGACGGTGGATTTCATAATTTAAAGTGATTAGTGTGAAAAAGTGTAGAGCAGCAGAGGTGTGGAGCTAATTTTAGTGCCGCACCGCTGCTGCTCTTCTATTATACTGTAAAGTGTTTAAAAAAGACCAATGGAAACAAACCTTTCTCATGTTAATCACTTAATTTAATGAATTTCCACCATCATCATCTTCTTCTTCTTCAGTTTTATTTTAGTGAACTTCCATTTTGTTGTGAAGTGAATTTGCAGTGTTTCTCTCTTGCAGTTGTTTTTTTTAGTTTGCGTGTTTTGCTATTTGCAGCATTTTTTCTTTCACATTTGTTTTTTGGGGTTTTTGCTTTTGCATCGTTTCTGTGATTGCAGCATTTTTCTCTTGCAGCTTCAACTTGTGTTGCATTTGTTTTATGAGTTTGTGTTTTTGCTTGGTTGCATCTTTCTTGTGTTTGCAGCGTTTTCGTCGATGCGGTGCGTTTCCTCCCGTCGGCCACCATAGTTTTTTCCTCTGAAAACGCATCTGTATAAAAACTCTGGGAAAAGTGAAGGTTTTGAAAACTGTTTTCCTTTTCCTTTTTTTAAGCTACTTTCTGCCACAGAGCAGCATCATACATCTGGCATGGATAAACTCCAAATAGCAGTGTATCTTTATTAAAAGTTATTATACTGTCACAAGTTTACGTTTGAAAATAAAGCTGATCCAAGTCATAGACCAGGGTTAGGGTGGGTCAGCGATTGCACATCTTCTAGTGACCAATCAAAGAGTGCGCTTGTATCGACGTCTGCAACTTTGGGTCGCGACCTGGATGGACTGTTGTCTGGTGGAAGAATTTCGTAAACGTCGTCGTTGTCAATGTTGTTGTCAGTTCAAACAAACGACTTTGTCCTGCTTTGCTTTTCTCTGTGGAATGGAACAGGAAGTAAGATTATCCGTGATTCTCCGTGAGGGCTTCTGATTGGCTTGTGTGGAATTGTCATTCATCTAACACGGTCACGGACAGGCCTGGTGTAGTTTAACAGCTCTGGACAGTGTATTTATGTGGATCAACATAAACATAAATAAAAAAAAAAAAACAAAACAAAAACAACATGTTGCTCTGTGCACAAAGTTTTTTTGGGGGAAACAAGGAGCTTAAAAAATATGTTTTAAAAATACCTGGGTTTGTGTAAACAGCCCTGAGTCACTTTATTAAACTGTTTGTTTGTTTGTTTGTTTGTTTGTCAGCAGCTTTACACAAAAACTAGACCAATTTCCATAAAAATCTGTAAATGCAAAAGGTGGTCCAGAATAGAACCCATTAAATTTTGGTGAATGTAGGTCAAAGGTCACAGTTGCCAAGAGTGTGTTTTCACATTGATAAGAGACAAATGTGTGAAAGGGGGCGGGGTTTGTTGTTCCTGGCAACACTTGTTGAGTTTCGTGTTTGTATTTTTAAACTCACCAGAGACGCAGACTTGATGGTTGCAAAGCGTCCCTGGTTCTTGTAGTTCTGGGAGTTCTGGATGGAAGAGGCTGGTCTGAGCTCCGGCCGGTGGTCCCTGGGGGACCGCATCGTCCCAGTTGTACTGGTGGTCCTACGACACAAACACACACACAACCCAGGACAGTCACGTGAGAAACGAGGGCATTAAAATACATTAGGAAAGTGGAGTACGATTATGAAATAAAAATAAATATGAGATAAGAAATCCATAATTATGAGATAAAAAAGTGTAATTTATGAGATAAAAAATACATAAATATGAGACAAGAAAGACATAATTATTAAATAAAGTCACGAGTTTAAAAAAAACTTATATGAGATAAAACAAAATGCAGAATTGAGATTAAAAAAAATTCAAAATTGTGAGATTAAAAATAAGTATAAGAAAAACAAATGGGATAAAAAGTCACAGTTATGAGACAAAAATACAAAATAAATATGAAATAAATGCAGAATTATGAGACAAAGAGTTAACATTATGATATAAAAAGTCCAATTTATGAAATAACAAATACCATAAAAATGAGATAAAAAAAATGCACAATTATGAGATAAAAAGTCAAAATTGTGTTACATAAAGTTTCAATTATGAAATAAAAATACATCAATATGAAATAAATACATAATTATGAGATAAAAAGTCAAAATGATGACGCATAATGATTCTGGGCGACTTTAAAGACGTGTAAATCTTCAGTGTACTACATCCACGTTTCAAAGCGGCATCGTTAGCGTTTGTTGAAAGTGTGTCAGACATAAAGTTCCAAACATGACATGATGAAACATTCAACAAACTCTAAAGGTTCAGTACGAGAGCCAAAAGCCGCCGTATGTGTGGAACGAACGTCATCTGAGAAGTGTTTGTCACTTTGGTTTGTTCTCAGCTCAGCCCCTGAACTTGAAACAACACACGAGCTGTCGACTGGTGAAGTGACGAGTGCATTCATGCACCCACGAAAACACAAAGAGAGAATGAAGAAAGAGAATGACAGAGCAGCAGCCGCCGCCTGCGCTTCACACACTTTTACTCACATCACATACTAAACGAGGACGTCGGAAATTGTGTTTGACCTGTATACGTATGTGTGCTTGTATTCCTATATTTATGGGGACATTGATCTGTTCACAGGGTCACCCCATGGGGACGCGCAACACCGTGGGGACCAAAATTCACGTCCCCACAAGGGTTAGGTAGTATATAAATGTTGGTCTCCGCTATAAATATAAATCTGTGTGAAGTATGGAAATGTATGCAAATGATGTCGTCTATAAACACATTCATTTGTTTTTTATGGATGTCCCCATACGGTATGAAGTAAACAGGTGCAAAATGAAAATATGTATTTTTCAAACGTTTGAATACGTGTTCACTTTTATTTTTTTACATTAATTTTTTTTTTTTTATTTAAGAAAAACACTCATTATTATTTTATTTCTTTATTTTACATGTTACATTCTTTCATGTATGTATTTATGTAACATCCTGGACATTCTGTGGAAAATTTTTGTTGAAGTCCGTTGCTAACTTTTTGAGTTATGTTGCTAACAGACGGACAGACAGACTAACAAACCCTGATGTTTCCATAACCACTGCTGTCAGATGT
The DNA here is from genome assembly GCA_020466265.1 of Siphamia tubifer. Classification (NCBI taxonomy): domain Eukaryota; kingdom Metazoa; phylum Chordata; class Actinopteri; order Kurtiformes; family Apogonidae; genus Siphamia; species Siphamia tubifer. The sequence continues at coordinate 44,918,812 of CM035791.1, read as the reverse complement.
AAATATGTACAAAAACTGATTGGGAGTGCAGACTGTGGCTACCTGATCTGCACCGCACATGTACGTTAAGGTCGGCAGTCATGGCCGCTTAACTATAGCAAGTACGTTTGGACAAAACTAGTGGATTTCACCTGGTTTGCAACTTTATTAAAAACATTTACATTAACAAGCTGTGTGTCCATTACCCTTGGAAATTCGCAAAATGTAAATATCGCTATAAAAACTGCTAATGGAAACACCTGAATTTCGAAAAAAAACACTAAAATATTGATAAAAAGTTTTCATGCTTTCATGAGGTGGTGTTTTAAAATGTTTCGATATTGTAATATATCGCAAAAGTCCAGTGGAAACACTTTTATATGTCACAGGATGTAACGTACATGGTCACTGATCACTTCTCTCACAGTGAAAATGGGCCGCTGCAGTCACTGTAACCATGACAACCATTGGCTGCTGGGACACGAGAACTAAGGCAGTCCTGATCACGGTCTTGGAGTGATGATCAGGGTGATTTCCTACACTAGGAACAATGAAGGTTTAATTTTATTATCTGTTAGTTTTTAATATTTAAGTTTTTGGGTTTTTTTTACAGATAAATCTATTTCTGTTCTGTAAAGTGTCGAGTGCAGCACCGTGTAAAAACCACTACATACATTTATAATTTGTTAAGTGCTGAGCATATTTACACTTAATATTTTGATCTGACAATGTAGGGACCACATGTACAGACCCTTATAACCTGAGACTTTTACCAATGAGATAATTAGCCAATTCATTTGTGCTAATGCTATTACATGCTAATTGCGGTTGTCATTTAAACACATCTAAAGCATATTTACACTTAATATTTTGAGCTGACAATGTAGGGACCACATGTACAGACCTGTATAACCTTACTAGCTGGTTTGTTTGAAATGTTGGTGACTTTAAAGAGTTCAGCAGGGACTTTTACTGACCAGACAATTAGCCGATTCATTCAATCTAATACTATCAGGATGATTGTCAGTATGAAGCTCCAAAGGTGACCGCAGTGAAATGTGGTGGATGATATTTCACAAAAGTTACTACGCTCCTGCCAAGAACAACTATTAATGGAAACACGTTCAAAGTGCAAATATATTCTGTTAAAATTTTAGGAATATCGATATTGTTTTGCGAAAAACTGTAATGGAAACACAGGTTTGGGATGTTAGTCGATAACCGTTGACCGCATCAACGTTATCTGGTCATAATTTTCTGTCGTCAGTTAAAACAATAAACAGCCTGCATCTGTCATTGACATAAAAATTGTGACGACCTACAGGGTGTCCCATAAGTCTCCATATATAGGAGACATAATATATGCCATACATATATGATATATCTAACATGTGTTTCTTTATATTTCAGATAAGTCAAAGAAGGCATTTGAATAAAGAGCAACAAATTGATATGTCAGTCATATACAGCAAATTATATAAATAAAAATAGTTTATGTCAAGAAAAAAAATTTTTTTTCTATGCACGGAGACTTATGGAACACCCTGTATTGTATGTGCTAGAGTCAATTTAATTATCTCCAGTTAATTTATCATTTACCTTTTTCTTTGACATAGTTATATTTAAATTAAGGGGTTAAACTGATACAGCCTTTGCATTTGTACTTGGCATTAGTAATTTAAGGTTTGTCCACATGTCATTTTCTGCCAATAAATCCTCAGAATGACGTCTTAGGTGGGTGTTTATTTTTGCACAGTTGTAGTTGGTGACTCACAGATGAGACTCAAACGCCCCGTCCTTCCACCTACAGCTCAAACCTTCAGACCTTTACCTTCTTGGTGTGCGGGGACGAGTCCAGGGTACTGCTGTAGTCCTGCGGGTGCATCATGGTCATGTCGGAGCAGCTGTCGTCCAGCACCTCCTGCATGCTGTTGACGCTGCTGCTTTGGCTGCCTGTGCTCACTGAGGTGCTGGGGATGGAGTGGTTACTGCCCAGGCTGTCATCTTACAACTAGCTGCCTCACTGTCCTGCAAACCAGCCACACACACACACTGTCAGTGTTACAACACATTCTGCTTCCACATCATTTCATCCACTGGTCCCCACATGACCCCCCTCAGATCAGTTTCCATGTTTATATATGAAAAGAATATTATGAATGATGGAAAAGTACAAAACTTTCAAACTTTTAACTATGAATAAAAGAACAAAAAACTACTAAATAATCTAGAAATGGAACCAAAATGGAAAAATTGCCAACAAAATGAACAAATATATGTGAGTGTAAGGAATATAAAGTACATATATTTATGTAAAAGTAAAGAGTATAAAATACATATATTTATATAAATGTAAGGAGTATAAAGTACATATATTTATGTAAATATAAGGAGTATAAAGTACATATATTTATATTAATGTAAGGAGTATAAAGTACAGATATATATATATATATATATATATATATATATATATATATAAATATAAGGAGTATAAAGTACACATATTTATATAAATGTAAGGAGTATAAAGTACACATATTTCTATAAATGTAAGGAGTATAAAGTACATATGTTTATATAAATATAAGGAGTATAAAGTACATATGTTTATATAAATATAAGGAGTATAAAGTACAGATATATATATATAAAATATAAGGAGTATAAAGTACACATATTTATATAAATGTAAGGAGTATAAAGTACACATATTTCTATAAATGTAAGGAGTATAAAGTACATATATTTATGAACAAACATATGGAAAAAGTAAGTCAAAAGTCTACAGAAAAAAAACCCAGATACCTAAAAAAATCTACTTAAGTACAATAATGAAGTACTTTTACCTCAGTTACTTCCACCCTGTGTTTGTTTTGCACTTCTTTAAACCATTTCCTTCTGTTACTCTTCCATTACTGTCATTTCAAACTCAGCCTCTGTCCAATCATTTCTGGTCTTTCAGTCTTAGTCCCACCTCCTCCTCCTCTTGGCTCTCTCCCCATTGGGTCCGTTGTGTTTCTCCTGGTAGAGGATCTTCTTCATCTTGCGGTACTGCAGGTTATCCAGTTCACGCACTGCATCCTTGGTCCTCTGGATGAGGTCGATGAGAATGCGCGGCGAACGTTCTCGCCGCACAAAGTCATGCTGGAGAGAAAAACGTAGAAGAGAAGGAGTTTGTCAAATAAGCAGCGAGGAAGTGAATTTTTAAAAAATCAGGTCTGTCAAAATTAAACAAATTACCTCAGATTAATTCACCATTATGATTAACCTAAGTAAAATTTGACATAATTCAATGGAACAGTAAGTTGTCTTGTTATTTAGTTATTTAGTTTAAACTGTTGAATAAACACATTAATTGCATATATTCATATTTTTGCCCATTTTGGATATTTGATCACATTTTTTTAAAGTTTTTGAATATGTTTTGGTGAAAAGAAAACTCCGTCAAAACACTTTGTTGAGAAATTTTTTTACAAAACATCCTAAAATCCACTCAAATTCACCAAAAATGGATGACAGCTTCAAATGTATTTGAAATCTATTTTAAAATACAGAAAACAAACCAAAAATAATTGATAAAATATCCCCAAATTATCTATATTCAATGAATAACACTATCAACAGTTTCAACAAAACAACTGTTGCATTTAAATATTCAGTCAGATTAATCATGATGATGGATTAATCCACTTTAATTTCCACAGCCTTAGTAGTAATTTGACAAACGCATGTGCTGTGGAGTTACCAGTGATCTCCTTCATCGTAAAAAAATGTTGTCTATGATAATGCACATTCCATTAAAAACAGATGAATAAATGAAAATAACATTAAAAAAATTAATGTAAGAAAAACTGTTGCATTGTGCAGTTTCCAATGAAGACAAAAAAAAAGCTGAAACTTTCACTTCCCTGAGTCTCAGGAGGTTTAAATGTTGGATTTTTTCCACTTGTGTCAGATTGTTGTATATGAGTGCAGTAACCAGAGCTGTCAGTAGAGGGCGCCTGCAGGTTGGTTTTATCCTCCACTACAGGGGTTTTCAAACTGTGGGATAATGAACCCCCTTATTTTTCTACATTATAACATAACACTATATTTCTACACATTTTAACATCTTGATTTCTATCATGTTTTTAAATAGATTTTAACATCTGTGTACGTCTCTTTTAACATATCTTATCAGTTATGTGTATTTTTTAATAATTTTTAAATACATTTTTACATCTGTATACACTTTTAAACACCCCCCTCTCTATTTTTCTACATCAGGGGTGCCCAGTTCTGGTCCTCGAGAGCTACTATCCTCCATGTTTTAGATGTATCCTCCTTCTAACACACCTGATTCAAATGATAAACCTCTCATCAAAGCTCCGCAGAAGCTTGACAATGACCATCAGGTGTGTTGGAAGACGGATACATCTAAAACAAGGGTGTCAAAGTGTGGTCCTCGGGACCAGTGTCCTGCATGTTTTAGATGTTTCCTTCTTCCATTCCACCTGGAGGCCATTGCATCATTATCAGTCTGATGAGGAGCTGATTATTAACTCTTTAAGTGTCAGTGTTGATTCTGAATGGATGATTTAGTTTAAATATTCAGAAAAATTCAACTATTTTCCTTTTAGTTTTGTGCATGGAAAGGGTGCCAAAAAGCAAGATTTTTATTTTATTTTATTTAAACATTTTTTAAAGGCAAAATTAAAATTGCTGGGACCAAATTTCAATACTAGTTTTCTTCTTTCGTAATTTTTTTTCCCAAAATGTTTCACATTATTTGTGATTTTGTAAATATTTATTAGTTTTTGTTGCTTATTTTTCTACATTTTTTTTTTTTTATGTTAGTATTGTTCTTTGATTTTCTACCAATTGTGTCTTACTTTAATCATGTTACCAATTATTTTGTTAGTTCTCAGAAGTTAAAGGGTTAAACTGAATCACATGGAAGAGGGAAATATCTAAAACATGCAGGACACCGGCCCTCGAGGACTGGAGTTTGACACCTGTGATCTAAAACATACAGGATAGTAGCTCTAGAGGAGCAGGATTGGGCACCCCTGGTCTACATTATAACATAACATTTCTACATATTTTAACATTATTGTTTTTAACATGTTTTTAATTACATTTTTACATCTGTGTATGCTTTTAACCCCCCCCCCCATATTTTAACACCTTAATGTGTTTTAAAACACCCACAATTCAATGAGCTTCTTGTCAAAAAAGTACATACTGTTGTAAAAATGGAGGACTAAAAAGTGCCAAATTAAAAAAAATAAATATATAATTAAATAATTAATCAAATATGTCATTAATTAATGTACTTTTATTCTGTGCAGTGTTTCGTGATTCTGTGCAATATTTTTTATACTGTGTCATTCTATCATTTACACCTTTTTTTCTTACATTCTCTATTCTTTATTGCACTTCCATTATTTGCACTAAATATACAGATTATATGTTATAGTTTTTAAACTGCTGCACAACATGTAGGTTTATATCCTAATCCGGAAGCCAAGGAATGACATTTCATTGCCAGAATTTTTCGCCAATGTGTGTGGTTTAAAAAAAAAAAAAAAAAAAATCTATTTATTTATTTTGTGCAATGACACAAAAAAGTTTACGTCTACACTCCACTAGTTGGGGTTTACAGTGGGGTGGGGGAGGGGCTGGTTGGAATGGTGGGAATAGGGAGTGTTTGTTTTTTTTCCCTATTATTATTATTTATGTAACGTTTAACTGTTTAGCTCACTGACATCAATATGAAAATAAAAATAACACCAAAACACAAGATGCTACCCCCACCCCACCCCGCCCGCCCCCTCCCTCCCTCCCTGGTGATTCCACCCACTTCATCACACATTTATCTTCACACCTCCTCTTAGTCACTCTCATTCATAAAAGATTGGCTCCTTAAATGACTCAAATGTAAAAATGTAATGTATTTCGAGAACTGAAAATAGAGGGAAAAGAGCATATTTTTGGGGTCTGTTTCTGCACCCCCCACCCCATACACACACACACACACACACACACACACACACACACACACACACCCTCCCTGTGACAGATGCTGGTGGAATGGGTTTAGTCAGGGCACAGGGGAATGACATCACACTCTGAAAATAGACGTGAGAGTGATTTGTCCCGTTTTCTGACGGACCTCCACCAGAGCGGAGGCGCCTCCCCCCCACACACCCCCGACACATTCACAGACGGGAACTTATCCACCAACATTCTTTCTCATTAGAAGGTTATTGTTAAGAAGAAGTGACAGCAGCTCCACGTTGTCCTCAGCTGCTTCTGCACAGTCTACACCCACAGCAGCGATGACACAACCACATTCTCTGTGGAATTTTATCATTTCATTCTGTCATAAAAGTGCATTTTGTAATAGAGAACCAAAATGTAGGAACTTTTTTTATTTTTATTTTGTAATAAATGTTCAAGATCTACTAACTTTTCCATTTTATTTTGTAATGAAAGTCCAAAATGCAATAACATTTTTATTTAGTTTTGTAAGAAATGTCCAAAATGCAACATTTTTCATTTAATTTTTTTTAACTACATCACTCAGAGTTCAGACCTCTGTGAAGCAGCATAAGTCTGCCAAGGTTTGAATCTGGATGTTTGTAACTTATTTGTAAACCAGTGTTCTGTGTTCACTAATGATTTGACCTCTAACATTTTAAACATACATGTGTTTTTTTTTTTTTTTTTATTATTCTACTGACACTCACATTTCTATGACGGAACGACAACGATCTTGTTCAAAAAGCTAACTGTTAAACATGTCAAAAAGATTCAGCAAATCAATAGAAATATCTGTGGTTTTGTAAATTAATTTATGGGATTAACAAAAAACATACACGCAAAACCAAACAACATCCGGAGCTATTTTTAACTCTTCATAGGGAGTGTTTTTCCTTTTAAATGTCAGTTATTTAAGGGAAAAGGTCCCACAGCTGTTCTATTTCATTCATATTCTAACTCTAATAAGGAACCAACATATGATGAGTGTGTGTGAACCTGAAGCTAAAGCACTGATCGCCCAAAGGCCCCAGATTAGTGACCTGATTTACCCTGTAAAGAGCCGAAAGTGCGTGCGAGTGTGTGTGTGTGTGTGTGTGTGTGTGTGCGCGAGTGTGTGTGAGTGTGTGTGAGTGTGTATAAAGGGGAGGGGGGTATTGAAAGGAAGACTGATTGTTGCTACATTTACATGATGTTCTTTAATTCCAAATTATTAATTCTGAATTAAAGCTATTTCTTTTGTATTTACATGAACATAATTCCAAAAGAAGGTTTCCATGGAAACGGGTGTATTCCGCTCTAGTCAATTGCGCTTTAAGTGCTGGAGGTACAGAGGGTTCTGATTGGACAGAACGGCCTCTTAATATCTGGATGTCTACTGGAAGAAAACGACAGGATCCACTTCCTGTTTTGCTTTCGTTTCAACTATCAACATGTTAGACCAGATACGACATGTGATCAACAAACTAATGCCGGCAACATGAAATATGTGCCAGGAGCATGTGCAGAATGTTCAAGAGGAATTAACTGTTTACATGTCAGAGGAATTAAGATCGGAATAAACCAGTTTTGAACAGGTGGACTGATTGCCACCAAATTCGGTTTGCTTATACTCTAGGGCAGGGGTGTCAAACTCATTTCAGTTCAAGGGCCAAATTAAGCCAAATTTGATCTGCAGAGGACTAGACCATGCAGTGAAATAATAACATAATAATATAAAAACCTCATACTTTCCTGTATGTTTTCGAGTGAAAAAAGCAAAGTCATGTGATGAAAATGTTTACATTCTTTAAAACAATGTGAATAGTATGAACAAACTGAAATTTTAAAAGTAAACTATTTGTAGTTTTAGCAATATCATGTCTAAGTGTATCATTTACACATGTAAATTCCAATTTTCAGATCACATTGGGGTCAACAAAACATACAAAACATTTAATAACAGGTCAAATATTGGTAAAGTTGGCCTTCAGACATTTAAAAAAAAATGTTCATATTTGTTCATGTGATTATTTTTTTTAATGATTATTTAAGTGTAAATACAATAAAATGGCATGGACATTTGTATATTTATGAAGAGAAACATTTGAATTTGTGAGTATTTATACATTATTATGATCACATTTTACTGATGTGGAACCGGAACTAAAATGATTTCTATCTTCAGTGTCATTTTTTAATTTAACAAACTCATCCCAGGGGCCAGACTGGACCCTTTAAAAGGACCAGATTTGGCCCCAGGGCCGCATGTTTGACACCTCTGCTATAGTACAAGCACATGCAGTCCTCAGGTGTTGGAGGCTGACAATTTCGAGATGGCCGACTTTTGTTTGGCCCATAACTTTTGATCAGATGGACAAATAGTGTTTTCTTGCTGTAGATCAGGCACATGTTCTGATTCTTTTATATTTAATATATATACGTTTATGAATGGGTGAATGAGTGGACAGGACTGGTGGAAATGATGGGTTACTGGACATGCCTGGGGCGGCTGTAGCTCAGTTAGTAGAGTGGGTCGCGCAATGACCGAGAGGTTGGCAGTTCGCATCCCGTCTCTGGCTGTCCACATGTCAAAGTGTCCTTGGACAAAGACACTGAACCCTGACTTCGTCTCGCAGTAGGACTGACAGAACCTTAGAAACCTATGTGAATGGGTGAATGTGAGGTTAATGTAAAGCGTTTTAAGCATCATGAAGGTGGAAAAGAACTATATAAGTGCAGAACATTTACCATCATGCAGTGGGAGTCGCCTGCATAAGCAAATGAAAATGAAAATATGTTTAAAGAAGTTTTTCTTCTTCTGACTCCTGAATGATTTGGAGTTTTATTTTTTTCTTTTTGACTTGCATGTATTCTATGAATGTTGGAAATGAAAGCTTCTGCTCAGGCTCTGAACTGTTGAGTGTATTTACCAAGAACATAAAACTCTTAGAGGCCAATAGGATTACCTGTTGGTCACAAACAAAAAGATCAACTCCTCAATTAGCAGAAGAATAATATTGCACATAGAAGAATTAACATGAGCATAGAAGGGCTTTACTCTGGGCTTTGTGTGGGTTCTTAGTTCAGTACGTATGCTTTTTAACCCTTTGTTGGTCAGCTCAACCATTTGGTAGAGGTAACTTTGAACCCTGATATCTAATCTAAATTTAAGTCTTTTGACACCAAACTTCTTGGGCAGTCAATGATATATTGGGGTCATGCTAGTATATATATATACCACCCATGAAGAAGATCATAAATGTGACAAGAACTCTGCTATGATCTTTTCTTTTGGACAAAACAATTGCAGCCAAGTTCGTTTTTGTTTTTTTTTTTATTTACTTTTAGAGTCTATTTTAGAGAAATAATCCTCATGTTTCAGAAATACTTTGGTATTCATGTAATATATATTTTAAACATGCTCAATCAAATGGTAGATATGATAGTAAAGGGTAATGGAATGCTAATGCTAATTGCTAATGGAGTAATGTTTGAGTTTTAATACTTTAGTAAAATTTAGGGTCAGTAAAAAATAAATAAATCTATGTTTTATATTATAATAGTCCCTGTGAGGTGGAAAAAGCAAAAAAAAATTTTTTATTTTTTTATTGTGATTTTTGTAGTGTGACCAACAAAGGGTAAATCCACACCTGTTCAATAAAACTTTTGTTTTCATAGGTTAAAATGGACTGAATTCACTATTTATAAAACAAATCACATTCAATTGAATTTCATTACTGCATCTTTTATCCTATTTTATGGAACTTCGAGTCAATAGGATGAAGATTTACATGGTTTATCTTAAAGCAGATTTAAACTTTATTCAGAATTAAATAGGAATAAAAACTAATATAAACAGGTCCAATGTATGTTCTGTATTGTTATGTTGTTGAATGAAATCTTTCAGCAAAACAAATCTACCCACAGGTAAAAAATATAATAACCTTGAAATGCACTGAATTAACTTAAAGTAGATATTGCTAAAAAAAAAAAAAATTCTACACATAATTGTATTTCTTTTTCTTCGTTTTGTTCTGTTTGTGTCTTACGCTGTTCATGTTGCTTATTGTTTATTATTTTGCTGGCATTTATTGATAAGTTTTGGCCGATTTTGTTCATTTCATTGCTTATTTTGTTTATATTTCTACATTTTGCTTTTTTATTTATTTATTTTGTATTCAATTTTGTTCCATTTGTGTCATACTTTAATCATCTTGTTATTTTTTTGGTTTTATTGATCATTTTGTGTTCATATCGTTGCATCTTTTTTTCCTACATTTTTTATTTTTTTTTATTCTTACCACCTTATTAGCATCCATTACTTGTAATAAACAGTTACAAAGGCATTATTACTTGGAATATAAACTCATGTAAACAGGGCCAATGTAGGTTCTGTACTGTTTTGTTGGCAAATGAAATATTTCTGCAAAACAAATCTACCCACTGGTACAAAAAAAAATAACCTTGAACCTTGAAATGCACTTTCTAAACCAGCCCTGAATTAAATTAAAGTAGATATTGCTAAATACTTCCAGCTTTTATAAACCTGTGTGTGTGTGTATGTGTGTAAAAGACAGAATAAAAACTCATAGTGACTGGACGCTAATCAAAGGACGGATGTGAAAGTAGCACAGAGGCTCAAACTGAACGAACAGGAAGCAGATTTACAAAAAAAAAAAAAAAAGAGGGAAAAAAGAGAAAGAGATTAGGCCCAGCAGGGTGCCTGATGCCTGCGCTGGAAGACCATAGTGTGTGTCTGCTGGCGTATTACAGAGCTGTGGGTGGGACTGACTCATCCAAACCAAACGGCTCACAGACAGGAAGTGAGGTCACACGCCAAAAAGATTACGCAGGAAGACCACTCACTCGTAGCAGCTCCCCCGATGAGGGTCTGTCCTGAGGAATTTTCAGTAGGCAGTAGTCCACAAAGCTCCGGAAGGGATCAGACCTGAGGACAGAGGTCAAAGGTCACTGATGCTCCCTATCAAACAGGACAAGGCTATGGCTGTCACATGACTGCAATCAGATTAACGACACATTCATGTTCATTTAATCATGATTAATTGTTCATTTTTAAGTAGCACTGTCAAATTTAGACAGTAACGTGGATTAATCCATCAGCAATTTCCCCAATTGTGCGATCAATAACGTACTTCTATTCTATTGTATGTATGATAGAAAACTACAAAATTAATGCATTAACTCAGATTAATCCATCATCATGATTAATCTGATTATAAATTTTAACTCAATTCAATGGAACAATTGTTTTTAGTTTTGCTTTGTTGAATAAACATGTTAACTGTATAAACCTGTGTGTGTAATATATATATATATATATATATATATATATATATATATATATACATATATATATATATACATATATATATATATATATATATATATATATATATATATATAATTTTTTGCACATGTTTTGGATATTTTATCACTTTTTTTTATGTCAGTATTTTAGATTAGTTTTTTTGGGGGGGGGTTAGTATATTTTTTGTGAAGTTCAGTGGATTTTAATATTTTTTTCTACATATTTTTGTGAAAACTATAGTAAAAAATAGTCTACCGACAAAGTGTTTTTATAGTTTTCTTTTCACTGAAGAACTTCAACATAGAAAAAAAAAACACATTAAAGCAAAGCATATGTTAGTGGGAATCTGTTAGCATGAGGCTAAAGCTTAAACACATTAAATACAGATATATTAACTTTTGTTCATTAAAAGTGACACACAATTAAAATGTATATTTAATCATGTTTAACTGAAATTAATCCAAAACAACCCTGATTAATCTGATTAAAATTTTTAATAATTTGACAGCCCTAATTATTACGTAAAATACATGTTTAAAACAGTGTGTTTACAATAATAATAATTTTAAAAAAAAACAGGCATACATTTTTTTTAATCACATTTAGAATTTAAAAAATACTGTAAATGTTCAGAATTAATTTTTTATGAGATTATAGAAATAGATTTTTTGGGGGGGTGGGCTAATAAATAAATAAATAAATAATGTGTTACCTATCTTAGACAAACTCTCAAATCCTTGACAACCCCAAATTAATATTTAATCATGATTAATTGAAATGATGTTTATTTATTAAATATTTTTATCCAACACCTTTGACAGTTTCAACAAAACAACTTGAAACAGCTGTTTACAAAATGTAACGCCATTAAATTAATCAGATTAATCTGCATTAATGAATTAATTTTGACAGACCTAGAATAAACTGCCACTATTTTACATGATAAGTAATTACTTCTATGTTTATCACATCAGTCAATTAAAGCAGATTATCTGGATGTAATCTCTTTATGTGGATTCATCAGTGAACCATATACAGATTATGTAAATATGTAGAGCAATAAAAATATAGGCCAATGGAGCTGTGGAGCACTGGGCCACTGACTGATCTAAAAATATGCCTGTGATCACATTAAATATGACACTGTTTGTTTTCTGGATGGGTCGTCAAGGTAATGTTATGATGTTTAGAAAGCCTGTAGTAAATGTATATATGCAGTATTTAAAATAATCATCTGTCCATCTATATCAACCAGCTGCAATTAACCCATAAAAACATTTTGCTCATGAATGATTTCTGAAGTGATTATTGTAATAAATTAATACAAACTATAAAAAAAATTTAATAAAGAAAGAAAAAAAAGAAAAGAAATAAAAAAAATACAAACTATCATCATTAGGCGATATTATGGTTAGTCAACCTGTGAAAATTAAAACATTAACATGCATTCATGTTTTATCCATCATCATAATTAATTGGATATGCAATTAAATGGAACAGGGGGGGTTTGGAGATTTTTTTCTGTATTTTATCAATATTTATTTGTCTTTTTTCATTTCTTTGCTTATTTTGTATATTTTTCCACATTTTGATAATTATTTTCTTATTTTTTTCTTCACTTTTGTTCTGTTTGTGTCTCACTTTGTTTACTAATTATACTTATTATTTGGCAGTTTTTCTCCAGTTCGTTGCTTATTTTGTTGATTTTTCTACATTTTATTTTTTATTGTATTACCAATATCTTATTAGCAATATGTTACTTGTAATAAGCAGTTACAAAAGCATTATTACCATGAAATTACATTAAAATTACCATAGAATCAGCACGTTATTAGCGATCAGTACAGTAAAGTGTTACTGAAATATGTTTATAATATATTTTGTTGGGGGGGTGGGGCTTCTGAGTTCCTTTATATTAGTGAAAACCTCAGAGAGAAACAGTTCAGATCAGTCCATAGTTGTGGACCATCATGGATGTTTGGGTCATATTTGGCCTCTTTAACGTGTTGTGTTGTGGTTTTGTGTTTGTGTAACACATGACTGTGAAGCTGATGTCTTTACTGGTCTCATCTGGCAGGAGAGCGTGAACACCTTCGGGCCATTGGAGCTCCTCCAAAAATACCACAACCTCTGAGCCGCCCCAAAAACAATCATGTGCTTAAGCACCAACGCAACAAACCACAGCTCATTTTGGAACAGATGTTCTCATCAAAAAAAAAAAAAAAAAAACCCACAAAAACACTAATTTCAGATCATGTTGTCACTAATGATAGACCGATACGATATATCTGCCGCATGATATATCGCACACGTGTCAATCATAAGGCCCGGGGGCCAAATTCGGCCGACCAAAGGGTCTAGTCTGGATGAATTTGTGAAATGCAAAAATAGATATTAAGATATTAAAAATGACTTAAGTTCAGGTTCTACATTCAGACCAATTCGATCTAAAGTGGGTCAGAACCAGTAAAATTCTAGGATAATCTGTCTATAATTCATCAAATCTCTGTCTGCAGTGTTGGAAAAAAAGTTGGAAAGTAATAAAAAGGAAAAAAGGAAGAAAAAAAAGGAGATAAAGAAAGAAATAGGGGGAAAAAATAAATAAAAGGGGAAAAAGAACAAAATAAGAGAAAGGGGAAGGAGGGAAAAAAGGGTAAAAAAAAAAAAAAAAAAAAGGAAAAAATGAATAAAATAAAACAAAAAAGGACAGAAAAAAACCCATCAGGTATCTGTTTGTTCCTATGTAATAGTTTAACCGTTGCTGTTTATATTTTCTAATTGTAATTAAAGAAGATTTGGGGCCTGTATCAGTCATGAGCTAAAGCTGATGGAAAAGACAAGTGGGTGAATCAGAAGTGAAGACATTTTCACAGGTGTAAAAACAGAACAGTGTGATGGAACACAGACAGAAAAGGCCAGTGTTTCCTTCAGGCAAAACTAAAAACACACACACGTCCTCGTCTCATTCACACACAACACATGACAAACCTGTGAACGCGTGTTTACACACTTCACTGAAAGGCCTGTGTTCAGGGCCGGTGCTAAGGTCTGTGGGGGCTCCAAGCAACAACCCCCCCCATATGTGTGTGTATATATATATATATATATATATATATATATATATATATATATATATATATATATATATATATATATATATATATGAAATTAACATGTCTCTTCAACACCTCCAGAAAAACAACTGTTCCATTTCACTGTGTTAAAATTTTTAATCAGATTAATCATGATGACGGATAATTGTGTCGTTCACTCACCACTCGTTTGACTGAAGTGAAGGAGAGTCGTTCTGGGCAATGTGATATAAGGCACTCATGGCGTTCATGTTGAATAAGGGAGGTTTACGCTCCGCTAAAAAAGAAGGAGAGGAAGTGAGAGGAGAGAAAAGAAAAGATGAGAGCGGGTATGAGAGGAGAGGGGAGGACAGGAGAGGGGTGGAAAAGAGGTGAGAGGAGAGGGGAGGAGGTGAGAGGAGAGGATAAGAGGAGGTGAGATGAGAGAAGAGGAGAGGAGGGGAGAGGAGAGGGGGAGAAGAGGATAAGAGGAGAGGGGACGAAGTGAGAGGAGAAGAGAAGGGGGAGAGGAGAGAAGAGAAGAGGATGAGAGGAGAGGGGAGGAGGTGAAAGGAGAGTAAAGGAGGTGAGAGAAGAAGAGGAGAGAAAAGCAAATATATTTTGTTTGGTCATCTACTCCTTCACATCAGTATTTTCCACCCACTGCTGTGGAACATAAATGTACGATGAGGCTCGGCAGTTACCATGGAAACACAGTCATCTTCTACAGCATTGATTTATCAGTAAAATAGAAACACTGGGTTTATGTTCATTTAATGACAGATTTGACTGAAAATGTCAGTTTTTTTCTCAACTTTTCTTTGTTTTGATATAATAAATTTCAAATGTTGACTTTTTCTCGATATTTTCACTGTATGAAATCGTGTTTTTTCTGAACTTGTATTATTCCCTTTCACATAAACCTCGAACTAAAATTAAACGTAATTCGTTTAATTATAATTGAACATGGTTTTAAGAATATAGTAAAAATCTTAAAGGCCCCGTCCACACAGCAACACAACGAGATTTCATTTTGTACCAGATAGAAAAGACACCTCGTCCACACTGGGCACACATGGCAACAAAACACATCCTGAAAATGATGCAATACACATGCCACACCTCTAGGTACGCTGTAAGACAGTCCCACTGGATACAAAAGAACAATAGAAGAAGGAAAGTGCATATGGATACTATTGCCAAACACCCCCCCGAAATAAACAACAACAACAACAAGGTGTGTGTAGGCGTCTCTGCTACTTGTCTGGTTGGTTTAAAGGTGTCATTCCGCTGAAAACCATTTTTCCACGCTCCTTTTGGAGTCTGATGGGTCATCTTGAGTTACTAACACATGCTGTGGGGTGTCCCCTCCACTGGCTGCATTTACCATCCATAGAAAACAACAGAGAAACGAGCGACTCACAAAAAGCCTGTCCACTACACGTCACAAGTACACTGGCGGTTAAACCCATCCTCCATTGCAGTGAATCTGAAGTAGCATTAGCATTAGCATCGGTGCCACAGTAGCTGCTGCACAAACTGGGAAAAAAAATGGTGGATCAAACTGGTTCATGTGCTCTCTGTGGAAATAAAGCCTTGTTTTTTTTCCTGCATGTTTTCAAAACAAGTGATGGCATGAAACCTAGCTGGATGCTACTCTGGGATGATAAACACACACAGAGCAAGGGAGAGGGGGGAGTGTTCCTTTACACATTCAGAGTCAATCAGAGACCGCGTCATGGACATGTATGAGGAAGTACCGGTAAACTCTGTTGTTCCACCTCCAGTAGATTCAGTAGATTTTCCCTCAATAACTAGTAAACTGCTACTACCACGACTCTGGTGTCCGCCATGATGGTCACTGTCCTGTTTACGAATGAACGTTGCGCGCACGTGCTATTTGTTCTGGTCATGTGATTGTGACACCGTTGTCCAATCCTTCCACTCTGGAACCCGTTCTCAAAATATATTGTTTCGGGACACCCAAAAGACAGCTGCTGTGTGGACGAGAGACTGAAAAAATAACAAACCGTATCGGATTCACTTGAAAACGTTGCTGTGTGGACGGGGCCTGAGTGCTTTATCAACGGGACAGATCAGAAACTCACCCAATTCAATACAGGTGATCCCCAGGGACCAGATGTCCACTTTCCCTTCATACTGTCCCTCGTCCATGGCTAGGATCACTTCTGGGGCCATCCTGAGGACAGACACACACACACACAAATGCAAACACCCTCAGACTTTATTAAGCATGTGTGTGTGTGTGTGTGTGTGTGTGTGTGGAGGAGGGGGGGGGGGTGCTATGAAAACGTTATAATCTGCTAAGCCTCTCAGAGCTTTTAAAGACTCTGGTATGCTGTGATAGCGGCTCAGTTTTTGGAAAATGTGCATGCCTTTGTAAATGTGGGATGAGGCGAATGCAAGTGAATTTAACCCCTTAACACCTACTGTAGCAAATATGCAACATACAAAAAAACCCAACTATCTATTCTATATGCCATTGTCAAATTAATTATCGCCAATTAATTTAGCATTTATTGTTTTATATATACACACACACACACGTGTATTCAGGTGTTAAGGTGGTTAACGTGAATGAGAAAAAGCTGCTAAGTTTCTGCATCAACAATAGTTTACTGGTTATAATGAACTTTACTCAGTATTTGAATGAGTCTTTATTGTCACTGCAACAGATGATACAATGAGAATGAGTGGAAACTTGTTGAGCTGCATTTTGTAATAAACATTCAAAATGTAAGAAGTTTTTCATTTAATTTTGTAATAAACTGTCCAGTTCAGACACATTTTGAAATAAACATTCAAAATTGTATAACTTTTTTATTTTATTTTGTCATAAATGTACAAAATGTAATGACTTTTTCCATTTTATTTTGTAATAAATGTTCAATATGTAATCACTTTTTTTATTTTATTTTGTAATACACGTCCGAAATTGAATAACTTTTTTATTTTATTTTGTCATAAATGTACAAAATGTAATGACTTTTTCCATTTTATTTTGTAATAAATGTTCAATATGTAATCACTTTTTTTATTTTATTTTGTAATACACGTCCGAAATTGAATAACTTTTTTATTTTATTTTGTAATAAACGGCCAAAATGTAGTAACTTTTCCATTTCATTATATTGGAGGTTTAGTGAAGTTGGGTAATTTTAATCCATCTAAATAAAGCTACATTTCTGTGTCTCAGAAGGATGTAAAGAAAACTCTCACACCACAAAAAGAAACCAAACATTTGTATAAAAAGTTAACGGTGGATAGAAACGTACTTTTCTCACCAAAGAAAGAAAACCATTCCCACTATAAAAGCACTCAGAGCAAACCTCCGCCAAGGCAGACCCCCCCCCTTTTGAATGAAGGAGGTATTAAAAAAGTCCATTTGTTTGTTTGTTTGTTTGTTTGTCTCTGAGCAGGATTACACAAAAAGTTCTGAACAGATTTGGTAACATTTTCAGGATGTGTTGAGAAGAGATCCTGGATTCTAAATTACATTGCGATAAATGGAGAACACATTTCAAAGTGATTCAGAATCCAGAATCTCTTCCAGATCACCACAAAAATTGGAATCATTTGTTCCTTATGATCAGAGATGTACAGTAACGAAGTACAACTACTTAAGTACTGTATTTAAGTAGTGAAATGCAGTATCTGTACTTTTTTGGAGTATAATTTTTTTCGCCTACTTCCACTTCTACTGCACTACTTCTTTTTTTTTTTAAATTAATACTTTTACTCCGATACATTTTTTATGTGCCGAATCGTTACTCTTATTAAAATTGTTCTGAAGCATACCAAACCCATAACATATCAATGCCATAGCGATAGATGGTTCTGTCACCTGGTTTGATAATGGTGTCTCATCATTGGACGAGTCAGCGATCAAACACTACATAATAAGACTGCATGCTCTAATCGGCCTTTTGGCAATGTTACATGCGTAGCTGCTACACCGTGTTTACACAAGAAGTATTTGGTTTGTCACTTGGCCATATTCTTGGAATACTCTGGCCTTTGAAAGTTGTAGTTTTTTCATGAACACTTGTAAGTGAACTGGTATGTACTTGTACTACTGCTGCCTCAGCTGAAGTTGTACCTTTCATATTAAATATATAAATGTGTTCAAACTTGTGACTGCTTTCATTTAGTATAGGCCTACACAATACTTTTACATTTTACTTTTACTTTCAGTACTTAAGTAGTATTTTTTCATTACTTCTACTTGTAATTTTACTTCTACTTTTACTTTCAGTACTTGAGTAGAATTTTTTTACATACTTCTACTTGCAATACTTAAGTACAATTTTCTTTGGATACTTTAGTACTTTCACTTGAGTATGATGCTTGAAGAACACTTCAACTTTTACTCAAGTCAGTTTTTTGATGTAGTACTTGTACTTCTACTCCACTCCTCTAGTCCAGTACTTTATACATCTCTGCTTATGATACTCCCGACACATCCTGAAAATGTTATCAAAATACGTTCAGAACTTTTTGCGTAATCCTGCTGACAGACAGACAAACGGACTCAAATTTGACACCTCCTTGGCGAAGGTAATAATTGTCGGCTGTGTTGTGGTGTACTGACCAGTAAGGTGTTCCCACAAAGGAATTGGCAGGTGAGGCAATGGAGGCGGAGCCAAAGTCAGCCAGTTTGACCTGGCCCAGCTCCGTCAGCAGGATGTTACCAGCTTTTATGTCTCTGCAGAAGAAAAAGAGGAAAAAAGAAGGACCAGACATGAACATAGTATACAACACTTTACCCCCCCCCCCAAAAAAAAGGGGGGGCGGGGGGAGTGCTCGTGCTTGGTTTGTTTGTTTATCAGCAACTTTAAGCTAAACCTACTGGACCAACTTTTTTTCAAGAATAGTGCAAGGTGGCCCAGAATAGATCCCATTAAATTTTGGTGAATGTAGGTCAAAGGTCACAGTCACCAAAGATTTGTTTTCATGATGATAAAAGGTATGGTAAATCAGGTAAAATATTTGAGGGGGCAGGATTTGTTGTTGTTACATCTGTTTCCAAGCTGATTGTGATGAAAATAAAATAATAATAACAATAACAGTAATTATTATTATTATTATTATTATTATTATTATTATTATTATTATTATTATTATTATTATTATTATTATTATTATTATTAGTAGTAGTAGTAGTAGTAGTAGTAGTAGTAGTAGTAGTAGTAGTGGTAGTAGTAGTAGTAGTGGTAGTAGTAGTGGTGGTAGTAGTAGTAGTGGTAGTAGTAGTAGTAGTAGTAGTGGTAGTAGTAGTAGTAGTGGTAGTAGTAGTAGTAGTAGTAGTGGTAGTAGTGGTGGTAGTAGTAGTAGTAGTAGTAGTAGTAGTAGTAGTGGTGGTAGTAGTAGTAGTAGTAGTAGTGGTAGTAGTAGTAGTAGTGGTAGTAGTGGTGGTAGTAGTAGTAGTGGTAGTAGTGGTGGTAGTAGTAGTAGTAGTAGTAGTAGTGGTAGTAGTGGTGGTAGTAGTAGTAGTAGTAGTAGTAGTAGTAGTAGTAGTAGTAGTAGTAGTAGTAGTAGTAGTAGTAGTAGTGGTGGTAGTAGTAGTAGTAGTAGTGGTGGTGGTAGTAGTAGTAGTAGTAGTAGTAGTAGTAGTAGTAGTAGTAGTAGTAGTAGTGGTAGTAGTGGTGGTAGTAGTAGTAGTAGTAGTAGTAGTAGTAGTAGTAGTATTAGGGCTGTCAAAGTCAACACATTAATGTGGGTTAATTCATCATCATTATTAATTTTATTAAAATATATGTATGCAATTAACACCTTCAACAGTTTCAACAAAATAATTATTCCATTTAAGTGCGTTAAATTTTTTAATCAGATTAATCATGACGACTGATTAATCCGCATTAATGTGTTATATTTTGACAGCCCTAATAATAATATAACATCTTTTTTTTTAATGTTTCTTAATCTGTGTGATAGCATATGAAGGGATTAAAGAGGATTGTGCTGTGGTGTTAGATTCCCATCATGTTTGTGTGTTGTAAAAGTTAATGTTGTGGACACTAGTGAGACAGAAGGGCTGTTGCTAAGAGCCATGAAGCACAGTTTTATAACTTCATTAGTAAAAAGTGCAATAAAGGGAGAACATGCAGGTCTCTCAGCTCATCAGGTTGTGAAAGTTAGTGTATGTTCCAGTTGGGAAATGTCTGGAATAAAAGAAACTCACCTGTGAATCATATTATGGGAATGTAGGTAAGCCAGTCCTAGCAAGGCACCGTGGGTAATGGCAGCAATTTCCACCTCTTGGAGTGGTTTCTTGTGAACTAGTGAGAGACCAAAACAATGAAAATTAACCCACTAAATCCTGAGACATTAAATTCAAGAAAAAAAAAAGAAGAAAATAAGCAACAAAATGAACAAAAACAGTCAAAGCGATCAATAAAAAAACCAACTAAAATTAATAATCAACCAACAACTTAAGACAAAAAGGGGAAAATTATTGAAATACAATAAAATAAAAGACAAAATGCAGAAAAATAAGCAACAAAATGAACAAAAACTGGCAAATTGATCAATAAAAACCAACAAAAATTAATACTAAACCAAGAAATTAATAAGTAACATGAAGACACAAACTGAACAAAACTGAAGACAAATAATAAAATAAAACAAAAGGTAGAAAAATAAGTGAGAAAATGAACAAAAACAGTCAAAGTGATAAAAAAAAAAAAACAACAAAAATTAATAATAAACCGACAAAATAATAAGTAACTCACAATCTTCAATACTAACTAGATGATGTGGTTCCTAACATGTTTTTCTTTTAAAATTCCAAATATAGACATGACTAGTTTCTTTTCTCAGACTTCCATCCTGGCACACGACCGTATGATGACATGACTAAAGAAGTCTGAACTGACACAAACCAACGCTTCCAGCTCAGGAAGGTTTGGAATCCAAGATGGCGTCATGTGAAAAATAAGATAAGAGAAATGCTTTACTCTTTTACTTTAGTTTGGTGAGTGTGAAAGACAAAAACCACAGACAGAACAGGATGTGCTTCACAATAGTAAATGTGACTGTACATCAAACACACTTACCCTCTAGTAAATCTGATGCGGAGCCCAGACAGTACTCCATCACCAACTGGAACAGAAGACATGGACATATAATTAACCACAAGGTAAGGTCAGGGTAAGGCTAAGGCTAAGGCTAAGGCTGAGGCTAAGGCTAAGGCTAAGGCTAAGGCTAAGTTAAGGTAAGGCTAAGGCTAAGGCTAAGGCTAAGGCTAAGGATAAAGGTAAGTTAAGGGTAAGGCTAAGGCTAAGGCTAAGGCTAAGGCTAAGGGTAAGTAAAGGTAAGGCTAAGGCTAAGGCTAAGGATAAGGCTAAGGCTAAGGCTAAGGATAAAGGTAAGTTAAGGGTAAGGATAAGGGTAAGGGTAAGGCTAAGGCTAAGGCTAAGGCTAAGGCTAAGGCTAAGGCTAAAGCTAAAGCTAAGGCTAAGGGTAAGTAAAGGTAAGGCTAAGGCTAAGGCTAAGGATAAGGCTAAGGCTAAGGATAAAGGTAAGTTAAGGTAAGGATAAGGGTAAGGAAAGGGTAAGGATAAGGGTAAGTTAAGGTAAGGCTAAGGTTAAGGATAAGGATAAGTTAAGGTAAGGATGAGGTTAAAGTAAGGCTAAGGCTAAGGATAAGGGTAAGGGTAAGTTAAGGTAAGGATAAGGGTAAGGATAAGGGTAAGGGTAAGGGTAAGTTAAGGTAAGGATAAGGAGAAGGATAAGGCTAAGGATAAGGATAAGGATAAGGATAAAGGTAAGTTAAGGTAAGGATAAGGGTAAGGAAAGGGTAAGGAAAGGGTAAGTTAAGGTAAGGCTAAGGTTAAGGATAAGGATAAGTTAAGGTAAGGATGAGGTTAAGGTTAAGGTTAAGGTCAAGGATAAGGATAAGGTAAGTTAAGTTAAGTTAAGTTAAGTTAAAGTAGGGTAAGGTCTTTGTATCTATCTTTTCTAAAATAGATACAAAGACAATACATTTTAGTCACAGGGCTGCTTTGGATTCATTTTGATACATGATAATTAAATATTAATTTTTAATCTATATTGAGTTTAATTTTGCATGAACACACTCGAGAAAGAAGGGAATACATTTCCACTTCACATGTTGTCTTAATCTGGACAACGCAGTAGCCTAGTGCTACCATTAGCGTAGTGCACAGGTGTCAAACTCCAGTCCTTGAGGGCCGGTGTCCTGCATGTTTCCCTCTTCCATGTGATTCAGTTTAACCCTTTAACTCCTGAGAACTAACAAAATAATTGGTAACATGAGCAAAGTAAGACACAAATGGCAGAAAATCGAAGAAAATTACTACAATAAAAAAAAAAAATTTTGAAAAATAAACAAAATAAGCAACAAAAACTAATAAATATTTACCAAATGACAAATAATGTGGAAAATTTTGGAAAAAAAATTACTAAAGAAGAAAACTACTATTGAAATTTGGTCCCAGCAATTTTAATTTTGCTTTTAAAAATTTTTTTAATAAATTTTTTTTTTAAACTTGCTTTTTGGCACCATTTCCATGCACATAACTATAAGGAAAATGGTTGAATTTTTCTGAAAATTTAAACTAAATCATCCATTCAGAACGCATCAGCACTGACACTTAAAGAGTTAATAATCAGCTCCTCATCAGACTGATAATGATGCAATGGCCTCCAGGTGTAATGGAAGAGGGAAACATCCAAAACATGCAGGACACCGGCCCTAGAGGACCACAGTTTGACACCCCTGGCCTAGTGCTACCATTAGCCTAGTGCTACCATTAGCCTAGTGCTAGCAAAATCCCCAACTGCTTCACGTTAATGTGTTATTTTAATCTCGAAGTGCTTCACTGAAAACTTGGCCAAAACACTTTCTATCTCAGATTTTTTCGTACTCAAATTTCCCGCAAAAAATCTAGTAAGAAACACAAAAAATGCAGAGAAAATCAAAATCTACAAAACATGGTAAAATTTCCCAGAAAAAGTAAAAATGCAAAACAAAAGCCTTCTAAATCACAGACAAAAATATAATACCTTTTTAATCAAAACAATCATGACGATGGATTAATTCGCGTTTACATGTCAATTTTGGCACCCGTCCTTTTACAAGTTCGGTATCAGTCGGTATCAGTCAGTAAATGTCCTGACAGTTTCCAAAACCAAATGAAGCAGCAGATCTAACAGATCCACTCACCCAGGCAGTGTTGTCCTTCAGGTAGCAGCCTTTGTACTCGATGGTGTTTGGGTGTCGTAGTTGTCCCAAAAACTTCACCTCCTTAATGATGTCCTGCCACTTCTGTCACAAACACACAACAGTTCAAACTCTGCAGCTGGAAACACATGGAACACATTCATCTAAATTAACAATAGGCATGTTTCCACTATCGGAACTTCCAGGACTTTTGTGGGGGAAGTACTTTTGACCTTTGTGGGGGAAGTACTTTTGACTTTTGTGGGGAAGTACTTTTGACTTTTGTGGGGGATGTACTTTTGACCTTTGTGGGGGGAGTACTTTTGACTTTTGTGGGGGGAGTACCTTTGACTTTTGTGGGGGTAGTACTTTTGACTTTTGTGGGGGAAGTACTTTTGACCTTTGTGGGGGAAGTACTTTTGACTTTTATGGGGGGGAGTACCTTTGACTTTTGTGGGGGAAGTACTTTTGACTTTTATGGGGGAAGTACTTATGATTTTTGTGGGGGAAGTACTTTTGACTTTTGTGGGGGTAGTACTTTTGACTTTTGTGGGGGAAGTACTTTTGACCTTTGTGGGGGAAGTACTTTTGACTTTTATGGGGGGAGTACCTTTGACTTTTGTGGGGGAAGTACTTTTGACTTTTGTGGGAGAAGTACTTTTGACTTTTGTGGGGGGAGTACTTTTGACTTTTGTGGGAGAAGTACTTTTGACCTTTGTGGGGGAGTACCTTTGACTTTTGTGGGGGAAGTACTTTTGACTTTTATGGGGGAAGTACTTTTGACTTTTATGGGGGAAGTACTTATGATTTTTGTGGGGGAAGTACTTTTGACCTTTGTGGGGGAAGTACTTTTGACCTTTGTGGGGGAAGTACTTTTATATTTTGTGGGGGAAGTACTTTTGACCTTTGTGGGGGAAGTACTTTTGACCTTTGTGGGGGGAGTACTTTTGACTTTTGTGGGGGAAGTACTTTTGACCTTTGTGGGGAAAGTACTTTTGACCTTTGTGGAGGAAATACTTTTAACTTTTGTGGGAAAAGAACTTTTGACCTTTGTGGGGGAAATACTTTTAACTTTTGTGGGGCAAGTACTTTTGATTTGACCAGAAAAAGGTTGTTTTG
The DNA here is from genome assembly GCA_020466265.1 of Siphamia tubifer. NCBI lineage: Eukaryota > Metazoa > Chordata > Actinopteri > Kurtiformes > Apogonidae > Siphamia > Siphamia tubifer. The sequence goes on along the minus strand of CM035791.1, from coordinate 44,894,103 downwards.
TGAGTGTGTCTTTCGTACTTCGGTTGTCTGCTTGCCATTATAGGACATCTTCTTGATGGCCACCACCTCATTGGAGTAGGAGTTTCGTGCCTGAAGGAGAAAAGACAGAAAACAGGTATTACAGGTTTATAACTATGAATGGTCAGAAAAGTCAAAAGTCTCGTGTGTGAACAGATGTGGAACAATTAGGTCTGTGAAAATTAACATGTTAATGCAGATTAGTCCATCCACCATGATTAATCTGATTAAAACATAATTCAATGGAAGAGTTGTTTTGTTGAAACTGTTAAATAAACATGTTAATTACATATATATTCATATTTTTGCATAGTTTTTGTGTATTTTGTCAAAATGTTTTGGTGAATTTTTCTGTTTTAGAAGAGTTTTTGAATGACTTTTAGATTTTTCATTGCTTTTTCATGTTTTTCTGTGAATTTTAAGTGGATTTTGTATATTCTCAGATCTACTCAAAAACCTTGTCTACACATTATGATCCATTCACTTTACAGATTCTTTCTCGTGGAATATTTACTGATCCATTATATATGAATTACTATACATGTACATAAACCAACATATATGTGGAATAACACACCATCATATATATTAAAATATGAACTAACCAGCACTAAAGTCATTTGTTTTCTGATTTATCTGATTAAAGTATGTACGATTTTACCAGAAGTATAAGTACAGCTACAGCTACTGATTCAACTTCTTTACTGAAGTAAAAGAGAAAAAGTACAACTTCTCAACTGTAATAAAGTAAAAAGGAAAACTGCATTTTTTTTGCTATGGATGAAATAATACTTAAGCAGAAAAAACAGAAACATTTCAAAAATATTCAAAAATAATTCCTTTAAAAGTGAGTTTTATTGGGTCATGGTACTCAGTTTAGTGGATATGGGAAAAAATTCAAGCCATAAATAGGAGATAAAAAAGGAAAAGGGAAAAAAAAAACACAATTACGAGATTACAAAAAATCTAAATCGTGACATAAAAAATATAAATTATGAGAAAAAAGTGATAATTATGAGATAAGGAATGGATACTTATGAGATTAAAGTAAAAATTATTAGTCACAATTTCTGATTTACAACTTATTTTTCATACTGTCACATTTGTCTGGTTTGAAAAAGTCAATTCTGAGAATGTAAAGAGTATAAAGTACAGATATTTATATAAACGTAAAGAGTATAAAGAACAGATACTTATATAAATGTAAGGAGTATAAAGAACAGATACTTATATAAATGTAAAGAGTATAAAGTACAGATATTTATATAAATGTAAAGAGTATAAAGTACACATATTTATATAAATGTAAAGAGTATAAAGTACACATATTTTTACAAAAAGGGAGTAAAATTTGCCAGAAAAATAAATACTCAAGTAAAGTACAGACACCAAAACTGTACTGAAGTAGAGTAAAGGAAGTACTTCTACTTAGTTACTTCCACCTCTTTATTTAATATAAACAGATTTAACAGATTTATTAATTTTATATAATAATTTCAGCTACAAGAAGGATGACACTAAAACATATGTTCTGTATCGACCATTAATCTGTTTGACCATCACACAGCTGTTATTTACTCCTGAGGATTTTTTCATATCGCAATATATATCGCAGGGTTAAAAAAATAAATAAAAAAATCACAATGTCAATGTTTTCTAATATCGTGCAGATCTCCTTAAATGTCACCATGAACCAGATGTCAAATAGACTTTATTAGTAAATGAGGAACAGAAGAGTGAAGGTTGGTAAACATACTATTTGAACATGTGTTAATAATGTGTTAATAACTGCTATGATATCTGACGTCTTCTTCATGGATAAAATTCACTATATTTTCTCATCAGGCCTCCTTAAACGTGTTGGAGTGTTTTTGTCCACAACAAAAATGATTAAAATGCAAAGGGTTAGATTATTAGTTTGCATGCTGTTTACTTTACTGTAATTTAAATATCTGTAGAAAGATCTTGGCTCCTGATTAAGCAGTAACTCCCTGTGGTTCCCATTAAACATCCTAAACGCTGACTCACCATGAAAGGAAAAAAAGAGGTCATGAATGAATGGGTATAAATAAGCAAAAATACACATTACTTTAAGGCAGGGGTTTTCAAATAGTGAGGTGTGTGTGTGTGTGTGTGTGTGGTGGAGGGGGGGTAAATATAAAAAATAAATGTGTAAACGTGCGGTTAGTTTATTACAGCACATGTGAGAAGAAAAATTACACCTGAAGTGAAAACACGCAAACATGTTAAGACATTAAATGGCATTAAATGTTAAACTTTTTCTTTTAAAGGTAAAAACACCCAAGGATGTACAAATATTTACAGAGGGGGGTGGGCATACATTAATGTAAATATAGATTTAAAAATGTGCCAAAAACACACAAAAATGTTAAGATGTGTTAAAAGAAATGTTAAAGAACACACACAGATGTTAGACTTAATTAAAAAAAAAAAAAAAAAGAAGAACCCAACGGCCAAAAATGTATAATAAACCAACAAAAATAATAACATTAACAAAATAAGACACAAATGACACAAAAGGGAAGAAGAAATTATAAAATACAATATTAAATGTAGAAATATGACAATTAACAAAAACAAATATTATATGTAAAATAAATATTTACAAAATAATAACTTAACTTAGTTCAAATAAACAAAAATTAAGTACAAATAAATAAATAAATCAATAAATAAATAGTTTTAGTTTTGTCTTTTTTTTTTTAATCAGTTGCTTTTTGACACCTGTTTATTTCCTTATATCAGATGCATCAATAAAACAATTTTTTTTTTCTGAATATTGAAACTAAACCATCCTTTCAGAACGTATCATCGGTGACACATCAGGTGTAAAAGTGTTAAGGTCTTATTTTTAGAACAATGAATTCCTTTTAAGACTGTCTAACATAAACTATTGTGTGGTAAACGTGCTGGTGCAGTAAAATGATGATGTGTGTTTGCTTTGTAACCAGTGTAAAGCTAAAGCATGCGCACGTGTCCAGAGTATATTAAAACCTCACAGGCGTTTGGCCTTTGGGACGACCAATGCCGAGGCTCAACATAAGCCCTTATCTCACATTCATCCCTCTTACAAATGAATGGGAATTTCATGGCGAGATTCAAATGGAATTACAGTCACAGCAGGCTACGGAGAATTCCCATCCGCCGTTTTTTTTTTTTTTTTTTTTTTTTTTTTTTTTCCCTCCACATTCATTTGATCCGAATGATTGCCTGTCAGTACATGCAAAACAGTCGTTCCCTCTGGTGTAGAGTGTGTGGATAGATCTGTACAAAGATGTGTGTGTATGTGGGGGAACAAAAAAAAATAAAAAATATCATGTAATACTGAAATATTCAAATGCATTCAGGCTAATTGTCATTGCAAGAAAAGGATGTATCAATAATTACAACAGGGTAATCCATTCAGCATTCACTCCAGTCATGTGTGTTCAAAGCCTGGCTAATGGGCCTACATACTCAGCAGGGGAAATTCCCTCTGTTCTCTTTTCATCATGGCGTTCTTACTCAGTCTTTACATGCATTAAGAATGAATGCACATCCATGTTTTTGTCTATGCTAGTAATAAGCAGCGGCGTACGCATGCAATTATGTTGTACTCTACTTTCCCCCCCATCCACGCCATCAACCTACAGCTTTAATTATTATACAGAATTAGCACTACAGACATTTAACTCTTTAATGTTAGATGTATAACCTATCACAGAATTGCAAAACACTGAGCTTTTTTAGCCCGGGGCAACAGTGGTTGTATTGTTGGATTCTATGCATCTGAAAGGAGGAAGTGTGTTCTACCCATGTACCAATTCATTCATTTATTCACTCATTAACCTTCATTTAAACTCAGCAATACATTATAT
>CM035791.1:44861449-44890107 GCA_020466265.1 Siphamia tubifer | reverse complement strand
CCAAAATATGCCTAAATATAAATTAAAATGCACTAAGAATAGAGTTAAATGCACCAAAAATACACTAAAATGTGTCTAAAATACATTAAATGCATCAAAAATATACCAATATATGCCTAAAATGCATTAAATATACTAAAAATGTGCCTAAAATACACTAAGAATGGAGTTAAATGCACCAAAAATACACTAAAATGCGTCTAAAATACAATAGATACATTAAAAATATACCAAAATATGCCTAAAATACATTAAAATGCTATAAGAATGGAGTTAAATCCACCAAAAATACACTAAAATGTGCCTAAAATACATTAAATACATACAAAAATATACCAAAATATGCCTAAAAATAAAATAAAGTGCACTAAAAATAAGGTAAAAGACACTAAAAATAGAGTTAAATGCACCAAAAATACACAAAAATTAACTGAACATACTGACACCAGTGGATTTAACTGCGACACCTCAACGGTCATGTTTACATGATGTCTTTTTTTCATTCATAATTATTTATTCTGATTAAAATAATATGGAATTAAAAGTGTTCCCTTCTAGAGGGGGATGGAGGTCCTCGCTGGGAGAGAGTTCGGGGTGTTTTTTTTTTCATTCACATGGTCTCACCTTCAGACATCAGATGGTTCAACACCTGTGGCTCCATCACGTCACGTTTTGACGTCAGATCTGATGATTATGACTGAGGTGTTCAGAAGAAAATTCTACTTTAAGATGAAACATGTAAACGACTGATTACAGTCCCCCCCCCACACACACACACACACACACACACACACAGACACACACACACACACAGACAGAGACAGACAGACAGACAGACAGAGAGACACACACAGACAGACAGACAGACAGAGAGACACACACAGACAGACAGGCAGGCACAGACACACAGACAGAGACAGACAGACAGACAGACAGAGAGACACACCACAGACAGACAGACAGACAGAGAGACACACACAGACAGACAGACAGACATAGAGACACAGACAGACAGACAGAGAGACACAGACAGACAGACACAGACAGACAGACAGAGAGACACAGACAGAGAGACACAGACACACACACACAGACAGACACAGACAGACAGACACACAGACAGACACAGACAGACACAGACAGACACAGACAGACACAGACAGACAGACAGACACACACAGACAGACAGACAGACAGACACACACACACACACACACACAGACAGACAGGTGGACTAAAGCTGTAAATGACTCATCTATCGTCTGCCTCAGTGACACGTCAGAGGGCTCAACTTGACATGAAAGAAGATAAAGACATGAGCAGAAATGAGTCTTTAGTCCAGGGTCAAAGTGACCCAGCAGCACTCTGGCTCAGCAGCACCCTCTGTGTGTGTGTGTGTGTGTGTGTGTGCATAGTTGTTGTTTTTTTTGTGTATTTGTGTGTCTGTGTGTGTAGTTGTGTTGCTTTTATGTATATGTTTATGTAGTTGTGTGTGGTGTGTGTGTGTGTGTGTGTGTGTGTGTGTGTGTGTGCTTGTATTCCTATCTTTATGGGGACACTAGCTGTTATTCCATGACAGATTTTTGAAGAACAACAGCGGTATTCCTCAAATTTTGACAGAATATATTTGTGCTTTGAACATGTTTCCATTGACTGGTTGTTTTAGGCAGGAGCGTCGTAACTGTCATGAAATATCACCCCGTGAGATTTCACTGCTGGTAGATGGACCTTTGGACGCTGCATTTCTCTGCTGTTTGTCGTCTCTAAAAATGACAGTTATATTTTTTTCAGGAATTATTTCCAGAAAAGTCTCCGTCTCCTCTGTCCATAAGTATCGTGCCATTTTCAATCTGAGAGAAGTGATCATGTGACCATGTACGCTATGTACGAGCTTTAAACCGAAAACCAGGATGTGAAAAAAAACCTTCATTTATTAGCTTCATTAAATCTACATGTTTAAAATATTAAATCTACATGTTACTCTAGTAAATATGTTTACAGTCATTTTTTTCTGTTCAAAACAACATATTTATTTATTTATTACAGTGTAGGATGCCATATCTTTAATGCCACAGGTTAATGGCTCCATGTCATTTGAGCTTTAAACTGTTTGTCAAAAAGGATTTGAAAACCAGGAAGTGGAGAAAAACACCTTCATTTATTTGCTTCATTTCTTTTTCCTTCTTTATTGTTTCAAGGAGAGAAGCTTAAATCACTTCAAATGAATGGTTTTCTTTTTTTTTTTTTTTTTTTGGTAAGAAAAGCCCATTAGTACACAGAGGAAATAAACAGTGCATTTCACAGATCCCACTTTAAACAAAACAACACTTTATAATTGAACTAATTCCTACACTGTAAAAAATAACCGTAGAATTCAGAGCTAAACATTGTAAAATTCTGATGTAAAAAGACAAAAATAAGGTTGTGATAATTAATGCATTAATGCAGATTAATCCATCATCATGATTATTCTGATTAAAAAATTGTTATGTTATTGAAAGAAACAGTTGTTTACAATTGACCCGAACCATAAAATCTACATGTTTAAAATGTTAAATCTACATATTTTAATATTAAATCTACTGTATATATTTAAAAAATTAAATATTCATGTTTAAAATATGAAATCTACATGTTTAAAATGTAAAATCTACATGTTTTAATATTAAATCTACTGTATATATTTAAAATATTAAATATACATGTTTAAAATGTTAAATCTACATGTTTAAAATGTAAAATCTACATGTTTTAATATTAAATCTACTGTATATATTTAAAATATTAAATATTCACATTTAAAACGTTGAATTTACATGTTTAAAATATTAAATCTACATGTTTAAAATGTTAAATCTACATATTTTAATATTAAATCTACTGTATATATTTAAAATATTAAATATACATGTTTAAAATGTTAAATCTACATGTTTAAAATGTTAAATCTACATATTTTAATATTAAATCTACTGTATATATTTAAAATATGAAATCTACTTGTTTAAAATGTTAAATCTACATATTTTAATATTAAAATCTATATATTTAAAATATTAAATATTCACATTTAAAACGTTGAATTTACATGTTTAAAATATTAAATCTAAATTTTTTTAAATGTTAAATCTACATGTTACTCTAGTAAATCTGTTTACAGTTTTTTTTTTCTTTTCAAAACAACAGATTTATTTATTTATTTATTTATTAATTACAGTGTAGGAGAAGCCCTTGCTAATACCAGTCGATCGCTGAATAAAAATCAATGTTTTTCATTTGTCAAACTCATCTAAACCTTCCTGGGCAGAAATGAGCGAGTGCGTCCACGTCATGACGGGTCATTTTATTGTGTTTCTAGTTTCTACCCAAATCTTCATCTTAGCATATGCTTTCAGATGGTCGGAGCTGACCCCCTTGAAAGTCCACCCCCACGTCCACCCACCCATTCTCCACCATCGATACGTTATGTGCATAATTTTCTGTCTTGCCGTGCAGATGCCGGTGTCTTTAAATATCTTCATTTGTATTCATGTAAGTATTTCTAAAGGAATGGAAGTCAACCCTGCGGCTCCGGGCGAAGGAATGAGTCAATGTTTTTGTGCCGCAGCTACAGTAGGAGTCGAACATCCACATCTGCTCACAGCACTTTAATGCTATTATCATCACAATAGTGCCAGTGTTTAGGGTTTTTTGTTTTGTTTTTTTTTTTTGGGGGGGGGGGTCTTTTTCAGTCAAGACAATCTACAAAGTCCCGAAAACTTTGCCGAGGGCACGACTAAAAATGGCCCCCCCTCCACTTCAAAAGTTTGACATCAATAGCTCCACCAAGGAGGCAGTGTTGCCAGATTAGGTTGAGCAATTTCCACCCAATCACATTCCAAAATCCGCCCACTTCAGGAAAAAAAAATTCCCAACAAAGCTTTTCACACGACAACATTTAATAAATGAATAAACGTCATTTACATGTATTTACAATAGGTTATTAAACGTATTAGCCCAAATGGAAAATAGCATTTTATCACAGACAGTGTCAGGGGAAATGTGAAAAACACTGAGTACAGGTTGACTGGTTGTCAGGTTTGAGTGTTGAAGCCACTATATCACAATAATCAAAAGATGGGACAAAACCTAGCTAGCTATCACATGTAACATAGCCTAAAAGTATATGAATTTTAAAAATGTATGAATTAAAAGGCATTAAAAAGTCACTCCATGGTTATTTTCATTATTATTTCTGTGTTCTCCCATTGTTATTGAATACATTGTGTGTTGGTTCTATTTAAAGGTGTCATTCCGCTGTAAACCACTTTTCCACACTCCTTTTGGAATCTGATGGGTCACCCAGACTTACCAACACATGTTGCCTTTGACAGTGGTTCATCACCTCCACTGGCTGCATTCACAGAAAATAACAAGAGGAATGAGGGACCCAGAAAAAGCCAGTCAGTCTGATGTCAGATGGACTTTAGCGTCACCCACGTGGGGTTAAACACGTCCCCGGCAGCGAATCTGAGGTAGCATTAGCATTAGCATCTACAAAAGAAGATGGCGCCACAGTAGCTGCTGCACAAACTGGAAAAAAATGTCAGATCAAACTGGTTCATGTGCTCTCTGTGGAAATAAAGACTGGTTTTTCCCTGCACGTTTTCAGAACAAGCAACAGCACGAAACCTAGCTGTATGTTACTTGGGTAAAGGTAAACACACACACAGCGAGAGGGGAGGGGGAGTGTTCCTTCACACATTCTGAGCCAATCAGAGACGCCTCATGGCCGCGTCATGGACATGTATGAGGAAGTACCGGTAAACTCTGTTGTTTGACCTCAAGTCATTTTTCTACCGTGAAAAAACAGCTGGAAACAAAACAATCTGGACGTTTTTTAAAATAGAAACAACACACAATGTATTTAATAACAATGAAGAACACAGTAATATTAATGAAATAACTATGGAATGACAGATTTTTTTAAAAAAAACGTCCAGATTGCTTTGTTTCCAGCTGTTTTTTCAGACCAGACGGTCAGTCGGGATGACCCATCAGATTCCAAAAGGAGCATTTTTGGACAAAGACAGCAGTGTGATGGCACGTGACGTCCTGTTGTTATAGCGACTGAAAAACTCACTGGGGCGAGATTAGCCATTAGCTGAATACTAGTTGCATATTTAGTCGCATTTTCCATCAATTTTTTTGGTGTTGTTTTTTTCTGTTTGTCTGTTTTTAATCCTTTGACAGCCCTTGTAAATAGTGATGAATGGAGAAAAATGGATGTGTGAACAGCCACACATGTATGAGTGTAAATAAAGTCTAGGCCAGGCTGTTACTGTGGAAGACTTTCACATTTAACCCATTATCTCTGCGCACATGAACAAATCCAATAAAGACAGCGCTATTAATAATCTATCTGTGTTATTAAATCCACAAGCTTAGTTCAGTGTAACAAAATCTGATTAGGGGAGGTGGGGGGGGGGCTGCCAATATTTGTGTACGCATCCCTTGATCAATTACCGACTTGTTCCCATGGTCATAGTTTTAGATTATTTATGACTGACTTCCTGTTGTTGTTGCAAAGCTTCACTGACTTTTCCACTATTATTCCCATATTTTGTTTTCATATGACGTCTTAATAATTTTACAATACTGACCAAATACTACTGATGGATATTTGGGTATGAAGTAAATAGTATACTGTCGAAAAAATACTAAACAAAAAACACTTAAAAAAATATCTGGCACCTATGTTTGCCAGAGTAATCCTTTACAAACACATCAAACTGTAAATGTATTTAGCAACGTGTAGATTTAATATTTTAAACATCTATATTTAATATTTTAAACATGTAGATTTGACATTTTAAACATGTAGATTTAATGTTTTAAACATGTAGATTTGACATTTTAAAGATAAATTCAACATTTTAAACATAGATTTAACATTTGAAATATTTTAAACATATAGATTTAACATTTTTAACATGTAGATTTGACATTTTAAACATGTAGATTTAACATTTTAAAGATAAATTTAACATTTTAAACATAGATTTAACATTTGAAATATTTTAAATATATAGATTTAACATTTTTAACATGTAGATTTGACATTTTAAAGATAAATTTAACATTTTAAACACAGATTTAACATTTTAAACATATAGATTTAACATTTTAAAGATAAATTCAACATTTTAAACATAGATTTAACATTTGAAATATTTTAAACATATAGATTTAACATTTTTAACATGTAGATTTGACATTTTAAACATGTAGATTTGACATTTTAAACATGTAGATTTAACATTTTAAAGATAAATTTAACATTTTAAACATAGATTTAACATTTAAAATATTTTAAACATATAGATTTAACACTTTAAACATTCAGATTTAACATGCTTTGTTAGTTTATTTTTTGTGATTTTTTTGTTGATTTATAAATACTATAAAATACTATGCTATAAAAAAACATGCTCTTCTCAGTCTACACCTTTACTTTATTTTTTGCTTCTAAAACTGTGAAATGTCCACAGAGTGGTATAAATAAAGTATTCATTTGAAGTATTCATGAATAAAGTACTCCATTCTGTTCTATTCTATTCTAGTTTTTGCACCCCCCCCCCAAAAAAAAAGACAGAGGAGTCGACCGACAAAAAATGTTTTGACCATCAAAATTAATCCAAAGCAACGCTGTGATTAATCAAATTAAACCATTTTTTTAAATAATCTTACAGTTATAATGTTTGTATTTATTTCTTTTTTTTTACAGTGCATCATTTCCTGTTTGTAGCACCTCAGGTTCCTATGCTGTGTGTGTGTGTGTGTGTGTGTGTGTGTGTGTGTGTGTGTGTGTGTGTGTGTGTTTGGGGGGGGGTTAATCCAGTCCAATCTGTGTTTGATCTTGACACCAGAGAGTGTTGATGTACTTTGCCACAAGCAAATGGACAGATAAGTTCTTTGGCAGCTGTGAGTCTGATAACTGCAGACAAGTTTCGTGTCCAATCCTTGAGTGTTTTTATTTTATTTTATTTTATTTTTTTAATGTCTGCAGGCTTCTGTTGGGACTCTACGACGGATACACTGTCATGTTTATTTGACAGTGATTCAAAAGAGACGTTCGTCTGTCTGGAATTAATGCACTCAGATATCAGTCAATCAGAAAAAACATGTGTCGATGTGCACCAGCTTTAATGACACTAGAAAAAATGTAAAAAAATAAAAGTTCTGTTGTTAAATTTTTATGCTGGTTCAAATTCAAACTGTCACGTTGACTCCAAAACTGCACTGAGTAAAAATACATACACACTTCTAATCATCCTGCAATGCAATGTAAATACTGTAAATATGTGATATGCTCTTTTCTACATCTTCACATCACACTGAAGCCAAACAGATGATGAAGATGATGATGATGATGATGATGATGATGCTCATGTGTGTCAAGTAGATTCATAATGATGTGACAATTTATTGACTGGTTATGAATAAAATCTATTTTCATACTGGCGCCAAGTGAATTAAGGTTTTTGGGACGACTCTCTTGAGGAACATTCATATTTGAACCTAATTTTGGAAATAAATTGTAGAGTGTAACTTTCCTGACACAATACGTCTGCGGGTTTGTTCAAGAACAGTTGGATCCATTAGAGGAAATAAATAAATAAATAAATACATATCTGTGACTTAGATTTGACTAGACACAGCAGGGTGGTGCAGTGGTTAACACTGGTGCCTCACAGTGAAAAGGTCCCTGGTTCGAATCCCACACCAGACCTTTCTGTGTGGAGTTTACATGTTCTCCTCGTGTCCATGTGGGTTTTCTCCAGTTTCCTCCCATCATCCAAACACATGCACTCATAGGTTAACTGGTTAATCTAAATCACCCATAGGTGTGAATGTGACAGTGATTGTTTGTCTATATATGTTCAGCCCTGAGATGAACTGGAGACTCATACAGGGTGACCTCTGACCCCGCCTTCACCCACTGTATCTGGATTAGACTCCCAGTGACCCTAATGAGGATAAAGCGGGTTCAGATGACGAAACGAGACATAGATCTGCAGTTCAACTTCTTCAAGCGCAAAATGGAAAAATAGTGAGTGGTTTTTGGAGCCGCGCTGATCATGTCTGTTGTTAAAATGCAAACGCTGCCGTCGTCGTCTCATCTGCTCCTTGTGTCGATGAGGAACCACCGTTTGTTTAGACGAGATTCACTCTGGGAACAATTACAAATGCTTTAAGCTCAACCTGGAGACCGTTTTTAAACTGCTGCCAATCCAGCTGTGTGTGTGTGTGTGTGTGTGTGTGCTTGTATTCCTGTCTCTATGGGGACATTGATAAGTTCACACAGTCATCCTATCTATCTATCTATCTATCTATCTATCTATCTATCTATCTATCTATCTATCTATCTATCTATCTATCTATCTATCTATCTATCTATCTATCTATCTATCTATCTATCTATCTATCTATCTATCTATCTATCTATCTATCTATCTATCTATCTATCTATCTATCTATCTATCTATCTATCTATCTATCTATCTATCTATCTATCTATCTATCATCTCTTCTACCTACCTACCTAGTAAAAATTCTGAAATAATAATCAAAAGTGGGAGATAAAAACTCAAAGTTGGGAGCTAAAAAGTACAAACTCTGAAATAAAAACCATAATTTGAAGCTAAAAAGTGAAAATTCTGACATAAAAAGTTAAAACTATTAGAATGGTCCCCATGACACACCTTGGACCCCACACAGTATTTTCCAGTGTCATAAAAAAACTGCATTTTGTTCTAGTTCTGGCTTTGACAGCCTTCTCAGCTGCTAACAAATGTTCCAGCGGTCCATCCTCTGGGGAACCAAAGCCAGTAATTGAAAATCAAGTCCTTGGCTCAGTGTGCCAATAGGTCACAAGCCTGGACTCCCTATACATGCGTCAGCACACATACATTCACTAATGTGCAATTTCATTTGGTGACAAAGGCCTGAGCGTGTGACGCCTGTGATGCCTTCAGACGTCCAGACAATTCTCCTCCATCCCCTCAGGAGATTAGAGCGGAGATGAGACATGCGGCCTGTCAATCAGCACAGTACGTGTCTCATCAGTAAGTCATTTACCAAGCGTCGCCTTTGTCAAACTCTGATTGACGGATGCTTGAAAAGTCCATATCATCAGCGAAGAATCAAACTCTGCACTATCCTCGCTATCTGCAATAGAGGAAGTGAAGGAACAGAACAATAATCTGACAAGCAGATACCGAAGAGAGGCATCAGCTTCTGTAATGTACAGTGGTGTTAGTCCAAGGGGGTACAGTGGTATATATGGAGGAGTAAAAGTGCCAAAATTAAATAAATGATTAAATAATTAATGACTTCCAACAAGGAGGTTATGTTTTTGTCTGTTTGTTTGTTAGTTAGCAAGATATTTCAAAAAGTTATGGACAGATTTTGAGGACATTTTCATGGCAGGTTCTAGAAATGATAAGATTTTGGTGGTGGTGGTGGTGGGGGGGGTCAAGTTAATTCAAAAACTTATGGATGGATTTTGATGATCTGTTTGTTTGACTGTCTGCCTTTCAACACGATTACGCAAAAAGTTTGGAATGGATTTTGATAAAAAATTTCTGGGTCAATGTGAAGTTTTACATTGCAGTAAATGGAGATAACATTTCACAGTGGTCCAGAATCCAGGATCTTTTCCGGATCATCACCAAAATTTAATTATTTTTTTCCTGGTGACACTCCCAACACATCCTGAAAATTTCATCAAAATCTATCCATAACTTTTTGAGTTATCTTGTTAACTATCAGACAGACAAACTTTGTCAAAAACATAACCTCCTTTGGCCGAGATAAAAACATACACAGATGTAGAAATGTATTTAAAACAGTTAAAAACACACAAAAGTTTTAAAATATGTTGAAAGAGGCATTAAAAACATGCAAAGATGTTAAAAGGGGAAACAAAAACAAAAATCACAATAAAAAATATTTGTTTTTGTTTCTTCCACCTCACAGGGACTTTTATAACATAAAACATCGATGTATTTATTTATTTATTTTTATTGACCATACATTTTACTAAAGTATTAAAACTTAAACATTACTCCTTCACCAATCTTACCAATATTATTTGTGACTTGGTTCAAATTAGATGTATTAACTCTTTGTGTTTGTATCATTAGCATTAGCGATTAGCATTTCATGAGCCTTTACTATCATCTCTACTGTTTGTTTTAAAAAATTATTACATGAATACCAAAGTATTTCTGAAATATGATGAGGATTATTTATGTAAAATAGACTGTGTAAAAGTTAATAAAATAAAAAATCAAACTTGCCTAAAATGTTGTCAAAAAAAAACAAAACAGATCATAGCAGAGGTGTTGTCACATTTATGATCTTCTTCCTTGGTGGTATATACACTAGCATGATCTGAATATATCATTAACTGCCCAAGAAGTTTGGTGTCAAAGGAGTTAAATTTAGATTAGATATCACGGTTCAAAGTTAAAGAGGTTAAAAACACACAAAAATGTTAAGATTTGTTAAAAGAGATGTTAAAAAACATATACAAATGTTAAAATTTCTTGTAAAAATGATGGTAAAAACCAACAAAGATGTTAAAACATGTTTAAAAATATGTATATTTAACCACATATAGCGATAAAGATTAAAATGTTTTTAAAAATTAAGATAAACTGGGGTTGGTTTTCAGTTCTTATCCCATAACGTAGTTTCTTTACTTCCCAGCTATGGTCATGAAAGGGTTAAAGTGTGTCCCTGTTCACAGTCAGTGGGTTAGTAATGTCCTGCACCAGCTGGAAAGGCCTGTGTCACTCTGGTTAAATGTGTTTTACCTTGGATTGACCCGTTTTTTTCTCCTCCATGAAGCATCTCATTACTTCTTCACATAAACTGCCAGCATGTGTCAGGCTGTAAAACTCAAATGACTAGTTTTGTCTTTTAAATGAGGCACGACGGTAAACCTGCAGAGGTGACTAGTTAGATACAGTCCACATGATGAGGTTGTCGGGTTAACCCTTTCACTCCTGAGACTTTAACATTAAATGAAATAAAATTAACAAAAAATAAGCGACAAATGGAACAAAAACCGCAAAGTGATTAATAAAAAACAACAAGAATGACTAATAAACCAATAAAATAAGAAGTAACATGTATAAATTAAGACTAAAATGCAACAAAATTAAAGAAAAAATACAAAAATAATAATAAAAAAATATAGAAAAATAAATAAAATAGGCAATAAAATGCCAAAGTGATCCATAAACCAAACAAAAATTAATAATAAATCAACAAAATAGGTCAAATGAACAAAGTAAGACAAACGGAACAAAATAAAGGAAAAATACAATTTAACAAATGTATAAAAATAAACACAATTGCCAACAGAATTAACAAAAACAACTAAAGTGATTGATAAAACTATCAAAAATTATTAATAATAATAATTAAAAAAAACCAATACAAATAAGTTTATTAATGTGAATAACGTAAGACACAAATGGAACAAAATTAAAGAAAAAAATAATCAAATAAAATAACAAAATATTGAAAAAATAAACAAAATGGACAAAAACTAATAAATATTTACAAAATAATAAATAGCAAAGAAAAAAAAGGCTAAAAAATTTATAATAAAAAAAAAAAACCCTGTTGCTGTTGTTGCTGAACATTCGGTCAGCCAGTGTCATATGCAGTGTTAATGTAAACTGACCCGTAAACCAACATGTTTTCTACCCAGGAGCTCACTGTTTTCAATTAAAACACACACTGTACATGTTCACAATTAAGGCACTGGTTGAGTCTCATCCTGTGTTTTGGAAATTTGTGAGCAGATCTAAAGCTCCCTTCAAAATAAAATGATTCAGCTATGTGGATCAACCACACATCCACGGTTTCATCCATGAATATGCTTTTATTTTGTCACTTCCGTGTCCGCTAACCGCCCGCATTAACATTCGCTGTACCTCACAGCACCAACTGCCCCAATAAAGAAGTTTTCTCACATAAATATGGAAAATATTACGCAAGCAAATGTGCTCAAAACACAATCCCACAACTTGAAAGGTAGTGTAGTGGCCCTAATCACAATGTAAAACACAAAAAATGTGGAGAAACAATATAAAAAACATATTAAAATGAAATGAAAATCACACAAAAAAGAAAGAAAGTGATGAAAAATCCAAAACGTATTCAAAACCTCTTTTAAAATAGAGAAAAAACTAAAGAAAACATGTGATAAAATATCCAAAACATATGCAAAAAATATAAATATATGCAATTAATATATTTATTCAACACCTTTAACTATGAACAACTGTTCCATTTAATTTACATCAGATTAATCATGATTATAGACTGATCTGCATTTATTTTGATCATTTTAATCTTGTCGTATGTTTTCTGGAAACATGTCAAAGTTACGTCTCAGTTTGTGTTTGGTGTCAAATGCTCCCATCATGCACCGTGTCTTTCCACTAGAAAACGTGTGGAGCGATAAAAGACTGAGTGATGCAACGCCCTGACAATCAGATGATATCACACTGATGGATGCTTTGACATCTTTTTTTTTTTTTTTTTTATCACATTTACATTTAGTTATGTGACAAAACAAAAAAACAAAAACACCTGAACCTGTAAAGACTCAACTACATGATTAAAATCCACTGAAAGTCACACAAAAAATAAACTAACACAAAGAAAGTGATGAAAAATCCCAAACATATTCAAAACCTATTTCTAAAATACAGAAAAAAAACTACAATTTTATACAATATCCAAAACATTTGCGAAAATATGAATATATATACAACTCAAATACTAAAATACACCAAAAAAAATAGTAAAATACACTAAAAGTCACACACAAAAATTAACTAACACAAAAAAGTCATGAAAAATCCAAAACATGTCCAAAATCTGTTCTAAAACAGACAAAAAAAAGCAAAAAAATTATAAATTATCCAAAAATATGAATATAAAAAATATAAAAACTGAAGTACTGTAGTTAGTTAATCACATGTACTGTAGTTAACTAACCACATGTACTGCAGTTAACTAACCACATGTACTATAATTAGTTAACCATGTGTACTGTAGTTAACTAACCACATGTACTATAATTAGTTAACCATGTGTACTGTAGTTAACTAACCACATGTACTATAATTAGTTAACCATGTGTACTGTAGTTAACTAACCACATGTACTATAATTAGTTAACCATGTGTACTGTAGTTAACTAACCACATGTACTATAATTAGTTAACTAAATGTATGTAGTTAGCTAACTGCATGTTTACCCCCCCCCCCCCCCCCCTCGCCACACTATTTGTAAACTTTTTTTCTATCCAATCTACGGTTACGTGAATATCACAGATATTGACACATGTAGTTTTGGGAGTGTAAATCAAATGATCCCAGGTCTTTACTGTCAGTTGTTGTGATTGAAAACTAATCCTGAAAACTGGTTCTTATTGTGTCCCAGTGTTTGTGTGTGTGTTCACTCTTTCATGTCTGAATGTGCAGCTGCAGGGTTGATGATCTTCCCTCGGGAAATCCTACACCTCCAGATAACACCCAACACGATGGTAATTCTGTTATATTTGTATGTGTTTCAACTGTGTCTAAGACCCTGCATCATTCAGCCAGTGTGTTTGTGCGTACATTAATAAAGCAGCATAAGAAATGCACTCGTCCATCTGGGAGACATCAGTTACGCAGGGAAACTACGCAACAACTGGCTGTCATCACACACGCTCTGGGACTTGAACAATGTCTCCAGGGTTTCTGCATCTTACTGTGTCGGGTTCACATCATATGAGCTCCAGACATGAATATTCTCATGATATAGAAAAACAAATTGCTCAGAATAGTACTCATGTGTCAGCTGCTGGTTGGAGCTGTCAGTCATTTGGCAATTATACAACACAAAGCAGGATGTTGGAGGGAAAAAATAAAACTTTCTTAGAAATAAAGGAGTATTGACACTGTGTTTTTTCCTCCTAATTATTATAAAAAAGATCAATACTAAATCTTCTATTACCTCTATTTCCACTCAGGAGTCTCTTATTTCTGTTTAATTCATAATAATTAGGCTTTTTCCTGGAAAAATTATACTTTATGGTGAGAGGATGAAGGTATAAACTTATTTTTAACCAATAAATGGTTTAATAATAATAATAATAAATCCCAGGTATATATATATATATATATATATATATATATATATATATATATATATATATATATATATATATATATATATATATATATATATATATATATATATATATATATATATGAAGAGTTCATTTGCAAAGACATATAACTCCATTTTTCATTTTTTTCACAAAATGGCATTTTTTACTCTACATTCCAGATAATACTCATTGATTTGATATATATTATTTATTTCATTTGGTAAGGTCTACTAAATTGAATAAGTAATATATCAAATCAATGAGTATTAGCTGGAATGTAGAGTAAAAAAATGTCATTTTGTGAAAAAAAAGGAAAAATTGAATTGTGTGTTTTTGCAAATGAACTCTTTATATATATATATAATTTTAATTACACCTATATATACAGTATTTTAATAATCTATCTATAATTCAGCAAATCTCTGTCTGTAGCACACTGCTGTACAGACAGAGTGTCCGTCTGTCTGCTACACTCCAGACTACTATTATTTTTGTCCTGTTTGTGGAACACTTAACACCTGCTCAACTCCACTAAATGATCCAACATTTGGAGGGTGACTTTCCAGTACTATGGTGGATTACAGAGCACAGTTTCAAACTATTACACAAACAATAACAAAGATATTAAACTAATGTCATAGCTCTTTCTAACTTTGAGCATTGCTGTGCACATTGCCTAAGCCCCGCCCCCTGATTTGGCTACAGCTTCATCATAGTCAGTGTTTCTCATACTTAGAGTAATTTGTGGCGCAGCACCACAGAATGAAAACTGAGCGACACTAATAGATTGCGGGGGGGTTTTTCCCAACACGATTCTGTCGTTCCCGCTCACCTACAGAAAGCGAGCGAAAGATGAATATTTTGGTTCCACACACATACAGCTGTTGTTTAATTACACCCTCTTTCCACTGTTAAACAGGTGTGCGCAGACAACGACAAGGCGCACCGTGCAGTTACAGTTCATGTGCGTCTTCATCACAGATAGTTCCAGATTCTTCCATATGCTACAGGTGTTAAAGCCATTTACATGTAAAGGAATGATGATTAATGAAGCACCTGGTGACACACAGTGTTTACTAAAGTCTAAACTAATTATTATAGTTTTTCTTTCCGCTCCTTTCAACTCATTTCACCCACTTCCACAACACATTAATAGCAAACAATGTCACATTTTCTACAGGCTCTGCACTAGTAATAATAATAATAATAATGGTTTTATATAGTGCTTTTTTGTCCAGTCAAAGCACTTGACGTTAGTGACCCATTATCTATTCGCTCTCACATGCTCCCTCTGGTGGTGGTAAACTACATACATCACCACAAGTTGCCCTGGGGCAGACTGACATAAGCATGGCAGCCATTTTGCACCTACAGTCCCTCTGACCAAACATTCGTACATCAGTGTGAGTGACACAGAGGGTGAAATAGGACACAACAGACCGACTAGGACAGAGTGGGATTCAAACCAACAACCCTTCAGTTACTGGACAACCCGCTCTACCAACTGAGCCATGGTTTAAACACAAAAATAAAGGCGCGGGGGGGCAGGGGGGGTCAAAATTCCTCGGTATCCCTGTAACCCTAACTGTTAAAGTCACTTTAAAAAGAGCCCATTCTTTTATCTGCGCCCCAAACACTACAGTTTTCATTTATCGATATTTGTCAGGCATGTAAAGCAAAAAAAAAGATCACTTCAGGATGATAAAGGGTTAATTAGTGTGATGTAATCTACATCATTACTATAAGAAAAGATCTGATAAGATTATTAATCCCATGAGGGGAAATTCCATGTTTACTGCAGCAGGATTATAGCGCACAGGAGGACTCACTTTTATAGATAAATAAGTAAATAAATAAATAAATAATTCTTTATCCTCCTGACAACCATGAAAGTGAAAAGTGTATTTATTTATTTATTTATTTTTAATGTTAAACAACTATCTTGATTCGAAACCGCACAACACAACAGAGTTTTTTCTAATACATTCTTAAATGTATTTTATATTTTATTCTTAACAGAATGTCATTTACAATGGGTGTTATTTCTAAGTAAAACTGGGACATTTTTGTCTCCTACAGAGGAACAAAAATGCATTACTGGGTCCACAGGAGGATATAAAATGTTTTTTTTAAATAAATAAATGAAATAAATAAATACAAATATTCATGTAATTTACACATTGCTAAAAATATTGCACTGTTTTGGATGGTTTATGTCACAGTTTCTTTTAAACTGTATTCAAATTTGCACTGTGCTAATTGTTGCTACTTAGGGTTAGTGTCTTTACTTGTATTATTTGTTTACTGTTTCATTAATAATAATGATAATAATAATAATAATAATAATAATAATAATAATAATAATAATAATAATTATTATTATTATTATTATTATTATTATTATTATTATTATTATTATTATTATTATTATTATTATTATTATTATTATTAATAATAATAATAATAATAATAATAATAATAATAATAATAATAATAATGATAATAATGATGATGATGATAACAATAATAATAATAATAATCATCATCATACCTCAAACTTATGTAGCACTTTCTGGACACCCAGACGCTTTACATAACAGACAAACAAGCAATGCATTAAAATAAAAGTAAAATAAGATTAAATTATTTTTTTAAAACTCTCCAGGGTGATCAGGTGTCTCAAACATGTGGCCCAGGGGCCAAATGCGGTCCACCAAAAGTTCTGATGCAGCCCGTGGGATGAATTTGCAAAGGTCAATAATTCCACAGTCAAGGCTGTGGAACTCATTTGAGTTCAGGTTCCACATACAGACCAATATTATCTAGAGTCAAATTACAGCAGAATAACCAACAAAAAAGAATGACTTCATATTTACTTCACATTTTGATGTGAAAATAATTTACATTATGCCCATAAACAATGACAACTTCCAATTTCTGTCTTTGTGTTAGTGCAAAAAATAACATTAAATTAGGAAAATATTTCTACTTACACACTGTCCTGTACCTGAATAAATATGAACAACCTGAAATTTCTAAAGAAAATGAATCATAATTTTAACAGCATAGTGTCTTTGTAGTAGATCTGATCTGATCTGATCTAATCCATAATGTACGTGCGTAAATGATAAATTGAGGCATAATATTGTTAGAATTGCACTTATTTTTCTTGACATATTTCAGTTATTTCAGGTTATTCACACCTTTCTTGTTGTACTATATATATATATATATATATATATATATATATATATATATATATATATATATATATATATATATATATATATATATATATATATATATATAATTTTTAAGTGAATATTTTCATAAGGTCATGGGGTTTGTTTGAACTAAAACAAAGACAAAAATTTAGAATTGTCTTTTTTTTCTGGGTTATTATGCTATTATTTCACTGGTCTGGTCCATTTCAGATGAAAGTTGATGAGTTTGAGACCCCTGACATACATAATATTTCAAAATGGAGTGCTGAAAATTAAAGCCAAATGCTGAAAAGCCTCAAACAATGCTGAACGTGGATCAGTAGTGAGCGCTGTCCATGGTGCTGAAAGTGCATCTGTATGAATGAGCTGACAACCACCGCCAGCTGTTAGTGTGTGTGTGTGTGTGTGTGTGTGTGTGTGTGTGTGTGTGTGTGTGTGCGTGCGTGTGTGTGTGCGTGCGCAGGGGTGGATCTAGACATTTTGGGGCCCTCATTCTTTCGCTTAAAAAGACTATAGTTGCACTAGTTAAGTCTTCAATCTTCAAATGTCCTTGTTTCATTAGTTCAATGTGCAACAACAGATGATGGTTATGTGTGATGGGACAAATATTATTTATTATCGCAAAGGAGGTTATGTTTTTAACTCGCGTTTGTTTGTCTGTCTGTCTGTTAGTTAGTTAGCAAACTAACTCAAAAAGTTATGGATAGATCTTGATTAAATTTTCAGGGTATGTTTGTAATGGGGACATCTGGAAATGATTAGATTTTGGTGGTGATCCGGGGTTGGAGGGGGGGGGGGGGGGGTGATCTTGTCAGCAAGATAAACGCAAAAGGTTATGGATGCATTTAGATGAAACTTTCGGAGATGATTGATAATATGTCAAAGAAGAAACCATTACATTTTGAGCTACAAAGGTCAAAGGTCGAGGTCACACTGAAGGTCAACAGCTAAAACACATAAGTGGTGATATCTCAGAATCCAGACAAGTTAGTATCACATGGTTTTGAGACAACGTGTGAGATAACACCGATAAACGAATGGTATATTTCCAAAATGTATGACCTTTACCTTAAAGCAGGTTAATGACATATTTTGTTAAATCCGACAATATCTTGTGTTTCATATTTAACATTAGATCTAACATGTGTTCGACGTCGCTTAAAGTCAGACTGACGTCATACGTGGTCAAATATTGAAATGGCCATATCTCAAAAAACGGGACCGAGGATTTCTTTGAATTTTTTTCAACCCTCTAAGGCATTGTTAATGATTAATGAAATAAATTATCAGCAAACACGGACCACTAGTTCGCAAATAAGTTGCGAACATCCAGATCCAAACCTTGGTAGAGGTCTGTGCTCTCAAAGTGATCTAGTTATTTACATGAATTCAATTTATTATGCAGCTGTTGAGTGTTTTTTCCATAGATTTTTTTTTTTTACTTTACATCAGTAAAAAATTTAAATGATTTGTGTGTGCGTGTGTTTACTGTGACTGGGCTGCTCAGATTTGGGGGCCCCTATGGAGGGCAGATTTGATGGGGGCCCATAGGCAATTGACAAGGTTTGCTTAATTGAAAGTCCGCCACTGTGTATATAGGTGCGCGAGCGTGTCTTAAATACCCCCCCACACACACACATACACACACACCTCCACTGTATCATCACCATCATCATCATCATCATCATCATCATCGCTCACCTTCAACTTCGTCTTCAGGCAGGTTGACCGGGGCGCTGTAGGACAGGATGTCAGGGATGGTGCAGATCCCCCGGTACATCAAGGTGGAGGTGACTGGGTGCATCGGCATGGCTGCGACCTTTGGGTGCCACCTGCGCCCTCGTCATACAGAAATATCTACAGAGAGGATCCCAACTTGACCGACAGAACGGAGAAGAAGACAGTCCATGGATGGGTTGTGTGTGTATGCGTTTAGAGTGGATATGGTGGTGGGGGGGAGAGGGGTGAGGTGGGAAACGATGGGTTCCGCAGCGTGTGTCTCCCCCCCTCCCCGAAAATCAAAATCAACCTTGATGGTCAAACGGAGAGGAGATGAGAGGAAAACAGAACCGAACAGGAGCTCGAGAAGAAGAAGAAGAAAAAAAAACCCACCGGGGGGGGATGTCCTACCTCATTTGAAAAGAAGAAATTTCCTGCTCAATTCGCGCAGAAGTCGCTCACATCCAGACAAAACACGCAAAATATGTCCACGCGCATCAACCCTCACCACATCACCCACACATCTGAGGATATATTTTTTTATTTTATGTAATTTTATTTTGTTGGTAGTCGATGTGATGTAAAAAAAAAAAAATCCAGTATTTAGTGTTTTTGTTGAGTCCCCACCACCACGAATTCACGCATCCACTTGTTGGATACGTGCGCTTTTATACTTGACGCACTCGGTCCTTAGAAGAAGATCCAGTCTGTTTCCTGCGTATAATCCACACAAATGAGGTGCAACACACCAAGAAATTGTCTGGAAATCTAAATGTGTGTCTGTTTGAAAGAGAAAAAAAAAATAAAGAAAAGAGCAGAAAAGGCGTGAGAGGATAACAGGTCTGTGCCACTCCACTGAGATCCGAGAAAGACTCAACTGCTGCTCGCGCTTAATTGGTCACGGACACGAGGGCGCATTGCGATCCAGTTGTTCCATTCTCAATAGAGATAGAGTGTGTATGTGTGTGTGTGTGTGTGTGTGTGTGTGTTTATTTCATTTTTTGTGAAAGAGGCTCGGTGGGTTGTTCCGATATGAAGTCACCCCCCCCCCTCTGTCTCTCTCTCTTTTCTCTCTCTCTCTTTCTTTCTCTCGTCACCATACATCAGCATATACACTCCCTGTTTACATGAGAGTTTTTATTCCTGTTTAATTCCGAATAAAAGTCAATTCCTCTTTCACATGAACCATTTCAACACCTAATTCCAGTTGAAAAATGATCGTGCAGACTTAAAGTTAATTCCGAAAAAAGTCACTGGTTTATTCCGATCTTAATTCCGAATTTGACGAAGAAAAAAAAATACATTAAAATTCATATAGGCTACATAGAGTAAAATGCATATATATATATATATATATATATATATATATATATATATATTTTTTTTTTTTTTTTTTTTTTTAAATACAACAAAATGCGCTAAATTAGAAATGCTCTAAGAATGGAGTAAAATACACTAAGAATAAAGTTAAATAAACTGAAAACACTTAAATGCACTTAAAAATACAGCAAAATGCAACTAAAAATTCACTAAAATGCACAAAGAATAGAGTAAAATACACTATAAATAAATAAATAAATATTGTCTGGTGCATCAGGTTTCATTGTAATTTTTTGTTTGTTTTTAATGTGAACTAGCCCTGTTTACATTCATGGTTAATTCCAAATAAAGTTAATTCCTCTTTCAGATGAACCATTTAAACACATAATTCCAGTTGAAAAATGATCGTGCAGATTTAAAGTTAATTCCGAAAAAAGTCACTGGTTTATTCCGATCTTAATTCCGAATTTGACGAAGAAAAAAATTACATTAATATTCATATAGGCTACATAGAGTAAAATGCACTGAAAATGCACATAAATATTTTTTTTACAATACAACAAAATGCACTAAATTAGAATGCTCTAAGAATGGAGTAAAATACACTAAGAATAAAGTTAAATAAACTGAAAACACTTAAATGCACTTAAAAATACAGCAAAATGCAACTAAAAATTCACTAAAATGCACAAAGAATAGAGTAAAATACACTATAAATAAATAAATAAATAAATAAATATTGTTTAACTTTATATTTTAAGTCATTTGCATGAGCTATATGTTGATCGGTCTGGTGCATTAGTTTTCATTGTAGTTTTTTGTTTGTTTTTAATGTGAACTACACTAGCCCTGTTTACATGAGAGATTTTATTCATGGTTAATTCCAAATAAAGTTAATTCCTCTTTCAGATGAACCATGTAAACACCTAATTCCAGTTGAAAAATTATCATGCAGACTTAAAGTTAATTCTGAAAAAAGTCAATGGTTTATTCTGATCTTAATTCCGAATTTGACGAAGAAAAAAAAATTACATTAAAATGCATATAGGCTACATAGAGTAAAATGCACTGAAAATACACTTAAATATGCTTAAAAATACAGCAAAATGCAACTAAAAATTCACTAAAATGCACTAAGAATGGAGTAAAATACACTAAGAATAGAGTTAAATAAACTGAAAACACTTAAATGCACTTAAAAATACAGCAATATCTAACTAAAAAGGCACTAAAATGCTCAAAGAATAGAGTAAAATACACTATAAATGAATAAATATCGTTTAATTTGACATTTTAATTCATTATTTGCATGAGCTTTAACATGTGGGGGTGTTCTTAGTTGTGTCACATGAGCAAAATTTTCTGAATCTATCATCGGGAAAAATTAACCAACAATTACCCATTAATGGTTACATTTTTATCTTAAAAAAAAATATATATATGGCTGAAAATAACAACAAAAATGTGTTTTTACTCAAACATTTATTCCAAGAAGAACAAAATTTTGACAAAAATACAATAAGAATAAAAACCTGCCCCTCCCTACCCCTATTCAAAACATCCCAATGTGTTCCTCCTACTGTCAGAAAATTAGCTTAGGGTATATGTCACAAAGCAAGACATAGTTTGGTTAACTTATTTAAACAATGGCAACATTTGCGATCACTTACTGGTTGATGAGTGTTTGCTAAAGAACAGCTGTTAACATTTGGCCCTGGAACTTAGGTGCGCTTCATTTCCTTATGCTGGTGTACCGCCAGGGCAGATAAACGGTTTAAACTATACGTATTGTAAAAACCCTGCAATGTTATTTGATGTTTGTTTGGTGTGATTGCAACTGTTTATCCTGCAATAAAAAGTAGGTGAGACCAACTCTCCGTCCGTTTCCTGGATCCAGTGGAACACTACAATATATAAGGTTATGAAATCATGTGATTGTAGAAATGTGTCACAACACCTCCATCCGCCACAGGTGCGACACCCGTGCCTAATTCCAGTTCAAAATAATTCTGAATTCAACTGTATTCTGAATAAAGTCACTGGTTTATTCCGATCATGATTCCGAATTAGATAATTCCTCTGACATGTAAACAGTTAATTCCTCTTTAACAATATTCCTGTCGTTCTGCACATGCTCCTGGTCTGGTCATGATAACATTAGTTTGTTGATTCCTATGGTTGATTCAGTCGAGCTGCTGCTTCGTAATTATTACATAAATAAAGTCAAACATCACATGTAGTATCTGGTCTAACATGTTGATAGTTGAAACTAAAGCAAAACAGGAAGTGGACGCCATTGTTTTCTTCCAGTAGACATCCAGACGTTAAGTGGCCATTCTGTCCAATCAGAATCCTCTGTACCTCCAGCTCTGATAAACCAATTAACCAGAGTGGAATACACTCGTTTCCATGGAAACCTTTATTCGGAATTAACACGTCCGTGTAAACACGACTGAAATAACTTTAATCTGAATAAATAATTGAGAATTTAAAAAAATGTCACGTGAATGTAGCAACTGACTGTATATTGGTGTAGGCAACCCCCCCCCCCCACACACACACACACACACACACACAAATTAGCCATTAGGAACTTAGTGTAAACACATATTTTAATTATTATTTTTATATATATATATATATACATATACATATACATACATATACGTTTATAATAAAATAAATTAATTTAAGTAAAAAAAAAAAATGGGAAAAATCTAAAAAAATTTTTTAAAAAGGAAACATCTTCAAACCTTTGAAAAACACATGTTTGGATTTACACCTGTTTCCCTCATGCTTTATGGGGACTTCTGGGGAAAAACACATTAATGTATTCTTCACACAGATTTCTATATTACTAGTGGGGACCTACATTTATATTGAACACTTGTGGGGACCTGAATTTTGGTCCCCATGGTGTGACTGCGTAAACATATCAATGTCCCCATAAAGATAGGTATACAAGGGCACGCACGCACACACACACACACACACACACACACACACCCTCCTCTGTACTCTGTTCTCTCTCTGTGGCCACTGCTCACTCCTGTTTTCACAAAGATCATAAAGTGTGATTAATGACAGGCTGGATAGAAGACACACACCACCTACTGAAACCACATCCCATAAGGATGAAGACCAGTAGCACTCTATCACAGGGGTCTCAAACATGTGGCCCGGGGGCTAAATGCGGCCCACCAAAGGTTCCAACGCAGCCCCTGGGATGAATTTACAGAGTGTAAAAATTCCACCATCGCAGCTGTGGAAGTGATTTTAGTTCAGGTTCCACATAGTAAAAAGTAGTGACATTTTATTTATTCATTTGTATTCATTAATTAATTTTAATTAAAATGTTTTTATTTATTTTTAATGATTAATTTTATTTAATTATTTCAGCTACAGAAGGATGACACTCAAACGTATGTTCTGTGTCGACCACTAATCTGTTTGATTGTTTACGTCGCCACCACACACCTGTTATTTACTCCTGAGTAGTTTTTCATATTGTAATATTATATATCGCAGGGGGAAAAAAAATTGCAATGTCAGTTTGTTCTAATGTCGTGTAGCCTGACTGCACTTTATTTAATTATTTATCTTTCTTTGCTCTATTTATTTATTGTTGTGACTTCTAAATCCTACTTTAAATTTTATGGTGTTTTTATTTCTTCAAGATTTTTTATAGTGGTTTATTGCATCTTGTTTTATTGACCTTGATTTTATTTATTTATTCAGTCTTTTTTAATTCTCCATGCTGCTATTATTGACAAACGGTGGAACACTGAGCAGTTGTTTTACATTTGTCTTTGGCAGAGGTGTCCAAATCCAGTCCTCGAGGGCCAGTATCCTACCTGTTTTAAATATGTCCATCCTCCACCACGCCTGGTTCAATGAATGATCCGCTCATCATAAAGCTCAGGGGAAGTCTGATAATGATGTAACAGCTTCTAGGTGTGATGGAAGAGGGGAATGTCTAAAACATGCAGGATACTGGCCGTCCAGGACTGGATTAGGACACCTCTGGTCTATGCTATGTTATGTTACACAATTCTATTCTATTCTTGTCTCATTATCTGAACCCGCTTTATCCTCACTCGGGTCACGGGGGTCACTGGGGGTCTAATCCAGCTACAATGGCTGAAGGCGGGGTACACCCTGGATGAGTCTCCAGTTCATCTCAGGGCTGAACATATGTGACATATGACATACAACATATGTTCATGGTGCCTCCATGAAAAATTTTAAGAGCACCGAAGCATATCAGTACATTCTGATTTTAAATGTGGCATGTTTCATGGTTCTTAGATGGAAGATATGCTGCTGTGAGCTACTGTCCAACACTGGTTATTAGTATTTATATGTATTTAATCCTAAACTTCAGCGTTGTAAAGTCTTTTAAACCGTGTGTCAAGCAATCAGTAACGCAGCAAATGTAGCTAGCATTGACTTAGCAGACTCGCGCTAGGGCAGAGTAGCAGCTAGACTTTTTTACCTGTTCGCCTCACAAGCTGTCGTTGCAGACGTCGCTCCGGAGCCTCATAGCCAAGCCATTTCTCGGGATATGGGTGCTGGATTGTCGGTTTCCCATCCACGAAATGAAAGGAGCAGACGTAGGACTTTTTCGGTGGGTTTTTTAAGTTGAGCGCCCTCAGCCAAAGTCGGTGGTCCTCTTCACCGGGAGGAGGCGGGTGCAGGTTAAAGGCTGTCCCACAACATTCGCCCCTTCTTCTCCCATGAGTAAAACACTCTTGTTGAAGCAACAATGTTTTTTTCCCAATTATTGTGGCAACCGCGGACTGTACAAACGATGCTTGTCATTTTTCTCAAGGATATTGGATAGTTTTTTGAACCGTCTCTGATTTCAGCCTCGCTGCTTTTCGCCTGAGATCTGTATGCTCGCCAATGACTTTCAATGACTTTCAATGACTACTCCACCGGAAGTTCTAACACAAAGTAAGCAATATGGGGCCGCCCTAGTAACCGCAGAGTATAAGGTGAATATATATATATATTATATCACCAGGCAGTTGATTAACTTTCACAAACCCAAACAACACACTTCCTATGACACTCACACAGACCGTTCAGTCATGGTGTCCAAATTTAAATATTTATTGTCCCAGTTAAATGAACTGCTCTGCCTCCATAGGCAGAACAAAAGTCAAATAACAACATAACAGGCGTTTAACATGTTTTTAACATACAAAGTAGTGCACTGTCACATGTCTAAGATGACTCATGTGACAATGGGAAGCCTGATAAAACAGGAATTTTCCAGAACATTTGGTAACATTTGCATTTCACATTACATTACGGGGAGCTTAAGTCTCCGCCCCTTCTGGGAGGCTCATGGGGCCTGAGATCAGAAAATTAATGAATGGGATTCAATGGGAAATAAAATGGTAAAATCATATTTGGTTTGTCCTGTGCCCTGAATCACATACATGTTGTACCTCATAATAAATGATCATCATTGATGTGTTTCATCTGCTTCTGTTAACCAACGGCTGATTCATTTGTGAGTAAAACCTGTTAATAATTTGGACAACACGCCTGGCGCACATGTGATATCACCACAGACTCCACACCACACTGTTTCCTGAACCTCAGTGGTCAGATGTTCTGAACCAATGGCCTCTTTTGTCACTAACAGTGTTTCATGATTTTCCCCTGTTGGGTTCTGGACTCAGCTGATCCCTTTTTCTCTTATTGTGTCAGTAAATTCTGCTCAGACTGAAATAAATGTGAATAATGGAAACATCCAAGTTTAGTCTGAACATTAACACCGAGCCTCATGGTTTTTTTTTAATTTATTTATTTTTATCTACCTTAAGCCTTTATTGTTCAGTCTTGGAAATAAACCGAAATTCACACAGGAAAAACAAATTATTTAGTTTAACAATTATTATAATGGTTGGTACCAGAATAATCCTGTAAAAAACACATCAAATCATAAACAGATTTACAGAGTAACATGGAAATGTCACATTTTAAACGTGTAGATTTAACATTTTAAATACGTAGATTAACATTTTAAACGGATAGATTTAATCCAGTATTTCTGTAATAAATCCAGGATATCCTTGGTTTTCCATGCCTGGCCCTGCAGCAGTCAGTTTTATTTTCCTCATACGTTTTTATTTCCAAGAGTCAAAATTGTAAAATAATTTTTTTAAAAAGTGGCCTAAAACACACTGTGCATTTAAATGCTTCCACTTCCTGAATAATCACCACACATTGTGCTTCTTATTATAGAATGAAAAGCGCAGCAATACTTTGTGCTGCAGAGAGATTAGTCATTAGACTCCTTTTATAAGTGATTTAAATAAAAGTGCAAAAGTTTTTACAGTAGCATACTCAGGGAACATGTTTTTATTCCAGCTGTCAAAACCATTCAGTGATACAGGAAATAGTCAAACATTAATACACATTTATCCACCATCATGATTAATGTAAAAAAAAAAAAATCTGTTGAATGTTGAATTTTCATGGAAGAACATTTTCCAGAAAGGTGTACGGTGGTCCCATTAAATGTTGGTAAATGTAGGTCAAAGGTCAAGGTCACCAAAAAAAAAAAAGTTTTCACAATAATCCGAGACAAAACAAATCTGTCCTTTTCATTCCTGTATACTCCGTTTAACATATAGCTTCACTGTAGATGTGCATTGACATCAGAACCTTGAAGGACAAATTTGAAGACTCTAGGTCAAAGGTCACAATAAAGATCAAATTGAATTTTGGATATAACTTTTGAATTCCCACATTAATGCACCTGCACTTGTCTTACAACAAATCAAGTTGAACAAACACAAATATAAACCATTCTGAAGTGTAACAGTGACACCACATACACAAAAGGATGGTTTACACTAAACTGTTGATGTCCAGTGAAGGACAAATTATTGAGGTCAAAGGTCGTGATAAAGGTCAAAATCAGATTTTAGGTTATGCCTCTTCATCTTGCAGACTTCCAATGACAACCAAACATTCTAGTCTTTCAATTCTACATCTTGTGTGTATAGATTTTGACCTATTGTTGACCAATGAGGTCAGAGGTCACTGGGTTAATACCTAAAGAAATTACAATGGACTATAACAAAAAAAATTATTACCATGAAATCACATCAAAATTACCATAGAATTAACACCTTATTATTGATCCATTACATGCAATAAGTGGTTACAAAGGCATTATTACTATGAAAGTATGTCAAATATGTATATGTATATATAAATATGTATGTCAATAGAATTACCACCTTTTTAGTGATTTATTCGTAATATGCAGTTACAAAGACATTATTACTATGAAATTATATCAAATTCTCAAATGTCTTTTGCAGTGGACATTTAAAAAAAAAAAAAAATCTCTTCAGTAAAGCCTACAAAGTCGTTTCTCCGAAAGAGGATCTCAGGAGGTTAACAATATATTATAATTTTTTCAATTGTTTATTTTTACCACCGATTTTACTTGCCAAATTTCAAGCGTCACTCACAGCTTATCTGACAGGAAGC
Source organism: Siphamia tubifer (assembly GCA_020466265.1). NCBI lineage: Eukaryota > Metazoa > Chordata > Actinopteri > Kurtiformes > Apogonidae > Siphamia > Siphamia tubifer. Next base: position 44,862,098 of record CM035791.1, on the reverse strand, counting down.
TACAAAAACTTGAAATCCTCACCTTTTTGTGTCCCCCCCCTCCTCCTCCTCCTCTATGTCTCATCCTCAGATCACCAAAGAAAACGACTTTGACAAGATTGTAAGAAATGACAAAGCACAAGCGCAGAGCTCAAACACAAGCACCCCGGCTGCCTGATAGAAATGTCACAGATTAAAGGAAAAGGTAAAGACAACCTGTGACTTCATGACACCCCACCTACTGCAGGAGGATGTGATTTCACACGATTCTTACCACATTTCACAACGAAATAACAACATTCAAATCCTGGGGGCGGCCAAGGACAAGCAGCGTCGCAATATGACAAAAGTTTGGTCAGGATATTTGTGTTGTCACGCTGACAAACATCAGGGTTTCTCTCTACTTATTGATTTACTCTCCATTTTACTCTATTCTTAGTGCATTTTACTCTATTCTTAGTGCATTTTTGTGTATATTTAATGCATTTTGCTTGATTTTTTGTGTACATTTAGTGCATATTTAATGCATTTTACTCTGTTCTTGGTGCATTTTAGTGTATTTATACTGCATTTTGCTTTATTCTTAGTGCATTTTACTCTATAGTGAATTTTACTCTATTCTTAGTGCATTTTAGTGTATATTTAGTGCATTTATTTGATTTTTTTACTG
>CM035791.1:44846348-44861349 GCA_020466265.1 Siphamia tubifer | reverse complement strand
CAGTTGATAGATAACAAAGGACAAAAAAGTCAAAAAGTCATATGACAGCGAGCCGTCTAGTCCTATTGCTCATCCAAGTCAGTCACACTTGCTCACATAAGCTCACACACACACACACACTTGACAGCTGAAGCTGAGTCACTGATGCATCATTTCCACACATGCACACACAGTGGAACAGTTGCCTGAGTGCGTGCAGAGGCATCCACTGTAGGCTGTGTTTTCTATCACAGGCTGCAGCCAGGCCATGAAGCGTGTGCAGATCCTGGACACCCTGCTCCACTTCACTTTACTGCACACACTCACACACATGCACACACACATGCACACACAGTCTCCATTTACGCCTTCATCTCTCTGTCTCAACAAAAACACATTAACAGAACAAACTAAAACGGCACCATCGCTATTATGTACAATTATTCACCCCAGAAACAGTGTGAATGTAAAACTGAACCGTGAGTCAGGGGGCGGAGTCATGCATATTCTGATCTGAGAATAAGACCCATCATCCTTGTTATCAAGAAATGGGTACGACACTGGAAAATCAACGATGCCAGCCTTTAGAGGTGAACTGAGTCCATATCCTAACAGTCGAAGGATAAAAAAAAAACCTCTTTAAACACAATTAAAAACCTGATTAAAATACAGTTAAACTAGGGATGTCCTATCACAGTTTTTTCGCCCTCCAGTCCAAGTCCAAGTCATTTGATTTCCCAATCTGATATTTGTATAAAACATTATGAAAAGAACTCAGAGTAAAGAATAATATCCAGGATGTCCCTGATTTTTATTTTTCCCACCAACTTCTACGAGGTAACACCTCATTATAACAGTTAAAACCTCATTATAACAGTTAAAACCTCATAACAGTTAAAACCTCATTATAACAGTTAAAACCTCATTATAACAGTTAAAACCTCATAACAGTTAAAACCTCATAACAGTTAAAACCTCATAACACAGTTAAAACCGCATAACAGTTAAAACCTCATTATAACAGTTAAAACTTCATTATAACAGTTAAAACTCACCTCATTATAACAGTTAAAACCTCACCAAAACACAGTTAAAACCTCATTATAACAGTTAAAACCTCACTAAACCACAGTTAAAACCTCATTATAACAGTTAAAACCTCATAACAGTTAAAACCTCATTATAACAGTTAAAACCTCACTAAACCACAGTTAAAACCTCATTATAACAGTTAAAACCTCATTATAACAGTTAAAACCTCACTAAACCACAGTTAAAACCTCATGAAAACACAGTTAATGGTGTTAATTTTGTATATTCTAAGACTGCACCGACTCGTTGAGAAAATACAACAATAACACTACTTGTAATATTTAATGGTTTTATCAATTAACTTTAGTTTTATGGTACATTTAAAAGACCCACATGGGAAACCAAAGTGCTGTACATAAAAATAAGAAAATACATTTTAAAAATCCACGGGGGAAAAAAAAACCATACAAAGACAAAAGGGAACGGGTTTGTGTCAGTTTGCCATTTCAAACAAGAGGAAATCACAGCGCAATATTTATATTTATGGCTAAATATTTGGACACCACATTTATATTTGAGGAAATTGGAGCTCTGTGTAGTTGTATTTAATGGTATAAAAGCAAAGTAAAAGTGTGATGGTTGATGTCAGCTCCTTTAAACAGGTTTACTCCTCATGTGCTGCAGACCTGTGTGAAGAAGGAACGCTGAAATGTGGCTTTTTTACTTTATCATTTTAGAAAACAGTTACTTCTGAGGCCTGTTGACAGCGGATAAGAAGGAGTTTGACATGTCCGTATCTTTTCATCAGCGCAGCAGTGTTTGGAGACAACAACAAAGGAGCAGAAGATGCTTCCAAAGCCACCTTTTATATTTATATAGTAGCTCTACCCAGTTTAACACATTAACGCACATTAATCCATTGTCATCATTAATCTGATTAAACATTTTAATGCAATTCAATAACGGTTGTTTTCTTGAAACTGTTGAAGGTGTTGAATAAAAATGTTAATTGCATATATATTCATATTTTTGGATACGTTTTAGATATTTTTGCACATTTTCTCTCTACTTTAGAACAGTTGTTGGTAATACCTCCACACATTCCCAGTATTTGGCAAGTTACTTGTAAAGTGTAGTAAGCTAAGCTAACTGTTACTAGCTTCACTACACAAAAGCTACCACATACAAAAACACATTACACAAATGTGGCAAAAGTAGTTCACTACAGTTCGTACAGGACTGTATTTACATCTTGGGGGTTTCATTTCATAAATGGAATTTTATTTCGTATTCAGAGACGAAAAATTGACAAAGTTTTTTCTTAACTTGGATCATTCATTAGCTGGGTCTATCGTAAAGTTGAGGTATTAGTTCAAATGATTTCTATGGTAACTTTGATGTAATTTCATGGTAATAATTCTTTGTAACCACTTATATCAATTAATTAAATGGTAGTTCACTACATCAGAACCTGCTTCATGTTGTACCAATCTAATGTCAGATTAATTCAAAATGACAGTCAGGTAGGCTACACCGTTTAAGGCCTTTAATAAAAAGATCTAGAACCTACTGCCATTAGGCTAGTTTCCCTCTGCTAGCTAGGTGGGCTAATGTTCGATATGATGCTATTCTTTTGCTTTTTTACTCACTTCTTACATTTAATTAAAATGAGTTGGATTTTATACAAAGACACTTCACTACTGCAGGAGGGAAATTAAATTTTAGTAACCCCCCACACACACACATGACATAATTAGTACTTGGCCACAGGTGTCAAACATAAGGCCTGGGGGCCAAATCTGGCCCACCAATGAGTTTGATCTGGGTTAGATCTGACCTGAAGAATGAATTACAATGAAGACATTAAGTGTAAAAATGATTTGAATTCAGGTTCTACATACAGAATAATTAGATTTCAATTGATTCAGATCAGTAAAATATGATTATAACCTGTAATTAATGACATTTTAAAGTACAAAAAGTAAAATTACATGAAAATCTTCTTTTAACAAACCCTACTTTTTAAAAAAAAAAAAAAAAAAACCTGAATAAATACCTGAACAAATATGAACCACCTGAAATATCTGAAAAGAGGTAAGTGGCATTTTACAAATGTTCTGCCTGTTACTAAATGTTTGGTAAATGAAATGCAAGGTTTTTTTGCACATGTGCAAATGACAAAGTGATAATTTTGGGGGGAAATATTATTGATGTAAATATTCCAATGTAATTTAACTCTTTTCACTGTTATTATTTAAATGGTCTGGCCATTTTTAGATCATATTGGGCTGAATGTGGAACTGAACTAATGACTCAAACTAATGAGTTTGACACACCTGCACTAGGCTAATGCTAACACTAGGCTAATGCTAACACTAGGCTAGCTTACAACAAGGACAACATTGCAGATATATTAACTTCTTTCTTGAGTCTTTCTATTCATGAAAAATGAAACAATATTGATTAAAAATAAATATTTAATCATGATTAATCAAAATGAATCCACAGTACCCATTTGATTAATAATTTGACAGCACTACTTATTTAAAAAAAAAGCATAGAAGGAGTTGTCTGAACTTGTTGCACCAACCACAGATAGTATGTTTACATAAACATCTTCAGCATGTGTGTTGTATAGAGTGAATGTGCTGTTGTGCAGTGGGTTCATTCATCATTTTTCACACCTCTGTCACAGCCGTGGAGGTCTGTGTTCAACATTTTATGCTTCTCAGAAACATATCATCAGGGGAGTGCTTCAGGCCAAGAGCAGACATGGCTGAAAATGTGATTATGGTACTTTATGCAAGCAGGTAAACTGAAACTCTGCTTGTTATGACAACCTGCAGTTATTCCCAAAGTTTTATTTTATTCCTTTTTTCCAGGAGACAAATCAAACTTTAAATCCATGAACGTGTCTTTGGATGGGTTACAGATTCACACTGCTGAGATATTATTTGGTTCAACAGCTTTGATGGGCCTGCATAGGTATTTACTATACATTATATATATATATATATATATATATATATATATATATATATATATATATATATATAAAATTTTATTAAATGAATGATTAAATATTAATTTTTAGTCTACATAAATTGCGTTACACTTTGCATGAACTAAAAAAAAATCAAGAAAGAAGTGTCTATATCCGTTTGTCCAAGCTAGGCAATGCATTAGCTTAGTGCTAACATTATCCAAGTGCTAACATTAGCCTAGTGCTAACATTAGCCTAGTGCTAGCATTAGCCTAGTGCTAACATTAGCCTAGTGCTAGCATTAGCCTAGTGCTAGCAGAATCCCAGACTAATGTATGCTTCACATTAATGTGGTATTTTAATTCGCTTATTTTAAGCTCTATCTCCCTTCTTTGCCCATCCTTCCTGCATATATCCCTCTCTCTATTGCCCTGGCCTCCCTCTCTCCGCTGTGGTTCATAATTATAGGGCTAAGGTTCATAGAAAATACTATCTGCCGTTGTCTCCTCCATATTGTCAGTATACACCTTAGTTAGCTTGATCTTGCAGGGCTGCCTCCTGCTACGTAACTTCCAGCCACTCCCCGTTTTTGGACAGGGACGCTATTTCTTCACATTTTTGGCTAAAAAAGTATTTATTACAATGTTGAATTGCAGTTTCTTTATCAACATCCTGATATTTTATCATTTATATACACTTTGATACATGGTAGTGTCTATCCTGCATGTGGCCCTTTAAATGTGTGTGTTTTTGCCCTTATGTGTTGTTTTTTTTTCTTAAATATGTGTGTTTTTGCCCTTATGTGAAGTTTTTTTTCTTAAATATATGTGTTTTTGCTCTTATGTGTTGGTTTTGTTTTCTTAAATGTTTGTATTTTTGCCCTTATGTGTAATTTTCTTTTCTAACTAGAACAGGAACCTGTGTGTGTTCGTTAATCTGTGTGTGTCTGTGCGTTACATCAGCTTGGTGTGTCTTTCCTCTCTCAAGTTTGAGCTTCATAGATATTGAAATGAGATTTGACACAACCTGCAATGTCCCTCCCTATCAAAAAACACCTAGCACATGCACACGTCAGTCCATAACCCGGCATTTAACATAAATTAAAAATGAATATTGAATCATGATTAATCTAAATTAATCCAAAGTAACCATGTGATTAATCTGATTAAAGATTTGATTGACAGGCCTCATATTTGGATGTTTTTCATCTAAATTTCAATATTTCGAGGTAAAAATATTAAGTGTATATATGAGTAACCATAATAAATGCCTAAATGCCTTTGGACATGTTCAGTCGTGCATGTGTTTGTAACTAAAGTTCAGACACAAGCTGAAACACACAAACACTTAGAAACCCCTACTCCCAGACCCCCATCGGTGTTGCCATGACTAATTGATGTATAAACATGTTGTTGCAGTCGATGCCATGTGTTGAAACAGAAATAGTTGCAGTAAAATGGGACAATGTGTTGCCTTCTTTTGGATGTTAATATCCAATTATTAAAGCTCTACAGGTAACACTTTACATTATGGATCACTATAAGGTTTTCATTCTGATGTCATTTTATGGTAATAATGCTTTTGTAACAGCTTATTACTAGTAATGGATCACTAATAAGGTGGTCATTTTGATGTAATTTCAATGAACAAAGTAATAAAAGTTGTGTGCTGCATTATCAATGATAAAAAAGTAGAAGGCAGCCATTATTCCGTCAGCACCAATAAAATATATGCTGGTCACATTTCATCAACTTTCCAAAATTGGGGGGGGGGAAAAACACCTCGAAAAATTTTCACGAGTCATAGTATCGCCCACTTTGACATAGTATGCCTTGCGCATTTTAAGAAGATTATGAAAATTCGTCAAAGGCAATAATTTTTAGATCAATATTTCAACAAACGTCCGTCAACAAACAATGTTGAAGGTGAAAGTGACAATTAAAATAACCACAATGGTATGGAAATGATTGCATGTCTGGTTCATTTGAATGGTTTAATGTTTAATGTTCAGTCAGTGAAGATACATTTACCGACTGAGACCAATAAATTACATCTAAAATCTAAATTTTCTTTTACTTTTATAATTTTAAAGGGTTTGAGGGGTGGTATATTTGGGGCCTTGGAATGAATCAGGCCTTTTACATGTAAAATGTAATTTACGAAAAATTCACGGTACCAAACCACTTCAAGAATTTCGTAAGTTGAGATACCACTGTATTTTACTTACCAACTGATAAACTGTGAAGTTAATCTGACACGTGTCTTCTACACAACAGCTAACTCATTTAACTCTGTTTCACCCCTGTCAGGTTTTTAATTCATTGCCTTTGGTTCACTTGGCGATTTTCTTCTTTACCCCCTCACCCCCCCCCACCCCCCACTCCATCTATTTCTATAAAAAGAGAAGCTCTGACAAAGAAGAAAAGAATATTAATCATAACATTCTCCTGGGATCTTCTGTATTCAATCTAAAGCCTGTGGAAGGTGTGAGTCAAGTGCATGTGTTTGATGCTGCCAGTGTAGAACTATACATGCATACCATAATATACAGTACGCATGTGAAAGTACAGTATATGTGACACTGTGTACATGTACTCACACTTTATATATTCATGTACTGACTGTGCCTTTGTAGAACTCCACATATACAGTTTATGCTAGCATGCCAGTCCCCATATGCATGTGTGTGTCAGTGTGTGGGAGTGTGTGTGCAAAGTGTACGTTATATCCAGGGCTTTAGCAGCTTACTAGACCCCCCCACCACCACCACCACCACCACCAGCACGGGCTTTAAGTAGGACCAGGAATTAGACAGACTGTGGGAATTCTTACCGGGATTCAAATCACCAGCTCTAATCAGCAGTGGGAAAAAAAAGAAAATATGTGTGTGTGTGTGTGTGTGTGTGTGTGTGTGTGTGTGTGTGTGTGTGTGTGTGTGTGTGTATGGATGTGTGTATGTATGTATATAAATACTCCAAATTGTGAGTTTCTATCATATAAAGGCATATGAGGACATTCATCTTTTTACACAGTCACACCATCGGGACCTCTGACACCATGGGGACCATAATTCAGGTCCCCACAAGGGTTAAATATAAATGAAGATCTGCACTAGTAAAGAAAAACAGAACTGTGTGAAGTATGTAAATTTATGCAAATGATGTCCCATAAAAACATATTAACTTGGTCACAAACTTGGTTCTTATGAGACATGGAAACCACTCTGTGTGTGTGTGTGTGTGTGTGTGTGTGTGTGTGTGTGTGTGTGTGTGTGTGTGTAAATTAGAATTGTGTAATGATCCACTTCTTTGATCATGACTTGGCTTTGTGTGCACATGACGAGATAAGAAACCTGAATCAGAATCGACATATCTATCAATCTTTTTTGTTTTAATCTCTGCACTTCAGTAATTGTGTCGAAGAAAAAAATGAAGGCTGTCAAAAATGAATGCATATAACATTGGTTAATTCATCATTGTGAATAATCAGATTTAAATATTTCAATGGAACAGTTGTTTAATTTCGAGTTGTTTTGTTGCAGGTGTTGAAATATGTACCTAGTATGTTGGGTTTTTTTTAATCGGTTTTTGGATATTTGATTATGTTTTTGGTAGGGTGTTTTCTGTATTTTAGAAGAGTTTTTGAATGTTTTGGATTTCTTATCATTTTTTTCTGTCTATCTTTTTGGGTGTGAATTTTAGTGGATATTAGTATGTTTTGTACAGTTTTTTCCTCCTCCACATATCTTGAGTTTCTTAGTGTATTTTTGTGTATTTTGTGGGAAATTGGGGAACAAAAAACCCAAAGACTGAAGCACTTCCAGAATAAAATACTACATCAATGGGATTCTTCTAGCACTTGGCTAATGCTATCACTAGGCTAATGCTATCACTAGGCTAATGCTATCACTAGGCTAATGCTAGCACTAGGCTAATGCTAGCACTAGGCTGATACTTCACCTGGCTTTGACAAACACATTAAGTAGACATTTATTTATTCACCTCTATGTTGAGTCAGTTTGTTCATGAAAAATTAAATGAACATAGATTTAAAACACTATATTCAATATTGATTAATCAGAATTAATCTGAATCAACCCTGTGATTAGTTTGATTTTAAAAAAGTGTGTTTAATCCATGCATTTTTTTTAATCTCTGCATTTCAGTCATACTGTCTAATAAAAACTTAAAAGGCCAGAGAGCAGCAGCTTCACATCTCACCAACGTGCACCGACCCTGGGGAATACTGTGTGTGTGTGTGTGTGTGTGTGTGTGTGTGTGACGTGTACATGCCAGCCTTCTGCTTGACATTAAATGGGTCAGACTCATTATGAATAATACAAGACCAATTTAAATGCACAAATCTGGGTTGCATGTTGATGATGAGCCAATTAAAAAGGGGATGAGATAAGGTTGTTTTTATTAACAATGGAAAACCTTAACAGTGAAGTGAATGAAATGTGTCAGTGAGGTGTCCATTCATGCAAACAAACACACAATTAGCTCCATACTAACTTGGAAATACCCGTCTGCATTCTGCAATTTGGGGGTGGGTGTATATGTGTATGTGTGTTTGTGTGTGTGTGTGTGTGTGGGGGGGGGGGTGCAGCCACGGCAAAAAGTAAGACATCACTACAAATGCCTCATGTGTTCATGTATGCAAAGGTGGGAAGTAATCAAGTAAAAGGTCTTTATTACTGTACTTAAATGGAGAGTTTAACAAACTACTTTCATCAGTTATTTGGCAGTGTTTGCGGCTGCTACATGCAGGAGCACAGCTGTTAGCAGTGACAACGCGCATTGATCGCTATTGAGAGAAGGTAGCTCAAAGCAATTACAAGGTGTGAGTTTTTGTTCCATGACGGTTTCGTTATACAAATAAATCACTCTTTCAAACACATATTGTTTTGAGAAGACATACGGTTTTTTTGGGTTTTTTTCGTGACCCCTGGAAACCTGCCGGGACTACTTTCCCTTTGACCAAAACCGGACCAGAACTCGACTCACAGGACAGTGCCAGGGTTCAGTTACTGTGGGTGCACCAGAGTCAAGACGCTGATTTTAGGTATCTGTACTTTGCTGGAGTATTTATTTATAAGTTATATCCAAAATTGGACTTTTATCTTTTTGTGACCTTGACCTTTGACCTTGAGAATTCATCCTTCAAGGTTCTAATATCAACACACATCAACAGTGAGAGCAAAAAAGAAGCTATATGCTAAAGTGAGTATACAGGAATGAAAAGCACATTCCTGATTTCCTACATTTTTGGTTACCTTGACCTTTGACCTAAATTCATCAAAACTTAATAGGATCTGTTCTGGACCACCTCACACATTTTCTGTAAAATTGGTGGAATTTGGTCCAGTAGTTTTTGCGTAAAGTGGCTGACAGACAGACAAACAACCTCCCCTTTACTGTGACTGTTTCAAGGTCTGTGGATCTACAGTCTGATGACTAAAAACACTGTGGGGTCAAAGTTCAACCTGTGGCTATTCACATGTTTACGTGTTTGTGTGTGAATTGTGAATGCATTAAACAAGTGGAAATCTCTAAATATCATAGCTCTGGGTCTTTATGTTTGTTGTGTCAATCGTGGGAGTAACTGGAAAAGTCAGATAATGCGATGTAGCCGTTCAGACTGAAGTCACATGGCAAAACATCAGATATGTGTAGGATTTAGCACCACATAGGAAAGTGGCCTGGGTTTGATTTACAAAAAATGGGATTTGTGCCATTCAGACTGTCTTTAATAGGTCAGACACAGGACAAATGGCAGCAAAAAGTCAGATTTGGGAACATTTACCTGCAGTGTGAACGTAGCTTTAAACTGTTTAGTTTCATGTTTTGTAAAAGAAAAAAATAATAATAAAGTGATATAAGCAACAAGTTTCCTTAAGATTTTCTATGTAAATTGGGGGCGGCCATGACTCTATTGGTAGAGAGGGTTGTCCAATAATCAAAAAAATAGGTAATTTGAATCCTGTTCTGCCCTCATCAGTCCGTTATGTCCTTGGGCAAAGACACTTTACTCTCCTGCCTCCAGTGTCACTCACACTGGTGTATGAATGTTTGGTGGTGGTCAGAGGAACCTTAGGTGTGTTAGGCCACGTCCACACATTAACACAATGCAGATATGTTTGGTACCAGATAGAAAAGATATCACGTCCACAACAGGGATGGATCAGTAACGTATTACATAAAGACAGCAACAAAACACGCGTTGAAAACGATGCAACACAACAGAAGAAGAAAAGCGCATGTGCATACACCCCTCCTTATTCCGACACGAAGCGCACATTGGACACAAACAACAATAGGGTTTTCACTCTTCACTCTGTTTGACCCGTCACCACAGTAACAAATCAACTCAGATGTCCGATCTTTCCATTCTGGAATCCATTTTCAAAAGATTTCGGTTTGAGGCACAACAGATGCTGTTAACGTGTAGACACAAGGCCCAAACGATAATTCTTTTCGGATTCACTACAAAATAATTACCATTTTGGAGTGAATGGGTCCTGGGGTCTGGAAGGGGCCTCAGTCTGTCCCAGGAGAACTGTGGATACATATGTAGTTTACCACCACCAGAGTGATCATGTGAGAGTGAATGTGGGGGAACTCCTATGAATCCAACTTACAGAAAAAAGCAATAAGAGTCCTCCACAGGGCTCCCTCAAGGGCGCACACGGCTGAACTGTTTTGGAAGTCACAATTGTTAAAACTGAAGGATCTCATTTATTTACAGACACTAATCATCATGTTCAAAGCTAGACATTCTTAGTTGCCAAGCAACTTACAAAAACTGTTTATTTTTTAATTCTGACCATAGCCGACGTAATTTGGATTTTAAGGTACCTTTAGCAAGAACCACACTGAAACAAATGTGTGTTTCACATTGTGGAATGAAGCTCTGGAACACTTTAAGCATAGAATTAAAATCATGTACAAATGTTAATCAATTCAAATGTAAATACAAACAGGAAATGATTGTACTTTATAGACAATGAATACAAAAAGAGTTGTTGTTGCTGTTAATTTGGTTTTGTACATGTGCCATCTTTGTTTTCGGTATTTTGGATATGAGAAGAGGGTAGGGGTCAAATAAGACTTGGTCTTCTCTCTACTCCTGTTCTTACTGTGAATGTATTATTCATTCCTATGTAAAAGAACAAATAAAAATGATGATGAATAATGGGTCACCAATTTTATGTGCTTTGAGTGGCCAAAAACTATACAAATCCAATCTATTATTATTATTATTATTATTATTATTATTATTATTATTATTATTATTATTATTATTATTATTATTATTATTAACTCAACTAGTTTGGGTTTAGACTGATGAATTGATCATTTAAACAAAAAAATTATTTGCATTTGTTTCCAGTTTGACAAACCCAGCACAGGCTAGAGCAGCTTGGCCTCCTTCCAGACTCAGCATTAATTCAGTGTGACAGAGGGTTGGTTGGTTGTTATGTACATCAGAGAGCCGGCAGGGCAGCGAGCTTTCATTACGAGGCAAACAAGACCTAGTTTACACTCAGCGGATGTCTCCACTGCCTGTCCAACTTCAACATGAAGGGGATTTTCAAACATGAACATGCAAAATATCATTACTGTGCAAGGAGTGAGAGAAGATGAACTGCAGGGTGGCCTCAGTGAAACACGACTACTGGAAACTAGGGCTGTCAAATGATTTACATCTTTAACCAGATTAATCACAGGGTCTGCTATTGATTAATTTGGATTAATGAAGATCAAAACACTTGATGTCGGTCGACTGTTCTGTCTCAGGGGGGTTTTGTACTGAAATTTCCCACAAAATACACCAAGAAACGAAAAATTCATAGAAAGAAAATATACAAAACATGCTACAAACAGAAAAAAATTCCACCCAAGAAATAAAATACAATGAAAAAAGTCAAAATACATAAAAAAAAAAATCTTAAAATACAGGGGGGAAAAAAAAGACCAAAAAATGTTATAAAATATCCGTAACATTCGCAAAAATATTCATGCAACATGTTTATTCAATACCTTTGATAGTTTTAACAACTGTTGTATTTAATTACGGTAACATTTTTAATCAGATTAATCACAGGTTTACTATTGATTAATTTGGATTGGGTGGGGGGGGTGTACTGTGGTGCATGGGGGTGGAGGGACAAATGTCAGTTTAATTTGATCGACATATCACTGTTCAATCATTTCATATAAACAGTGGAAAAGACTGTTTAGTTAAAACTGTAACAACTGCATTTTCAATTCAAGGAGGGAAATAGATATTATTTAAGTTAAGGTTTTGATATAATTAAAACCAAAGCCAGTGTTTTGAGCTTTCTCTGTTCATCTGTCGTCATTGTTTTCTTTAAAAGGTTTGGGGGCAAAAAAATTCTGAAAAAAAAATAAAAAATCAAAAATCGATTTTTAATGGGAGATTTTATTTTCAGGCCATATCGCCCGGCTCTAGTGTTACCTGTTCATGGTGTTTTTCTTACCTGTAGAAAATGTGTCAAAGGGATGTTGGATGAGCTTCTATCTGCTGCTTCTCTGGTCTTTCCTCCCTTTAATCCACCACTGACTTCTTCTTGTCCATTCTTCTCATGACTGGAATAATAGAGTACCTGCAGCAGCAAAAGAAAATAACAGTTACAGGTTTATACAAGTTAACCCTTTAATGACGACCAGTGTAACAGGACGCCCAGATTTCAAGACAATAAATTGTCTTTTTTAACAATTGTTTTCATCGTAATTTTCTTTTTAAATGCATTGAAGAGATTGAATTATTGAGTGAGCTACGTTGAACTACCTGACACTAGGTGGCGCTACACGCCCTTTTGCATTAATATTTTTCCTGTCTGCGCCATAGAAGAGGAACAATCAGCGTAGAAGGAGAACAACACACAGAGAAGATATGGACAACAACCATGAAGATACGAAAAACCACTATAAAGATATGGACCGCAACCATGAAAACATGGACCACAACCATGAAGATACAAAAAACCACTATAAAGATACTATAAAGATATGGACCGTAACCAAGAAGATACTGAACCACGACCATAAAGATACGGACCACAACCATGAAGATATGGACCACAACCAAGAAGATACTGAACCACGACCATAAAGATACGGACCACAACCATGAAGATATGGACCACAACCAAGAAGATACTGAACCATGACCAAGAAGATATGGACCACAACCATAAAGATACGGACCACAACCATGAAGATATGGACCACAACCATAAAGATACGGACCACAACCATGAAGATATGGACCACAACCATGACGATACAGACCACGATCATGAAGATACAGACCGCAACCATGACGATACAGACCACAACCATGAAGATATGGACCATAACCATGCAGTAGCTCAATATACTTGGTACAAACTATTTCAAACTCTGATTTATTATAGTAACGCAACATGTTGTCATGGTAACTCTGGCCACTTGCTGAAGGGGGCGTATCCAGGCCAGTCAGTAGTGGAGATAAGGTTGGCAGCGTTTACATGCGTGAAGAAGCTCCATTAGAACCACATTATGTGACTTGGTTAGTCCCACTTCTAAAACTCCAGTTCTATTTTACTCTGATTAAAGTGTTTACATGACTTTGACAGTGAGTAACTTTATTCAGAATTCAGTTCAATTAGAAATAGCCATTTCCAAATAGAATTAGGCGTTTACATGGTTACCTTTATTCAGAATTAAACCGGAATAAAAAGTCTCATGGTCAATACAGTCTAGAAATGATTCGTTGACTTTTGGTTCCAGCCAAAGGAGCCGAGTGAGCATCGTCTTTCTCATCCTATCTTAGTCATTTTAACGGTTTTCCAGCCTACTCTCTTGTCTTATTGGTTTTCCCACATCCCTGATTTTATTTTTTCTATTTTTGATTTTGCCAAGTGGTCGAGCGGGCGCTCGCAGGAACCATATTCAATAATAAAAAATGGAGAGCGTGAGAGAATGGAGGGAAGAGAGGAGGGGTAAAAATGTATTGTGCCCCTTCTGAGTGTCTCTGAATGATTTATAACACAAACTGACGCTTGCATGAGCCTCTGGGAAAGTTGTGGCGGCACTTCCCCTCCCCTTCCTTTATGCCACAGTTTGGCATTTGTTACCAACCAACACTGGAGAAATGTAGTGTAATGGAATTATATTGTGTCTTAACATTGTTACCTCCGACGTTTATCTGTTTATCTGTTTGTCAGTGTTCAAGATAATTCGCAAACTTATGGATGGATTTTGATGAAAATTTCAGGATATGTTGGAAATGTGAACAGGAAGAACGGAGGTGATCGGGGTGGGGGTGGGGGTCTACCTTGGTGGAGGTCTGTGCTCTCAGAGTGCTTTTCTAGTATTATTTCTTTATTCTTTGTATTATTGTCTTTGTAAATCACATCTGAGAGTGGTTTGTTGATTGTACTTAATCCAGGACATGTTTTAACAGTTAGAGGGGGTCTGGTTATCACACCGACCCAAACTCTTGTGTCTCCTTGGTCTGGTAGAGATCTCTCCATACACATGCTCCTGTGTGTGTGTGTGCTCTGTCTTGAACCGAACTCATTCTAATTATTTTTCTAAATATTATTGTGATTCCAGCTTTGTTTTTAATTAAACTGAAATAATTCCATAACAGTAGATAGAAACCCCCAAAAATAATATCAACAAAGATGTAGGGTATTTCCTTCCCCCCAAAAAATAGATGCTAAAATTCACAAAAAAAAATCTAAAAATATTACAATGTCCCACAAAAATACACAAAGAAATATGGAGAAAAAAAATTACACAAAGCGTACTAAAATCCACTAACAGAAAAAAAGGGATGAAAAGTGTAAAACATATGCAAAAACAATTTTAAAATATGGGAAAAAAACTAAAATTGTAATAAAATATCCAAAGCATATGTAAAAAAAAATATGAATATATATGCAATTAACATGTTTATTCAAAACCTTTGACTGTACTGTTCGATTTAATTACG
>CM035791.1:44818848-44841348 GCA_020466265.1 Siphamia tubifer | reverse complement strand
TTGAGATCTGGTGACTGTGGAGGCCATTTGAGTACAGTGAACCCATTGTCATGTTCAAGAAACCAGTCAGATGATTGGAGCTTTACGACATGGTGCGTTACCCTTCTGGAAGTAACCATCATAAGATGAATACAC
Organism: Siphamia tubifer; assembly: GCA_020466265.1. NCBI lineage: Eukaryota > Metazoa > Chordata > Actinopteri > Kurtiformes > Apogonidae > Siphamia > Siphamia tubifer. The sequence continues at coordinate 44,841,213 of CM035791.1, read as the reverse complement.
TGTGGTTATAAAGGGATGGAGATGGTAGGCTGTGGTGTTGTAACCATGCTCAACTGGTATTAAGGGGCTCAAAGAGTACCAGGAAAATATCCCCTACACCATTACACCACCGCCATGAGCCTGAACCTTTGATACAAGGCAGGATGGATCCATGCTTTCATGTTGTTGACACCAAATTCTGACCCTACCACCATCCCAATGTCGCAGCAGAAATTGAGACTCATCAGAAAAAAAAAACCCACACATGATCCACTTTTCTTTTCTAAATGCTCATTTATTCCACTCCACCTTCTATCTATCAAAATTGTATAGTGTAACCCACCCTACCCCACCCTACCCCCCCAAACATGTCCATTTAAATAGACAGCTCTCAATGGTGCCAAGGCAAGTCGTTCCCACTTCTGGTTTCAATCTTAGGAGTGCCACTGTTCTTTTGCCCTAAAGCTTTGGGTCAATATCAAACTTAATCTCCATATTAATGCAGAAAAGCCACTTGCTATAACACAGACTGATGTGAATTATGTAATGGGAGTAGCACATGCATGACCATGATGCTCGAAAGCCTTCACACGTGAGGAGAACCCTGACAGTCTTCTTTGTTCACACATCTCCGTATGTAGGACCCGAGTGTAAAGTGGCATCTATGCAATATTTAACCACCACCCATAGGCTTTTGTGAGGTGTTAGGAGAAGCCCAGGGCAACGGCGAAACATCAACTCTCCATTAAGGAAAGGTAGCTTATGTTATGGCATGGTATGGTATGGTATGGTATGGTATGGTATAGTATGGTATGGTATAGTATGGTATGGTATGGAATGGAATGGTATGGTATAGTATGGAATGTGGTGTGGTATGGTATGGTATGGTATGGTATGGTATGGAATGGAATGGTATGGTATAGTATGGAATGTGGTGTGGTATGGTATGGTATGGTATGGAATGGTATGGTATAATATGGAATGTGGTGTGGTATGGTATGGTATGGTATGGTATAGTATGGAATGTGGTGTGGTATGGAATGGAATGGAATGGAATGGTATGGTATGGTACGGTACGGTACGGAACGGTATGGAATGGAATATGGTATGGTATGGAATGGAATGGAATGGTATGGAATGGTATGGTATAGTATGGAATGTGGTGTGGTATGGTATGGCATGGAATGGTATGGTATAGTATATAATGGTATAGTATGGAATGTGGTATGGTATGGAATGGTATGGAATGGTATGTTATAGTATATAATGGTATGGTATGGTATGGTATGGTATGGTATGGTATGGTATGGTATGGTATGGTATGGTATGGTATGGTATGGTATGGTATGGCATGGTATGGTATGGTATGGTATGGCATGGTATGGTAGACCTGGGTAACAAACTGAAAATGTATGGTTACTGCAGTTTATTCCAATAACTTACGTCATTTTACCCATGTGGGTAAATTCAGTGGTTAAAAAAAAAAAAAAAAGTCTTTTTTGTCTATTTTGACTGTGTGCGCTGGTACGATATATTCATTCCCCTTTAAGATGGTGTGGAACATGTTCAGTAGAGATGATAGAGAGCACAGCCATGTTACTGACAGTGTTAGAAGTAAGACACTGACATATGTGGTCAAACTGCTTCATGTACTGTCTGTGGAAATAAAGCCTTGTATTTTCCCTGCATGTTTTCAGAACAAGCAACAGCACAAACCCTAGCTGGATGCTACATGGGTAAAGGTAAACACACAAAGAGCGAGATTGGGGAGGGGGGAGTGTTCCTTCACGCATTCTGAGCCAATCAGAGACGCCTCGTTACTACGTCATGGACATGTATGAGGAAGTACCGGAAAACTCTGTTGTTCGACCTCAAGTTATTTTTCTACTGTGAAAAAACAGCTGGAAACAAAACAATCTGGACTTTTTTTAAAAATAGAACCAACACACAATGTATTCAATAACAATGGAGAAATAATGATGGAATGACACCTTTAAAGATATTGAGCAAATCCCATTTTTTAATAATGGCAGCTATCTTTAGGATTTGATCCAGAAGAACACTTCATTGGTGGTTTATATATATATATATATATATATATATATATATATATATATATATATATATATATCTACCCTCTATAGCTGTAATTTTTTTTGTCAAATGTTCATTGTACAAGACAATAATTTGGGGAAATGCGTCCATTTTGGATCATTTTTGGATGCAGATGGTTATCCAGATAATTCTCAAAATTTTATGTAAACTGACTCAGGTTAATACCATACCCGTCTCCAGAAATTATTTTCAGTAGATCCACCCAGAACAATTCTACTGACAGACAAACAGACAAACAAACTAACAGACAAACAAACTGAAATTATTACCTCCACGCTGGAGGTAAAAATCTACAGACTACTCGATTCCAAAAATATTGTATTGTTTCAGCCTTAAAATGCAAAGAGAAAAACAACCTGGATAGAATGCAGTGCCGTGCCATACCATGCCGTGCTAACTCTGCTCTGATGGAACATTTTTACTGGTCTCTAAATTCAAAGCTAAACCACCCTAAAAGTAGAGTCAACACTGGGACGTTTTAGTTTGTATTGGACACAAGTGTATCAGTGGTAGACATCAGTTAAAACACAGGTGTCAAACATAAGGTGTGGGGGCCAAATCCGGCCCACTGAATGGTCCAATCTGACCCGTAGGATGAATTAACAATGAAGATATTAACAGTGTAAAAATGATTTGAATTCAGGTTCTACATACAGAATAACTAGATCGCAATTGGGTCAGAGCAGTGAAATATGATCAGAATGACATAAATAATAAAAAAAAAACTGCAGATTTTAATACAAAAAAGTCAAATTACATGAAAATCTTTATATTAACAAACCATCATTTTACTAAAAAACCTGAATAAATCCCTGAACAAGTATGAACCAGCTGAAAGGAAGAGAAGTAAGTGTCATTTTACAAATATTCTGCCTGTTACTAAATAATTAATTGTGTTTGTAATTGAAATATAAGTTAAACTGAAGATAGACTGAGGCAGAAAGGGTTAAAATTGCACTTGTTTTTCTTAAGACGTCTTAAGTTGTTGATGTTATTCATGTTTTGAGGGAAACATTATAGATGTAAAGATTATTATAATATAATTTTTTTACTTATTTCACTGTTATTATTTTACTAGTTTGGTCTTTTTCAGGTCATATTGGGCTTAATGTGAACCAACATGACTTTGACACCCCTCAGTTAGGGTTTGCATTCTGCACTGAACACATTTGTACGGGTTTGAACGGGTAATAAAAAACACACACACACACATTCTGCCACACAAAGACCACCCCTCATTCAGTGTGAAAGCTTTTTAGTTTAGTGGTTTTCAAATTGTGTGATAGGGAGCTTCCCCTAAAATAACCCAAAAATCCATCGTTATATTTTAGGTTTCGTTTTTTTATTTATTATTTAAAAAAAACAAACATTTTAACCCTTTGATGCATGAATTATGAGAACCGTAGTTACAAATTTTTAGGCCTGGAAAAAAAAAACAATGCAATTGAAATATTTTTAATGAACCTATTTTTTATGAAGTTAAAAATAACTAATTGAAATGAATAAGTGAAATAACCCTGGAATGACACCTTTAAGAACAGGTACAGTAATGATATGAACTTACTGATATGGAACTAAAATGAAAAAAGCCATAAATATACAAGTGAATAACTGTCCACTGTTGTGACCAGGATGCATCGAAAGGTTAAACATCTTTATTTTCATTATGTGCTTAAATATCTTTAACACATTTTAACATCTCGGTTTGTTTTTACCTTTTTTAAATTAATTGTAATATCTGTATTTTTATTTTTTAACCTCCCCTCACCACCATATTTTAAAATCTTTGTATGTTTTTACCATCTTTTTTAAACAAAATTTAATATCCGTGGATGTTTTTTTAACATCTCTTAATACATCTTAATGTTTTTAGCATCTTTTTAAATACATTTCTACCTCTGTGTATATTTTTTAACACTCCCCCCCCACCCCATATTTTAACATCTTTGTGTGTTTTCTAACCGCTGTTTTAAAACATCTTAAAATTTCTGTGTTTTTTTTTTAACCTGTTTTTTAATTACATTTTAACATCTGTGTGTGTTTTTGAACATTTCTTTTAACGCATCTTAAGCTGCTACACTGCTATGGTTTTATAACTTGTTTTATCTTTGGTTTTATAATTGTTTTTATTGTTGTTCTCTCGTTTTGGAAAGCACCTTGTGCAGCTTTTGGTGTTGTAAGGTCCTATATAAATAACATTTGATCGATTGATTGATAAGCTTAATTTTCTCCTCACATGTACTGTTGTTTTTTAACCGCATGTTTACATATTTATTCAGGTTTATTTTTACTCATGTCACCCCTCCCCTGTAGTCCTCTGGCGCCTCCCCAGGAGAGACCTCGGTGTTTTAGAGCAAACCCCTGAATGCAGTGGGTTCTGTGTGTGTGTGTGTGTGTGTGTGTGTGTGTGTGTGTGTGTGTGTGTGTGTGTGTGTGTGTGTGTGTGTGTGTGTCTCAGAGCAAAGCCTGGAGTTCTCTCTATTAAACCCATTCATTATCTCTGGCAACTATCAGTGCTACTGCCTTTACAGCTGAGATTTTTGTCCACCCTGGTCAATAGTGTGTGTGTGTGTGTGTGTGTGTGTGTATGTGTGTGTGTGTGTGTGGTCTACAGTCTTATATTTCCTTAACCCACACAGTCTTTCACTCACAAATCCACACAAAATCCATCTTTGTACCATCTTTTCCCATGCCCCTCCCTCTGAACCTCTTCACAGCCTTTCCTTCTGGTCCTGGGGCGTAGATGACATTATTTTAATAACACCTGTACAGTGTTCTGAATAACTGTCTGCAATGTGCCATGTGTAGAAATAGAAAACACTAAAATGCACTAAGAATAAAATGCACTAAAATGAACTAAAAGTAGGTTAAAAGCAACGAAAAATACACTAAAATGCACCATCAGCATTTTTCTTGGGTTATTTTACTCATTCTGTTAACTTTTTATGCATTTTTATTCATTTTGTCAATAATTTTGTTCATTTTGTTGATGGTTTTGTTAATTTTGTCGTTGGTTTGTTCATTTTGTCGATGATTTTGTTCATTTTTATTCATGGGTTCATTCATTTTGTTGATGGTTTTGTTAATTTTGTTGATGTTTTTTCAGTTACGTTTTTTTTTTTTTTAACTATTTTATTCATTTTCTTCAGGAAACATTTATCATATTTAATTGGTCATATTTAATTCCCTTAATCTCACCTCATAATCCAGTCCATACCTACCAAATGTAGACAAATACACCCTGGTTTAAGTGAGAGGGGGGAAAAAAATTAAAAACATATGAGTATTTTTCAGTCTAAATCATTTTCCCTGTTAAAGGATCAATAAAAGTGAGTGTTTTAGTTCAAACTACAGGGTGTTTCCTTTAAAAAAGAGCCCATTCTTTTATTTGTACTCCAAACAGTAGAAGAACAGCTGGAGTTGTCATTTGCAGATGTATTTTTCAGGTGTTTGAAGCTAAATCAGCCCAGAATAGTCAAGGGTTAATAAATATAAACGCAGAGAATGAATCAACCAAAACAAGTTAAGTGTAGTGTCATAGAACACTGTCACCAAGCTGTTCAATTATTCAACAGACCCTCACAGACCATTTTGCACATCAGAGAAAGTGGGGGTGGGGTGGGGCGGAGAAGTGTGTAAGTGTGTGTATGTGAGGGGGGGGGCAGAAGGGGGAATAGGGAGGTGGTGGTGTGGGGGGGTTGTTCACAGATACTACCACGAGAGGGGATTGAGTGTTCTGAACATCAACAGGTTACACAGAACAGGAAAGAAAGCAAAAATAAAGAGAGGTCGTCTAAAGCAGTGGAGGAAACAGATGCTTTTTCACTTTTCAGCTCCGAGCGTCGGCGTTTCCTGCCATCCATCACTTCTACCTGTTTAACCACCAGCGCCACCGATCAGCCAGTGTCGCACGGCTTCACCTGCCAACGCAATGAGATTTTAAGCTGTAGCCGTACGGGACCAGGGGTGACCGTCTGTGACCTTTAACCCCCCCGTGTCCACGCTTCCACTGTACATCACCATGACCCCAGAAGGAGGCGGTGCAACATTTGTGGTCATTCTCACATTTATTTTTCTCTAATGTCAACCATCTTTAATTGATTCATCAGCATATATATATATATATATATATATATATATATATATATATATATATATATATATACAGTATATATAGTAATATATTCTCCATTTTGTGGGTGTTTTTCAGTAAATTTTCAGTACATTTTTTCAGGCTGGGTGATATGACCTCAAATTATTATCATGATAAATTGGGCAGTTTTACTTTGATAAGTATAAATGTGTGTGTGTGTGTGTGTGTGTGTGTGTGTGTGTGTGTATACAGCATTTCCTCAAGATTTCTTCTTTTTCCCCACTGGGTTTTGAAGTTTTTTTCTTGCCAAGAAGGAGGGTCTAAGGACAGGGGATGCTTGGAACTTTTCATATATCTCTGTAGTTGATTGTGTTTTTGTAAAGCCCTGTGAGACGACTTTGTTGTGATTTAGGGCTTTATAAATAAAATTTAATTGAATTGTTTCCAGTTTTGGTCAAAACGTCGAAGGTGTTAAATGAATATGTTAATTACACACGTTTTGGATATTTCATACATTTTGGGGTTGGGGTAGTTTGACTGTATTTTCAAAGAGTTTTCGAATACATTTTGAAATTTTCATCACTTTGTTGCATTAGTTTGTCTTTTTTTGGTGATTTTTTGGTGGATTTTCACACATTTTTTCTAATTTTTTTTCTCTGCATTTTTTGCATTTCTTAGTCTATTTTTGTGTATTTTCTTGGGAAATTTGAGCACAGGAAAAAAACACAGGAAAAAAAACACACAAAACACCCTCGACAAAACAATCCATTGATATAAAGTGCTTTGATCATGATTTTCTATTTTTTTCTTTTTGGTAAAATGTCTAAAACCCTTGTAGGCTCCACACAGTAGAGCTTCATTATTTTAAAAGCATGACTCCATTAGTTCCACCTCCTCTAAGCTGACTCACTGCACAAACACCAACCTGCACGTGTCTTGGATTTTTGGCGAATTATGCCCCCCAAAAAAACCCATTCAATTAATCTAACATGATTTGCAGATTGTGTGCATATACAGTACACCTAAGCAGCCACGACTCTGTCCTTAGGAGAATTTTAATTATTAAAAAATCCCAACATATGAGCCCCTGGTCCTGCACTAACCTAGATCTTTCCTTTCCAACTTGGACCACATTATTCTCAGCTTCTGGCTATGTGTCAGTAAGAGTAGAGTCTGACTACGGTGAGGCACATACCCAAGGGTTTTACAAAACACAAGCCACTTGTAGCCATTCTAGACCCCGCATATAAAGATTTTAAAAAATTGGTAAAACATTACTGATCACTCTTATTGTGGGAATTATATGGTCATTTGATGTAATTTCATGGTAATGATGCCTTTGTAACTGCTTATTACAAGTAATGGATCACTGTGGGACTAAAAAAGGATTATCTTATCTTATCAGGTGATAATGGTATGGTCATTTTTACATAAGTTCATGGTAATTGTATGGTAAATTCATTTTGGGCCATGGTTACATGGTGGTCAATTCAACATGGTAATTTCATGGTGGCCTTTGTAACCGCATATAACAACTAATGGGTTGCTAATAGGTTGGTAATTCTATGGTAATTTGATGTAATTTCATGATAATAATGCCTTTGTAACAGCTTATTACAAGTAACAGATCACTGTGGGACATATAAAAGATTATCTTATCTAATAAGGTAATAATGTTATGGTCATTTTTATACTAGTTAATGGTAATAGTGCCTTTGTAACCACTTATTACAAGTAACGGATTGCTAATAGGTTGGTAATTCTATGATAATTTTGATATAATTTCATGGTAATAATGCCTTTGTAACCGCTTATTACAAGTAATATCCTGAAAGACACAATTTTTTATTTATTTTAAAGGTGTCATTCTGCTGAAAACCATTTTTCCATGTTCCTTTTGGAATCTGATGGGTCACCCCAAGTTACCAACACATGCTGCGTTTGAAAGTGGTTTGTCACCTCCACTGAAAACAACATAAAGAAATGAGCAACTCAGAAAAGCCCGTCCACTACATGTCACGAGGACGTGTAGTGAATCTGAAGTAGCATTAGCATTAGCATCTATAAGAGAAGATGGCACCGCAGTAGCTGCTGGACAAATTTGGAAAAAAATGGCGGATCAAACTGGTTCATGTGCTCGCTGTGGAAATAAAGCCTTGTTTTTTTTCCTGCACAACCGACGGCACAATACCTAGCTGGATGCTACTCTGGGAAGGTAAACACACATAGAGCCAGAGGGGAACGGGGAGTGTTCCTTCATGCATTCAGAGCCAATCAGAGACACCTCATCATTGCGTCATAGATATATATGAGGAAGTACCAGTAAACTCTGTTGTCGACCTTGAGTCATTTTTCTACCCTCCAAAAACAGCTGGAAACAAAACAATCTTGACTTTTTGAAAAAAAAATAGAACAAACACACAATGTACAACACAGCAATATTAATGACATAACCATGGAATGACTTCTTTAAATTGGCCGCGACAAAAAACTAAAATTAATCAATAAAATCAATATATCACCCAGACCTAGTAGACTTCATTCAATTTTGGTGAATGTAGGTCAAAGACTCTCTGTTGCAAAATATATGTTTGATCTCAATGAGACTTCCTGGTTAAATAAAGGAAAAAATAAGATATAAGACTAACATTCTGCCATTAGGATAACAAACAAGACAGGTTAAGAAAAAAGTAGCAGTAAATGTGTAATAATAATAAAGAAAACACCATGTCTTAATAGAGAAAAGGACAGAGATATTTAATGGTAAATGTCAATTAGGTGGAGTCACTGAGGTCGTGACCTTTGGCCGATGGGCTGTTAGTGACCCCTGGTGACACTTTGTGCTGCAGTTGGTGCTAAAGTGATGTGAAAGCCAAAAGCAGTGTTGTTTTCATCAATGTGTGTGAAAGTGGCTGCCATTGGCTGCACTGGGCTGGGCTCAGCTGGGACTGTGTGGAGCACAGAGGCCATATCGACTGGGCAATAAGCCTGGATCTGTTTATGACACTATCAATTCCCTGCTGGATTGATTTTCATTGTGACTGCAAAAATACTCTTCACTTACACGTCCAAACAGAAGCGCTGTGTGTGCATCGTCTGATACTGGTTTTGTACCATCACAATCAAATTATCTGGTATTAAGAGCAATTCCATGTAACGGTAAACCTCACCCTACAAAAATAAACTATCATATGATTTAACAAAATGTAAAAAAAAAAAAAAAAAAAAAAAAAATCAAATTTAGGACTATAATATACAGATAAATAGGTTTGACATTTCATCATATAAAATGCAAATAAAATATCATAAATTGACTCATTTATTTTAAATTGAAGCAGATATTTGTGCTGAAATCAATGAAAAAGTAAAACAGCAGCCACCCTGAATCTGATTGAAGAAATTAAAAGGAAATTGTAACTAATAGTCTGAGTTTTTTTGTATAAACAAAGGCTTCCGATGGTTAAATTATTCATTTCCAGAACAAATGTCATGTGCATTTCATCCATAACAAACTTATGTCACCTCCATAATAACACTGATATTTTCTTACAGACAACATAAAATACAAAATATCTAAAAAAAATTTTTTATGTTAAACCTGGACCTTTTCATCAAATTGATCAAATCTGCATTTTCATATTAGATTGACGAGTTCACACAGTTCATCACCTCAGAAAAGTCGTTTCCCCATCTCATCTATAACACGTCTTTTTGTCAATTTTCTTGTGCTTGAAATGTACTAGGACCCCCCCCCCCCCCATCACTATATGGGATACCCTTAAAATATGTAACACTTATTTAGATAAGAATATAAAGTACAGATATTTATATAAATATGAGTATAAAGTACAGATATTTATATAAATATGAGTATAAAGTACAGATATTTACTGCATATAAATATAAGGAGTATAAAGTACAGATATTTATATAAATATAAGGAGTATAAAGTACAGATATTTATATAAATATAAGGAGTATAAAGTACGGATATTTATATAAATATAAGGAGTATAAAGTACGGATATTTATATAAATATAAGGAGTATAAAGTACAGATATTTATATAAATATAAGGAGTATAAAGTACGGATATTTATATAAATATAAGGAGTATAAAGTACAGATATTTATATAAATATAAGGAGTATAAAGTACATGTATTTATATAAATATAAGGAGTATAAAGTACATGTATTTATATAAATATAAGGAGTATAAAGTACATGTATTTATATAAATATAAGGAGTATAAAGTACAGATATTTATATAAATGTAAGGAGTATAAAGTACGGATATTTATATAAATATAAGGAGTATAAAGTACGGATATTTATATAAATATAAGGAGTATAAAGTACATATATTTATATAAATATAAGGAGTATAAAGTACAGATATTTATGAACAAATGTAGGTAGGTAGGAAAAGTCGAAAGTTTACAGAAAAATAAATACTCCACTAAAGTACCGATACCTAAAAAATATCCTTGAATACAGTAACTGAGTACTTTTACTTAATTACTTAATTACTTCCACCTCTGCTGTATGCCAATCGAAGCTCAGCTCAGTGAAGGATATTTTAACCCGTATCTGACACCAACGCAACATGCTGGCAGTAAAATTGTGAAATTAACCCAGTCTTTGTGTTGCTTGTCCTGGTACATTTTCCCACAAGGCCGTGCAAAAGGCATATGAACACCAAAAAGTTTAAGTGCATGAGAGAAATGGTACTAATACACACAGGCTTTGAACATGTACACACCCACACACACACACGCACAGTTTGCATGTAATCAGTACATGAAGTGCTAGAATCATTTAATCAGTCGTGTGTGCACAGACACACACACACACACACACATGATCCTCTGATTGTAGAAATACACACCAATTGATCTAGTTTAAGCTTTGTGTGTGTGTGTGTGTGTGAGAGAGAGTGGAGTGCTACTCTAAAGCCCAACAGGATTTTCCAATCAAGAGCAGTGGGTTGATTAACAGAGACCTATACATACTCTGTAGTCAAAGACATTTTTCCCCATATTATAAAATATTAAAGAGAAGAAAATTAACTGCCATTATCCACCAATTTTTGGATTACATTTTTCAGTTTTCTGCAATTTTGGAATTTTAGTAATAGTAAAAAATGAGATTATTACCTAAATTATGAGATAAAAAGTCATACAAGATAAAAGCAAATGCATAAAGATGACATAAAAACTCAAAATTGTGAGACAAAAAGTCATAAATATGTGATAATAAATGCATAATTATGAGAAAAAGGATCAAAATTATGAGATAAAATGGCACAATTGAGATAAAAATCCTAATTATGAGATCAAATTAGATTTTTTTTTTAAAAAAAAAAGCATAATTATGAAAAAAGTCCGAATTATGAGAGCAAAAAAAATCTAAATTATGAGATTGAAAAAAGTCATACAAGATAAAAGCAAATGCATAAAGATGACATAAAAACTCAAAATTGTGTGATAAAAAGATAGATGTGATAAGAAATGTATAATTACAACAAAAAGAATCAAAATTATGAGATAAAATGAAAATTGAGATTTTAAAAAATCCTAATTATGAGCATAATTATGAGAAAAAGTCAGAATTGTGAGATTCAAAGATCTATATTATGAAATAAAAAGCCATATGTGATAAGAAATGCATAATTATCATGAAAAAGAGTCAAAATTATGTGATAAACCGACACAAATGAGATAAAAAAAAAACCCATAAATATGAGATAAAAAAAACTTTAAAAAATAAATGAATTTTTAAAAAAAATCACTATTGATTCCATTATAACCACCATTCTGACATAAACAACTGTTTGTGTTTTTCTTAGGGTTGTACACAGCAGAATGCAGACAGGGTACACCAGTCACACTGCTGCTTTCATGTCTCCACCTTTCCCCTTTAAATCAGTATTGAATGAGGGAATCAGGTTTCAGCTCATTCTGTAATCTGCTGCAGGTCTGCCACACTGACTGAAAAGTAAAGAGAGAGTGTTTCTTTAACTGCCTTTCCTTAACCCACAGAGACCCAAAGAGCCACTGGTGACACAAACCATCTACAATATGAACCCTTTAACACCTGTTGATCCACTCATCCTATTGATACATGTCAATAATTTATGTAAAGTACAGTTTTTCATCTTTTCATCGTCATCAGATATGACCATATTTGGATGTTTAGAGATGTTCTGTAGTTACCATGGAAATGCAAACATCTTCTCCAACATTGATTCAGACATTAAATGTGTTAAAGCTTACATACCTTATGTTTGACACCTGTGGTCTATAGTGTAGAAAATAACCGCCTCCCCACGCAAATTTCAGCCAAATCGGTGTTTGTATGCCCGATCTAATGCTATTCTAGTATAGGCAATTTTGTAGGGGGGCGCTAGAGAGCAAAATCGCAATTTCTATTGATAAACATGTGTAGGACCGAGAGTCACATTTCAGCCTAATCCGTGTTCGTATGTCCAAGCTGAAGCAATATATGTAGTGGCAATTTTTCCCAAACACTTCGCAAATTTTGCAACAGCGTAGCACAAAAACGATGCAACTTTTCCAAGAAAATTTGGATAACTTTTGACGTCCCACTTGTCTAGATGGTATTCACTACTTTTGAGCTCAACGGCCTACGGAGAGTTTGTTAAATTCTGATGACAATGAAAACGACTCAAAATTTTTTAAATTTAAATCCAAGATGGCGGACTCCCTGTTGGTTTATGGCCGTGGCCATCATAAGGTTTTTTGTTCAACATCATGTGACGAACATGTGTAGTGACTTTCATAGCTCTAACTTCACTAGTGATCTGTCCTAATACAAACTATCTACACTTTTCTAGGGGGCGCTGTAGAAGCTTTTTTTTACCGACTTTTACGACACCTATTTATACACTCGCAATTTTTCACACTTCTGAAGTGTGCGCAAAATTTGGTGAGTTTTCATACATGTTCAGGAGGCAGAGTCCTGCACGGGTTCGGGTACCCGTGGGTGAACCGCAAATTTTCACGAAATGGGTGAAAAATGTTGTCGGATACGGGTTCAGTTCGGGTCGGACGTGGGTGATCGCGGGTCTAATTTGCGGTTCATAGGCTAAAAAGAGCCGTAGGGTAACAAAATTTTTATTTGGCTCTGCCTTGGCTATGTCACTGTTCAGTATATTCGTAGCAATAAATGTTTGTATTTAAGTTTGGCTATCTGACATTTTCTTTCGGGTTCGGGTCGGATATCGGGTTCATTTATAGCGGGTCGGTTCGGGTGCGGATTTTATTTTTTTTCTTCGTTGGAAAACGGGTCAGATACGAGTTTAAACATGACGGGTACGGGCGGTTGCGGTATGTCAAAATCAGAACCGTGCAGGACTCTGTCAGGAGGTCAAATTAGCGCCCGCTGTGATCCGCGGCGAAGGTCTGACGAAACCATCCATTCAAAACGTGCCAGCACTGACACCTGACACATCAGGGGTTAAAGGGTTAATCTACAAGATGTGAACCCCCCCTCCCCCCGAAAAAAAAGGAAAGGGATGCAGGGCTAATGTGAATCCCCACAGAGTTGCAGGAAGGGTTCCCATACAGGATGGATGTGATGCCCTTTCGGACTTCCTTGAAGGCCGTGATCTGGAGTGAAAACGATGATGTCATGCAGTCATTTGCCGAAGCCTCTCGGGACAGGAAGGGACACCGTGATTCACTGTTATACATTTATGGCCAGGGCTCCCAGAGCTGTCAGCTGTAATGTCCTGGACGCACTATATAGTATCACATTTTCTGAAGGAGCCTGTGACTTTCACTTCACTGTGAAAAAATTAAATAAATAAATAAAACATATGGAAGCAAATCCGTTCCAGACATCCAATTGAATTTTCAATGTGATTTTGTGGGGGGGTTTTGTCACTGAAATTAAACATCTGAACTTTTTTTTTGTCTGTCAGTTTCTTTAATTCAACTACATTCATAAATTTAGAATAAAAAAAAAATACAACTGCAAAAAAATTCAAAATTTTTGAATAGTACATATATATATATATATATATATATATATATATATATATATATATATATATATATATATATATATATATATATATATATATACATACATACATACATACATATATATATATATATATATATATATATATATATATATATATATATATATATTTCAACCACTGTTTCAATGAGTGTAAGCGAGTAAGAAGCTAGAAGTAAGAAGCTACGACATGCTAACTGCTAACTGCTAACTTTTTCTTCCTTCTAGAAAAGACAAGAGGATGATGAACTCTGAGAAACAAAAAAGGCAGGAGGGGGGAATTAAGCAGAGGAAACCCCAAAAAGGAAACATGCATCTAGGCCACTGAGTCATATCCCCCGTGTTTTGCCTCTTCCTCTACTTTTTTTTTTTTCCCTTCTTTTTTTCAAATATACACTGACAGTATAAATTATGTACATCATGACTGGGGTTAACACAGAGTGGGAGTGGGCCCATGGGTTTTAGGCCTGAGGATTTCAGGGTTTTATCCCCTGTAAAGTCTGCTCGCAATTAGTTTGGGAATTAATTCAGGCTCAGAACTTCACCTCCCCCTTCCTCTTTTAGATCTGTACTGATTCATACCAGCCTGGTTACACATAAAACAGAGTTTATGAAAAAAAAATTAATAAAATAAATAAATAAATAAATAAAAATTAAATAAGTCCCTGTGGAGGCCACAGTTTAACCCACACAACTGCAACGCTTAAGTGCAACTACATTATCGAAGGAGTAAAAGTGCCAACATTAAATAGATAAATACAGAATTGAATAATTAATTAATTAATTAAAATAGGAATTAAATACATAAATGTGTCATTAAGTCATTAAAAATACCAATTAATTTCAGGTAAAAAACATTATTTCACTAATTTATTAATCATTGTGTTGTATGGAGGACTAAAAGTGCCAAAGTTAAATATATACATCATTAAATAATTAATGAAATATGTCAGCAATTAATTAAATTGGAATGAAATACATGAATGTGTCATTAAATCATTAAAATACCAATTCATGTGGTTATGACATAGTGTAAATGCTCAGATAAAATGCCACAATTGCAACTAAAAAGGCAAAATTATGAGACAAAAAAAACACAAATATAAGAGATGCATATTCATGAGATAAAAGTCTTAATTCTAATAATTATAATTCATATCTAGTCCCACTTTCTCTCCTCCACTGATTTTAAGTGAGTTATTTTTCAATCCATCACATCTGCTTAGTTTGAAAAAGTCTATTCTGAGAATATAAGGAGTATAAAGTACATATATTTATATAAATGTAAGGAGTATAAAGTACATATATTTATATAAATGTAAGGAGTATAAAGTACATATATTTATAAAAATGTAAAGAGTATAAAGTACATATATTTATATAAATGTGAAGAGTATAAAGTACATATATTTATATAAATGTGAAGAGTATAAAGTACAGAGTTTCAAGAAAAATAAATACTCTAGTAAAGTACAGATACCTAAATCTTTTTAAGTACAGTAACTACATACTTCTACTTCGTTACTTCCCACCTCTGTTTTTGATGGTCTAATAATTTTTTCCACCATCGTATTCCAGTCATTGATCTGCTATCCAGGCTGGTTGTTCCTAGTGGGGTGTATTCTGTAACTATTCACTGTGGGAAAGTGAAAAGACCAGAGTTTCCTCCAGTATATTTTTATCAGGACTCCACATTCTCCACATTGAGCAGGTTAGAAGTTCTGAATGCTGCAGTCCACTAAGCACCGGACATCCCTGTGTGCTGTCAATCAATTATTAATCAGGTAAATCTTTATATTGCAAATATTTGTCAGAAGAAAAGAAAGGGTCATAAATAATAAAGAGGAGCGTTTATTTAAAGCGCAGACCAGGACGTCAGAACGACAGCAGGTCCATTTGTTTTACAAAGAATAAATAAAAAAATTAAAAATAATACGAGGTCAAACACGTTGGGGGGAAAAAAAGCAATTCGATTGACAACCTCAACAGGAAAAATAGGTGAATTTTCGTTGTATGCTAAAAAATTATCTTCTTTATGCCTGTGGTTTTTGAATAGTGAGGAGGGCCTCCCCTGGGGGGCGCTAGGGAACGGCAGGGGAGGGAGGGGTGAGAGAAAAAAAATGTAACGTGAATAAGAAAGACACAATGTAAACACAGTACAGTACATGCGGTTAGCTAACTACAGTACATGCGGTTAGCTAACTACAGTACATGCGGTTAGCTAACTACAGTACATGCGGTTAACTAACTACAGTACATGCGGTTAGCTAACTACAGTACATGCGGTTAGCTAACTACAGTACATGCGGTTAGCTAACTACAGTACATGCGGTTAGCTAACTACAGTACATGCGGTTAGCTAACTACAGTACATGCGGTTAACTAACTACAGTACATGCGGTTAGCTAACTACAGTACATGCGGTTAGCTAACTACAGTACATGCGGTTAGCCAACTACAGTACATGCGGTTAACTAACTACAGTACATGCGGTTAGCTAACTACAGTACATGCGGTTAGCTAACTACAGTACATGCGGTTAGCTAACTACAGTACATGCGGTTAGCCAACTACAGTACATGCGGTTAGCCAACTACAGTACATGCGGTTAGCCAACTACAGTACATGCGGTTAGCCAACTACAGTACATGCGGTTAGCCAACTACAGTACATGCGGTTAGCCAACTACAGTACATGCGGTTAGCTAACTACAGTACATGCGGTTAACTAACTACAGTACATGCGGTTAGCTAACTACAGTACATGCAGTTAGCCAACTACAGTACATGCGGTTAGCCAACTACAATAAATGCAGTTAGCTAAAGTTAATCTGATAAATAAATAAAAAGATAAATACATAAAATAAATAAACAAATAAACAAAAGACAAATAAAAAATAACTAATTTTAAAAATGTATTGCTATGAAATAAAATTAAACAAATAAATAAAATACAAATAAATAGATTCCACATATTTGATGTTGCTTTTCTTTCTATTTTTCCCTGGTTTATGGTGATTTTCTTTTGTTGGTTTATGGTGATTTTCTTTTGTTGGTTTTGGGTGATTTTCTCTTGTTGGTCACTCATTTTTCAGTCTTGTTACCAGTAACTGCTTCAGAATAATTATGATGTGTCAGTGTGTGTCAGGTTTTATTTAAATGAGAAAATGTTGAGCTCATTCGTCTCTTTATTTTAACAGGACCTGTCATGTGACTACGGCGAACGCGTACATTGCGATGTCGATGCTCAAACAATATAATGTGCAGCTGGTAACTATAATCATTTATTTATTTTTTAATCACTTCTCCAATATGTGCTGCCCTTAAACCATCTATTTATATACTGGGAGAGAATAAAAAGGAACTGGGTCATTTATTATCATTTTGAGGTCAAATGTCACGTCCTTAATACTGGAATCATTCAAGTGTAATGGCAATAAAAACCTGTGTGTGACCAATAATGATAAGATTTGAATGACCCCAGTTATCTTATCTGATTGTAAAATTAGATTCCTTCCTGTTTCCTCATGGTGAACTGGAATAGAATACAACATGGGCGTCCCCACGTGTCATACCAGGAAACAAAAACTCAACTTGGGTCATAAGTCAGTTTCTTTGATCCTCCCATGGACTGATAGACATTTAACCATTTCCTCATTCTCCCTCTGGGGTCATACTGTTAACCCCCCCCCCCCTACAAATCCCCAGAGTTGGCAGCCTTCAGGGTCTGCACAACTGCACATCTGTTTCATGTATGTTTAGTCGACATGATTAGAGCTGGAGTGTTCAAGACGGGAAACGAAACATCGAACGAGTGAGGAAGTGGTGGTGGGGTGAGTGTAGACTGGCAGACTTTCCTCCAACTTACAGTTTAATTTGGACAATTGTTTAGATCGACCTCATATTCATGCGTTTACAAAAGGTAAATTACAAGAAAGGGTGAATTATGAAATTAAAAAGTCAAAAATATGAGAGAAACAATCAAAAATATGAGAGAAAAACACAAATATGAGATAAGAAATGCATAAATATAAAGAGTCTAAAGTATGAGATAAAAATTCAAAATTATAAGATAAAAGTCAAAATTCTGAAAAAAAAAAACCTACATAAATATGAGATAAGAAATGCATAATTGTGAGAATGTGTCTAAATTATGCGATAAAAATTCTAAATTCTAAGATAAAAGTCAAAATTCTGAGATAAAAAACACAAATATGAGATAAGAAATGCATAAATATCATAAAGAGTCTAAAGTATGAGATAAAAAAATTCTAAATTCTAAGATAAAAGCTACAAATAAAAAAATACAAGATGAGAAATTCATAATTATGAGGAAGAGTCTAAATTATGAGATAAAAAAAAAGTCAAATTCCGAGATCAAAAAGTCAAAATTCAGAGATAAAAGTCAAAATTGGGAGATTAAAAACACATAAATATCAGATAAATGTATAATTATAGGAAAGTGTCTAAATGATCATATTAAAAAGTCTACATTATGAAATAAACGTCACAATTCTGAGCTAAAAATACAAGATAAGAAATTCATAATTATGAGGAACAGTCTAAATTATGAGATTCAAAACCTAAAATTATGAGAGAAAAACCCACATAAATATGATGTAATAAATGCTTAATTGTGAGATAAAGTCATAATCATGAAATAAAAATCGTAATTGTAATCTCTAAAGCCCCAGTTTCTTTCCTCCACTGACTTTCCCTCTGAAGTGATTTATTTTTCGTACTGTACTGAAGTGTTATTGCCACAATTTATTAGGTCGCATTTAAAATTACTGGTGGTGAATTTGATAATAAATACATTCATTTCAGGGGTCAGACTTAAATAAAAGATAAAAGTCCAGTTTAGCCTGATTCTCTGCTGGCTGGTGAAAGGACGACACAATTTCCCCCAGATTCATCAGAGGCAAATCTGCACTTGACCCAATGGAGGCTGTCCAGTCACAGCATTAGGGCTGCACAGAGCTGCTGGGGCGGAGGCCTAGTTCTCTGGGGGGGGGGTTGGCATACGCTCTTGTAGACCAACAAATGAGGAGCTATCTCTAGCATTGACATCAAGTTTGGTGACAGCCAGAACATAAAAAATACATTATTATTAAATAAATTATTTTGCGTGATCTTGCCAAGAAACATCACTGGCTATTTTTACATGATGTTTTTTTTTAAAATTCAGAATTATTTATTCTGAATAAAATTATTCGGAATGACAGCCATTTTCTTCGCGTTTACATGGAAATGTTAATTCCGAATACAGGTTTCCATGGAAACGGTTGGGTTCCGCTCTAGTTAACTGGGCTTTCAGAGCTGCATATTATATTGTTGGAGCATCGATATCGCAATGTGCGCGTCTAATTTTACAATCAGATAAGATAACTGGGCTCATTCAAATCTTATCATTATTGGTCACACACAGGTTTTTATTGCCATTACACTTGAATGATTCCAGTATTAAGGACGTGACATTTGACCTCAAAATCATAATAAATGACCCAGTTCCTTTTTATTCTCTCCCAGTGTATAAATAGATGGTTTAAGGGCAGCACATATTGGAGAAGTGATAAAAAAAAAATAATTATTACAGTTATAGCTGCACTATATATTGTTTGAGCATCGACATCGCAATGTGCGTGTTTTCAATAGTCACATGACATCGTCCTGTTAATGTTGGAGATGAGTGAGCTCAACATTTTCTCATTTTAATAGAACCTGACACACACTGAGCACATCACAATTATTCTGAAGCAGTTTGGACTGAGTCACTGTTAACAAGGGTTAAACAGGACTAAAAACTTTCATGTAAACAGGCCCATTGTCAAAAGTCCTACATGGTTTGGTAAGAGTACGGAGCCAAAATATTGCCGTCAGTCATTAACAATACGACCAGCGGCTACAGATGTGTTCCGCCATCACAATTATTCATAATGACACTTAAAAAGAAACGCACAACAACAGGTTTTGGGGGGAGATGTTCTCAAGGCACTGGATAGAAATGATGATTTAAAACTGTGAGACACAAAAGAGCTTTGGGCATGCAGAGGAAGCTCCCAAAATAGACCAGTGTAGAACAGCGAATTACCTCACCCCATTCACATCAGCAAACATGTCCATCACCATCACGTACCCGAAGCCTGGCTGACTGGCTGTGTTCCGCTAAGCTAGCAGCACATACTGTAGCTTTCCCAGCTGGCTCCATGCATGGGAGAGTCAGCAGAATGGAAACAAACTGAAGGCCTATGACATGACACTTTCAATTTTTTAAAGACCTCTATTACAGTCAACCATGTCGTGCTAAAAATACTTCTGGCTAAGCTTTTTTTTTTTTCCTTCTTCCTGCTGAGCTACATTAAGTCCCAGACCCAGGAGGGGGTGGAGGTGGTGGTGGGTAGAGATATGACAAGGCAGCCATCAGCTCTGGTGACGTCTCTTTGGGTGTTGGTGATGGCTGCTTCCAGTTCTACAGCACTACAAGAGCTTTATTAACCTCCCATGTCTGTCTGTCTGTCTGTCTGTCTGTCTGTCTGTCTGTCTGTCTGTCTGTCTGTCTGTCTGTCTGTCTGTCTGTCAGCAGGATTACACAAAAGGTTCTGAACGGATTTTGATGAAACCTTGTTGAGCTGCATTTTGTAATAAACGTCCAAAATGTACTAACTTTTTCATTTTATTTTGCAATAAAGCCGCGTTTTGTAGTAAACTGCCACAATGCATTTTGTAATACATTTTTGCGGCATTTCTATTTCCAAAATATATTCCAAATCTTTTAGTGTTTTCTTATACATTTCAAATTGTCATTGTCTAATATATCTAATTACCAACCAAGCCATAAACACCACCAAGATTATAACTAAAAATAAAAGATGGGTGGAATCAGATCACTGGCGAAAATTAACCATTACAAAAACATGGGACAAAGACATAGAATTATTTATTTATTTATTTATTTTTGGTTTCTTTCTGGCATGGAGCTAATGTATAATATCAATATGACATTGCTGATTGTATAAGGTATGCATTTGTTATTTGTCCGTTTGTTTGTTGATTTGTGGAGTTAGCTTGGGGATCCAGGATCCTTGCACAGGTCTGTCGGGGCCTGGTCCATGGAGAGGGGTCTGGGTAATGGGGCTGAAGCCTGGACCCCTCTCAATTGAGATGGGCATGGAGGGGCCTGAGGGAGTGGTTATGGGCCTGGTTCCTCAACTTGCTCATTCCACCTGTTTTTTTGTGGGGTTTTTTGTATACTGTGTCTGTGTATTTGTTGTGTCGAATAAAAAAAATAAATAAAATTAAAAGAAAACACCACCAAAGCGCCCTGCTGCTGCAAAATGTAAAAACGTATTACATAATGCGGCAAAAACGAATTACATAATGCAGCAAAATTTATTAAAAAATGCATTGTGGAAGTTTATTACAAAATGAAATTAAAAAGTTATTACATTTTGGATGTTTATTACAAAATGCGGCTCAAAAAAACCTTCAGGAATAATAGATAATGGGTCAAGGAAGAAGCCATTAGATTTTGGGCAATGAAGGTCAAGGTCATACTAAAGGTCAACAGCTAAAACACATCAGTGGTAATATCTCAGGATTCAGATCTGGTGTTTTCTTTGCATTGACATCGTGTCACCTTCAGACATCAGATGGGTCAACATCTATGGCTCCATCATGTCACATGTGAATGAAAAATCAAGCCCCAGTGGAGGTCTACTGTCTCTGACTGCCTTGATTTATTTATTATCATCTTTTTAAATACATTTTAAAAAGAAATTTAAGAAAATGTAATTTAAAAAAAAAATTAAATGGCATGTTTTTAAATATGTTTTTATATTTGTGTAGGTTTTTAACGTTTCCCCTTATATTTAAAATTCTTTGTGTGTTTTCCCTTTTCTTAACTCATTTTAATATGTGTATGTTTTTTTTGTTTTGTTTTTTTTTTTTATATAGAGCTTAATTTTGGAGGGTATTTTAACATTTGGCTAATCATTTAAGAATAAATCATTTAACTTACTGGTACCAAGCAGCACTTTGAATTATTTGCCATTTCCATTTTTATATTGAACATTTTTTTGGTTTGATAAATACCATGCTGAGGAGAAAAAAAATGGTTTTGCATTTTGTTTC